>CM062640.1:29180965-29778465 GCA_025617555.3 Puccinia polysora
CATCTTCTCCTGGAATTGGGACCATGCTGGCATCATAAGCAGGAGAGTCCAAAGTATGGTATCCTGGAGGTTGGAAATGCCCTGTAACTCTGTGGAGGCTAGCATTGTCAGAATAAGCAATGGTAGAAAGAGATACTTGGGGAATAGGCTTTAATAAGCCATTATCCATAGGAGTGGAAGTGGTAGCCTGTCATGCTTTGAGCTTAAGGGTTATTGTCTTCCTACTTAGACATACTCTTTTTTCTTCAAGTACCATCTACCTCAGTCCATAAGCCTGACAAACTAGAAGCACAACATCAATGGTGCCTTCTGCTTTTCAACTCCAGCTTGCATAACAACCTTCCATTCTTGGTGACTGACTCAGCATTGACTTGCAAACCTTGCAGTCAACTCTACCTCAGTCAATCATCCATTTGGGTTCCGCCCTTTTACCCTGGGTATCAATAACCCTTGGGTTCCCATTTCCAGTCACATGCTATTGCTAGTTTGCACTCACGCTAGTCAAACCATCTCAACTGTATAAACTAGTCCCTTACCCTACATAAACTAAACCTTCATATTTGCATTTCTTCTGACATCATTCCCTCATGTCTCAACCGTTACATTCCAATACAATTGTCCCCTGTTGTCTTGCACTTATGCTAAGACCTCAGAAAAAATTAATACTGTAATTTCATTTTTTACTCTGTCCATGTCATTCATTGCCTCACCGCTCAGAAATGTAGTTGACCATCCATCAGGTTGTATCTAGTCATCTTGGATTACCTTATAAAGGCTATTCCATTTGCCTGTGGATTGTCTCCTCAGTTAGTTAATTGCATACATTCCTGCATTTGCTAAATCCAGTCATGACATTGGGCTTGGGTTTGGTTTCCTTCAATTGGAACATTCATCCCTCTTGCTGTGTGTTAAGTTACTCCACCATAAGTTTGCACTTTGCAGTTAGGCCTTGCTACCTTGCCCTTGCCCTTGCACTCAGCTTTCCTTTTGCACTCATGATCATCTAAGATTGCCCTATAGTACGTGGGGTGGTTGTGTGACAGTAAATTAACTAACTCAACTCATCTATCATAGCTTGCTAACTAATAATAGATTTCCTTTTACAATTTCATGTACTTGCTCAACCCGGAATGCTTCCCTCACCCCTTACAATGATCATATCCATTGGGTTGGGAGATCCAGTTTTTCTTGGGCAAGAAAACCTTTAGATCCTGTCCCTTCTTCTAAATCTGCTTTGGTTGAAACTCTTGATGATTGCCTTGCTCCCCTGCGGGAGGAAGTGGATCCTCTCAAAGAAATCAAAGACTCTTCCAAAGAAACCTTGACTTGTGGTAGATCATGGGCTGGCACTAATGTTCCCAAACCCGGTGCCTCAACCTTACTCACAAATCTGATCCAGGCACTCAATGGAACTGCCTTGCAATCTGGTCCAAGTGGTCCTAGTTTTTGCACCCCGGGCATGAAGCAGTCTGATCAATTTTCTGGGGAACACCCTCATTAGCTTAGATCCTACCTACAGTCCTGCAAAATAATCTTATCAAACAACCCTCATAATTTCCCTATTGATAGACTTAGAGTTATGTACGCATCTTCCTTCCTTGGTGGAAGAACCTTGCAGTGGTTCAAACCTTACCTTGAACTATTAGATAATACTAGCCCCACTTGTATTCTCAACAATTGTGACAAGTTTGAGCAACAGATGTTCAACCTGTTTGGCAGCCCTAATGAAGTTTGAAAAGCTAAACACAAACTCAATAATCTAGTCATGAAGGAAAATAGTAGAGTTTCCGTTTATATTTCCAATTTTTGTAACTTGCAGTATTGCATACAATGGAACAAGGAAGCCCTTTTATTTTGTTTTGGAAAAGGTTTACCGGCACACCTAATAAAACAACTTGCAGTTGGGGAACATAAGACAACCTCCCTTCAGAGGTTAATTGACTGGGTGATTGAGCTTGATAATGGTTATCACAACAAGAACCACTCTTGACAAAACAACCATGGACCGTCAACTTCAACTCCAAAGAAAGAAAAATCCAAAAAACAATCTTCAAAGAACACAAATCAATCCAGACCAAATCCAACCCTGCACTCCAACCTAAACGGAAAATCCATTTCCAAAACTCCAAAGTTCCTGGATAAAGAAACTGTGATTCTCCGGAAAGAGGAATGGTTAAGGAGGGTGTCAGCTTGCTACTATGTACAGAGAAACCTGTCATAGCAACACAAAACTATAAAAATAAGAATATCTAAATTAACGAAAGAAAGAGTGAGAAATCCCCAAATATTATTATAGAAATCAATTCCTCACCCAAAATTAGGTAGGGCCACTCACTGACCCCACCCTTGAAATCCAAGTACTTATATTTTTAAAATAATTAAAAAGAAAAGTACTAAAAATTACAACATAAGTATGGCACCTTTTTGCCATTTTAAAATTTCACACGTGTTGTCATGTAAAGGGTTTACACCTAAAATTCACTCAGAATTGAGGTTTTGTGTATACTTTAGGATTTACACGTGGAAATGTGTTATGTCAAAATTCCCGCGCACAGCCCCTCATCATTAAATACCCCTACATACTCATAGTAGCAGTTTCCCGCGTACTAGAGACCCGGGCGCAGCTAATTCTGCCACGCACGCAGCAGATCCCACCCCACGCTGTGGTGACCAAATCTGGAAACCCTGGACCAGATGCGGGAAACTCAACATGTTTTTTACAATGCTTTTTATTAGGTGTCATTCAAAAAAAAAATCAGATTTTTTCACGTATCAGTATCACTCCTCCAATTTCCTCACCCTGCCAAGCATTCCTCTGTCCCAGTGGTCTAGGACAGGCCTCTCTTGATTTCATCACCTAGGCATTGCGTTCAATTCCTTCTCTCTTTGTTCCCCCCCTTTCTTTTGGCCAAACGCGCGGGCCAAGACCCGCTTGGCCCAAATTCCCATCATCCCAACCCATCCTCAGATCATCCCCCCCCCTCACATCATCTTGGATCAACCTACCCTCAACTGCCAATCAAGTGCCAATGCCCTCTCCCAATCTCGTCTCCAGCTCTTGAACATCACCCGCCAATCTTTCCTCCTCCTCCTCCTCTATCTCCCCTGTCATCAAGGGAAACTCCCATTGAGATCAAACCATCACGTTCCCCCCCTCTACTCTCCCACCACCCTTCCATCTTTGGGTGGGGGTGGAAAGCGTTGTCTACCCCCCACAGACATCCGCAGGCGGTCTGGTTCAATTTCTTTCTCACCCCTTCTGCCTTTGGGTGAGGGGTGGGTGATCCCGGTGTTGTCGCGCGCGCCCATCCCCAAACGGACGCAAGAGAGGTGAAGGGATGAGAAAGATCCCACCAAAGTCAGGAAGGCCGGATTTCAACCGGCCCACGTGATCAATTTTTCTGATCATCTGAAATCAAAAAAAAAAAAAATCTGCTCTATTTGTAGAATTGCTTGTACATAGTCTAACAGGGCCTCCTGCCCATATGAGGAGGGGCTCTCCCCTGCCTTTTTTTTGGGGGGGGGTATCATATGGTACCTTACCAGAAGGAAAGTTATCATCATTACTATCTTGAAATAAATTATCTGTGAAGTCTCATTCCCCTTTATCTGAGAACTGAATTCTGGGTATATCAATGATTGCCCCTTGATCCTTGATTCTCCATACTCAAACCCTAATCCTTGATCTTTATCACCAACCAATAGCTTTGCTGGTTGAAGAAGAATTTGACTGATTGAATTCTTGAGTGTGTTACACCACTCATGATCCCTTTATCCGACCATACTGGTCCTGATCATCCTTTGATTATCTTTCTGGATCCAGTCACATTTGACTGAAGAGTTTTCATGAAGCTTAAAACTTGGAGTTTTAAACCTCTCTTCATTTCTTTTTAGGTTGAATTCCGCCACGCTATTATTGATTCCCTTGAGAAGTGTTGGGTTATTGTTGTTTGAATCAGTTATTTTTTTGCTTCTAGAGCATCATCAAAACAATTAGCTTTGTCTTGTGCAGCCACCCACAGTTATCTGGTACCCTTCAAGCGCTTGATTGCCAAGAGTTGGGCAGGTTCATTTAGAACCTGGAGGTTGTTTGGGATTGAGTTGATCTTTCCTAAGCTTCTCCTGACAACCAGAGCTATTAGCTTGTGGGTGTTGTTGCTTACAATTGCCTTGTCCTGTTGAAGTCTGAACAATCCTTGACTTCTTCTATTCAAGTTTTCCCAGGCATCATCTTGCCTCAGATAGTGTTTTTTCCCAGCTACCAACTACTATCATCCTTATCCTTTACTCTTTGGTCCCTCATTTACCAGGTTCTGGACTTTGATCTTGGTTACATTTAAATATTTTTGTAACACTCAGGAGGGCAGCCTAAACAGCATCTTTCCCCTCCACAGAACTGCTACGGCCTAGCACCATTTGGAGTCTTACAACGCGCATCTGAACTGACTGATCCCCACACCTGGATCCATTGTGACTAATCTGACAACCAGGTACCGCTCAAAAGAGCTACAACCTAATTAGGGTTGCCTGGCATATGTAACAAGTTGACATATGCATTAGTAATAATCTAAAAAGATCAAAACTTAATTAAAATTAATAAAAATTAAGTTAAGAACTTTTTAAATAATAAATAAAAGATTAAGGATTACCATGTAAATCATTGACTCTGATCTTTAAAGACCACAAAACACTAAAAGGAGTGTTCATGAAAATTATTTAAAATTATCTACATGATCAGCAGATGATGAAAAATCAGTAAACTTCCACATCTGTTCACTTTAAAGCAATACTAATAGTGCAAATGCAGGATCAGTACAGAATGATCAAATTTACCCCATAATAGATTAATAGATCCTGTGACTAAAATAGTACAGAAATCCAGCAGATCTAAGGTCACCTGATCAAAAGAACCAAGTGGACGTGCTAATCTTGTCCTGAATGGCTTGCCAGCCTCAGCCCATGAGCAGAACTCTCTCTACGCGCCCTGAGAAGCTCAAAATGACCCCAAAAAGGTATTTATACAGACCTCTTTGGATCCATTATTCCATTATCAGTTTACCAGGAATTATTATTATCAATCAGATACCATGTCTTTGTTGGTCAAGTTCTTATGAAGAATCTAAGCAAGTTATTTATGAACAAGTCTGTCGTATTGTTATTTATTTCTTAAAACCAATCAACCCTTGAAGTTTAGTTAGGCAATCCACCCCATCTGCTCTGAAACCCTTCCTATTATTGCAGGATTTTTGTGGTAAAGTGCTCAGAGTGAGTGTTTCCCTTCCTGTCTAGGCCATTGTGCTTTTATGCCCGGCCATTAGTGGAATAAGCCCTTTCTAAGGCACCCATCTTCATTCCAAGGTTCTTAAAATTCCTAAGGAGGCCCCTTCAAGAGAGGTTGCTTTGTCTGTAAAGACCCCCAGTATTATAATACTGTGGCCCCTATTTTATATAAATATTGAAAAACTTTTATTAACAAACCAATTAAACCTTGCAACTGCTCTTATTATATTATTTATTTGAGCCTCTAAGCATTTATTTTTTGAATCATTATTATTATTATTATTCCAGTATTTTTATCACTCTCTGTAGCTAAAGGACTGCAAGCTTCCTGGTATCAGATAGC
This sequence comes from Puccinia polysora, assembly GCA_025617555.3. Taxonomy (NCBI): domain Eukaryota; kingdom Fungi; phylum Basidiomycota; class Pucciniomycetes; order Pucciniales; family Pucciniaceae; genus Puccinia; species Puccinia polysora. The sequence continues at coordinate 29,186,589 of CM062640.1, forward strand.
TGAATACTGGGGGTCTGGCCGGAAATATCCTTCAATAATTAATCTTTGATTATTTATTCCTTGGACCTGTCTATCTTTTTTAAAAAAAATTAAGTTAAGAAACTTATAAAATATATTTATTTTGATCCTTTGTTTCTCCAGTGGATCTTAAGACCAAGGGATAATTGATCAATGATTATTTGAACCTTCTTAAAAAGAAAAAACAAGAAAAAATCCGTCACTTTGTCCCTGTTATTATAACTCCTGAGCAACAAAAAGAGAAATTGCTTTATTATAAACAGCAGGTTATAAAGGACAAAGAACTTGAGCTTGAAAGAATTATAAATTTAAATCCTTCTTTAAGGTAACATAAGGAGTGGAAAATTTATCAAAGGAAGCTTTATATTTATAAGTTAAATAATCATGAAGATAAATAAAAATTCAAAACTAATAAAATTGATTATTTTTCTAAAAAACATCAGCTTGCCAAGTAAAAACACAAAAAATATCAAAATTATATCTTTTTGTCTTTATCCATCTAAGCGGATTTGGTTTTTGGTAATCTCATTGACCAGGACCTCCTAGAGGACATCTCAGACAGTGTACCCTTGGAATTACCCTTGGATTTATCCCAGGATATGATTGGAACTCACTCAGACCCCATTGGAATACCCCCCAAGGACAGTTGTGATCCCAACCAAGTGTTGGTACCCTTGAATTTAACTTCAAGTAAGTTAAAATATATACAAACAAATTATTAAATATAAATACACAAAAAATATTATTTTTTTATATTTTTAAGTCTTTTTTCAAAAGTTTCAACAAAAGACCTACTCATTTTTTTTGGTGCTATGTACCAAAACAGGCGCCAAACCCCTGCAACAGGTAGAGCCCCATTGTATGGATCTCTTCCTGGAGGAACCCGTACACGCAAGAAATCCACTTTCAAGCGCAATAAGGGGGCTTGAACCCGTAACCATAGCATCACGCAGGACAACAATGGCAACAACCCCGGCCACCAACTCGACCAACAGAGCAATGGAGAACCACCCATTTCCCAACAAGTTATCCCAGGAGGATACTGGTCTTCCTATGCCACCCCAGCTGGACTCAAAAAAGAAGGAAAGAGTCAAGGTATTAGTGAAAGAGCACGTGAGCTATTGGGAACAATCCAAACTGGCTCAGACCCAGGAGGATCAGCCAGGTATGAGAAGAGCTATTTCTGTAGCAAAGAAATCTCAGATTTCTCTGCAAAGGTTGATCCAAAAGAAAGAGGTAGAAGGCTACGTTGTGGTGACCAAATCTGGACACCCTGGACCAGATGCAGAAAATTCAAAAAAAAAAAACCTTTTACAATTCTTTTATTTAGGTGTCATTTCAACAAAAAAAAAAAACAAAAAAAACAAAAAAAAAAATCGGAACTTTTTTGTATGAGTATGACTCCTCCAATTCCCTCATCCTGCCAAGCGTCCTCTGTCCCAGTAGTCTAGGAAAGGCCTCTCTTTGTCTCATTCCCTAGGCAGCACGTTCAATCCCTTCTTTCTTTGTTCTCCCCCTTCCGTTTGACCAAACGCGTGGTCCAAGACCTGCTTGGCCCAAACTTCCCTTCATCTTCATCCATCTCCACCGCCAAACAGACCTTGGTCAACTCCAATGATCTCACCCTCCCCCTCTATCCAATCAATCATCAACCCTTAGCGCCCACCCTTTCCAAAGAACCTCCTCAACCTCACCCATCATCCCCTCATCAATCCATTCACAAATCCACCCTCCATGCCAATCTACTACTCACTCAGAACACCAAACCCAATACAACAACAACAACAACAACAACAACAACAACAACAAAAACAACAACAATAGACAAGAACCATCCTCTCATTTCCCTCACCACTCCATCATCCTGCGATCCATCCCCAAACACAACAACAACCATCACCTCAATCCCTACAAACCTCAAAGCGAGTCATCGGGTCAAAACAGATCCATTGATCCATTGACCATCATCCCAGCAGGCCCTTCCATCCAATCATCATACAAGCAACCCAATTGATCCACCCAAGTCCATCACCACACACACACACACACACACACACACACACACACACACACACACACAAACACAAACACACACAAGCACCGCATTGATCCAGTGGACATCCCTTGTTATACTTGATTCAATCTAGGGGGATGGAAAATTAAGAGCCATTCTTCATGCACTGGTACTAGTGCTTGCACATAGGCAATGGTGATCAGCCAGGCGTGTGATTCATTTGAATTGGGGGTGGCTAGCAGTAGCACCCAAGCCAAAAAAGAAAATTAACTGCAATCAGCCAGCCAACCGGTTAGCCTGCAATCCAACTACTTTGGTATCCATCAACCTCTCCCCCCAATTCTCCTTGCTTCTCTTGGATTCCAAATGATCTCATCAATTCACTTCCAACTTGAACTTGGATCTCTTTCCATCCAACTGTCATTCAATCCTCCACCCAATTGGTGGGGGTGGAAAACATTGCATACTGCCTGCGGACATCTGCGGGGGGTCTGGTTCATTATCTTTTCCCACGCCTTCCGCCTTTGGGTGAGGGGTGGGTGATTCCGGTGTTGTCGCGCGCGCCTGTCCACGGACGGACGCAAGAGATGGTGAAGGGATGACAATAGATCCCACCCCAGTCAGGGAGGCCGGATTTCCACCGGCCTGCGTGATCAAATTTTTCTGATCATCTGAAATCAAAAAAAAAAAAAAATCCGCTCTATTTGTAGAATCAGTTGTACATAGTCTAGCAGGGCCTCCTGCCCATATAAGGAGGGGCTCTCCCCTGCCTTTTGGAAGGGAAACAACATCCTATCATACCAGAGAGAATCATCATCATTATCACCTTGAAATTAATTATTCCTGGGGTCTCATTCCCCTTCATCTGAGACTAAATTTTAGGTATATCCATGATTGCCCCTTGATCCTTCAGCCTTCATACTCAAAACCCTGATACTTCATCCTTCATACTCAAAACCCTGATCCTTGATCTTTATCACCAACCAATAGCTTTGCTTGTTGAAGAAGAATTTGACTGATTGAATTCTTGAGTGTGTTACACCACTCCTGATCCCTTTATCCAACCATACTGGTCCTGATCATCCTTTGATTATCTTCTGGAACCATTCAAGTTTGACTGAAGAGTTTTTATTAAGCTTAAAACCTGGAGTGGTAATCCTCCCTTCATTTCTTTTGAAGTTGAATTCCGCCACGCTACTCTTGAGTCCCTTGAGAAGTGTTGGGTTATCCTTGTTTGAATCAGTTATTTTTTTGCTTCTAGAGCTTCTTCAAAAAATTAGCTTTGTCTTGTGCAGCCACCCACAGTTATCTGGTACTCTTCAAGCGCTTGATTGCTGAGAGTTTGGCAGGTTCATTTAGAACCTGGAGGTTGTTTGGGATTGAGTTGATCTTTCCTAAGCTTCTGCTAAAGACCAGAGCTATTAGCATGTGGGCATTGTCACTTACAATTGCCTTGTCTTGTTGAACTCTGAACAATCTTTGACTTCTTTCTATTGAAGTTTTCCCCGGCATCATCTTGCCTCAGATAGTTTTGTTTCCCCAGCTACCAACTTCTATAATCTTTATCCTCTTACACTTGGTCCCTTGTTTACCAGGTTCTGGACTTTGATCTTGGTTACATTTAAATATTTTTGTAACACTCAGGAGGGCAGCCTAAACAGCACCTTTCCCCTCCACAGAAATGCCACGGCCTAGCACCGTTTGGAGTCTTAAAACATGCAGAAATGGAATCCTTGGTATCAGTTAGCTTCCTTAAAGGGAAAGGACCCCAAAAAGAAGAGATCCTCAGTCCATCAGAAGTTAAGGAACCCAAAGGATTGGGACAGCATTATATCCCTAGCCCAGAAGTGGAAAAAGGTGTACCACAATTAGATGTAGAAGCTCTTAATAGCTTTTCTGTAAATGTGTCTCACAATTTTACGGTTATCAGCCAATGTTTTGAGACAGTTTATCAACAATTGGACAAATTGAGTCTGAGTATTTTCAGAGTGATTGACACCCAGTCTCAGACTATGAGAATTGATGAGTTAGAACTACAACAAATCAAGGATAGTATAAAATCTAGTAAGTTGGACCTGATGAAACATATTGATGATAAACAATCAATTCTTCACAAAGATATTCTTGCAACCATGAACCAGCTTAAGGAAGAAGTTAAGAAAACTTGTCCTACTCCTTCAGCTCACTTGATTAACAAAATTGATTTAATAAATAACCAACTTAATTTGGAGTTTAGTATGATTAAGAAAGATCTCAGAGATCCTAAAGTCAATTCTACTAACTCCCCAGTCATTGATCTGGAAGAAACTAGACCTGCTAGGTTCACCAGTACTCCTAGTGTTTCTTCCAGAACTAGGACAACTAGGGATGAATCTTTTAGGCCCAGTCCTACTCCTGAAATAGAACAGGCTTTGAAGTTACTTCCTACCATTACTGAATAGCCTAAATTATTCAGAGAAGGAGAATACAACCATGTCAGTTTCATTAAATTTATTGATTATACCCTTGCTTCTTATGAAATCCCTGATACAATAGTTTGTTAGAATTTTTGTCTACTGTTAGTGTTGCCTGAATCTTGAGTGCAACCTGTCTTGTAGTCCTTCACCTTGTGCGGTCTCTGATGGCCCAGTATTGAATATTTCTTATTCATTTCCAATTATTTGTTCAACCACTTGTCAGCCTCTTTTGTACTTAGTCTACTTAAGCCAGCTGAACCTCAAGTGAATGAACAACTATCCATTCTTCCTTACATTGAAACGGAGTGCCCCCTCTTTGACTCCTAGGATCCGCTCCTCTTAGCAACATAAGCTCCTTTCCCCATTCTCTTTCTAATCAGGTTGGAGCCTCCAACCCAAATTTTAACACGGTTAAAAGCCGAAATGCTCCCCTGAGACCATTCTCCCTCTTGTCTCTTGGCCAGCTCATCCTGCATCACTCTGGCTGTTTCATCATTCTGCCTGCTCTGTGCGCTTGCGACTCCATTGTTGTTACCAGCTTGCTCTTGGTCATCTCAAATCTTGATTCCGCGATCGCTCGGGTCATCATCTTGTCAACCTTTGATCTTGCTCGCCATGCCACTAAAAGCGATTCCTCCTACTGCTTTTCTTGCATCTCTCGGTCATCTCAACCTATTGCACTGTCATTGCTATCATCTTAAGAAACCTTGCCTTACCTCCTTACCAACCTTGCGCTTGTCCGATTGATTGCCCGCTACCTCAATTTTGCTGCCATCATCTTTATTGATGTCGCTCTCGCCCTGCTGTCTCAAGAAGATTGATTGATCAACAACATTGCGCCCTCACCATCATCATCAATATTAATTTGGTCAATCAATCTCTTCACTTTTTGGCTCCAACTCATCCTCTCTCCATTATCATCCATTCAATCTCATTGATTATCAAACTTGTGCCTGTCCGTCTGTTTGCTACTTAATTTGTTGCATTCATTCAACAACCTTGGTTCATCATCTCAGCTTCCTAATCGGTTGGTCATCTCTCCTGTCGTGGACCTTGTTCTCTTCGCCTCAGTTTCCCAGCTTGGTTGGTCCTTCTCCATCTCCTAAACAATCGAGCAACAGCTTCACCATCTTTGCTCAATCATCCTTATTGACCTTGCGCTTTCTCGGTCAACCACCAACTTATTTTGTCGCCTCTTCGCCGCAACTGTCTCAAATCATCTATTTTTGGTTTGGTAACTACCGCTTAAAGTCGCCCGGTTTGGTTGCTACCGCTTAAAGTCGCCTGGTTTGGTTGCTACCGCTTAAAGTCGCCCGGTTTGGTTGCTACCGCTTAAAGTCATCCGGTTCTGCGCTACCTCAAGTCGCATGTCTGGCCAGTTGGTCACCCCTTTGGTCCTCTATTGGTCCTGCTCCCTTGTGGGAAAATCTTCTCCAGTTTAATTGCTATTACTATCAGACCGGGGTTCAAAAATTATGATTGGAATATTTGTGTTACTTTTTGATGTAATAGACTCCTTTGTAGTTCAACTGAAGTTCAAAAATCACAATTTTTCCTTCCTCTCTAATGGAATACACCCTTATTGCAGATTTCAAACATCTCTTCATTCTATGTTGTAATGTTGGATTTAATAGACATGCAAGAGTCCTGAAGTTCCCAGTTCATTATTTTTGTTTAACCTCCCTCAAGCTTCAGTCAAGGGGGTGTGTTAGAATATTTGTCTACTTTTATTGTTGCCTGAATCTTGAGTGCAACCTGTCTTGTAGTCCTTCACCTTGTGCGGTCTCTGATGGCCCATTATTGAATATTTCTTATTCATTTCCAATTATTTGTTCAACCACTTGTCAGCCTCTTTTGTACTTAGTCTACTTAAGCCAGCTGAACCTCAATTGAATGAACACCTATCCATTCTTCCTTACATTGAAACGGAGTGCCCCCTCTTTGACTCCTAGGATCCGCTCCTCTCAGCAACATAAGCTCCTTTCCCCATTCTCTTTCTCATCAGGTCGGAGCCTCCAACCTAAATTTTAACATAGTTGTAGTAAGATTGCCCAGACTATTTGAAGGAGTGGCTCTTGATTGCTTTATCAATAAAAGGGAAGAAGTTGGATCCTTATCCTGGAGTTCTTGGAAAGAATTGATCAAAGTAAAATTTGGTATTAGGATTTGAAAAAGAAAGATGATGAAAACTTTTGAAACCTCCCAGTTTGATCCATCAAAGGAAAAAACTCATAAGTGGTGCTTAGACCAGAAAAGGAGGTTACACTGTTTTTATGCAGATGCTGATAAAGAAAAGTCAATGAAAGACTTCTCAACTTATGTCCCAGACAAATCAACCACAGTGTAAGGTGCAGGATGCCTATGGATTCTGATCTTTCTACCTTGATAGGTGTGTTGGGAGAGACTATTGATATGAATGGTATTTATAAAAGAGTCAACAGACTCCCCAGGGAAAAAAATAAAAGGAACAGGGAAGAGTATACTTCCAAAACAAAGGAATCCCCTGCCACTAATCAAACTACCTTGGAGGTCAAGAAGAATCTAGATTCAAAGGAAAAATTATGTTGGAACTGTAACCAAACAGGACATGTAAAACCTCATTGTCCTCTACTTAGGAAAAGGATTAATCCTATTGAAGGAGAAGAGTATGATAATCCTGACCCTCACCTAGATGATACTGATGGATCACTTTTTGAGTGTGATTTGTTGATCACTAAGCCTATCAATTTCATTGAAGGAAGTATTGAGTCTTCTCTAGACATAAATTCTATTAATCAGGATTCTAACTTACCTCAAAAATGGAATCCCAACATGAAGATTCACAAAATCTCTGAGGCTAAGGCCTTGGCTCTAAAACCTTCTTCCAGTAAAAGTTACAGTTCAGGAAAAACATGCTATGCTACTGGTTTAATTCAAGGTTCCCCTGTTAAGTTACTTCTAGACAGTGGAGCCTTTTGCTCTTGTTTTGGTTCAACTTATTTGTAGAAACAAGACCCAAACTGGAAACTGAACTTATTACCAGTAACTCAGGCTAAGTTCAGCAGTTGTAATTCTTCTCTCAATGCTGTTGGAGTATGGTCCTCTGATATCATACTTTCTCACTCTAAAGGATCACTCAAACTGAAAATTGAATTTGTAGTGCTCCAAAAGGAAGTATGTGATTACTTTATCCTTGGTAATGATTCTCTTTGCTTGTATGGTATAGATGTATTCCAAAGCAAGGGTAGATACTTCACCATAGGGGGAAACTGGAACAAGAAGTTTCAAATATGCCATGTCAATTCTCAAACTTCTGATTCAACTTATGAAAAACACTTAGAGAGTTTCAATCAGGAATACTTCTCTCAAGAAGCTTTGAATCCCATTATCAATGAAGAACAGAGACGGGACATCCTACAAGTATGCTTTGAAAATCAGAATGCTTTCTTTGCCAAGGATTACCCCATTGGTAACATCAAAGTACATGATATGATACTTACTCTAACCATTAAGCCTCCTTACCCACTTAACCTCAGGAGACCTGCTTACACTTCTAGTCCAAAATCTAGAGCTGCTCTGGAAACTCATATTCAAGAGTTGGTTGACCTACAAGTCTTAAGGAAAGTAGGACACAATGAACAAGTAAATATCACTACTCAAGTACTTATAGCTTGGCATAATGATAAGTCAAGGATGGTTGGAGATTTCAGAATGCTGAAAAACTACACCCAAGCTGATTATGATCCAATTCCAAGGATTGACCATGCTCTGCATAACCTATCAAAAGCTAAGTACATAACTACCATGGAAATGCTGAAAGGTTTTCACCAAATACCTATCAGCCCTGATAGCTGGAAATTCATGAGAATTATCTGTCATTTGGGAATTTATGAGTATCTAAGGATGCCTTTTGGTATAAAAAATGCTCCTTCTCATTTTCAAAGGATGATGGACACAGTTCTAGATTGTTCATCAGAACAGGATGGATGATGGTTTACATTGATGATGTTATCATTCACTCTGATTATTGGGATACCCACCTGGATAAATCAAGATTAGTCCTCAAAAATATCTCTTCTGTGGGATTCAAATTATCAATGAAAAAGTGTAACTTTGGTTATGGAGAACTGAAAGCCTTAGGACACATTGTCTCTGGAATAACCTTAGCTGCTGACCAAAACAAGATAGCAGCAGTAATGAATAGGCCAGTGCCTCAGAATAAAACTGAACTCCTATCTTTTATTAGCTTTGGCAGCTACTATAGGAAGTAATTACCAAAGTTTGCTCTTCTAACCAAGTGTCTGTATGAAATCTGCAACAACACCACCTTGTTTGAAATGACTCATGAAAGAGTTAAGAGTTACAAGGAACTCAAGATGGCCATGGCTTCAGCTCTGGTACTGATTCAGCCAGACTATTCTAAACCCTTCAAGCTCTATAAAGCTGCTAGTATGGACGGGCTAGGAGCTGCATTACACCAGGAAGTCATAGAGAATGACAAACCGGTGAAAAAACCTATACTCTTCATATCTAGACAAGTTAAGGATACTGAGAAAAGGTATGGTGCAAGCCAAATGGAATGCCTTGCTTTAGTATGGGCTCTGGAGAAACTTCATTACTACTTGGAAGGCACAAAGTTCACAGTGATTACTGACTGCAATGATGTCAGGACTTTGATGAACATGAAGACCCCTAGTAGGCACATGTTAAGATGGCAGATAGCCATACAAAAGTACAGAGTTCAGATGAACATAGTCACCAAGCTGGTGCTAAACACCAGAATGCTGATAGTTTGAGCAGGAATGCTTTACCCAATAACCCAAGTAACCCTGCTTATGATCCAGAGGATAATGATATCTTCCCTATCCTTAACATTAACCTGTTGAAAGTTGAAGCTCCTATAATGGGAATACACATTTGTGAATTGGATGAATCCTTTACAACTCAATCAATGAATCTTTCAATTCTGGCATGAAAACTCTGATCACCATTATGGAAAGTACTTCTCCACCATCTGAATTGATCAGTATCCTACCTGAACCCCTCTTGAAACCATACAAAGCCGGAAGGTTCACCATATGGGATGGTCTAGTATACTACAGGCATCAACATTCAAGTGTTATAGTCTTAAATAAGGATGACCATATCAAACACCTCCTGGCTGAATGCCATGATAACTGCTCATCTGGTCATTTATCTGCTGATAGAAGCTTAGATAAGGTTAAAAAAACTGCTTGGTGGATCAATTGGAGAGACTCCACTATCCAGTATGTTACTAGTTGTGAAACTTGTCAGACGTCCAACAGGACCACTGGGAAAAGGTTTGGTCTACTGAAAAAAGATTGCTGAACCCAAGAACAGATTGGAGATCATCAACATGGACTTTGTAACTGGACTACCACCAGGAGGAGCCTATTCCTAAAACTCAGTCCTAGTCATTGTGGATAGGTCCTCCAAGAAAGAAAACTTTCTACCTAATGACAAGGAAGACACTGCTATGGAAGTTTCCCTATTATTTTGGAACAGACTCATTGCTGATGTTGGAGTTCCCAAGATTATTATCAGTGACAGAGATCCTAAATTCACCTCTGAGTTCTGGATAAATCTTCATGATATGCTGGGGACCACCTTAGCTTTCTCTACAGCTTATCACCCTCAGACAGATGGCTTAGCTGAAAGAATGATTCAGACCCTGGAAGACGTGCTCAGGAGATTCTGTGGCTTTGGTCTAGAATACAAGAATTCTGATGGTTATTTCCACAATTGGGTTAGCCTTTTACCCGCACTAGAGATGGCCTACAACAGTAGCAAGCACTCTACCACTAAGGAAGCACCCTACATACTGGAAAGAGGATGGATTCCTAAATTACCCAAGGATAACCTTAATCACCAGCTAACAAATATTAACCCTACATAAATTGATTTCAAAAACATGATAGATGTAGCCAATAAACATGCTGTTAAGTGTGTCCAGGATGCTTTTGAGTATAACCAACAAAGGTGGGATAAAACCCATAAGGAGCCTGATTTCAAGATTGGTGATCAAGTCTTGATCTCTACCACAAACTTCACCAACTTAGCTGGAAATAGGAAGCTTGGACCAGCTTTTGTTTGAACGTTCACCATTAATGAACTTCATGGTAAGAATGCTGTGGAAGTAATCCTTAGTGATGAGCTTTCTAGAAAAAACCCAGTCTTCCCAGTAAGTCTCATCAAACACTAACACCCAAGGAATGGAGAAAATACTCCTTCACCTGAAATACCTGTTTCAGAAGAACCTGAAAAAGACAGAGGAAAAATGAGCAAAATCCTTAAAGATAAAAAAGAAAGGCTCAATGGAAAAGATGTCAGACTCTAACTAGTTAGATATGAGGGAGAATCAGCTGAAAAGGATGAATGGTTACCTGAACACAATATCCCTGATGGAACCATACACCTAAGCAACTACAGAGCTAGCAGAAGGCATTGACCCAGAATTTGTTTCAGATATAGACATATCTTGGAGTGGGGGAATGTCAGCTTGCTACTATGTACAGAGCAACCTGTCATAGCAACAAAAAACTATAAAAATAAGAATATCTAAATTAACAAAAGAAGGAGTGAGAAATTCATTATAAATATTATTACAGAAATAAATTCCTCACCCAAAATTAGGTAGGGTTACTCACTGACCCCACCCTTGAAATCCAAGTCCTTACATTTTTAAAATAATTAAAAATAAAAGTACTAAAAATTACAACATCAGTATGGCACCTTTTTTCCATTTTGAAATTTCACACGTGTTTTCAAGTATAGGGTTTACACCTAAAATTCACTCAGAATTGAGGTGTTGTGTATATTTTAGGAGTTACACGCGGAAATTTTTTATGTCACAATTCCTGCGCGCAGCCCCGCATCATTACATACCCCTACATACTCATAGTAGCAGGTTCCGGCGTACTAGAGACCCGCGGGCAGCTAATTATGCCACGCACGCAGCAGATCCCACCCCGCCCGCATCTGAACTGACTGATCCCCACACCTGGATCCATTGTGACTAATCTGACAACCAGGTACCGCTCAAAAGAGCTACAACCTAATTAGGGTTGCCTGGCATATGTAACAAGTTGACATATGCATTATTAATCACCTAAAAAGATCAAAACTTAATTAAAATTAAGAAAATCAAGTTTAGAACATTTTTTAATGATAAATTAAAGATAAAGGATTACCACGTAAATCATTGACTCTGATCTTTAAAGACCACAAAACACTACAAGGAGTGTTCATAAAAATTATTAAAAATTATCTACGTGATCAGCAGATAATTTAAAATTAGTAAAATTCCACATCTGTTCACTTTAAAGCAATAATAATAGTACAGATGCAGGATGAGTACAGAATGATCAAATTTACGCCACAATAGATTAACAGATCCTGTGGCTAAAATAGTACAGAAATCCAGCAGATCTAAGGTCACCTGATTAACAGCAGCAAGTGGACGTGCTAATCTTTCCCTGACTGGCTTGCCAGCCTCAGCCCATGAGCAGAACTCTCTCTATGCGCCCTGAGAAGCTCAAAATCACCCCAAAAAGGTATTTATACAGACCTCTTTGGATCCATTATTCCATTATCAGTTTACCAGGAATTATTATTCTCAATCAGACACTGTGTCATTTTTAGTCAAGTGCTTATGAAGAATCTAAGCAATTTATTTATGACCAAGTCTGTAGTATTATTATTTATTTCTTAAAACCAATCAACCCTTGAAGTTTAGTAAGGCAATCCACCCCATCTGCTCTGAAAACCCTCCTATGATTGCAGGATTTTTGGGGTAAAGTGCTCAGAGTGAGTGTTTCCCTTCCTGTCTAGGCCATTTTGCTGTTATGCCCAGCCATTAGTGGAATAAGCCCTTTCTAAGGCACCCATCTTCATTCCAAGGTTCTTAAACTGCCTAATGAGGCCCCTTGAAGAGAGGTTGCTTTGTCTGTAAAGACCCCCAGTAGTATAATACTGAGGCCCCTCTTTTATATACATATTGAAAATCTTTTATTACAAAACCAATTAAACCTTGCAACTGCTCTTATTATATCATTTATTTGAGCCTCTAAGTGTTTATTTTTGGAATAATAATTACTATTATTATTCCAGTATTTTTATCACTCTCTGTAGCTAAAGGACTACAAGGTTCCTGGTATCATAGAGCTTACAGAGGGAAAAGAATTGGTTCTTTATGTATTGTGGATTTTAACATGATGTTGATAGTTGTGCAAAGCGGCTAACATGTGAATTGGCTAAACATTCAAAAAATTAGCTTTTAGTTTTCCCAACACTTGCAAGGAAGGCTACACATTATCTAAATTACAGCAATTAAATCTTTGCACTTGCAAGACACTAGGTGCTCCAAGTTGAAGATTTGTCCTTTTCCATTCTGACAACTCTCCTTATCAAGTTGTAATTGATTCTGGTGCTAATTTTTCTTTTATAAGTGATTATTTTGCCACTTCCAAAAACCTTATGTGTTCCAACATAGATAATTTTCCTATCTATTTAGTAATTTATGCAACTGAGCCGTCTCATTGGGTTTCCCAAAAGGCAATATGGACCTTTGCATTCTCCAATTTCCCCAGCTTTGAATGGGATTTATTTTTGTTGGATATTCCCAGAATGGATGATACCATTCTAGGCCATGATTTCCTAGTCCACTGGAATCCGGATGTGAATTGGCAAGAAGGAGTAATTAACCTTTGAACCTTGCAACCCCAGGAGACTAACCCTTCCGTCAAACAGGAATTAAACAGCCTACCTGACACTTTCATTGAGTTGGATGAAACTTTTCCACCAGGAGATTTGCAATGTCCTGACCTTCATTCCCAAGTTCCCTTATCAGATTTAGGATTTATTGCTTATTTGTCCAACCTACCTCTTCCTTGTTTCTTCAAAGAGAAACAGGAACCAACCAAACGGTGTATTTTGAGCTCCCTAATCCTCTCAAATCATTTAAGTACTTTGAATCCCGTTATCAAAGATGAAAAGATTGAAGATTTAGAAATCATTTGAGAGTATTTACCTTCTGTTTATCATGACTTTTCTGACGTCTATTCAGCTTTAAAAGCAGATAAACTTCCTCCACTTGGTTCTTTCAATCATAAGATTGAACTTACTGGCCCACCACCAGCACCCAGACCAGTCTACTCTCTCTCAAAGCAGGAATCAACCTTGCTTCAAGAATACATTGCGGAAAATTTATCAAAAGGATTTCTTCCACCAAGCAATTCAAACACCAGTTCACCCAGCTTTTTTGTAATAAACAAAGATGGTGGACTTTGCCTTTGTGTTGACTATAGGAAACTGAACCAGGTAACCCGGAAGAATGCCTAACCAGTACTGCCTATGTTGCACCTCCTCACTCTCTTTCATGGAGCTGCTTATTTCTCAAAGTTAGACCTTTGAGGTGCGTATAACCTAGTATGCATTGCAAAAGGCCATGAGTATTTGACCGCAATGCAAACACGGTTTTGAAGTTATGAGTATAACATCATGCCCTTTGGCCTTTGCAATTCTCCTTCCACTTTTGAACATTTTGTTAATGACATTTTTTCTGAACTTTTAGAGAAATATCTTGTGGTGTATCTTGAAAATATACTATTCTACTCAAAAACTCTTGAGGATAACATTGCGCATGTGCAAGAGGTGCTGCAGAAACTTTGCAAGAATTACCTGTTTGCAAAAGTCTCTAGGTGCAAATTTCATACTCCTTTTATTCAATTTTTAGGTGTCATAGTCTTGCATCAAGGACTATCAATGGACCCAGCCAAAAGCCAACGCATATTGGACTTGCCGCCACCTTCCTCTGCTAAATCCCTCCAATTTTTCCTTGGTTTCAGTAATTTTTACAGGAGTTTAATTGAGCATTATTACAAGAAAACCATAAACCTCACTAACCTTCTTCAAAAAGAAACTCATTTTTGCACAGAACAAGCTGCTTTGGAGTTTGAAGCTCTGAAGAAAGCCTTTACCACTGCTCCAATACTTGCTCACTTTAATGAGATAGCTTGCACTATTGTCAAAACAGATGCAAGTGACTATGCAATTGCAGGAGTAATCTTGCAGTTTTCCTTCTCTTCTTCTGTTTTTCATCCTGTAGCTTTTGAGTCTTGAAAATTGCTTGCTGCAGAGATTAATTATGAGATTCATGACAAGGAACTTCTTGAAATTGTTTTTTGCTTGAAAAAATGGTGTTCATACCTTTTGAGCCTTATGGAACCTTTTGAGGTCTTAACTGATCACAATTCTTGGAAATATTTCATGAGCTCAAAACTCCTTACACGCAGACAGGCACGTTGTGCCAAATACCTCTCCAAGTTCAAATTGACAATTATGTACTGTCCTGAGAAACAAGCGGTAGTCCCTGATGCTTTGTCACATTGGGACAACGTTTACCCAGGAGGGGGGAGCACCTTTGCCGACAAAAATACTGAAAAAGTTAGGACACTTTTCTCAACCCAGTCTTCCAAACTCAGTTCAATCATCACTCAACTTTGAGATCTGGCTTCTGAACTAAAAAAAGCTCAACTTGATGACCTCAAGTGTAGAAAACTTTGCAAGAATGCAAAGTTATTAGATAGTGATTATAGTATTGAAAAAAATGATTATTTAGTTTATAAAAATTGTGTAGTAGTACCAGATAATCCTTGAATTAAGTTGAATATCTTTGAGTCAAGGCATGATTCCCCGCTTTCTGGTCATAATGGGCAGTATTAAACCTACCAATTGATCACAAAAGACTTCTATTGGCCTGGTATGACCAATGAAGTAAAAGACTATGTTAACACGTGCTATGATTGCAATTGGAACAAGTCCTTGAAACACCTGAAGTATGAGCTGCTCCAGCCACTTCCAATTCTGCAGATTCCATGGCACTTGCTTTCTATGGAATTCATATTGCAATTACCTATTTCTAGTGGTTATGATGATATTTTAGTAGTAGTAGATTGCTTCTTAAAGATTGCTTTATTTATTTGCAGTAATGTGCTGGCCTCTTCAGAAGACTTAGCTAATTTATTTATAGAATATGTATTCTAAAAACATGGTTTCCCTGATAATATAATTAGTGATCATGGATTTTTCTGGGTCTATAGCTTCTGGACCTTGCTGTGTCAACATTTGAAGATTACTTGCAATCTATCAACAGCTTACAACCTGGAAAAAGATGGGCAAACCAAGAAGATCAATCAGATCCTTGAACAGTATCTTCAAATTTACGTCTCCTACCAACAGGACGACTGGTCAGAATGGGTCCCATTAGCTAAATTTGCCTACAACAACTCCACTCACTCCTCCACCAAACAGTTACCCTTCTAGACTATTTATGGTAGAAACACAACTTTCTCTTCCCTTCACGTAGCACCTACTCAACCTGCTACCAATTAACTTAACCACATCCAATCCCTTCAATTGCAACTTTGAACCAACCTCAAAGCAGCAAACCAGCACTACAATGAACAAGCAGATTGACTTTGCACTTTGGCCCAAAACTTTGCGTAGGAGATTGGGTATGGCTCAATGTTTGCAATATTCACAGTACTTGATTAACTTGTAAACTCTCTGAAAGAAAGCTTGTTGCCTTCAAATTCAAATAAATAGTCTCCCCTAACGCCTTAAAACTTACCTTACCTTCTAAATGGAAAGGTATCTACCCAGTCTTTCATGTGTCTCTCCTAGAGCCAGCTCAAGTCCTATACCCAGGAAAGACTAATCCCCCTCCTGAAAGTCCACAATAGGCTAGAGTGGGAAGTAAGCGGTATCCTGGATTTGAGGTTATTCAAAGGAAAGCTTCAATACCTTGTTGAATGGGCTGGCTTCCATTCCGATGAAGGTTGCAACTTGTGGCAACCAGCCAATCACCTTTGCAACTCTCCCAATTTGGTTGAAGACTTCAATGCAAGTTGCCCTTGCAAACCTTGCCAATTGTAGCTCCCATTCCATTCCATTACTTCCATCCCATTCCATTACTTCCATCCCATTCCACACTTCCATCCCATTCCACACTTCCATCCCATTACTTACCATTAATCTCATCCCATTTCCTCATTTCATTTCCTTTGCCTTTCTCATATCCATCTCCTTTTTTCTTTTCACAAATATTATCCTTTTACATTTTATTTCAAAATAAAAAATCCTATTTTTCCTAAACAAACAATATATATATATATATATATATATATATATATATATATATATATATATATATATATATATATATATATATATATATATATATATATATATATAACATAGTAAAATAATAAAAATAAAATAAACATTTCTATAGATTATACTTTATTTCCCTTTCTTCTTCCTCCCAATTCTCATTCAATTCCTCTACCATCAACCTAAATTCTTCCAAGTCTTTGTCATCCCCCAATAAGACAATATTGGCAAGATCATCATTTTCGTCACAAGATGTCTTTTAAAGATTTCCTTGAACTTTGCAGTCCAAACCTTCTTTGGTAGGGTATTCCATCCACCTTCCTCCATGAGTTCCTTGTGAGCTCTCTTCCTTTGGCCCCTTGAAGAACCTTCTCCAACTTTTCCAGTCAATCACCTTGCATTGGTTTTGATGCGACCTTTGACTTGCACTTGGCTCCCCTCATTTTGGCCTTCCATCCCATTTCTTTCTGTTCCAGCCAATTCCTCCACCTCCCATTCCATTCCACTGCTTCCTTCTATTCAGTTTCCTTTTTCCTCATTTCCCTTCCTTTGCTCCAGGTTCCACCTCCCCTTCATTCATTCCTTCTTCCCTTGCCTCTTTGATTGTCTGCGTTTCTTTGGCTTGCACTTCACTTTGCACCTTGCTCTGCACTTCCAACCCAATTGATCCAGTAGATGATGGTGGCAGCAGAGGCGTATTGGTGATGTATTTTTGGAATTGTGGCATTAATACATCAATGAGAATTATATTAGTTCCATTTCTCTTTTCTTTATTTTTCTACTTATTGTTAGTCTCTAAGCCTTGAATTACCAGGGTTTCAAATACCTAAGAACTCAATTTCCGGCACTGGCGGTATCTGATAGTTAACTTGCGGTGAGGAACTTTGACTTTGCAGCTACCTCCCAGATGCTGCTGGGACATCTACAATTGGCTTGCTACTTATAGGGAATGTAGAAGCAACCTTGAACAAGCAACACTGTTTTCACTTGTCTCAAATACCTCGCGTGGCGGTACTAGGGACACATTTCTTGTTTTGTTGAATGCAGTTTTTGCAACGGCGGAATGATGATGACAATATAATTAATTATGAATCTATTAAAAGAAAATAAGTAAGGTTTAATGGGTATACATTAATTTTAACAAATTTGGAATTGATGGGAAAACTGTCTGAACGCTTGCAGAAGCTAGCTTCTTTGTACCCAGGCAACTTTCACGCTTCAAGCTTAAGTGTTATTGTCTTCCTACTTTGACGTACTCTTTTTTATTCAAGTACCATCTACCTCAGTCCATAAGCGTGAAAAACTAGAAGCACAACATCAATGGTGCCTTTGGCTTATCAACTCTGGCTTGCATAACAACCTTCCATTCTTGGCAACTGACTCAGCATCAACTTGCAAACCTTTCAGTCAACTCTCCCTTGGTCAACCATCCATTTGGGTTCTGCCCTTTCACCCAGGGTATCAATAACCCTTGGGTTCCCATTTCCAGTCACATGCTATTGCTATTTTGCACTCATGCTATTCAAACCATCTCAACTGTACTGTTTGCAAATGGACTAGTCAATTACCCTGAATAAACTACACCTTCATGTTCACATTTCTTCTGATGTCATTCCCTCATGTCTCAACCATTAAATTCCAATACATTCATCCCCTATTTTCTTGCACTTACGCTAAGACCTTGGAAAAAATTCATACTGTCATTTCATTTTGTACTCTGTCCATGTCATTCATTGCCTCACTGCTTGGAACTGTAGTTGACCATCCATCAGGTTGTATCTAGTCATCTTGGATTACCTTATAGAGGCTATTCTGTTTGCCTGAGGATTGTCTCCTCAGTTAGTTAATTTCATACGTTCTTGAATTTTCTAAATCCAGTCATCACATTGGGCTTGGGTTTGGTTTCCTTCCATTGGAACATTCATCCCTCTTGCTGTGTGTTAAGTTACTCCACCATAACTTTGCACTTTGCAGTTAGCCCTTGCTAACTTGCACTTGCCTTTGCACTCAGCTTTCCTGTTGCACCCACAATCTTCTAAGATCATGCCCTATAGTACATGGGGTGGTTGTGTGACATAGCCATTGGTGCTGGAAGGTTAGAAAAGGTTCTACTTGTTCCATGAGCTCTGGGAGTAGAAGGGTCAGTAGGTTCAGTGAAACCTCTCTCTCTGGAGCTTCAGGTGACAGCGGGGCTAGAGATATGAGAAAAGAGAGAACATTGTGGAGGCATTCTTATTTCTGAGAAAAAATTAGTTAACCAAAGGTATTTTTTTGCCTAGAACAAGAAAAAGAATGATTGAAAAAAGATTATACCCCAATTAACTTAATTATTGCTTTAATTAGACATTGAAGAAGCTCCTCAAAGCGTTGAAGTAAGGCTTTGAGGTTTTGAAGTAAGGCGTTGAAGTTCTGAAGCATCAAAGCAAACTTCAAAGATGTCAAGGCAAAACGTTGAAGTGTCAAAGCGTCAAAGGGGGGCTTAGAAAATGGAAATTTGCGGGTTTTATGGAGGATTAATAGAAAGATAAGGGGTACAATGAAAATTTTCACAATTCAATAGCCAATTCAAGGTTGGGGAAGGTAATAAAGCAAAAAAAAATTGCCACAAATCAATAGAAATATTTGATGCTTCTAAATAGTGCAAGGATTGTTGCTGGTGAAGAAGGGATTATTGGGGAAGAATTCAGTTTAATTTCAAAAGGGCTGCTGACATGCAAGCAGGTCTTGGCACAGAGTGGAATCTACTATAAGTAGGCTTGGGGGCAGGGATACTGGAGGATGCCACGAGGAGCAGAGTAGGACTGAATGGAAGATAAGGTGCTGTTTGAAACTTGCTGGGATGGATTCCTAGTAAGAAGTATTAAACTGATTTCTTGGGGAAAAATCAGGAAGAAGGAAGAGTAGGCCAGTTTAAATAGACAAGATTTTTGAACTACAAAAGAGGTAGAAGTGATTGGGGCTCAGACAACATATGTGATGTCATGGGAACAGTCTAGGTAACACAGAGGATTGATCAGGTATTCTACTACATTGGGATAGACTGCTTCTACATTGGGGCAAGGTTACAGCTCTTGAATGTGTAAGTTGGAAGATTAAAGTTGAAGGGTATAAATTGTAAATGTAGGTCATGGCACTATTTACTAAGTAGAGAGAGTATGTAATATAATCTGAAAGAGGATTTCACAAAGATTCCCAAAGGATAAACCATGACAGATTATGGGTTAGACAGATTTAATAAGGTTAGAGTATGTGTAGACCTGGGAGATAAAGTATGTGAAATCCTATGGAGTCTATCTGCATGATTTTAGAGGTTAGACTATATGTAGATATGTACTGCATGAAGTTCCTGATTATATAGTTACTGAAGACATATTGATATAAGTCTTCTGAGCCTTGAGGTTTCAAGTTCCTTTGAAAGTAGATCATTCCTGAGGGTTAGATTGGGTTTGCTGAGGTTAGATGCTGAGGTTAGACTGAGTTAGGTGTAAGTATGACATACACCTATATGTGGCACACACATAAGTGCCCACGTATTTTGGTACACCCCCTTAATCCAAAAGTGGTGACATAAAAATATTATAGACAAAGCATGGATGCTTGTTTCTTCCTAATGCCTTAGTCATGATATCTGCAATCCTTGCTCCAGTGGGCATGTAACTAAACACTACTTATTTGCAGTTAACTGCATCACATATATAGTTATAGCAAACATCAATATGTTTTGTTCTTGAATGGAACACTATATTCTTGGCCAAATCAATGGCACTCTGGTTATTTTAATACAAAAATGCAAACCCTTGTGGCTTATGTATATACTCTAAGACTTTTCTACACCACTTTTTTTTCTTTGAAGCTGCTAAGTAAGCTCTATAATCAGCGTCTCTTGACAAATAAATTATTTCTGACACCTTCTTTGACATCCACAACATTAGATTCTTACCTAAAAAGAATAAAAAACCACTTTTTGATTCTCTAGTGTTACCATCTGCCCAACTTGCATTGGAACAACCAACAAAATCAAAATTTGCTGAATTTTGTAAAATTTAGTCGCAGAATATTTGTTCCTTTATGATATCTCATAAACCATCTGATATTCTCCCCAGTTCCCCATGCATGGTTTCTCCAATTTTTGTGATAAAATTCAAATTTCAAATACAATATCTGGTCTTGTACACTGTCCTAAAAAATTCAGCAACCCAATAGCAAACCTATAATCATTTTCTGAAGGAACAAACTTCAGATTCTCTTCATGTGTGGACTTCTCCAAATGGATGTTTCACTGTATTGGAGTACCAAAATCCTTTGCATCTTCTAAGCCATACTGGTTCAGAAGTTCTGCCACATAATTACTCTGGTCCAATTAGATTCCATGATTACACTTAGTAAACTTAATCCCTAGGACTTGTTGTGCAAGACCAATATCTTTTATCTTGAGCTCTTTATTAAGTGTCTCCTTGAATTGATCCTTACCATTCCAATAATAATAATGCCACCTACCCAAGCAATTAGTATAGCATAATTTCTAACAAATAGAAATCAATCAGGCTCAATTATTTTGAAACCTATATCTACAAGTTTCTGAATCATGGTATTATACCATGACCTAGCTGACTGCTTCAATCCATACAGGGATATTTTCAGCTTGAGGTTATATTCCCCTTTATCTGCAGATAAAAAACTTCTTATGCATATTTTCTTCATTGTTTCCGGTTTGGTTTCAACCAAACATCTCTGAAACCATCAGGAAATGACATATAAACAGTCTCCTCCTCCTCAAGTTTTGCATTCAAGTATGCTGTTACAAAATCAGCTTTTCTGATATCTTCACCCAACTCCACTGCAAGAACAATGATAAACCTGAAGGTGGGAAACCTTCCAGTTGGAGAGAAACTTTCTTGGTAATTTATAACCTCTCTCTGTTTGAAGCCTTTTACAACAAATCATGCCTTGAATCTCTTCAAAAATCCATTATTTTCAAACTTCTTATTCAAAACTAATCTATCCCCAAAAATGGTCTTTCCTTTTGAAAATAAATCCCGCTTCACCACTTCAAAAAAACTATTATTCTCCAAAGAATCAAACTCTTCATAAATGGCTTTCTTCCAATTGTCTCTCTCATCAGAATTAATAGCTTGGACATAGCTATTTGGGTTAACCCTGTTACTCATCTCTAAACTCAACTCCAGAATTTAATTAAGCATAAAAATATTGTTCACTGAATTGATCTTCCTTATATTATGTAAAAGCATAATGGGACTTCCATTCCCCATACCTATCAACTGGTACTCTCATCCTACCACTTCTTCAAACAGGAGGTGGAGGCTCATCAGGTTCCAAATTGACAGACTCCCCTGAAGCAGGTACTGAACCCTCTGGTGGCACATCTGCCATCTCTTCATCATCTGGAACTACAATTTCCTGAGGATTTTGTGGTGAAATAGGCTCTAATGCTATTTATTTCTGTGACTTATCAACAGAAAAGTCTTCACTCCTCTTGAGTTGAAAGGTACTTTCCTGAAATTTTACATCCCTACTACAGATAACCTTTCTAAATTCTGGAAAATATATACTATATGACTTACTTATTAAATCATAACCAACAAGAAGCGCTGTTCTTTCTCTTGCATCCAATTTTCCAATCACCTCATTATGGTGAACACTTTAATACACCAAACAACCAATTGCTCTAAGGTGTGAATTTTTGGGCTCTTGCTTCCAAAACTGATGCTGGCAACTCCCCCAATTAAAAACCACAATATTATGGAACAGAACAACTGTACATAACAACTTAGTGTTGGAATTCTAGTCTTATAGTGTGTTGCCTAATACTAGAGTGCAACCATTTCTAAAGCTTTATATTCTAATTTTATGCTCTAAGTGTTTTGTCTAGTATCATCTCCATAATAACCTTGTATAGTCTTATTTTCAGTATGATCTTTATCTTAACCTACAGTGGCTATTGCCCTAAGTATGTTGGTCTAGTGAAGTCTCTATGTTGGTCTGGCAGTATCAACTCTAGTGCTTTCTTTATCTTTCATCTATAGTGGCCCAATTCCTAATATCCATATTCATCTTACCTTATTCATTATTGTTTCATTCATCTTGTCAACCACAAGTCAGCCTTAATGTACTTAGTCTATTTAAGCTGCTGGTTTCCAAGTCAATGAACCCTCATCTGTTCTTCTTTAAACTGAACCGGAGTGCCCCCTTGACTCCCAAGATCCGCTCCTCTTGGCTTCACAAGATCTTTCCTCACCTCCTCTTAAGTGTTTCAACCGGAGCTTTGAACTCAAACCTTAACACGGTTAAAAGCCAAAATTCTCCCCTGATCTACTTCAGTCCATTTTGTTAGAAGTGGAGAAACTGAAAGATGGATTTCGACTGGTTAGACAACTTTCAAGGAGGAATCACCCTTCATAAGACGTAATGGAAAGTACCTGAAAGGTGAACAACGAGTGGCCGTGAGAGTTTTTAGAGATAGGACAATTCAATCAATAGTGAATGGTGGAGGAGGAAAATTCAAGGTTGTGTGGGGTGATGAGTGACAAAAGGAGACACAAGGGTTCAGTATTTAAGCTGAACGAGTTTGAGTGTATTGAGTCAAGACAAGGAAGAAGAGAGCAGAATGAAACAGGTGTGAGGAATGAGACAAGTATGAGAAAGTAACACAAAAAGAGACATAGCATGTGAACGAGTAATACGGAAACAGAAGCTTGTGAGAAGACAGTACAAAAACAGAATAAAGAAGAAGAGTCTGGGAGTCGATTACACCTCAAATTCCAACACCCCCCTTGACTCCCAGACCGAAGAGACCAAGACGCTCAAAGGCCCTGGTTAAGGTTGGCCGAGCTACGGGTTTGGTCAGGAAGTCAGTGAGCATACTTTCAGATGGGACATAGAGGAGACGGATCTGCGAGTTCCTGATAACTTCTTGTATGAAGTGAAGCTGAATCTCAACATGCTTCATTTGGCGGGAGTTAGAGTTGCAGTCGTTATTTGCCGTATCAATGCATCCCTGATTGTTGTCAAAGACAGCAATGGGTTCATCCAATGTCAAAAGGTGCGCTTCTCTCAAGAACTGACGTAACCAGAGCAGCTCGCAGGAGAGATCAGTTAGTGCACGATACTCGGCCTCCGCAGTTGAGAGCAATACGGTTGGCTGTTTTTGTGATCTCCAAACGATGAGGCAGCTGTTAAAGATGACCAAGTACCCAGTGACCAATCGCCTAGTGGTCCTACAATTCCCCCAATCAGCATTGGAGTACGCCCCAAGGTTAGCCACCCGTCCTTTAGGATAGGACAGGCAAACGTGCATGGTACCCCGCAAATATTTAATGACATGGATGAAGGCATGCCAATGTTGTAACCCAGGTCTATCCAAGTACTGAGACAGCATGCTGACCGCGTATGATAAGTCAGGCCTAGTAGCGGTGGCCAGATAGCTTAAGGAACCCACGGCTCTGCAATAGTTGAGACCAGACTTTCTGAAGGCAACTACTTCTTTGTTGGTTGGAGGGTCAGGATGGAAGCCTGGAATGACAGGGGTAAGAACGCTTCTACAGTCAATCATGTTGTAATCATGAAGAATAGACTCGACGTAGTGTGACAGAGAGAGCTCCACAGATTGCTGAAGTTGATTCACCCGTATCCCCAGAAGGAGTTTGGCATCACCAAGGTCCTTCATGTCGAATTCAGAGCTGATTTCTTTCTTGAAGAGGGAAAGATCTTTTCCAAAGAGGGCAATATCATTGACATGAACAAAGAGCCAGACCGGACAATCACCACCCCGGTAGAAGACGCAAGCATCCGAGACAGAGCAGGAAAAGCGTTGTCCAACAAGCCAGGAAGAGAGGCAATTGTACCAGGCAAGAGGCGCTTGTTTGAGGCCATAGATTGCTTTGTTTAGCTTAAGGCAGACCTCTTTTTTGTCCAAGGGCATGCCCTGAGGAACAGCCAGATGCACGGTTTTGTTCAGGGTGGCGTTGAGAAAAGCACTCTTAACATCCATTTGCTGGAATTGAAGATGGTTAGCTGAAGCGTAGGATATAAGAGCCCAAAGAGAGTTCAGCCTTCCAGTCGGTGCAAACGTTTGTTTGTAGTCGACGCCAGGAATTTGAGAAAAACCTTGGGCGCAGAGCCTATCCTTGTACTCAATTACCTTCCCTGTATGATCCTTTTTCTTCCTAAAAACCCAAACAGTCCCCACGGTCCCCTGCCCAGCCAGAGAAACAACATCCCACACCCGCAACTTGACCATTGCACCAATTTCCCGTTCAATGGCCTGTATCCAATGTTTCTTTTTGGGGCATTCCATTGCCTCCCTAAAACTTCAAGGAACAAAGTGATCATCAAGGTAGGTAAGGTTTGCGGCGGGTCGGCGAGGATACGGTAAGATATGAATTGGATCAACGTCTCCTTTCCAGACCGTGGGATGGCGCGGACCAATGACCTTCAGGCGGGGAGCAGTTGGAGGCGGCAATTGACAATCAGAAGGGCTGTTATCGTAGCTTTCAGAGACAGGGTCCATATTTGAATCGGAAAAGGAAGGAGACACAGATCTGGATTGGGTGTGAGGAGGGGGCACAACTGCCACTGGAAGGGGAGGATGTTCTTCGCAATCGTAGAAGATGTCGTCCTTCTCAACAGTGAAACCCCCCTTGACAAAGGAAGACAGATCATTGTGAGAGATGACGGCGCCAGGTGAAGGGAACTCATGTTCAAAGAATACTACATGCCTACAAACCACAACCTGACAATCACGAAGACAAAGGATCCGATACGTAGCAGAGTTGTTTTCATACCCCAGAAAGATCCCTTCATCACCGGTAGGTCCCAGCTTCCATGTTCGATTGTGTCTTGGAATAGAGATAAAGGCTTTGCACCCAAACGTCTTCAGCTTTTTGATCTTTGGCGGCATGTTGTTCCACAGGTAGAAGGGAGACTGATTGTTTTGAGAGGGAGTGGGCGCCAAGTTTGAAAGGAAGCAAGCGGTGTTGATGGCCTCTGCCCAGAAGGGGTTTGGAAGCGATGACTGGCAAAGCAGGCATCAAGCCTTATCAAGAATTGTGCGATTGGCCCTCTCAGCAATTCCATTATTCTGAGGGGTGTACGCAGGGGAAAACTGATGTATAAACCCGTGAGTGCTGGCCAAGTCCTGAAAGTCCTTGTTTACAAATTCACCGCCCTGATCTGAGATTACCTTTTTGATTTTCCTGTCGTGAAACGTTTCCATCACATTCTTCAGCTTGACAAACTCATTGAAAGCATCAGATTTGTTCTTTAGAAGTTTGACAAACTTGAACGAGGTGTGCTGATCCACAACAGTGAGGAAATATTTGAAACCCAATACCGATGGAGGGTTGATGGGCCCGACTAGATCCAGGTGAATACAGTCAAGAACTTTGCGAGTGGGCTCAAAATGTCCTTGAAAGGGAAGTAGTGTCAACTTGGATGAGACACAGGTGGAGCAGGGGGATAGGCCTGAGAACAAGAGACCGAGCGACTTAATCACGGCAGGACCTGGATGTCCTAGCCAATGGTGCCACAGATTGGGAGTGGATTTGGACAGGTTTGCACTGGGAACATGATAGGGTACATTCATTAGACGTCCCTTGAGGTGTCCAGAGAAAATTGTCGAGTCACGATTTTTCAGGAGAAATGTGTTGCCATTCTTGACAATGGTGACAGATGTGGAGATTAAGGGAAGCATGGCGATGAGATTTCTTCTGATCCTTGGGACAAAAAGGGCATCCTTCAAAACAAGTCAACCACTGCCAATGTTCAAGTTAATAGTACCTCAACCAAGAGCCAGGAGTTGACTAGTTGCATCACCGGTGCTTATCTGAAATGGGTTGCAAGGTTGGAAAGAGGTGAACAGAGATTTTTGGCCAAACATGTGGTGGGTGGCTCCGCAATCAAGTATTGCCTCATTTTCTTCCTCAACAGTGTCCAAGACCAGATCCTCAGATAAGTACGCTTGTGCATAAGTGAAGTGAGCATTTACTTTAGAGTCGTCATCTTTCTTTTGCTGAGGTCTTAAGTGGGGGAACTCAACATAACATTTCTCCGGTTTGTGGGATGTGACAGGAGGATTATGATGACCATCGGTACAGTAGTAGATGATCCTTGAGGGATATTTGGAGTCAGCATTTGAGACGAGTGCAGTGGCAGCCCCCGAGGGTCCTTCAATGGCTGATCTATTGTTGGCACTAAGGTGGTGAACATAACTCTTTAATCTTGTTAAAATGATTGAGGGCCTTTCTACTGCAAGTTCATCCATGGCCAATCCATCAACAAGATGGTAGAGTTGAGGATTTTTGCAGAGCTTGCCAAGAATAGAGTATGAAAGAATGTCACTAGGAATGTCGATGTTGACGGCAGAGACATCCATGAGGGCCTTCTGACAGCAGTGGATGAAGTTTTGAAGGTCTCCTTGGTAGTCGAGAGCCATCCAAGACATCCAGACTCGTCCACGATTTAGGGCCAACATGGAAGCATACTGGTCGTTGATCTTCCTCCAGAGAAGAGTGGCATTCTTCTTGGTGGTGGAGTTCATAACAGAGATAAAAACAGTCTGATTAATGCGACTGGTGATCACCCCAACAGCCTTGTAACTTTGCTTTGTCCACTTGTTGACAGCAGAAGCTGAGGCATCCTCTGGTGGTTCATTTTCACAAACATCCATGAGGTCCTTTGACCGTAGATGAATTTCCATTTGCATCTGCCATTCACTGAAATTGGTGCCATCAAGGATAGGTACATTGAGATTGTCCTTGGTTTCTCTTTCCGTCATAATGACTGAGACAGGGGTCGAAGTTCACCTTTCAAAAAAAAATTTTCCGTGGTGCGGGCAGCAATGGGACTGTAAATCTGTTAGAAGTGGAGAAACTGAAAGATGGATTTTGACTGGTTAGACAACTTTCAAGGAGGAATCACCCTTCATAAGATGTAATGGAAAGTACCTGAAAGGTGAACAATGAGTGGCTGTGAGAGTTTTTAGAGATAGGACAATTAAATCAATAGTGGATGGTGGAGGAGGAAAATTCAAGGTCGAGTGGGGTGATGAGTGACAAAAGGAGACACAAGGGTTCAGTATTTAAGCTGAACGAGTTTGAGTGTATTGAGTCAAGACAAGGAAGAAGAGAGCAGAATGAAACAGGTGTGAGGAATGAGACAAGTATGAGAAAGTAACACAAAAAGAGACATAGCATGTGAACGAGTAATACGGAAACAGAAGCTTGTGAGAAGACAGTACGAAAACAGAATAAAGAAGAAGAGTCTGGGAGTCAATTACACCTCAAATTCCAACACATTTATTCCCTTCCTTCTAATCATGCGACAAGACTGGTGCCCTCAATATCATTATCTTATAATTGCTTTTGCGCAAACCATCTTGCAAAAATGATTGTTCTCTCGCACTGGCTCTTGATCACCTTTGCATGAGCGCTATCACCATTAAATTTACCGTTGCGCCCATTTGCTCTATATCGCCCAGCAATTCTTGACCTTATTATAATTGTTGTCACCTGCTCGTTTGATCAACTCAGCTTGGTCACTGCCTTTAAAAGTTGTCCTTCACCCTTCGGTCGCTCCATCAATTCATCTTCTAGCAACTTGGCACTTGTTTGATTGGTCAAGTGCTCTCAGCACAATCTTATTTCAGATTGCTCAATCATCTTTATTTTCCTCGCGCCATCCCAACCGACCAATCAATCTATTCAAAGTCATCTGCTTGGTCATTTTCTTGTTGCAATCTCGCGTTCGCCTGCTCAATCAGCCTCATTCAGTGGTCTCTTCCGGTCTTCAACTCAAACCTTCTCCGCAATCAAAGTTCCTTGGCCCCTTGCTTCTCAAGTTGTTGTTCCAATCGCTATTAGCTTAAATAAACTTGCCTAGCCGTCCTTAAACCATTTACCAAGCCTTTTTTTGTTATCCACTGTTACTTGAGCTGCCACTACTACGCTGACTTAGCTCTCATCCTCCAAACAATAGGTCAATCATCAAATTCAACCCCAGGCTTGCTCGGTTAATTCCTAAAGAAACAACCTTGCGCACGCTGATTCTGTCGCCTCCATCCACTCGGTTCTTCAATATTTCAAGCCGTAAGGTCGCTTGAAGTTTCTCCACACTATTACCTGCTATCGCTCGCGTTTGGCTACTCGGTTGTTGTCTTTGGATCACCCCGCGCTTGCTTGATCTATTACTCTCAGCAACTTTGCTGTCATCCTTACGGACCTTGCGCTTGTTGGTTTGATTGCTACCGTTAAAGTCTTTCACAATCTAATCCTGTTCTGCACCTCCTCAAGCCTACATTGTTGGAAACCTCGCGCTTGCTTACTTTGGTTGCTACCTTGAAAAGTCGTCCCCTACAAATTCTCTTGGTTTGTCTTGCTCTCCTCAAGTTGTGCGGTATGGATGCTACCAAAGTCGCCCGGTTTATGCTATGTTAAGTCATACTCTTACTGTCCATTATTACACTGCCCTCTAGTATTAGGCAAGGGGGCGTGTTGGAATTCTAGTCTTATAGTGTGTTGCCTAATACTAGAGTGCAACCATTTATCAAGCTTTATATTCTAATGTTATGCTCTAAGTGTTTTGTCTAGTATCATCTCCATAATAAGCTTGTATAGTCTTATTTTCAGTATGATCTTTATCTTAACCTACAGTGGCTATTGCCCTAAGTATGTCTGTCTAGTGAAGTCTCTATGTTGGTCCGGCAGTAACAACTCTAGTGCTTTCTTTATCTTTCATCTATAGTGGCCCAATTCCTAATATCCATATTCATCTTAACTTATTCATTATTGTTTCATTTATCTTTCCAACCACAAGTCAGCCTTAATGTACTTAGTCTATTTAAGCTTCTGTTTTCCAAGTCAATGAATCCTCATCTGTTCTTCCTTAAACTGAACCGGAGTTCCCCCTTGACTCCCAAGATCCGCTCCTCTTGGCGTCACAAGATCTTTCCTCACCTCCTCTTAAGTGTTTCAACCAGAGCTTTGAACTTAAACCTTAACACTTAGCCCATAAAAACTTTGGTAGACCAGATTGAGCCATAATATTTCTTACTCTATCCAAGAAAGTCCTATTCATTCTATCAAATAATCCATTATTTTGTGGAGTACTTGCAGTTTTAAAAATATAAGTGATACTGATAAGATTTCAAATATTTCATTTGAGAGCTAAGAACTAGCAGACTAAATTAAAGAGTCAGAGTCACAATAGAACAGATACTGGACAGAAGAGAAGAAAGAAAACCAACAGGCAATCAAGACGCAGAAGATTGAGCAGCCAAGAAGAGATAGATTTGAAGCAGAGGAGAGATACGGGCTGGTTTTGTAGACACATAAGTTGGTGACTGATCATGGAGATTGAGATGCGGATCGTCTTACCAGGCAAGGGATGGCAGCAAGTAAAGACTTGGAATTGGTTGAGGTTTTGGATGGTTGAGTGAGACAAGTTGACAAGCAGATGATTTGATAGAAAAATAGAATTGGAAGATGAGAAAGAGAGTTTTTGGGGAAAGATAAGGAAAAGATTTGGAAGATGGGAAAATAAAAATAAGGAAAAAGAAAGAACAGAAAAGATGGAGATTGTTAGAGTAGGAGATTTGTTCCTCAAAAGGAGAAGTCAAGAAAAATGAGAGGGGAAAACAAGAGTCGTCCAAGACCCCCGGGGGTGATCTCCCAGGGTTATGTTTCAGAGAAGCGGTTGAAGAGAGGGTAGTTGTCCATCAGGCGCAGGGACGAGTGAAATTCCTAACACTCCTTGTGTCTGGTAAGATGGAGCAGTTCTTGAGATCATGTCGCGGTAGAGCCAAAGATAGATTTCTGGAGGAGACTTAGGGAGTTGATTGATGAGGCTGTAGTAAGAGAGTCCGCCACCATGTTCTCTGTAGTAATGAGCAATAGATTAAACTTGCAGTCTTGAAATTCCTCCCGTAACCCTTTTGTCTTAATATCAATGTGACAAGACTTGGAATGAGACCCAAATTGTTTAATCTTGTCATCAAGCCCTTTATTGTCAATATGGAGGATAGGCTTGGGACTGGGAAGACAATAAATTTCACCTATGAGATTGACTATCCATTTGACTTCTAAGAAGCAGTCAAGTAGCGCATTGAGCTTGGATTCAGTAGATGAATAGGTGATATTTCTTTGTCTTGATGATTTCCAAACAATGGGACTGCCGTAATGAAAGATAATGAATCCAGATTGAGACTTCCTAGAAGAGGGATCATCTCCCCATGTTGCATTGCTGTAGGCAGTTAGAACTTCTTTGTTTGGATTGAATCAAAGGACAAGTTTCTTGTCCCTTTTTGTTTTAAGGTATTTCCACACTTTGCGGGCTTCCCTCCAATGAGTCATACCAGGCTTTGAGTTGA
Organism: Puccinia polysora; assembly: GCA_025617555.3. Classification (NCBI taxonomy): domain Eukaryota; kingdom Fungi; phylum Basidiomycota; class Pucciniomycetes; order Pucciniales; family Pucciniaceae; genus Puccinia; species Puccinia polysora. The sequence goes on from CM062640.1 coordinate 29,217,628, forward strand.
ATCTAGCTAAACTGGAGACTGCAAAGGCTATATTGGGTCGAGTGTACTGGGCTAGATGGTTAAGAAGACCAGTGACTGATTGGAAGTTGATGTTCAGTTGAGCAAATTCAGCATGATCTTCATTGGTGGCTGGCTCTAGGTGTAGATTTTGGGTTAGGGGAGAACGGGTGTCCTTACATTCAGTAAGGCCTAGCTCTTCTAGTCCTCGATCTGCATGTTTTGGCTGACTCAAGAGGACTTCATCCTCTTTCACCTCCATCAGCCTGCCCAGAATTGTATTAGGTGGGTGACAGGAGGAGTTCTTGAATCTTGTTAAGAAGCTTGATTCAAAATCTTTTCTCTTACCTACGTGAATGAGATTGTCTACATGGAAGTAGAGTACTTCCTTTGACTCGGGATTGTATTAGAGGCAGGGATCACTGCTTGATTTGAGATAGCCTTGCGACTTTATCCATTTGGTAAGTGTTTTGTACCAATTTTTTGGAGATTGTTTCAATCCGTACAGGGATTTTTTAAGCTTGAGATAAGGGGATTTCCTATGAGATCCCTTGGGCGTCTTGATGATAACCTCTTCCTCCAGGGGTGCATGTAGGAAAGCTCCTTTCACGTCGGATTGGGTGAAGCTCATTTTTCTTTCAGACCATAGGGAAGAGCAACTCTTAAGAACCAAGTTTTCTGGTGGGGGCCCACGTCTCATTGTAGTCAATGCACAGGATTTGATCAAACCCCTGAACGCATAGTCTTGCTTCATATCTTACCAGTTCTCCATGGAATTTTTCTTTTACCTTGAAGACCCAAGTGGTGTTGAGGATGTTGTTAGGCTCTTTGTAATATTCTTCCCATACCTCTTGATGCTTGATAGAGCTTAATTCTTCTTTGGTAGCTTTTTCACATTTGGGCCATTCAGGACAGTTTTGGGCCGCTTTTTATGACAGTGGTTTGTAATAGTGATGGAAACCCTAACGTTGCGTTTTACGAGTCTCGCGCTTTGGTTGTTGATAAGTTTCATTTTTGGATGGTTTGGAAGTAGAGATTTGCGTGGATTCTGGTGAAGGAGAAATTTGAGTAGCAGACTTGGGTGAATCAGAATTGGAGTCGGGAGCTTTGGGAGAATTGGAAATGGAATCCGATTCCAAATTGGTATTTGGATTGTTCCCAAAACGTGAATTGTTTGTTGACGGTGGAGAAAGCTGATTCATTGAGATTATGTGGTTCATGTGAAAAGAGGTCCACACCGGTTGATTCTAATACGGGGAAGTTGTGTAGTTGTGCCTTGAGAAATTTAACGTGTTTTGTTTTGATGATAGACCCTAGTGAATTGAGAATGATATATGAGTGAAAAGAGGGATTTAACCCAACTAGTATTCCTTCATCTCCCTTTTCATCAAACTTCCTTCCTTTTTGAATACAATTCTTGAGATAAATCAGCAATGAGCCTAAAGGTTTAAGGTAATCAGCTGGAAGTTTCTTCTTGAACATGAGCTCCCAAGGGGAGAGGTAGTTACCTTCCCAAGGGATTTGGTTGAGCATGAAGCAACAACTCCTCGTGATTATGTGCCAGTAGGTCTTTGGTAGGCGAGAAGATGAGAAGGTTGCTTGAGCTGATTCCACTATAGTGCGATTTTCTCTTTCTGCCCGGCCATTGTGTTGGGAAAGGTAAGGCTTGGATTTCATTAGCTTGATGTGTTTTGATTTGGCAAATTCTTTGAGAGTTGAGTTGGAAAATTCCGTGCCTTTTTTGGAGAAGATCTCAGAGGGATATTAGCCAAGCCTCTTAGCTTCCATCTCAAGGATGTTGATTATCACTCCTGGGTTCTTGTCTTTGGAGTTTAGAGGGAAGGCGGCTAGTTAGCCAAGGTAATTGTCTACCAGAGTCAGAAGATACAGGTGGCCATTCTTTGACTGTGGAGAAATTGGTCTGACAAGGTTGAGATGAATTTTCTCAAGGGGTTTACTTGAAGAAGTGGAGACAGCTGAGAAGGGGGACCTAACAATCTTGCTCTTTGCACAGCTGTCACATTGGAAATGATTCATTTTGTCATTAGTGAAAAGACCCTTGAGAATTGGTTTGAGGGTAGAAATTGCAGCGCGGCCGTACATCTTATTAATTTCTTCTAGAGATAAATTTTGATCCAATGTCGACTTTGAGGAGCGACTGATATGATTGACTGAGGTTCTATTCCCTATTATCCTAGGCTTCTCTACGACGAACAGATTATCTCTAATCCAACCTCTGAGTATAGTTTGTCCCATCCTTGTGAAGCAAAATTGATCTTGATTTTGAGTAAGTTCACACCCTTTGTTTGCTATTAGTCCCGGGCTGATGAGGTTCACAACTATGTCCGGGATATAAGCGCAGTTTTCCAGCGTGATGATTGAATCCTTCCATTCTAGTTTTACTGTCCCTGTGCCGCGTATCTTTAGGTTGGCTTTGAGCTTGCCAGTTTTCACTTCTTCTAATTCATCTTGCATTACTAGAGAGAAGAAGTATCTCTCGTGGTTAAATATATGGATATTGGCCCCTGAATCTAGGAGCAGGTTTGGGCTACTGTCAGCATTTATCCAGAGCGTTAGGAAAGCGTGATAATTGATGGTGGGTTGTTTGTTGATCTTACTCTTCCACTTGTTTTGTTGTTCTACCCACAAACTAGGTGCAATTTGAGGATGTAGGTTGAAGCAGGATGATTCAAGGTGTGGTGCATTTGGATCATGGTATCCTTCGTGGCATTGCATTTTAGTTCTTTTTGTCTCTTTCTCAGATCTTGTCTTTGTTGTGACTAGGGTGAGATTGGAACTAGAATTGGTAGTTTTTGACTGGGCCTTGCGCTTGTTGTTGAACTGGATTAGATGGTTGAAGACCACTTTGAAAGTTAGGTTCTTCTCCATGTGCATGATCTGTTGTTTCAAGTTTTTGAGGATTGGGGGAAATTTAAAGAGAACCAGATAAGCAAAGATATTGTTGGGTAATTCAATGCCAACCTCGGTCATTTGAGTTGGGGCCTTTTTTGTATTGTTCATGAATCCTTCAATGGCGCTTTTGTTGAAGGTGAAATGGAGAAAGCCATTGAATACTCATGCTCAATTGGCCGTTTCCAATGAAGAAAATCGTTGAGTGATTTCCACCCATAGAAGTTTGGATGAGTTTATGTTGGTGGAATTGACAACGTTGGGGTGTGTTGTGTTATCCAACTTGGAGAGGATAACTGCTCTGATTTCCCTATCCTGCTTTATTGAGAGCTGGGCCAAATTTATTTTGATGGTATCCTTTATATCTTTGATATCGAATAGGATCAGCATTTTATCTCACCAAATCAAGAAATTTTCTTCATTAAGAGGTGGAATTGCATCAACTGCCGCCTTCAATGCAACTTTATGGAAGTAATCCGTACCTCCTGCTGGTTTGTTCATCTTGATGGTGAGTTTGGGTGTCCGTTTTTGGCTTTTAACCGTGATAATATTTCAAATATTTCATTCAAGAGCTAAGAACCAGCAGACTAAATTAAAGAGTCAGAGTCACAATAGAACAGAGACTGGACAGAAGAGAAGAAAGACAACCAACAGGCAATTGAGACGCAGAAGATTGAGCAGCCAAGAAGAGATAGATTTGAAGCAGAGGAGAGATACGGGCTGGTTTGGTAGACACATAAGTTGGTGACTGATCATGGAGATTGAGATGCGGATTGTCTTAACAGGCAAGGGATGGCAGCAAGTAAAGACTTGGAATCAGTTGAGGTTTTGGATGGTTGAGTGAGACAAGTTGAAGAGCGTATGATTTTATAGGCAAATAGAATTGGAAGACAAGAAAGAGAGTTTTTGGGAAAAGATAAGGAAAAGATTTAGAAGACGGGAAAAGAAAAATAAGGAAAAAGAAAGAACAGAAAAGATAAAGATTGGGAGAGTAGGAGTGTTGTTCCTCAAAAGGAGAAGTTGAGAAAAATGAGAGGGGAAAACAAGAGTTGTCCAAGACCCCTGGGGGTGATCTCCCGGGGTTAGGTTTCAGAGAAGCCGTTGAAGAGAGGGTAGTCGTCCTTCAGGCACGGGACGAGTGAAATTCCTAACAGATACCATAATCACTCAAGAACTTCTCAAATTCCTTACTCAAAAAATCACCCCCTCCATCAGTTATTACCATTTTGATCTCCTTAATCAAACCATTCTGTTTATAAACCTTGAAGATTACTGAAATCTCCTCTGTGTCTTGATCCTTTGATCTTATTGGTTTCACCCATACAAAATAAGTTTCTGTATAAACCAAATTGATGAAGTACTTTGCCCCTCACAGAGACATTGGGTTGAATGGCCCTGCCAAATCAATGGAAAATTGCTCTCTAGGAATAATAGTTCTTCTTCTACTCTTTGAGAAAACATTTCTATTCTTGGACCATAAGGTAAAACTCTCAAAGATTTTGTCCTTTACCTTCTGACCAGTTCTACAGTGAGCCACTGTGCTCAGAGCTGAAATCTTAAGTAAATCTGTAAAAAGCAATTTATTCCAAACTTTTCCATACGGAACAGTTCTTGGTTTGAAATCATCAACAAAAAGTCTTTATTTTCTTAAAGATAATGAATCTTACACCAAAGCTGATGGTAATTAATCAAGTCAATTACTTAATCCTCTCATACCCTAACTCTCTTATTAGGGAGTATCAGAGTTAAGCAAACCTTTCATTTTTTAATGGCAGGTTTCAAACCAAATCCACCATTTCAAACCCCAAACCTGCCATTAAAAATCAAAAAATCCCCACTTATTTCACATAAGACGTGTTGGATTTCCCTGGAAATAAGTGGGGTTTTTCAAATAAAGTATTTGAAGGCTGGCACCACCTGTCCACATCATCCACCCCTGGCTTACCACCTCCTTCTAACTCCAACCTCATTTGGAAAAAAATTGACTCATTGCTCTTCATATCTTCATGACCATCCTCATCACTTCATCACTCTCATCAATTTATTGCTTTCATTACATCCAGCTAACTCTCATCAAATCACTATCCTGATCAGTTTATCACTCTCATCCGTTTATTGTTTTCATCACATCCAGCTTACTCTCATCAGATCACTATCCTGATCAGTTCATCACTCTCATCCATCTATCACTTTCATCACATCCAGCTAACTCTCATTGGATCACTATCCTCATCACTTCATCACTCTCATCACTTTATTTCTTTCATCACATCCTAAATCTCATTCCTTTATCCCTCTTGTAACTTCATCACTCTCATATCTTCCTATTCTCTTTGCTTCATCATTCTCATCCTCTCATCACATCATCACTCTCACCACTTAAACAATTTCATAGCCCTTCAACCCTTCATCCCTCCTACTATTTTCAAATGGCCCCTCAGCCATCCTCCCCCCACAAGTCCACTAAAAAATCCAATGGACCAAAGCAAACATCTCCCAGGAACTCAACATCCAAAAATCCTCCCCTATCAGCTTCCAAAAGGTCAAGTACAGTCAAGAGAGCTGCTAACATCATCCTGGTAAACTGGCTCAAAATTCCATCCAACTACAATGCTTGATTTGGATCAGAAAATGAAACGTGCAGAGGCCAACCTCTATCCTCTAAGGTCAATGGTTATCTCCTGATAGCCAATTAACTCACAAATAAAACAAAAGTTAGGCTGGATCTGTCATCCAAACAGATGAGGTAGTGATTCAAGAATTATCAAGCCAAGTAAAAAAAGGCCCACTCCATTTCAATCTCCAACAGCTTTGGTATCACCAACTCTGACAAAGCCAAGGAAATCAAATTGGTGGTTGATAAGTTGGACTCCATTTGTCCTTTGTACATTCAAATGGATGAAATCTTTGGAAAGAAGGCCAAGAAAACTATGAGTGGCCCCCATCCAATGCCAAGAAGGATATTCAAAGGAAATCAGCTCCAATAACAGCTACTACCCCATTGATTGAGGAGTCAAACCCAACCTTGGACCCCTCCCCTCCTTCTTTGTATTTCTCTCTTTCTGGGGTGGAAGAATTGGAGAACTTGGCCAATGAGGAGGATGTCATTCCTGTATCACAATTTCCACCAACATCCACTCAAGCAAGGAACCTAGTTATTTTCTATTGTGTCCAGTTAATCCTGACTGATTTAGATTCAAAAGAAACAGGCTCATCCATTCCTGAATGGCCAAAATCTCAAGCCAATGGGGCCTCTAATATAACCTTCAAATGAGAGAAATGATGTTCCCAGACAAACCTCCTCTGCAAAGGGAAAGCAAAAGGTCTCCAGTTCCATCAACATCAACCCCAATAGCATTCAAAAGAGGAGAAACACTTCAAATTTTTTGGGCTTTGAGGAGATCATGGATAAGCAAGATTCAAGTAAGCCCATTAGATTCTCTTTGCTTTCAAAATCAAGATCATTCCTATTCCCCTCTGAAAAACAGTGAAATTGCAAATTGAATCTGAAAAAATTCAGTTTGAAAAGGAGAAGTGGGATTGTCAACTGGCTATTGATTTTCAAAAGCAGAAAGCCAAGAGTTTGGCTCATCAGCAAAAATGAGATGCTGAGTGGAATTTGAAACAGGCTGAGCTAGAATTTCCAAAATAGTAAAAGGAGAAGAATCAACAGCAAGCGCAACTCCAAATGGAGAGGGAACAACTGGAAACAGAAAAAAATGATAAGTGGTCAATGGCTCCAGCATACATTGGTAGAAGCAGAACAGTAGATGAATTAAAGCAGATTACTCAAATTCTGGGCTTCTAAATATATTTGCTTTGATGAAAAACCTAAAAAGAAAAAAAATTGATTACAACAATGCTTAAGACTATTTTTAACCCCACCAATGAAAAAATATTTTTTATTTTTATTTATATTGTTTTTCCTGGAGTATATTTTCCCACTTCCCAAGTCCCTGCAATTTTTTCTAGTTTTTTTGTTGATTTGCATTGACATTTCCATTTTTGTATGAGTGGCAGTCTCCACAGCATGAAAAGTACAGTGCTTGTACTTATTGGCTGCCCAAAACATTTTGAACACACCTTTTTGCTTGAAGTCAATTCCAAAGCCCAGGTCAGGAAAAACAAATTGGCCATCAGATACTTGATATTCATATGTGTTTTCAATCAGTTGTCCATTTGATTTCCTGGTTGGAACTGCAAGTAAAAAGGAATACTCAGAGATCCTCTTTTTGCAAGCAGCCCTACTCTTCCCACAACTCTATGTGTTTTTCAAGCCATCTCCCTCCATCTTGTTCCCTCCCAATCCTATACTTAGATTGGGGTGAGGAACAAGAGGGGATTTGATTTTTTGTGTAACATTTTGAGGGGGGTGGGAGAAGAATTGGACATTCACCAATAGCGTTTGAGGGATTGAAAATAAAAAAAAAAAAAAAGTCAGTCAAATGGACATTTTTGGTTAAAAAAGATTGGATCAAAAAAAATGAAACCAAACCTGGACTTTATCCCAAGTTCACCAGAAACATGATCATCAAAAAAAAAAAAAAAAAAAAAAAAAAAAAAAAAACTACCAAAAAAACTACCAAAAAAAAAAACACATCACATCAGCACCCAAAAAAAGAAGAAGAAGAAGAAGAAAAACTTACAGGGGTGTGAGGGAATTGGGACCGGCCTTTGGATTGGGTTTGGGTTGGGTCAGGCCTGGGGCCAAATAGGCAGGGCCCGGGAATGGGGGGGGGCTAGTTGGCCGGGCACGTAGGTGTGGGGGGGTGGGGGTGGGTCCAACACAAGGGGGAGAGGGGAAGGCTGCAGAGATGAAGAGTGGGGGGGCTAAGGTGGCCCTGGCAGGGGAGCAAGGAGGGGGGGGGTCAAGGTGGCATCAGTGGTCAAGCAAGGAGGGGGCAGGCCAAGGTGGTGCCGGCAGGCAAGCAAGGAGGGGGGGGCCAAGGTGGGGCCAAGGTGGCGCTGGCGGGCAAACAAGGAGAGGGGGGCCAAGGTGGCGCCGGCCGGCAAGCAAGGAGGGTGGGGGGCCAAGGTGGGGCCAATCAAGAGGGGGGGGGGCCAAGGTGGCACAGCAGGAAAGCAAGGAGGGGGGGGCCAAGGTGGTGCCGGCGGGCAAGCAAGGAGGGGGGGCCAAGGTGTTGAGAGGGGGGGCCAAGGTGGCTCTGACAGGCAAGTGAGGAGGAGGGGGGGCAGAGGTGGGGCAGGCAGGGGCAGAGGTGGGGCAGGCGGGGGCAGAGGTGGGGCTAGCAAGCAAGGAGGGGGGGTGGTGGTGGGCCCGGAAAGCAAGGTGGTGGGCAGGAAAGCAAGGTGGTGGGGCTGGCAGGGGTGGTGGGACCAGCAAGCAAGGTGGGGGGGTGGTGCTGGGCCCGTAAAACAAAGTAGTGGGTGGCGGTGGGGCGGGTGAGCAAGCAAGGAGGGGGGGGGCGGTGGTGGGGCTGGCAAGCAAGGAGAGGGGGCAGTGGCGGGCCTGGCAAGTGAGGTGGTGGGGGACGGTGGTGGGGCCAGCAAGCAAGCCAGGAGGGGGGGGTGTCAAAGGAGCAAGCAAGAGGAAGGAGTCAGCTAGGATGGAGGCAAGAGGAAGATGAGCAGGAGGGGTGTCAGCTTGCTACTATATACAGAGCAAAACTGTCAAATAGTAACACAAACTATGAAAAATAAGAATACCTCAATTAACAAAGTAAGGAGTGAGAAATCCATAAATATTATTGCAGGAATGGATTCTGCACCCAAAATTAGGTAGGGTCACTCACTGACCTCACCCTTGAATTCCAAGTCCTTATATTTTTAAAATAATTAAAAAGAAAAGTACTAAAAATTACGACACCTGTATGGCACTATTTGGCCATTCTAATATTTCACACGCATTGTCACGTATAGGGTTTACACCTAAAATTCACTCAGAATTGAGGTGTTGTGTATATTTTAGGAGTTACACGCGTAAATGTGTTATGTCACAATTCCCGTGCGCAGCCCCGCATCATTACATAACCCTATGTACAAGTAGCAGCAGGTTCCCGCGTACTAGAGACCCGCGCGCAGCTGATTCTGCCACGCACGCAGCGGATCCTACCCCGCTTGCATCTGTACTAACTGATCCCCGCGCCTGGATCAGTTGTGACTAATCTGACAACCAGGTACCGCTCAGAAGAGCTACAACCTAGTTAGGGTTTCCTAGTATATTTAACAAACGGAAATATGCATTACTAATGATCTAAAAAGATCAAAACTTAAATAAAATTAATGAAAATTAAGTTTTAAACATTTTTTAATAATAAATCAAAGATCAAGGACTACCACGTTAATCACTGATCTTGATCTTTGAAGACCACAAAACACTACAAGAAGTGTTCATAAAAATTATTAAAAATTATCTACATGATCAGCATATAATGGAAAAACCATAAACATCCACATCTGCACGCTTCAAAACAATATCAATAGTACCAATGAAGGATGAGTACAGAATGATCAAATTTACGCCATAACAGATTAACAAATCCTGTGGCTAAAATAGTACAGAAATCCAGCAGATCTAAGGACAGCTGATTGAAAGCACCAAGTGGACGTGCTAATCTTGCCCTGACTGGCTTTCCAGCCTCAGCCCACAAGCAGAACCCTCTCTACGTGCCCTGAGAAGACCAAAATCACCCCAAAAAGGTATTTATACAGACCTCTTTGGATCCATTATTCCATAATCAGTTATCAGGAATTATTTATTATCAATCAGACACCGTGTCATTGTTAATCAAGTGCTTATATGAAGATAAGCAAGTGATTTATGAATTAGTCTGTAGTAGTATTATTTACCTTTATTAACCAATCAACCATTGAATTTTAGTCGAGCAATCTACCCCATCTTCTCTGAAACCCTTCCAATTATTCCAGGATTTTTTTGGTAAAGCTCTAAGAGTGAGTGTTACCCTTCCTTTCTAGGCCATTTGTGCTGTTAAGCCCGGCCATTAGTGGAATAAGTCCTTTCTAAGGCACCCATATTTATTCCAAGGTTCTTAAACTGCCTAAGGAGGCCCCTTGAAGAGAGGTTGCTAGTCTGTAAAGATCCCCAGTAGTATAATACTGTGGCCCCTCTTTTATATTATATTGAAAACCATTTAATACCAAACCAATTAAACTTTGCAACTTCTTTTATTAAATCATTTATTTGAGCTTCTAAGCGTTTATTATTGGAATAATAATTATTATTATCATTCCAGCATTTTTATCACTCTCTGTAGCTAAAGGACTGAAAGGTTCCTGGTATCAGAGAGCTGACAAGGGGGGGAGCTTACCTTAGGACCTGAAGGTGCCTGGAGGGGGATGGAATAATGGGTTAGCTTCTGATGATGGGGAAGATGAGGAGGAGGATGAGGAGAGCTTACCAGGGGTGCCAAAGGTGGTGGGTGAGGTGGGGCTGGTGGGTCAGGTGGAGCTGGTGGGTGAGGAGGTGGTGGTGGGTGAGGAGGAGGTGGTGGGTGAGGAGGAGAGTGGACCGGTTGTTTGGTGGGGTAAGTGGGTGGTGTGGTGGGGTGAGGTGTTGGTCCAGTTTTGTCTAAGAAAAAAAAGAAAAAAAAACGGAGTGAGGCAGCCTAGGATTCTTGGTTGAACAACCAAAAAAAAAACATTTCTTAGCTATTCCAAAACAAAATCTTACTCATCAAAGTGGGAAAGAGTGAGGGGTAAAATCTGCTCTCTCATAGAAGAAGATGAGGGAAAAGATAATACAGGGATGCCTTGAGGCAGATCAGGAATATCATCTTTGAATATTTGGTCCCATTCATCTTTGATGTTGGCCAAAAGGTTGTGAAGGATTACACAAGTGATAATCCAGGGGATGAGGAACTTCATGTCTTTGGGATTTTGAAGCTGGTTTCCCATTTCCCTTAAGCTGTCCCATCTTCCTTTCAGGACTCCTATAGCATGCTCAATTCAAACTCATGATTGGGCAAGATGATAGTTGAAATTGGTTTTTCCTTGATTGTTGGAAAAAACATTCTAGTAAGCTGGAACCACATATTTCCCACTAGCATAAGCTGAGTTGGCCAGATGTTATTGATCTTGTTCAAAGTAGTTCTCTGGTTGTTGGGCAATACACATCTGATTGAACACGTATGAATCATGACAAGAACCTGGAAGGCCAGCATGGAGGTATATGAACTTCTGTTGTTATCACAAACAATTTTTAGTGCCACAGAGTATCTAAACAAACAGAAAAAACATTTTTGGTCAGTTTTTGATCAAAGGTGTTATAAAAGTCATTGGAAAAAAAATGAATCAGTTGCCTTTTTTTGAAATCAAAATAGTGGTTGCCATCTAGCTTGGGTTTTTTACTCAAGGGGGTTGGTGGTTCCATCAACAAGCACAATGCAAACAGGATATCCTTCAGTCTCCATTCATTGAGATATCTCCTTTTTTTTCTTCTTTGGTTGGCCAAGAAAGGAATGAGAAATGGAAAGATAGGATAGCAATCATGACTCTTTTGGTGTATGAGTCAATGGTTCCATAAAAAACTAAGAATAGATTTTCTAATTGATGAATTGCTGCTCCATTTCCATTTGATCCCAATCTACAAGGAGCAACAGCTAGTTGGATATCTGGATTGCGTTGAGGATTCCAAGAATTGTTCTTGAAGATGTGGTGGTCTTCAATCATCTCCAAAATTTTAATGAATGAAGGCAATAGAGTTTGGAAAATTTGCTGGAAGCTTAAGTTGGGGAGGAGATGAAGCTTTTTCCTTTCATACATAGGGTTTGGAGACTTTGTCTTCTTGGAACCATGTATTGCTTTTATAATAGAGAATTAGAATCAAACCAAGTTGATTCCAAATTGGAGTCTGAATCAAAGTCTGAATTGGAGTCAAATACTAACAAAAGTTCAGTCAGCTTTTTTGCATTTTCAACTTGCTAGCAGGAGGTTTGATTGGACATGTTGAGAAAGATGGTGATTTGATGTGGGGTGATGAGATGATGATGGGGTTTGTGTGAAGATGGAGATGTGAAGAAATATATATGTGAAGGAATGGAGATTTGAATTGATGGAGATGTGAAGTGATCAAGATTTGAGGCAATGGAGATGAGATGTTCCTGAAGCAATGGAGATGTGATTGGTATGGATTTGCTGATGTGGATGGGTGTTTTAGATGTGATGGATGGTTAATTGATGATAATGCATAAATGGAGGTTTTAATGACAGGTTTGATGTTTGAAATCCGCCATTTTCATGAAACCCGCCATTTTGAAATACACCAGTTAGGGGGTATGTGTATTTCAGAAAACCGCCATTAAAAATGGTGGGTTTTTTCAAAAAAAAATGGCAGGTTTCTAATGGCGGGTTTGCTAACTCTGATACGCCCTATTTGGGAAACATTCCCAAAATCATGAGTCTTTCCAAAATAATTTGAATTTCTTTGTTAGATCCAATAATCAACAACCAATACCCCAGAGCAACATTTTCCATAACAAGATCAAACTTATTGTCTTCTTCCATGAAGCTAAATTTCATTGCTTCCTGTCACTCACATATTAACCCTTCTTTGGGATCAAATATTAAACATAATTAAACTTGATCATCTCAAATACAATACCAATTATCTTCTCTTCTTCCAACCAGATTATCTGCAACCTATGCTACATGATTCTCACTCAAGTGCCTCAAAAATAAGATTGTAAGACTTTTTCTTTACCTCAGAAAAGATCTGAATCCTCATCATTCCTCATTAAATGAGCACAAAAAATTTTTTCAAGCTTAATATCCATAAGCATTTCCCAAAAATTAAATATCTGACTTATTCAGAATAATTTTAGCATAGGTGGATTCTTGAATGAAAGACATCTTCTCCAAAAATTAAAGGTACTACAAATAATCCAGAGTTAAAACAGACACATATGGATCCCAAAAATGGGTCCAATAAATCTTGGTCCTGATAATGTGTGATAATTATGACCAGCAATTAGCTTAGTGGCAGCAGAAGCAGAATTAAAGAAAAAGAAATGCTGGAAACCTTGTGTCTATAAAGGCTAATGGACTCTCACAATGGGGAAATACATTGGATAATTGATTGAGTGAGATCAAATTGATATAGTTTGGAAAAAAGCAGGGAGAAGGGCTCCTCAAGTACAAAACATTCGCCTCTTGTGGCAACATGATGCAAAAGGTGAAAAGGGAAAATTTTTGCCCCAAAGGGGATCTACAGGCTCTACAGGCCTTTTTACTTGGTTTGGGCTACATCAGCCCAAATGGCATATTTCCCTGGAGCCTTTTGACCAGCCTGTTCCAATTGAATTTGGTTTTTTACCCTCATGGGGCTGAACTGGCCTTTTGGCTGTTCAAGCCATGGACTGGTTTTCCCTCACAACCAGTCCTGTTACCTCTGTTATCTCACTAAAAGGGCTGATTGCCTCATGAAACCAGCCGCTGGCCCCACATATGGGCCAGGTGGGACCCAGGACTCACCTGGGTCTGGTCTCAAACTCACACAAGGGGGGGTGTAACTGGCAGAAATGCTGCCCCCCTCCTCTTTTCTACCTAGGTGACCAGCAGGTGTGATCAAATCCCCTGCTGGTTTCCTGGGATGCAATTTTCTCAAGGCTGAAAATTGAAAAAGGTGGGCTGGAGGGGGATCAGGTCCCTACAGCACGGCACCTCTCCCTTGCTCATGGGAGAGTGCCCTGTTGTTTCCTTGCTCAGGTGGGGGGGCTGATGAAATCCCCTCCCACCCCCAGTCCCCTTGCCGCAACTGGCCTGGGAGGTCTTGGGGGCTGGTGGTATTCCATCAGCCATCCCCCTCCCTTGCAATGTCAAGCAAGGGGAGGAAAGGGAGCCAGGACCGTTGGTCCCAGCTCCTGCAGGCACCATTGGTGGCCGCCAGTTAGTGCGGGGGCTGCAACTGGTTTGGCCACAGCAACCGGGGTGGGGGGACTCCATTTTAAGTCACTCTACCCCCCTAAAACAGCAACATGTGGGCCGTGGGGCCCCTCAACGGGCTATGAGCAAGAAATAGCAGCCCCAAGCGGGCTGCAACACAGGAAATGGCCCCAACAGGCTGCCCCAGCTCAAACCCAAAAAATGACAACTTTTGCGGGCCAGCCCAGCTGGCCAAGTATGTCCAAAATAAACATTGGGCCCAATAATGTCCATAAAAACCCAATTGCCTGGGATGGCCCATCCATCCCGAAAGACTGTGATGGCCCCTGTACCAAATGACTTATTTCATGTGTTTTGGAGCCAGTTTCTAAAAATCCATGACATCCAAGCTTGATTGTCCAATAGGCTGTATAGGCTTGTATGTGCATCCCATTTGGATTACACCTATATGTGGCACACACAAGTGCCTACATATTTTAACACCCCTCATATAGACAAATACTTACTCAGGGGATGCTCAGGGGTCCCCTGAGTTCAGTTTGGAGCCTCTCTTAGCACTGTTGAAGCACAGGAGGGTACAGTTACATGAAAAAATGATTCTGGTGATAAAGCATGTGAATCAGGCTGAGAGATTGCTGTATTATTTTGTATAAGCTTTGACAGTCAGGCTAAGATATGATTTATTAGATGAAATTGTTGAGATTTGGAAGCTTCTGAGTGCCTATCATGTATGAAAAATGATGCAGAATTTTCCTTCAGCTTGAGTTAATTTTTCTTGTTTGGAAAAGCATGAAACATGCTTGGCAGCTGCAAGCCCTCTTTTTTCACTGACATTGTATAACTTGTATGGTTGAATTGGTGGAACAATACTTTTGAGGGTGTTTCTGAGTACTCTTCTGACCCCTATCATGTATAAAATGTTTCAGGAACTTTTTCAATGGAATGATCTGCAGAGATATGAGGTATGATGTGTTACTGCATGCTATCTTGGGTGACTTGAGATTGTGGCTTGCAGGTGTTGTGTGGTTGATATGGTGGAAAACTGAGTATCAGGTTGCTTCAAAGGACGGTTCAGAGGCCTTCTCTGGTGATTAAAAATCCAGAGATTTTTTATTGCTGGTGGGTGAGAATGGAGACATACTTGGCTGCTTGAGCCCCTACTTCTGTTGGTGTGTATATGCATGTTGAATGGTTGGAATGGTGGCAATATGAAAATCAGAGTTCTTGGGAGGATTTTTCAGAGGCCTTGAATTGTACTGAGTGATCCAGGAAGGCAGTTTAACTTGTTTTAATTGTACTTGTTGAAGCATAACATTGATACTTGTATGTGTTTAAGTCCTGCTGGTATGGGTACATTGTTTTATTGTGCGTTTATTTTAAGCATAATATTTTGCCATTGGATATTCAATTAATATTTCATTCATGAATCCTTGTGACATAATCCAGCCTGGTCCAGCTGTTCAGTTGTTTTTGACAGGTTTTTGATATGGTTTAAGGGGGTTATCTGGTGTTGGCTTGGGAATTTGAGGTTGGTTTGAGTATAGAGTATATTTCATGTGGGGTTTGGAAATAATTTGTGAGGTTAATTTGATTAATAAAGAAAATTAATTAACAAAAAATGAATCTCATGGCTATAGGACAGGGTTGTTTTACCACAGCAGGGGTTTGATTTAAAAGAGGCCATCCCAGCCAGGATGCCAATCATTACTGGCATGGAAATTGGACCAGCTACAAGCAATGACCAATATAAGATCCTCAAGATAGAATTAAACCACCAAGCAATAATTGGTTCCATCAACAATCTCAGTATTCTGAGAGGGAACAAAATTTCAATGGCAGTCAGTTTGCTATAAAAAATCTAAAACAACCTGGGCCAAGCATTGGCTGGCAGCAGCACAGGTGTTTAGAAATCTCACAGGAACTCACAACACAAGACTAATGAACTCCCAGAAGGACAAGCACAAACTCCACATTCACATATACTCTGATTGGGCCATCTGTTGCAAAATTTCAGCCTCCTGGATGCCAAGACCCTTTCTATCCTTTAGCTACCAGAGGTGATAGAATAAATAATAAATATATTATTTAATAAATGCAGCAAAAATCCGTAAAATATTTGGATTAAGCTTATTGCAAGGTTAAGTGTTTTGGTTTTGGTTTATTGTTTTAAATCAATATGAATAAATTGATTATTAAATATTTTTATAAAGGGGCCACAATTATATTGGGGATCTTTAACACCTCTCTTCAGGGATTTCAGTATGAAAACATGTAGTCCTGGTTACTTTGGGCTCTTTAGTTTAAAGGATATTTTACCCAAAGATAATATGTATATAAAATACACGGTGGAGTGGCAGGGCCTTGTAACCAAGCTGCCACGACAGAGAAAGGATAATAAAACTCACTGGTATATTATTAAATCCTTTGGGTATCTGTTTGAGGCGTGCACTGATGGGTTAAACCTGTATACTGGGGTTATAAGGTTGTTCAGCAGTTTTAATTGATAAAAAAAAGAGGTTGAGGACGGATATTATTGATCAGACTTAGCCATAAATCACTTACTTATCTCTTATAAGTACTTGATTACCTTGGCACGGTGTCTGGATATAAATATAACTGGGTATCTGCCCATCAATATCTTCAAAAGAGATCTTTATTTATAGCTTTTTGAGTCCCAATTTTGTCCTTCTGAGGGGTACAGGGGCTCAAAGGGAGGGACAATAAGGCTAGAAGGGTAACCAGTGGTAGCCTGTCACGTGTTCTTGATGCTATAGCACGGGTAGCATCTAATTCCTCAGGGTATGGGCATTATTCTACTTTATAATAGATATTAGGACGTTTGAATAACACTAATATGTCCCATTTATGTATTATTTAATTAATTATCCTTAGTAAATGTTCCCAGTAATTCAATAATTATTTAAATAGACATTTCTACGGAAATACTGATGTCAGGTGAGTTCTCATTATGTATTATTTCACTGGAGTAAAAGTCATGATATTGATTTTACTCCTTATTTTCGAGTTCTGGTTGATATACTAAGATAATTACTTAAAAATATAAGTCATGGGAATTCATGTAACATTTTTACATCATTATTTTTCTTAGTATGGCACTAAGATATTGATGTCTAGTAATTCTCATTAAGTTATATTAAAGTATTTTAATATATTTTTAGAAGTTGTCATTGTCTTATTTTCAACATTCTTGGTACTTTGAATTATATTTAATAAAAAATACGTATAAGGGTTATTTAAGTATTCTTATATAATATTATGTACTTTTAGACTATCTACTATCCACAGGAGCATTTATTACATATTCAGAATGTTCCCGTGTGGGTTGCAGCATGTTTACGCGGTACCTAAGCCTCTCAGGCCTCCTGTCACTCTGTCAACTTGTAGTCCCGCGGCTGCATACTTGTCAGAGGCCTGGGGCTGCGTAAACGACCTTGACGGAGTGACAGGGCTGTATCTTAGCCGCGCGCGGGTGCATTGGCTGCCGCGGCTGCGTGCGGGAATTGTGACAAAACACATTTCCGTCCATAACTCCCAAAATATACACAAAACCTCAATTCTGACTGAATTTTAGGTGTGAAACCTATACATGACAATGCGTGTGAAATATTTAATTGACCAAAAACTCAATAGTGGAGCTGTAGTATTTTGTTCTTTCTTTCCTTAATTATTTAAAAATATAAGGAGTTGGATTTCAAGGGTGGGGTAAGTGAGTGACCCTAGCTAATTTTGGGTGGAAAATCCATTTCTGTAATAATATTTATGGTTTTCCTAATACTTCTTAGGTTAATTGTTTTATTATTATTTTTATGTTATTTTTGTTACTTTTTCAGCTTGCTTTGCAATAGTAGAAAGCTGACAGTAGGCAACAAATGAGTGATGAGTTCATTACAATAGCAAGCACTTTGAGGCCAACAGTAGGGTGAAAGAAACAAAAGTAAGGAAAAGAAGAAAGAGATAAAGAAACAAGGAAACAACACCTGTTGAGAATAAATAGCAAGTGGCAGCTGTGAGGGAGCAGGTCTTGGGACCAAGGAGCAAGCACACAATGAGAGACACAAAGTGAAAGAAGTACCTAGATGAGGTACCGGGTGAAAGTAGGCAACAAATGAGTAAGGAAAGAGAAGGAAAGAGACAATACCACTGTAGTAGGATGAGACTAAGTAAAAGCTTTTTGTATTAACCTAATCTGAGTGATGCGCAAGGTTTTAAGATTGGTTTGCACGCTGTGGAATACAGAAGAGTACTTCTCCTTTGATAGTTCCAAGTTTGGAAGTTTTTGGTCCCTTGCGTCTGTAAACCCTGAGTGCGACTGTTCACCCTTTGACCAAGAGATACTTAATTGAGAGTAAAAGATCCTTCCAAAACCTATGGCAACCAATGATCCTACGTGATCTGATCCCCATGATATCAGGGTTGAGGGTGCAGCTTAAGTAGCCTACCCCTCAACCCTAACCTAGGTAAAACCAGAAACAAGCAAGAATAATGAAATACAACCCCTAAGCACAGAACCCTAGCCTCAACCCTATCCTTCCCATCCCATAATCCACAACCCATATCCCATGTCCCATATCCCATATCCATCCGTATTACCTGCCTACCATTACGTCCACCCGGTTTTTTCTTCTCATGATGCGGCCTTGTGCCACGCTCAACTTGGAGCCCCCTGCGCATGTCCGTATCTGCCCAAGGCACCATTCCAGATATCCAAGATATATCCACCCAATCCAAATCCGCGTCTTTCAACGCGCAATCCGTCCAATCCAATCTGGTCTGTCCATCCCACTTCTTCAGACGCTGAGTTTGATTTGGCTTCTTCTGAGCCCGCAGCGCAAATTGCTGTGGCAAAGCCGCACCCATTGCTGAGCGTGCTTCCCCTTCTGAGCCTGCCTCTGCTGCTGAGCGGCAGCACACAGCCCATTCCAACTTGCGTCTATAAAAGACCTCCACATTGCAATTGATGAATGGTTGCCAGTTGGTCCACCCAAGTTGTGACCCAGTATACTCCAAAACCTTACTCATCAAAGCTTACCTCCACTTCATCTCCTCTCAGTGTCAAAATCCCCAGGCTCTTTCAACCACCACACCCTCTGCCTCAAGTCCAACACTCAATTTCCTCTGTATTGCTTCCCCTGCTGATTGAAATCTCTCTGAGGGGGGGTGTTGATTGGCATCTTACGGCTTCTATTCACTCTCCAGCCAATAGACATTGCTCTACCTCAACCACAAGTGATTCTTCAGCCTCTGTTCCCCAAGAGTCTCTGTCTCTTGTCTCCCCAACCATCCCATCCTCCATAACCCGCCAGTCCCCTTCTCCCATCCCCTTGCCAGACCCAAGTCATCCCGTCCAGGAAAGTCCCCACCCCTTGCCTGGGGCCATGGTGCCAATTTCTCTCCCTCCTCTTCCTCCTCCCTCAGTCCCCAGACAATCCACTTGCTCTTGTAAAGCCCTTGACCAATACGGCCATTGGTCCAAGCGTGCTGATGCGGCTGCAGATGTTTATACTCCAAAAACTGGGCATCAACCTCTCAAGTCACCCAACAAGCACAAGTGGCTGAAGGCAGCAGATGACAAGTTTGGGTCTCTCCTTGGTATGCAAACCTGGCAACTAGTGCCTCATCAGGAAAAACGGAAGATAATTAGATTCAAATGGGTCTTCAAATTCAAGAAATGCCCCAATCATACCATCCAGAAACTCAAGGCTTGTCTTGTGGCCATGGGATATTCTCAAAATTGCGGAATCAACTTTGAAGAGGTGTTCTATCCAACCCTATGCCTCAAAACTCTCAAAATGGTCCTCAGTCTGCTGGCCTCCAATGACTGGAAAGGCAGGCAAGTCAACTTTAAGACAGCTTTCCTCAATGGTTTCCTCAATCATCAAGTCCTCATGGAAAAACCTCCTGGATTTGTTGACCCACAGAATCCTGATTGGGTGTTTCAACTTGACCGCTCAATTTATGGATTGAAACAGTCCCCCTGTCAGTGGAACCTTTGCCTGCATGAAACTCTCACCCAAAATGACCTATCCAACTCCAAGTAAAATCCAACCCTCTACTTCCAACTGCATGAAGGCAAACTTGTGGGTTCCCTGACTCTGCATGTGGAGAATTTGGCTATTGTTGGTCAACCTTCCTTTGTTGAAAATCTCATAGTTTCCTATGGCAAGTCCTTCCAAATTGGGGCTGATAAGGAACTTCATCACTTTGTACTGCTTAAAATTGAACGGGACCAACCAAATTTTCCAATCTATCTCAATCAGTAGCACTACATCAAGGACCTTTGCTCTTGCTTTCTAGGCAACAATTTGATTCCCGTCTAGACCCCAACCAACTCACATTTTAAAAACATCAAGAAGAGGATACCTGGTGAGGACATCTCCTTGGGACCCTACAACCAATTGATTGGGTCTCTTCTCTGTGTGGCACAGTGCACAAGACCCAATATCTCTTTTGTTGTCAACCATCTTTCACAACACCTTTGTGATCCTTTGGAGACACATTGGCAGGAAGCCTTGCGTGTCCTCAACTACCTCATCAACACCAAAACCATGCTACTCAGGCTGGGTGGATCTTTGGAAATTGCCATTTTTTCCAACTCTGACTGGGAAGAATACCATGAAAACCAAAATTCTACCTCTGGCTACGTGAACTTCCTGGGAGTTGGTGCTATCTCATCAAAATCTTGTAAGCAGGCCACTTTCTTGCTGTCCAGCACTGAAGCCAAGTACAAGGCCCTGTCAGACTTGTGCAAAGAGGGATTGTGGCTCAATAATCTTCTTTGCAAACTCTTCCTGCGGCAAAATGACGCCATTCCAATGCATGTGGACAACAAAGGGGCTGAGGCACTCTCAAGGAATCCTGAACACCACACAAGTACCAAGCATATCCATGCAAGGTACCATTTTTTTTGGGAGTGCATCCAAGAAGGTACAATGAACCTCATTCACATCTCCACCAAGGACATGCTTGCGTACATGTTGAAAAAGCCTCTCAACAGGGTTCTCCTTGAGAAACATTGTCACATGTTTGGAGTTGTTGCTTAACCTTTTACTTTTTCTTTTCACCTTTTTTTTTCTTTCTCTCTCTCCATATTTGTTCTCAAGTGTGCAGCAAGGGGGGGTGTTAGATTGTCAAGGTCAATCCTGTCCATTTGTGTGCTACACACATGTCACTCTCATGTCAAATGTTGTGTAGGATACCTGGGTCAGCTACAGTGAGTGGAAGGAGCCCCTTTTCCTTATCCTTCCACATCACATCTCTGCTGGCCCAGGTATGTTTTCTCTATCCTCATTCCCTTTTTTTTCTTTCCTCATTTCATGATTCTGATGTTCTCTCTGATTCTCTTTTTCACGCAATATATTATCCTTCCACATCACATCTCCACTGGACCAGTCTGTCTCATCATCCCCTTTCTTTTGGTCACATTATTACATATGCATATTTCATTCATATTAGTTTTAGCTGTTGTGTGCTGGACCTTGTTGACAGGATTTGTCATTGGCTGGTTTGAGGCTTGTAGGTTTGACAACTGCAGCAGGAATTTGAGATAGGATGCAGAAAGAAGACAGGTAAATATTGAATGGGGGTTTCCTGGAAGGTTTCTGTATTTTTTTGAGATTTTAAATGTGCAGCTTATATTGAGTGGATGAGGGCTGCATGCAGGAATTCTGACAAAAACACATATCCCCCTGTAACTCCTAAAATATACACAACACTTCAATTCTGACTGAATTTTAGTTGTGAAACCTACACATGTCAACACTTGTGAAATCTGAAAAAGGCCAAAAATTTACTATAGTGGCTTTGTGGTTTTTTGGACAATTTTTTATTAAAATACTATGTTAATTATGAAGGAGTAGGAATTGAAGGGTGGGGTCAGTGAGTGACCCTACCCAATTTTGGGTGGGGAATCCATTTCTGTAATAATACTGGTTGATTTCCTTCTCCTTCTTTGGTTTTTAATGATAATATTTTTATCTTTTTAGTTTTAAAGATTGCTCTTTAAATAGTGGAAAGCTCACAAAAAAGGACTATAATGTGTTTATTTCTTCAAAGGAACAAAGTGGGTTTGGATGGGATGAAACCCAATTTTTGGTTACAGCATCAGATTCAGTTTGGGATTGCTTCTTTCAGTTGAGTCATTTTTCTGCATTTACCAACCTCAAATACAGAAGATCTCATTTTTAATGTTTTTTGGAAGGCACATCCCCATTGTTGCAAGTTTTGTGGAACCACTTTTCCAGAAAAATTGCCTCTGGAGGTTATTTTTGAGTCAAACACTGCCACTGGTTCCCTTGCAATATCTCACCTTGGACCAGCCAAGGAATTGGTGCTACAAGGGGGCCCATAAACTCCTCAAATGAATCAGATAGCAATGGTGGCCAAAGTGACCAAATTGGGCATGTTGGTTGCATGCCAAGGCAAGATAGACATACTGCAGCCCATGCTCTGGAAATTTTGGTGAACAAGTTGGTTGAATCCTGGAATCAATCAGCCCCCACTGGCCCAACCATGATGAATTAAGAAATTGAATTATATCAAGAGACTATTGCACATGAGCTCACCAATATGGAAGAAATCACTGTTGGTTTTAGTGTACTGGAGAACAAGGTATAGTGTTCCAGGTTATTAAGGCTTAAGGATCCTAATTTCCAATTGGTTTGGTTTAAGCAACAAATTCATAGTTTCATGAACAACTCTTAAAGGTCTTCCACCTCATATGCATGATGTTGACAACTATTTTATTTTTGGTATTGTGGGTTTTTAAAATAAGATATCATCTAAATGACATACAAATAAAATCTTTTTTAGAAATAAAAAATTTAAACAACTTGTTCATTTATCTCCTAAGACATTCATGAGGACTGGATGTATTAAATCCCTCATTTATAACAAATTCCTGATACTTTGACCACATTTGATTGGCTCAACAATCTCTCCAGTGAATCAAATGCAAGTTGGAATTGGTAAAATTTGAACTACTCTGGGCATGTCCTTGATTTGATTGGCTTTCCATGGTCACACTTGAATCATCAAATGTGATATCTGAGTCTCCATGATTCATCATGCAAAATTTGTGGAGACAAGCAAGTGCAAAAACCAGATCTTTCTGAATTATAAGTGCATACTCCATGCAATGTGTCATAATGGGGAATCTCTTCTTGAAAACCCCCAAAAATCATTCAATCACATTCCTCAAGGGAGAAAGGCACAGGTTGTAGAGCTCTTAAGGATTTTGAGGCCTGTAAATGATCAATGGAGTCAGCATAGCCTGATAATAAGACCTCCTCAAGTAATTTTTTTTAACTTTGTGAGGCCAAGGCCTTCTCTCTGAGATGGTATCTAGTGCCCCTGTAAGGGAGCAGGACTCCAGAACTCAAGCCATAACCTGCATTGGCCAGACAAAATTATTGCAAGGGTATTTTGAAGTCTTTACTCTGGGCATCTGCCAATACCCACACATCATGGGCAGAGCCCTCCCAGCCAGCATATATGAATGTAAATTGCACGTTGAAATCACATACAGCCAGGACATTTGGGGATAGAAATCCCTTGTGGTTGCAATAGGCTCCAGAGTTCCTTTCCGCCACTTTTACTGGAATGTGCACACCATCAAGAGCCCCAAGGCAGTTCTTGAAGAATGGGTAAAACTTGGGATCTTCAACACTACAATTGGGTGTTGTCCCAGGAAAGGAGGGGTGGATGTATTTTGGAGCCAAGCTCATGAGGAGGCTAAGAATGTGATGGAATGTTTTTGAAATTGAATTGCCAGAGTGTTGAAATCAATCTTGGGCTTGGCAATTTGATGCTGATTGACCCACAATGTACAGAAAGATTGCAAGTTGCTCCTCTATGGAGATCAACTTTGAGCATGGACCGACATTGATGGAATTGAACTCTTCAATAAGCTTGCGGAAGGCGGAGGCTGATAAACGTAGGACTGCAATCATTTGGAGGTGGTTCCCATGGAGTAATGCTTGAGGTTACTCATAACCCGAGTATGGCATGTTGTTTTAGGGAATTTGGATGTTTTGATAATAATATAGGATAATGTTGAGGGAAACAAGTTGGTACATCTGTTTTTGTTTTTTGCGTTTCTGTAAGTCCATTTTATCTATCAAATATGTTACGAAATGAAGATGGGGGGAAGCTGGATGTGTAGCGAGAAAAGGTGGGCATTGTCGGACTCAAGACTTGCACCGAACACACAGCCAGCAACATGGATAGGATTCCCACATGTCACTTGTGGACTCCGAACACTTGAGACCTTGAAATAAAGTTGCGTGATGTCGGATTCTTGTTCATGACACGACGCTTCATGACGCTTTGTGTGGGTCTGAACGGGGCCTTATTGGTACGTTCCTTGCCCAGACCCGACTGTCCTCCACCCTCATCCTCACCCCAGTTCCCACGAGTCAGCTCAACAGACCCCGTGATCGACATGACCTCTGCTTCTCAACCCCGGTGAGTGCTTGACACTTCGTGATTCGACTTGCTCCTCCAAGCTTCCCCATCAGCACTTACGTGTTCATGTTACACATCTAGAATACATATCTACTGTACATACATACCCCATATTACATGAAACTAAACTCCTGATATATCTTTGTAGGCATCCGATCGACTTAGATGCCTTGGCTAACTATCTTCAAGTGCACATGCCTCAGATCAAACTGCCGATTCAAATTCATCAATTTGAGTATGGTCAAAGGTTCGGCTTCTCGCGCCTTGATTTGACTTGAGCTTGATAATGATTGCTATTGGTGGACGCTGCAGTAATCCGACCTATTATGTCACCGATCAGGGTCAGAACCGATTCGTCCTCAGGAAGAAGCCTGCCGGACAGTTGATGTCCAGTACGGCTCATGCGATCGAACGTGAATTTAGGATCCTTTCTAGCCTCCCTGCGGATTTCCCCTCCCCAAAGGCTTACGCGCTATGTCTCGACAATTCGATTATCGGGACACCCTTTTACATGATGGAGTTCATCCAAGGCCGGATATTTCATGACGTCGCTCTACCTGAGATCAAAGATCCTGATGAGCGTGTCGCGATTTATAAAAGTGCTGTTTCTGTGTTGGCTAAATTACACTCTTTCAAGCCTGATGAGATCGGTCTTAGTGACTACGGATCTCAAAAAGATTTTTACGAGCGTCAAATTAAATCATTAGGAAAAATCAGTGGAATACAAGCTGCAACCAAAAACGAACGCTCAGGTGAATTTGTAGGGGATATTATTCAGAAGGAGGATTTACTGGATTGGTATAAGGCGCGAAAACCACCTCATCAAATCACCATTGTGCACGGCGATTACAAGTTAGACAATCTAGTGAGCTCCCCTTCTTTCGTGACTAATTTACTGATGGAGTTACTCGCTCAATTCATCCTGGACCAAATGTGCACCTTCAAAACCTGGGTTTTAGGTTTATCATCCCACCAAGCCTTGCGTGATTGCAGTCTTAGATTGGGAGCTGTCAACCTTGGTAAGTAAGTCTTTTTGATCAAGCTTTTTAGGGTTAACTATCACGTCTGATACGACATTCGATTTGGAATTTTAAGGGACATCCGTATTCCGATTTGGCTAACCTGGTACAGCCATGGTACATACCTTCCAGTCGTTATTTTGGGCACCAACCTTCACCCCTGGTCGGATTTAGGTATGGGATTTGCCTTGCTAGAAATTGCCGGCTTGATATTCAGAAGTTGAGATTTTTTTCTCATGATCCGGATCCAGGGATTTACCTTTGAATCAGATGCCCGTTCCAATAACTACTGACGAACTTTTAAAACAATATTGCGAGCTTACACGTCAGGAATATCCACTGATCAATTGGGACTGTGCGGTGTCATTTGCTTTTTTTCGGGTATGTCACTCTAGATCAGAGCCGTCCATAAAAAAAACTGATCTTCACCTCTTGGTAATAGCTTGCAGTCATTGCTCAAGGAATTGCAGCACGTTCGGCAAAAGGGCAAGCCAGCTCCGCCAGAGCCGATGAATACGGAAGCCAGTTTCAAGTCATAGCTCAATATGCCATCGAGACTATTGAGTTATATGAAAAGAGAAAAAGCAAAGTGATGAGCTAGACGACGAGCAAAAAAAAGAGAGATTTCGCATCAGATGTAAACGGGTATTGATGTGCAAATGAACCATGCCAACGCTTGCATGAAAGTCGTTCTTGGGGGCAAACCAGCGTGTATCTTTTTATCTTCAAGTGGTCATTGAATCGCCAGCAATCAGTTTCCGTTCGGCACTTGAGTTATCACTCTTGTCTTGCATCTTTCGAGTTTATTTTTCTTTCAGGTATTTCATGTAGCGTTCTAGTCATTGAAAAATAAGTTCTGTTGGTAATTTCGTTTAAGATATTGATATAGTGCAACAACTCAACCAAAACCATCCTAGAGATGGTGAATCATCCATTTTCAAGGAATCAGCCCGCAAAACCAGAGTTCTTGGACTGAGAATACTGAATGTCAGCTTGCTATTGAAGCAGAGCCAGCCATTATAGCGGAAAAATTGATAATAAAATCAAGAAAATTTCATAAATTATAACAAACGCAGAAAAAATGGCAAAAGTGTGAGAAATCCTAATGTTTTGTGATTGGGAAAATGGATTCTTGATCTCATTTGTGGTATACTCACCCACTGGTACCACCACCCCCCCCAAAAAAATCTTACTCCTTCTGGATGATCTTGATAATTCACATGCTTTGAGTGATTTATAGGAAAAATGCCAGCTCACATTTAATTGATGTATATGGCATGAAAACATCTAATTTTTGGGGAGGTGTATATAGTTTCCATCTTATGTGCAAAATTATTGTGTGTCACAAGGGCTGCTGGCATACAAGCAGAGCTTAGAACATGAGCAATTCACTTCAAATTAGCTTGGTGGAAGTTTGAAATGATAGTCTCTGAAGGGAGTAGAGTAATTAATAAGGTAAGAAGTCTTTGCACTGAATGTCACTGGCTTGGTTGTATTCCAGTAAGAAGTAGTAAATTGATTTCTTGAGGGAAGAGAATCAGGAAGAGAGGAAAGGAAGGCCATTATTTATAGATAACACAGTGTGAAAAGGATGGAGCAGGGAGAGCCTCAGAGGAACAGGACAAAATATGCCAATTTTTGATTTTTTGTCAAAAAAAATCTTGAAAAGCAAAAAACACAAAAAATGTGCTGAAGGAAAAAAAATCAAAATATTCTGTACCACTGATATTTTATCTTCTTTGAAAGTGCTTTGTTGAGGATAAAAGGAAATGATTTTTATGGAAAGAACATTCATGTTGAAGGTTTCTACAACCAATGAAAACCAATTTTAATTGATTTTTTAACTAGAATTTTTTCATTGTTTGAGAATTGCTTAATTTAAAACCAAAATACAAAGTCTTATTGGATATTAATTAATAGCACTATATTACTGGAATGCACTGATATCTATTCAATCAAAGTAGATTCCATTTCAAATTTTTCATCTAATTCAATTTAACTTAGCCAAAATTATTCCTCAGAGAGAAAAAAAATGATAAGACATCCAAAATAACCAGGTAGATCAAATATCACATTGGTTTGATCCTAAATCAAAAGTTACTTTATAACCCAAAATAATCTTCTGCAATAAATAGCAATAAGTTCAGATTAGAGTAAATGAATACTTTCAAATTATTTTTTATTGTATCAGAATGGTCTCTATCCTCAGGATGAATTTAGATTACTCAAAAATTTGATCTTTTGAATTGATTACAAAAATTGCTTTTTGAAATTTTCTTAATATTTAAGAAGATACTGGAGCAAATTAAAAATAATGGCACAGCAATTTCAATTCCAATAAATCATTTCAGCTCTCTAATAGCAGGAACCTTGCAGTACTTTAGCTACAGATAGTGATAAAAATGCTAGAATAAGATTATTCCAAGAATAAACACTTAAAGAGCTCAAATAAGAAATATGTTAAGATCTGGTGCAAGGTTTTATTGGTTTGGTTAGAAGGGTTTTCAATTTGTTATAAAAAGAGAGGCCACAGTATTATACTACTGGGGATCTTTACAGAAAGACAACCTCTCTTGAAGGGGCCTCCTTAGGCAGTTTGAGAAGCTTGAAATGATAATGGATGCCTTATAAGGACTTATCCACTGATATGGCCAGGAAAAACAGCACAATGGCCAAGGCAGGAAGGGAAAAACTTAATCTGAGCAATAATTCCACAGAAAGCCTGCAAAGATTCAGGTAAAGGGTTTCAGAGCAGTTGGTGTTGATTGCTTGAATATACTTTAATGAATCAGGTTGATTTTTTTTTAGAAATAATAATAATACTGCAGAATAATTCATAAATACCTTGATTATCTCTTTATAAGCACTTGATCAACAACAACAGGGTGTCTGATTGATAATAATAAATTCTTGGTAAAACTGATGGGGAATAATACATCCAAAGAGGTCCATATAAATACCTTTTTGGATGATAAAGAGCTTCTCAAGGCACACAGAGAGGTTTTGGCTGATGAGCTGAGGCTGGAAAGCCAGTCAGGGCACTTTTAGCACGTCCACTTGGTGCTGTCTATCAGCTTTCCTGAGATCTTCTGGATTTCTGTACTATTTTAGCCACAGGATGTGTTACTCTGTTAATGGCGTAATGTTGATCATTCTGCACTTATCCTTTGTTTGTACTATTAGTATTGGTTTAAAGTAGACAGATGTGGATGTTCATTTATTTTTAATCATCTGATGAGCGTTTAGGTAATTTTCAATTATTTTTGTGGCCACTCCTTGTAGTGTTCTGTGGTATTCAAAGATTAGGATCTGTTTTTTTTGTGCTAACCTTCAATATATGATTTATTATTTAAAATACTTTTAAATTAATTTCATAATATTTTTATTTAGGTTTTAAAGTTTTTAGACAATTTGTGATGCATATGTCACATTATTACATATTCCAGGTAAATCCAACTAGGTTGTAGCTCTTTTCAGCAGTACCTGTTGTCAGATTTGTCATGACAGATCCTGACGCGGGGATCAGTCCAGAGTAATGCGCGCAGGGTAGGATCTGCTGCGTGCGTGGCATGATTGGCTGCGCGCGGTATTTCTGTATGCGGGAAATAAGGTTCTGAGCTGTGCATGCGGGCTCCTTCATTACTGCCTGCAAGTATTTCAGAAGTGCAGAAGTATGCATACGGTTGTGCTAGTATTCACGTGCTTTTCAGTGGGAATTTGCGCTCTTCTGAGTGGGAATTTGCGCGCGGTTTTTGCGGGAATTTGCGCGCTTTTTCTGCTGAAATTTACGCCCTTTTTCTGCGGGAATTCGCGCGCAGTTTCTGAGGGAATTTGGGTGGGGCTTGTAGCCAGCCACAATACAATTAAATGTGTCCAAATGACTTCACAACTCATTTGTCTTGCTGGTATAGTGGTTAATTACTAACCTCACCTTCCATTATCTGAAAACATTGTCACTGTTTTAAACCACCATGGAGACAAGAATGATCATTGATCAGGAGTTTCAGAATCAATTTTTATAATTTTTATAATTTTCATATTATTCTATAAGTATGTTTTTATGAGTGTTTATTATGGAATTGAAACCTTGATAATGTATATTATCAAGATGGGAATCAAATATAAATTTGAATCAACTTATGAGGACTCAGAAGCGTCCCAAATATTTCTAAATAACTTCCCAATAAGTTACTTTCCTTTGGGGACAAGCTATAGTAATTACTTCAAGCTATACTCTCCACTCTGTATAAACCAATCACATAATCTTAATACTATCCCCCTCCCCTTGGGGATGTGATTATACTTTGATAAACTCTCCTGAGCCTTGAGAGCGTCCACTCAGAAGGCCCTGAGCTTAGTTTTAAAGTATATAACTTCTGGGGTATGCAAATAGGACCCTTTTACATTGAAAATCCCCCCCAATGAGTACTAGTACCCTATTTCCCATTGGGCAGGATGTGATGGGGTTCTGAGCCCTTGAGGAAAAAATCAGGGAGAGGCTAGCTCTCCCCTGATGATTCCTTGAGGCCCCTGAGGGCTCCTGTTACCTTAAAAGAGGAGGGTCTTCACCCTATAGCCCCTTCCTCACCGGTTATATATGATTATTTATTTGTGAAAGAATACGGCAAGAGTTAACAAGCCCACTAAACTTAGTCCCAAGAAGGGATTGACTGGGGCTATCAACCTTAGTATCATATTCAACTAAAAACTTATTGACAACTTCAATTTTGAGTGGAAGGTCCTAATTGGATTAGTGACCCTTGTGTGTTACTAACATAAAGGGTGTGAGCTTATTTATAAGCAAAGCTCCTTTGAGCTTCATTTATTTGGAGCCAGGCCCCTTACCTTCTATAAAGGTTTAAGGTGTGGCTTTTTCCTCACAATACCTAGTTATTATTTGATTCTGTGAGCTTTTAAGCTTTTGTTTGAATTGTTTGAGTCAGAAACTGAATTTAACATTGGTTTTTGACTTATTTTTTCACGTATAACCATGGCCCAGTTTAGCAGTAGAGCTTATATCCCTGACAATTGGAGGCCTCATCAAATTTTAGGACCTTAAAGGGTGTTTTTTCCACCTAGCGTACACATTCTGGGGGCATTTTTATCCACTTTTTGACTAATTTATATCCTTCTTTGATAAGAAAATAACAAATAAGAAAAAACATTAATTTTTGAAATTTTTGGTTTTTTAGCTTTAGGCTTTAAAACCCTTGGCTTTTCAACATTGTGGTAAAGTTCCTGACACAGGCGTTAATCTGGAATTATTGCAAAAATATTTGCTTAAGTAATCATGATAAAAGAGATTTTTCTTGTGAAAGATATATATCAAAAAAAAAGAGAGAAAAGGGCAAATTTTCAAAATTTACTCTGAAATCATTAGGTCTGTACAGGTTTATTATTTAATTAAACTTAACCAATTGATTTTATTTGTCCTTTTTTCTGACTTGAATTGTTTTTTATTTCTTTTTTCAAAAGAAAAAAAGAGGAGAGATAATCAACAGAATTTTTTAACAAAGAAAAAAAAAACCCGCTTTTTTTCTTGATGTTTTTGCAATTCTTGCCGTTGTTCCAGGCACAACGCACATAATTTACTGGTGTAAGACTGCAAACGGTGCTAAGCCATAGGCAGTTCTGAGGAGTGGAAAAGTGCTGTTTAGGCTGCCCTCCTAAGAGTTACAATAATATTTAAATGTAACCAGAATCAAGGTCCAGGAATTTGTAAATAAGGAATCAATATAAGGGATGAGTTTGGGAATAGTTGGTAGCAAAGGAATCAAAATTGTCTGAGGCAAGATGGTGGAGGGAAAGACTTGAACAAAATAAGTCAAAGTCCTGTTCAGAGTTCAATGGAACAAGGCAATTGCAAGTAACAACTCCCACAAGCTAATAACTCTGGTTGTCAGCAGAAGATTAGGACAGATCAACTCAATCCCAACCAACCTCCAGGTTATAAATGAACCTGCCAAACTCTCCGCAATCAAGCGCTTGAAGGGTACCAGATAACTGTGGGTGGCTGAAAATAACAAAAGCAATTTGTTTTTGAATCTCTAGAAGCAAAGCAATAATAGATTTGAACAAGAATAACCCAACACTTCTCAAGGCACTCAAGAGTAGCGTGGCCAAATTCAAATTTAAAGGATAAAGGGAGGTATAAAAATCCAGGTTTTAAGCTTAATAAGACCTTTTCAATAAATTGTGATTGGCTCCAGAAAGATTATCAGGGAGGATCAAGACCAGTATGGTTGGAAAAAGGGATCAAGGAGTGGTATAACACACTCAAGAATTCCAACAGAAAGAATTCTCTTCAACCAGCAAGGCTATGGTTGGTGATAAGGATCAGGGTCACAGATGGATGGATCAAGAATTTGAGTATGGAGGCTCAAAAGATCAAGGGGAAATCATGGATATACCCAGGATGAGCATTAGGATGAAATTACTATGATTATGGGGGGGGACATACACACGCACTCCCATGGATCATTGGAAAAAGGCATGGGAGAGCCCCTCCTTTTATGGAAAAGAGGTCTTTAGGCTATTTACAAGAGAGATTTACAAATAGAGCAGAATTTTTTTTTTTTTTGGATTAGTCCTGAGAAAACGAAAGAACAAAAGAAAAAAAGAAACAAACAAACAACTCAAAAAAAGAATAATTGAATCATGAATGAAAGAAATTGGAAGACCCCGGCCTGTGTCAATGATGGGCACGGGCAGGAGAGTAGCTAGTGAGAGGCCCGCAGACACGCTGATGGGCCGGGGAGGAACTTCAGAGACCCGTGCGGGCAAAGGACAAGCCGCGCCGGAGACCAGTGAGCTCAGGTGGTGGATCAAGGGGTGGTGCAAAGGTTCCAACGACTGCAAGCAAAGCTTGCAGTCATTGGCCAATGGATTGGGCGGAGGATGATGGGAGGGGTTCTTGGATTGATGGAGGTAGTAGGGGTTGTGGTGTTAGGATGATGATGATGATCAACGGATGTGGTTGATTGAGTCTAGAAGGATCAAATGGCAATGAGGGTGACTTGAAGTAGTGGATCAATGAGGATGGGATTGGGTTGATTGGATGGGATTATCTCTCTACTGGCATCCCAAGAGAGTCCTAGTCCACAATTACTTGGGGTGGGAATGAAAGTGGTTGGTAGTGGTGGATGGTCACCAACAACCACAAGCAACGCTTGAGGTCATCAATTGATGGCCATTGGTTCTTGATTAATAGGGTGATGATGATGACTCAGATGATGATGATGAAGATGATGAATGGGGTCAATGGCTGTCCGCGCGCTGTAGAGACTCCAAGGGATAATGGGATTATTTAGCAAATAGCTTGCTGGAAGTCACTAGAAGGGGAATTTAATTTACTACTACTCTTTAGTAGATAGAGGTAAGCTAAGGTGGTTTTGAATTGCCTTCCCTTCCAAACTATATTAAGTCTGCACAATAATTTTTTTAATTAGTGGCTGGTTTCTTTGAGACTTATAATAGGTCTCTAATCAGACCTAGATTATTTATCAATAGAGATTTTTAGGAATTGCAAGACTATTCCAGGTTAGATTGGATTATTGGCAAGCTTCCACCAATTAATAATCAAGAATTTTTGACTTTTCCTGACTATTTATTCCAATTCCAATTAAAGGATTTAAGGGTTGACTAAAAGGTGTTTAACCAGTAGGAGAACCCAAAGATGGGTTTGCCCACAGGGAGCTGGGCGGAAAAGAAGCTTGGTTGGTTGTTCTGTTGTGCTCTTCCTTTTTTATAGTATTACTAATCAAAAATAAGGGTTTTCCCTTTTAAAAATAGGTGCTGAATATCAGGCCTTTTCTCAAGAACCTGTCAGCCATGAGACATGTATTGGTGTCCTATAGGCTGCCCAACTCACAAGTCTTGGTAGTATAGTGGTTAAGGAATGTCTTAGTACCCTTCGGAGTACCTAGGTAGTGTGTTCAAGCCTCCATTATTCCATTACATATCCATATTTTTGACATATAAAGTTTCATATAATCATATTTTTATAGTATGTCTTAATATTAGAAATCATCCCATAAACCCTTGAAGGTTTATATTATAATTTATGTGAGATCTTATAACTTTAATCTAGATTAAAATCCTCTGGAAGCGTCCAATTGGATGTACAATTAATGTCCTTAAAGATTTCCCTCTTTGGAAACTATATTCTGTAATAATCCTTATCTACCATAACCCAGATTTTTAGGTGAATTGTAAATTATTTTCTAAGAAATCTCCTTCCAGCTTGTAGATAACTTTCAAGAAGTTAATCATGCTGGAAAAGCTTACACTCAGA
This sequence comes from Puccinia polysora, assembly GCA_025617555.3. Classification (NCBI taxonomy): domain Eukaryota; kingdom Fungi; phylum Basidiomycota; class Pucciniomycetes; order Pucciniales; family Pucciniaceae; genus Puccinia; species Puccinia polysora. The sequence goes on from CM062640.1 coordinate 29,251,189, forward strand.
AGCTAGGAAACTCCCCTGGTGCAGATAAACTCTGTGGGAATACTTACCCAGAGTATACATATCTATGTGGATTAAGAATATCTAATAATATGGTTGTAATTCTTTGAACACATACTCTGATGGATCTACAGGGAGTTAGAGGGTAAGTAAATGGATTATGAAGCCTTGAGAGCGTCCTCTTGAAGGAGAATAAGTGACTGGGGTGATTCCCCCCATCACTTTAAACTTCTGAGTAAATAAATTACAACCTTACCTTGAAAATAGACCCCAATGAGTATGTAAATGTTATTATACATTGGGGATGATTGCTTGGGGCTCTGAGCCACTGGAGACGAAATCTAGGAAAGTGATGTACTCCCCTGATGATGCCCTGAGTCCCCCTGAGGACTCTTTCAATATAAAAGAGGAGGGTCTTGTCCCTACAAGACCTATTCCTCATTGTATTTCATAAACCAGATAGTGCATATTAGCAAGCCCATCCAACTTAGTCCACCAAGAGGATTGAATGGGGCCCTGTCATTCAAAATCTTATTATATTATCAATCAAAAAATCAACTTCAATTTCGAGTCCAAGGTCCTATTGGAGTTATAGTCCTTTTTAGGCTATCATAAAGGGTGTGAGCTTCCTACTTTAAGCAAGTCTCCTTTGAGCTTTATTTATTAAAGCTAGGCCCCTTATCTCTTTAGAGGTTCAAGGTGTGGCTTTTTTACTCCTTATAACTTACTATCAGTTGAGTTTTTTATTGATATTATCAGTGTAATCATTAAAACTGATATTTGGCAATTATTATTATTTTTTTGCAGGTATCTGCCACAGCTACTATAGCAATAGAGGCAATACTCTGACAGAACCCTTCTTCAAAAGCACCAGGGGTTCGGTAAAATGGTCAATGATAATTTTTTGTTTGATCTTTTATTTTCTTTTCACTTGATTCTGGTTTACTGAAAAGCTGTTACTGATCAGGCAGAGGCCATAGATCTTAGGGGTCATATATCATGGGTGGGGGCTGATGCCATACTCTAAGGCTGATGACATGCTAGACAACTTGGATAGGGAAAAAGAGCCCTGCTTGAATGGACAAATAATTCCTCAAGGCATGCTCAGGTCTCCGCTGAATGCGGTTTCTGAGCCTCTCTCTGCATTTTTGAAGCACAGGAGGGTACAGTTACATGAGAAAAATCATTCTGGTGAGAAAACGTGTAAATCAGACTGAGAGATAACTGTATTTTTTAGTTTAATTTTTGATAGTCAGGCTAAGATATGAGATAAGAGATAAGAATTGTGTGATATGGACGCTTCTGAGTGCTTATCTTGTATAAAAAGTTTATGCAGAAGTTCCCTGCAGCTTGAGTTAATTTTGCTGGTTGGGAAAAGCATGAAACATGCTTGGCAGCTGCAAGCCCTCTTTGGTAGCTTGAATGGTGTGACCTGCATGGGTTTGGTGGTGGAAATCCATGTGCTGGGTGTTTTTTAGGACGCTTCTGAGCCCTTATCATGTATAAAATGTTTCAGGAATAACCTGCATGCTGCTTCAATGTAATTAGTTGTAGATATATGAGGTATGCTGTTTTACTGCATCCCCCCTTGGGTAGCTTGAGAGTGTGGCTTGTAGGTGCTTTGTGGTTGATATGGTGGCAAACTGAGTATCAGAATGCTTGAGAGGACGCTTCAGAGGTCTTATTGTGGTGAAAGTTCCAGAAAAGTCATGTGTACTGAGTTGTTATTGCTGGTTGGTGAGAATTGAGATATACTTGGCTGTGTGAGTCCCTACTTCTGTTGGTGCATGTGTGTGTGTTGTATGGTTGGAATGGTGGCAAGCTGAGTGTCAGAGTGCTTGAGAGGACGCTTCAGAGCTCTCATCTGGTGGTGAAAGTTCCAGAAAAGTCATTTTTACTGAGTTGTTATTTCTGGTTGGTGAGAATTGAGATATACTTGGCTGCATGAGCCCCTACTTCTGTTGGTGCATGTGTGTGTGTTGTATGGTTAGAATGGTGGCAAGCTGAGTATCAGAGTGCTTGAGAGGACGCTTCAGAGGCCTTATCTGGTGTTGAAGGTTCCAGAAAAGTAGTGTAACTTGTTTTCATAGTGCTGGTTGTAGTGTAACATTGGTACTGATATGGTTTAAGTCCTGCTGGTATGGGGTATGTTGTTTTGTTGTCTGGTTATTTTGAGCATAATCTTTTTTGATTATATATTCATTTAAGACTTTTTATTAATCCATGTGACATAATCCATTCTGTGCCAGGTTTTGGGTTGTTTTTGTGACAGTTTTTGATATGGTTGAAGGGGGTTATCTGGTGATTGATTTGGTTTTTCAGGTTGGTTTGAGTTTAGAGTATAGTTTATGAGGGGTTTGGAATTTATTTTTTTTGAATTTAATTTGATAAAAGAATAATAATTAATAAGATAAAATGAGTCTGATGACTATAGGACAGGTTTGGTTTACCCCAGCGCGCGTTTGGCAAAAAAAAGGAAAACAGGGAACTAAAGGATGAGGAGTGAAGCAAGAAGGACTTGAACACCAGGAAAAGGTGTCTAGGAACTGAGAGATCTTCCTAGAAAACTAGGAGAAGGGATGGCTGAGAACTAGAAACTGAAATAGGAAGTCATTCCAGAATTTTTTTTTTTGAAGTTGTATTGATGGATAAGGGAATGTAAAAAAAAATTCAAAAAATTTCCATAAGCCATGAGGTGTGCCGGATTGGTCACCACAGCTCTCCCCAACTTACAGACTGTCCCTAGTCTGCATCTTGAACTTAAAGATATAAAGAGGATTAAAAATACAAGGAAATTGAACAGAAAATTGGCCATTTCTTGATCTTGAGAGGGAATTGAGAAGTTTGAAAAAATATCTTGATCCATCCAAAAGAGCCCTAGAATTGGTGGAGATAAAACACAGAAGGCATCCCAGGTGCTCATGTATGTGGCATACAGCAGAGTTGACAAAAAAAAAACGGTGCAAATAACCCTGGTGGTGCAGCATTTGGAGGACTTACTTCTAAGACAAGTTGCCTCCACAACAATGAAACTTCTTGACTTGATCAGCAGAGAAACTTCTGACCAGTTGAGTACCATCCAGCTCCTACAAAATTTAATATCCACCTCTAACTTGGCGAACCACCCAATAAGGACCATTCCAACAATTTGAGAAAAGCTTTCCACATTGGGTCTCCAAAGATCAATTTTAAGCTAAAAATAGATCACCAGGGTTCAGGGAGTCCCTGATCCAATTGGAGTGCTTTTGCTCCAAATACTGGACTTATTTTGCTCTGGACTCCATCATTTTCTGATAAGCTTCATAAAAAAAATCTTCACTTTGCTCCAGTTGCTTGGATCTAGCAGCTTATAGATCAGTAGTTGAGGACACCTTTTCCCAAAGAATACCCAAGAGAGATTCCATTTCCAGATCCAGAGGAAGAACTGCTCTTTGGCCCAAGATGATTTCATAAGGTGAGTAGCCAGTAGTCCTTTTGGTTGAGATTCAATCAGAGAAGAGAACAAGAGGAAGGAATTTACAAAAATGCTTGCCACTTTCACCAGCAAGCTTAACAGGCGCAGCCTTCAAAGGAGCATGGCCTTGTTCCACCATGCCTTGGCCTTCAGGATAATAAGGGTTAGTAACTCTATTTTGCCCAGAAAGAGATTGGATCATTTCAGCAATTTTACCACCAAATTTGGAGCCACCATCAGTAGAGTAAGATTGAGCCAGGCCATAACGCATTGTCCAGGTCTTGTAGTGAAAAGCTACCAATGATTCAGAGCCAAGATTCTTAAGAAACTTTGCTTCAACCCATCCAGAAAAATCATCTCTTGCCACAATGAGGTACTTAGCACCACCTGCCTCAATATGAACCACATCCATAGCAATCCTTCCAAAGACAGTGGACTCCCCAGTGGGATAACGAATTTCATCTGGATGCCTAAGATCACTTTTTTGACAAATTTCACAACTCTTGCACCATTGGGAGACGGAGTTCTTCAGAGATGGCCACCAGAATTGGTTGGATAATTGTTGATAAGTTTTGGTTTCCCCACAATGACCAAGACTTTCATGGAGACTTTCAAGGATAGAATCTTGTGTAGAAAGGATAGTAACAACAATAAGAGCACACAAATTTCCTCTTTTCATAAGCCTAGAGCCTTGGAAAAAGAAATTAGAGGAATTTTTTTTAAGAGATAAAAATTCTTTAGCAGAGAGATCAGGAGATTTTTGGAGAGTTAAAAGGTACTGCTCTAATTTAAGCCAGAAGCATTTTTGAGAGCCAGAATAATCTTGAGAAGAGAAAGAGAAGACAAGTTGGATTAAAGGTTCCTCTTCATCAAAATCCATTCCAACATCAGATTCATCGTCTCCAAGAGGCTGTTGAGATAAAACATCAGGCATAGTGAAAGATTTCCCAGGCCTATGAACAATATCAAAAGAAAAAAGCTGGATGAAGGCCACCCAACAAGGCAGAGGAGCATTGGGGAGGCTGGGAGCATCAATCATCTCAACAATGGATTGAGCATCAACTTGCAGTTTGAAATGTTGGCCCCAGAGAATGGTTTGAAGTTTCTTCATCATTTGAGCCACACCACAAAGTTCCCATTTGGGCTGAGAATACCTAGACTACATCTGAAAATAGCTAAGATTCATAAAGAGCATGACGGTCCTAACCATTCTCATCTTCCTGAGTAAGGAAAGCCCCAACAGATTGATAACTAGAATCAACAGCCAGCTTGATCTTGCCAGCCCCAGGTCCATAGGAGATCTTCTTCAAAACTGTATCTTTTACAACCATCATTTTGAGCAACTGAAAAGAATTTTCAAAATCTTGGGTCCAAATCCATTCAGCATCTTTCCTGGTTAGACAACATAAGGGTGCACATATTTTGGATAAGGATGGGATAAAGATTCTGACATAAGTGACAACACCTAGGAAGCCCCTAACTTCAATGGGATTGATTGGAGTAGGCCAAGAGATGATCTTGTTGACTTTTGCTGGTGCCATCCTTCTTCCTTCCTTGCAGAACACATGACCAACAATTTCCAGAGAAGGGACACAAGCAGCCAGTTTGGATCCGGAGACAGTAATGCCAGACTCCTTGATTCAAAACAGAAACCTTTCCAAAGTAGTAGAATATTCCCAAATAAAAAAAAATTCCTGAATTCCAAGGTAAGAGCTTATTATCATAGTCAGAAACTGGACCTTTAATTCCACCATTGTCAATAAATATACAATCATGATCAGGGATTTCATCATGGAGGATCCACATCATCTGAGCCTGATAGACTGCAACCAAATTAGTGGCTCCTTGAGGCAATCAAGTGAGTTTAAATTGACCAAGAGGAGTATCAAAAGTAGTGAGAGGGAAAGAAATAGGATGTAAGAATTGTTTGTCATAGCCTCCCATCATGTCCCCTAGACCATAGCAAGCTCTCCCAGACAGAGTCTTTAATAGTAAATTTATTAAGAGGTTGGAGATCATGAACTATTCTAAGTTTACCATTACTCTTGAGGACACAGAAGACAGGGCTGGAATAAATACAGGTTGACTGCTCATATAGGCCAGTACAAACTTTTTCTTGGACCAACTTGATAAATTTGTCAACTTTAGCAGCAGGGATAGGGATCTTCTTCTTTTGCCAACGATCATGTTCAATTAAAGGGATGATATAAGGGCGGCCATGGGATTCTTTCAAGAGACCTCTCTCTTCTTGACAGAAAGCAATATATTTTTCCCTTAGAGATAAGACATTTTTGATCAAATTTAACTCATCAGGAAGAAGCCATCCATCTGGACCAAATTTGACCACATTCAGCCTTTCTTTAGTGACTTGACCATTGGGCACAAAGGGACCAGTAAGAGATTGAGGAAGACCACATTAAGGATCACAAGATAAGGGAGGACCCATAAGAGGAGGATTGAGGTTGAGAGGCATGGGCTGGTTGACTGGTTGGACCTTCTTGGAAACTGGCTTGTACTTGGTGGCAAACAAGAGAAGTTCTTGTTTCCTCCAAGAGTTGACCAGTGAGACTTGATTAAAAAAACTGAGTTCAAGTTTCAACATTTTCCATATCCAATGTTCTGCAATGTCCTTGAAGGGTTCCTTTTCCATAAAGGGAGAACCAGGAGATAATAAGTTTCTCACATGTGTGGCACAAGGTAGGGTTTTGAAAATGATGGTAGAAGGTTGCCCTGGCAGTGAAAAATTGGGAGGACTTACTTGTACCCCAAATTTCCTCCACTGAAGCCCATATTCCTCCATACCAAAACCACCAAGAATAGAATCAAGATCAGGATCTAGTTTAGACTCATTACAGAGATCCAAACCAGAACTGAGAGAAGATTGACAAGACCTAAGAGTACAAGGAAAAGAAGACACAACAGATCCAGAGAAAGCGGGAAAAGAAATATTTTTGGGTTTTTCTGTTTTGACATGTTTTTGATTTTTGATATTTTCTAGTTTATATGAAAAAGATGAAAAGAATGAAAAATAAGCCTGGGGGATGAGATTTGACCCTTGAGTTTAAGTCTGAGTCTGAAATGAACTAAAACTGTTAGTAGGATAAACTATTCCCATAAAAAATGAGAAGAATTGGAATTGTCCTTCTGCTTCCCCTTTAAAGATGATTTTGAAGGATGACCAGGAAAATCTCTTTCCCAATGACCAGGATAAAAAGAACAGAGAGTAACTTCAATCTTTCTACCATCAGCATCAGCAAGAAGAATTCTCTCCCCAACTTGATCAGAAAACATCAGGGTAGCACCAAAATCTTTCAAGAAAGGTTTTCCCAAAATCATAGGCCCTTCCAAACAAGTGATCCAAAAATGACAGGTTCAAACAATATTGTGACCAATCCTGACTGGGAAATCCTCAGAAATACCAACCAATTCACAAGATTGATTACCTATCCCATAGACCGCAGAATTGAAGCTGACCCTAGGATTTAGTTTGAGTTTACAGGCCATAGAATCCAAAATTAAGTTGAGCTGAGATCCAGATTCCACAGGAGGAGAAACAGTTTTAACTGAGTCACCAAGATAACAGGGGAGGAAACCAAGAGGACAGGAGTAAAGATTGGAATCCAAAGAAGGACTAGTTCCACCAGAGTCCTCCATCAAAGTGCCAGAGGAGACCTTTGATTTGTCAGGACCAATCTCCACACGTCAACAAGAGACCCATTTCTTCATTCCTTCAGCAACAGATGGAGAGATAAACAGGAGTTCAGCCACAGATATATCAGGAATTTTGAGATCAGAAATTTTCTTTAATACTCCTTCCACAGCATTGGGGTAGTCCTTGGAGATTCCCCTTTCAAATCAAACTTTGAGCTGGGTGGAGGGAGGAAGTTCAGGTGAAGCAGGAACTAAAATGGGATCTGAAGGCTGAGGTGAATTGGATGAAAGAGGAGGATCTAGGTTATCTGGAAACCTTTACATAAGTGGTTCCCTTTCCGCTTCCATGTCTTCTACATCAGAGGAAGGAGGTTCAGGTGAGGATTGTGGTTTGACTGGTTTTCAAAGAATTGAAGTTGGCAAGGAGGGGGCTTTGTGAGGTTTAGGTTCCTCATGTTGTTTCCTAGCTGTATCAGATTGATACGTAGTCCCAGCAAGACTAGAGGAAGAGATATCTGGAGGATACCAAGGTTGAAGAGTGCCACAGGAAGATTGGAAATCAAAGGAAGCAAGGGATTCTTTCATTGGAGGTGGAGGCTGATAAGAGGCCACCACATGACAAATAGGGAAAGATGAATCAAAAGGGATCAGAGAACCATTAGGAAGAAAGAAATTGTTCCCCTTCTGCTCCACCAAGTTTTCCTTTATATCCTTCAGGAGTTCCAAGCATCTTCCAGTTCCATGGCCTTCCCTATGACAGTAGTAACAGACTAGGTTAGATTTGGGGACAGAAGTAGAGTTTTTAGGAGTAGCTAAAGAATAAATTTTCTGATCCATCTTGTTTTAAAATGCCTGAAGTAATTTGGTGATCTCATCTATGGTAGCAGTTTCTTTATTAGCCTGGGTATTTGATTTAGGTTTAAAATTTTCTTCCATCTTGTTCATGATTTTGTTGGACTCTTTAAAGGAAGGAGCATGTACTGGTTCAGCAAATCTGGTTTTTACAAAAGTGAGAGCTGTTTGACCTTTCATGACTTTATCCACTACACTCCTTAGGACCAGAAAAACAGGGAGCTTGAACCAATTGTCTCTAGTAGTAATCATGGATCCAGATTGAAATAATTCATCTCTAATCCTTTCCTGCACTCCTGGAGAAAAAGAATGGAAAAAGCAAACTCAGATTTCCTCCACAATGTCAATGTGATTGTTTCTGATGAGGTAACACTGAATAGGATCCCAAGAATTTCAAAAAGACTGATAATCAGAGGATGAAGAGACACCAACATTGGAGATCCATTGAGAAACCAGAGCATCCAAGTCCTGTAAAGTAAACCTAGCCACATCTAATTTTACCCAATAAGCCAACATAGCCTCCTTCAAGAGCCTCCAGTCCTGAGTTTTGAATCAATTGAATGATTTGATTACTTCCATAAATTCATCAGAGGAGATAAAAAATTGTAACTGATAAGCCATATCATGTTCACTTGCACCATCCACTTCAGCAGCCATCTCATAGGATTCCAAGAATTGTCCCACATTTGTCCCATTGAAGCCTAAGATCTTGTTTTGAGGTTTGATCTTAACCATCTTGACTCAAACAGAGCTGGAGGAGATACCAACAGATTACATTTTGAAGAGACAAGTTCCTAAGAGATCCAAAGAGCAGATTTCCAAAGTGGCTCACAAGTGTGGAAGGATTAGGGTTTCACAAAAAAACAACAAGTAACTTGCCCAGATGGTGCACAAATTGGGAGGCCTTACTTCTAGGATATGTTGCCTCCACGGATCAGATCTGAGAAGAGAGAGAAAAAGAGAGAAAAAAAAGAAAAAGATTAGATTTTGAAGTTTGATTCCAAGTGTTGATGTTGAGACTGTAAATCCCAAGGTTTCTGGTTTGATCCCGGCCCGGGGGACCAAATGTAAGACTCCAAAAGGTGCTAAGCAATAGGCAATTCTGCAGAGGGAAAAGGTGCTGTTTAGGCTGCCCTCCTAAGAGTTACAATAATATTTAAATGTAACCAGAATCAAGGTCCAGGAACTTGTAAATAAGGAATCAATATAAGGGATGAGTTTGGGAATAGTTGGTAGCAAAGGAATAAACACTTTCTGAGGAAAGATGATGGAGGGAAAGACTTGAACAAAACAAGTCAAAGTTCTTTTCAGAGCTCAATGGAACAAGGCAGTTGCAAGTAACAACACCCACAAGCTAATAAATCTGGTCATCAGCAGAAGATTAGGAAAAATCAACTCAATCCCAACCAACCTCCAGGTTCTCAATGAAACAACCCAAATCTCCGCAATCAAGCGCTAGAAGGGTACCAGATAACTGTTGGTGGGTGAAAAAAACAAAAGCAATTTTTTTGAAAAGCTCTAGAAGCAAAGCAATAACATATTCAAACAAGAATAACCCAACACTTCTCAAGGCACTCAAGAGTATCATGGCGGAATTCAACTTTGAAGGATAAAGGGAGGTATAAAACTCCAGGCTTTAAGCTTAATAAGACCTCTTCAATCAGCCATGATTGGCTCCAGAAAGATTATCAGGAAGGATGAAGACCGGTATGGTTGGAAAAAGGGATCAAGGAGTGGTATAACACACTCAAGAATTCCAACAGAAAGAATTCTCTTCAACCAGCAAGGCTATGGTTGGTGATAAGGATCAGGGTCACAGATAGACAGATCACAAATTTGAGTATGGAGGCTCAAAAGATCAAGGGGCAATCATGGATATACCTAGGATGAGGATTAGGATGAAATTACTATGATTACGGGGGGAAATACACACACACTCCCATGGATCATTGGAAAAAGGCAGGGGAGAGCCCCTCCTTTTATAGACCAGAGGTCTGTAGGCTATTTACAAGGGAGATTTACAAATAGAGTGGATATTTTTTTTTTGGATTGGTCCTGAGAAAACAAAAGAAAAAAATAAAAAAAAGAAACAAACAAAAAACTCATAAAAAGAAGAATTGACTCATGAATGACAGAAATGCAAAGACCCCTGCCCATTCCAAGGATGGGCATGGGCAGGAGAGTAGCTAGTGAGAGGCCTGCGGACACCCTGACAGGCCCCGGCAACAGGCGCGGGGGGAACCGCAGAGACCTGTGCGGGCAACGGACAAGCCGCGCAGGAGACCGGTGAGCTCAGGCGGTGGATCAAGGGGTGGTGCAAAGGTTCCAAAAACCAAGAGAAATGCTTGCTGTCATCGGCCAATGGATTGGGCGGAGGATAATGGGAGGGTTTCTTGGATTTATGGAGGTATCAGGGGTTGTGGTGGTAGGATGATGATGATGACAATGATGAATGGGGTTGATGGACGTCTACGCGTGTTTTTGGCAAAAAAAAGGAGGAAAAAAGGGAACTGAAGGACAAGGAGTGAAGCAAAAGGACTTGAACACTGGGGAAAGGGGTCTAGGCACTGAGAGATCTTCCTAGAAAACTAGGAGAAGGGAAGTCTTAGAGATGAACTGAACTAGGAAGTCATTTGGGAATTTTTTTTTTGAAGTTGTATTGATGGATAAGGGAATGTAAAAAAAAAAAATCAAAAAAATTCCGTAATCCATGAGGTGTCCCGGATTGGTCACCACGCCGGTAGAAGATTTGGAGTCACGGACTATTATATCATCTGGAACTCCAAACTAACCCATTGGGATTCTCTGGTTAAAGGAACGGCAACACAAGCTGTTGGTCTATTGGCTCAGCGTAGGGAACAGCTTTGAATTGCAATCAAGTGATAGGCTAGAAAATAAATATATGTTTATTGGAAAAATAGTTGGATCAAAAGCTCAAACCAGAAGAAGAAAAGGCAGAGAAGCCAAAAACCTAGTTTCATTGGCCAAGAATAGCGTCCCTACCCCAGCGTGCAAAGATTAATCATTCATCTAGTAAGCCATCAGCCAATATTGTTGCAAAAGCAGAAACAATCAGCTAACTTTGTGTTTTCATTTGCGCAAAGTGTCTAAACAACTATCTATCAATTCTTTCCTCCCCGCCAGCAGAGGGCAAGCAAGGAGTTTTGTTTCAGAACCAAGCTAAGTCCCACATAGCAAGGCCGGGGGTGTCAGTCTCAGAAGTGTTGAACCAACGGAAGGGGCAAGATCACCTACAACTGATATAGTAACAAAAAGTGAGCATTGACAAGGAACATTACGCAGAAGAAATATCCATCCTAACCTTTTCAAACAACAGCATTCTTTTATATCTATTGAATTTTTAACCTTTTTGCTTCAACTAAAAATTATGAATACTAGGAGCAAGGTGGTTGAGCTTGTGCCCCCCAGAGAATTCAACAATAGAAGACAACAACCTACCTCCAGGCACGGCTAATCTTCTGACCTGCCACAGCAAAAACCAGATCAACTACCTGGAGGTGGTAGCAGCAAACAACGCCAAGAATCAAGCAAAATTCTTGAATCAGGACCTGGAAATTTACAGGGTCCTCATCAAGCTGTTTGGGAGGGACAGGTTGATGAAGGAGACGGAGAGCTGGGACCCAACCCAGATCAAGAAACTGTTAGTTCCCAAGCCAAAGACAAAGACAAATTTACCAGAGGAGAGGGCCCCATGACCAATAGATTCAGGCTCCTGGGAGCCTTTAAGGAACAGGGAACCATCCCCTCCCCTGAGTCAGGGAGCAAGGATGAGGAAGAGGAGAGAGCACCAGCACCCCATTTATGGAGAAATGATGAGGATGGCCCAGTCCCTCCAAGGAGGCTTCCAGTTCTTGGAAGAAGAGAGAGCCAAGATAGCCAAGAGGGGCTGAGGTTGTCCTTAGAATCCAAAATTTTGCTAGAAACATTTTGAGACATTGTCTTCCATGAAACACTTCATATCAAAAAAGCAGTAGTCCACACAAACAAGTACTGTATAGAAGGCTTTGCAGCCATAAATAAAAATTATTCCTGTATTGTTTCAGATAGTTTGACCTTGAAATTGATTTTGGCCAGCTCTGTGAAAGAGATAGAAGACTTGAACAATAAAAAAATAGAAATAGACTTGAAGAAAGCACAAGCAGGAGATTTGAGTAATCTGAATGACAAGTTGAAAAAAATTGATAACAACTTGGAACAATCATGCAGAGAATCTATCAGTAACAAAAGAGATTTCATCTCATTGATCTCAATGGTTTTACAACTAGTTCCTTCATTTGAAGTGTTGGAAGATAAGTTTGATAAAAACTTGAGTTCTGTCAAAGAAGATATATTAAAACTTCAAGTTATGTCAGAAGAGAATCTAGAAAAATTGAGAACCAAAATTGATAAAGTACATGAAAAATTAGGAAAGAAAAATGAGGAGATTGTTGACAGATTGTTATCCTTTTCCCAAAATAGCCACATTCAGGTTATAGAATCCAGAGCCTCAGAAGTGAAAAGAAAAAGCAAGAATGTTGCAGAAGACAATGATCTATTGCAGGATTCTGGTAAAGGAGAGGTTTTTAGGCAGATATTACAGGTATTGCCAAAAATAACTGAATGGCCTGATTTCTCTGGGGAGCTTGAATATGATCATACTGAATTAATTTCATGGATTGACGCCCTGAAAAAAGATACTCGATTTCCTGATACCCTGATTACTAGTAGATTAAGTATTCTATTTAAGTGCATAGAATCAGATTGGTATAGAGACAGAAGGAGTGCAGTAGGCTTAAAGGACTGCGAATTTTGGAAAAGAGAAATTAACTCCGAATTTGGCACATAAAATTGGAAAGGGAAATGCTTGAGTGCTTTCAACATTGATAAATTTTTTCCAGGAGTGAAACCACCAGCAACTTGGGTAACCATGCAAAGAAAAAGACTTAGAGCATGCAACCCATACTTGGATCATGATAGTATAAATTTCAAATTGATATCCCTAATGGACAGTAAAGTTTTTTTGCAGTAAAGACAAGTATGAAGACTACAGAAAATTGCTCAAGCTTAATCAACATACTTGAAGATATAGTAGAATATACCTCTCTAGGTAGAAGAAGATCATATGTTCCTAAATTTTCCCATGGAAAAATCAAGCAAAGGTAAACTCCCTTTGAGGCAGAGTCCTCAGACTAACAATCTTTCTTTCTATACTTGTTGTAAGATGTGACATACCTCTAGAACTTGTCCCCAGAAGGCTAATAAGGTCAATAACATAGAGACTGAGACAAGTGACAAAGAATAAGTTGCCTATGAGTCCTACAATGAAAATAGTGAGGCAGAAGATGATAAACTGATTATAGGTTGCATTAATTCTGTCAATGCATCAAATGACTTAGTAGACATGTCATTCTGTGATAAATCTGGTAAAGTGCTTCTAGATTCTGGTGCTTGTAAATCTGTAGTAGGGAAAAGGTACTTAGAAAAGTTATGTCCACAGTGGGAAAAGCACTTAATAGAGATACCAAAGATAAACCTGCAGAGCTGTTCTGGTACTTTAGTTACCTTAGTGACAGTGAAGGTTAGATTGGTCCTTAAGAAATTGGCTTTAGTATTAAATTTTATCATGATTGAAAATATTGAAACAAAATATTTCATAATTGGAAGTGACTATATGAAAAGATACCAAATCGGTTTGTTTCATGAGAAAAATTGTTCATACTTTACTATTTGAAATAGCACAAAATTTTATTTCAGTAAATCGGGTGAAAATTATGTGAGTAACATTTCAAAGGAGAGTTTTGGAAAGGAGCGCATCAGAGATTCAAAAATTAACAGCTCCTTGACAGAGAAACAAAGGAATGATCTAGTATCTCTGCTATTTGACCATCAAAAAGCCTTTGCAACGGTAAATGAACCTTTTGGCTCTATAATAGGACATGAAGTGAAAATAACTTTGACAATAGATAGACCATATCCCCCAGCTCTCAGAAAACATCCGTTCCCTGCTATCCCTAGGAGTAAAGAGGCATTAAAATAACATATAGATACATTGTTAGAATTGAATGTAATCCGCAAGGTAGGTGCCAATGAGGATGTAGATATCACCAAACCTGTTATTATAGCCTGGCACAATGGTAAGTCAAGGATGGTTGGAGACTTCAGGGCATTAAATTCCTATAAAACCCCCAATAGATATCCCATGCCAAAGATTGTTGAATCCTTAAGTAAATTGCACCAAGGTAAGTACATTTCTTGTATGGATGTTCTCAAAGGCTTCCATCAGAATGTGTTAAACCCAGATATCAGGAAGTTCCTGAGTATTGTGTGCCACTTAGGAATGTTTGAATACCTGAGAATGACTTTTGGTATTAAAAATGCTCCATACCACTTTGAGAGGATGATGGATTCAGATTTTCATGAAGAATTGATGCAGAAATGGTTAATAGTTTATAAAGATGATATAATTATATTTTTGGAAACATGGGATGAACAAAAAGTAAGAATGTCTATAATACTGGAAAAGGTAATCAAGATGAATATGAAGATATCTTTGACTAAGTGCTTGTTTGGATTCAATGAATTGAAAGCTCTAGGTCATATTGTGAGTGGTTTCTCACTTGGTATAGATCAGGCCAGAGTAGCTGCTGTGTTTCTAAAACCTATACCCAGTAGTGTTAAGGAAATGCAAAGTTTTTTATGTTTTGCTGGTTATTAAAGACTGCAAATTAAGGATTTTGGGATGATAGCTTCCAGTCTTTATAAAATATGCAGTCCAAATGTTTCATTTGAAATGACTAAAGAATGGTTACAGGCCTACAAATTACTTAAGACAAAACTGACAAGTGCACCTTTACTAATTCATCCAGACCCTAAGAAACCATTCAAGCTGTACGTAGAGGCATGTAAGGAAGGAATTGGAGCTGCATTGCACCAAGTAGAAATAGTTAATGAAAAACCAGTTGAAGGCCCAATTTGTTTTATATCCAGACAACTTAAAGATAGTGAAAAAAGATATGGTGCTTCTCAGTTAGAGTGTCTGTGTTTAGTATGGGCCTTGGAAAAATTGTATTATTACTTGGATGGATGTCAATTTGAAGTTATTACTGACTGTACAGCGCTTAAATCATTGCTGAACTTGAAAACACCCAACAGGCACATGCTGAGGTGGCAAATTGCCATCCAAGAATGGAGAGGCTCCATGAAAATAGTTCACAGAGAAGGATTGATACATAAGAATGCAGATGGTTTTTCACGTTGGGAACTACCTAATGACATCAATAACCCTTCCTATGAACCTGAGAACACTGTGGATACATTTCCTATCATGGCCATATCAATGAAAAATTTGGCACAGAGCTTCTGGGATTCTGTGTTTGACTCCTATTCTGAAAATAAAAATACTTCATTTCTAGTAGAAATTTTACAATCAAAGACTAATAGGCAAGACTTAGTTGAAGGACTAGACAAAGAATGGAAAAAAGAACTACTTGATGGTAGATTGGTGCTTTTGGACGGTTTTTTGTATCATAAATCCGCCCACTGCTGGTCTGTAGTATTGACCAAGGGTGGACATGTAGAATTATTGATGAATGAATGCCATGACAACATCTGTGCAGGACATCTTTCTAAAGAAAGAACAACAGACAGAATTAAGAAAATAGCTTGGTGGCCAGGTTGGAGAAACACTGTATCAGAATACTGTGATCCTTGTGAGAGGTGCCAAAAGGCCAACAGACCTACAGGAAAGAGATATGGACTGGTGCAATCCATAGAGAAACAAAAGGAAAGGTGGTCCACTATCAATATGGACTTTGTATCTGGACTACCACCTGGAGGGAAAGAAAATCATAATTGTGTACTAGTGATAGTTGATAGATTCTCAAAGAGAGCTAGGTTTCTACTGTGTTACAAGGATAGTTCTTCAATGGATATAGCTCTATTATTCTGGAACAGCATTGTTAGTGACGTAGGTTTCCCACAGAACATAATTAGTGACAGAGACCCTAAATTTACTTCTAAATTCTGGAAAAGTTTGTTTGACCTGTTAGGAAAAAACTTATCTTTCTCAACAGCTTACCACCCGCAGACTGATGGTCTAGCTGAAAGAATGATACAGACCTCGGAAGACATGATAAGGAGGTATTTTCATTATGGAATTTATTTCAAGGACAAAAATGGCTATACAAATGATTGAGTATCACTATTGCCAGCTTTGGAATTTGCATATAACTCTAGCAAGCATTCTACAACCAACATGTCACCTTTCAAACTGGAAAGGGGTTGGATTCCACATATGCCCCAGGACATGCTCCATAGAAAGAGCATTGTACTGCAACCCTCTGCTGATATTTTTAGAGAAATGATAGTTAAGGCTGAGAACTTTGCAAGCAAATGTGTTAAAGAAGCAGTGGAGTAAAACATATGGGATAAAACTCACCAAGACCATGACATCATAATTGGAGATATGGTCCTAATTTCAACAGTGAAATTTTCTAACATAGCAGGTCATAGAAAACTTAAGGAAGAATTTGTTGGACCATTTGTTGTAAAGGATTTACATTGGAAGAATGCAGTGGAAGTAATTCTGAACAAATAATTTGACGGAAAACATCCAACATTCCCAATCAGTCTGGTGAAGAAGTTCATACAACCTACAGAAAGGTTTCCATTGAGAAAGATCCCTGTAGTTATACTCCCACCTATGGAAAAGGTTCAGGATGAACTACCTCACAAGATATTGAAGCATAAAATCATTAGGAAAGATGGTAAAGATGTGGGACTCTATCTGGTGAGGTTCAAGAACAATTTAGCTGATAGTGATTTATGGCTGGAGGCTAAAGACATTAAAAAATCTGATATAGTATTACGGAAATATAGAGCATCTAAGAGAGGTAAAAATTCCTCTGAAGAGTAATTTTTCTTTTGGTGGTAGGGAGTGTCAGCCACAAGACAATTAGATGTGTCCAAATGACTGCACAACTCATATTTCTTGCTGGTATAGTGGTTAATTACTAACCTCACCTTCCATTATCTGACACCAAGTTCACTGGTTCAAACCACCATGATGACAAGAATGATTAATGATCAGGAGTTTCAGAATTATATGATAATTTTTATAATTTTTATATTATTTTATAAGTATGTTTTTATGAGTATTTATTATGGAATTGAAACCTTGATAATGTATATTGTCAAGATGGGGATCCAATATAACTTTGAATTAAGTTATAAGGACTCAGATGCGTCCCAGCTATTTCTAAATAACTTCCAAATAAGTTCCTTTCCTTTGTGGAAAAGCTATAGTTATTAATTTAAGCTATACTCTCCACTCTGTATAAACCAATCACATAATCTTAATACTATCCCCCTTGAGGATGTGATTATATTTTGTTAAACTCTCCTGAGCCTTGAGAGCGTCCACTCAGAAGGCCCTGAGCTTATTTTTAGAGTATATAATTTCTGGGGTATGCAAATAGGACCCTTTTACATTGAAAATCCCCCCCCAATGAGTACTAGTACCCTATTTCCCATTGGGCAGGATTCAATGGGGTTCTGAGCCCTTGAGAATGAAATCAGGGAGAGGCTATCTATCCCATGATAATTCCTTGAGTCCCCTGAGGGCTCCTGTTAACTTAAAAGAGGATGGTATTGACCCTATAGCCCCTTCCTCACCAGTTATATATGATTATTTATTTGTGAAAGAATACAGCAAGAGTTAACAATCCCACCAATCTTAGTCCCAAGAAGGGATTGACTGGGGCTATCAGCCTTAGTATTATATTAAACCAAAAAATCTTATTGACAACTTCAATTTTGAGTGGAAGGTCCTAATTGGAGTAGTGACCCTTGTGTGTTACTAACATAAAGGGTGTGAGCTTATTTATAAGCAAAGCTCCTTTGAGCTTCATTTATTTGGAGCCAGGCCCCTTACCTTCTATAAAGGTTTAAGGTGTGGCTTTTTCCTCAAAATAACTAGTTATTATTTGATTCTGTGAGCTTTTCAGCTTTTGTTTGAATTGTTTGAGTCAGAAACTGACTTTAACATGAGTTTTTGACTTATTTCTTCAGGTATAACCATGGCCCAGTTTAGCAGTAGAGGTTATATCCCTGACACTTGTGCAGACAATCTATTTCTGTAATAATATTTATAGTTTCTTACTACTTCTGAGTTATATTGATATTTTTTATTTTATTTATTTGTCTACTTTGACAGCATGCTCTGCGTCAGTAGCAAGCTGACAAATCAATTCTGAGATTCAAAAATGAGTGTTTTTTCTCAGCTTGCTACTATTTACAGAGCAACCTGTGAAAAGTATCAAAATCAAAATAAAATCATAAACCTTAGAAGGATTGGGAAATCCCAAAAATATATCACATTTCAAATTTCCACACTTCAGCGTGCAAATTCCCATACAAACTGCGCGCAAATTCCTGCACAAACCGCGCGAAAATTCCTGCACAAACCGCGCAAAAGTTCCTGCACAAACTGCGCAAAAAATTCTTGCACAAACCCCGCGCAAATTCTTACACAAACCCCGCGCAAATTCCTGCACAAACTGCCCACCAATCCCCCCAGTTTTGCGCGCAAATTTCCGCACTTTTTCATGCAAATTCTGGGGCTTTGGCGCTTTTGCAATACTTTTGCGCATGCTTAATTAGTTGAAGGAATCACAAGCACAACCCCCAACTAAACTCTTGCATGCAGCTGTTAAATCAGCGCACTTGTTAGCTTTTGGCACCTGATCTCAAATTCACACTTGCTGCCATCAAGCCCCCGCACATCAAGTCAGAAATGATGATTGCTGTCAACAAGGTAAAGCATGTAACTGCTACAATCTACAAGCATATTTCAGGAATATTTAATGACATGATATATTTATAGGTGAGAGTTTTAAACCTCTAGAACATGAATAAAATTATGAAAAACTAAATCATAAAGATGAAAAATTAAATTAAATAATAAGCAAGTCTGTCACAAAACCCACATTATCCAATATTTATGAACCACAAAACATATCGAGCTGTTCCCTTAAAAATTTTTAGAAATTGCCAACATGATAAGAAGTTGAGGGAAAATCCAAAAGTACCTATTTCTGACCATGTCACTCAAAAGAATACAATACAAAATCAAGAAATATGTCAGAACTCAATAAATAAAAAATTAAAATTTAACAGGTTCTGACAGTTATTTCACAGATAAATATGACATAGATGGGTAAAGATGAGTGACAGAACTAAGGATGTGTGCAGACCTAGGCCTTGCCAACCTGCTAGCCTTAGCCCTCAAGTACAACTCCCTATGCATTCCCTGAGGAATCTCCTTCACCCCAAAAGGTATATATACAGTACCTTTTGGTTTTTTTAAACCGCAGTAATTTGTAGTATCAATCTAGACCCATTTACATCCATGATCAATTGTTTATAAAAGATAAAAAAGTGATATATGGCCTCAGTATGTTATTATAATGATCAATTTTAACTCCATTGTAAATTCCATTGAAGAAAATCAGCAAAGGGAATTGAAGAAAATCAGCAAAGGGAACTGTTAAATTCAAAGCTCATTGAGCCCTGTACACAAATCTGTACACGGCTCAATGGGAAGTGTGGCACCCTACACAACTAAAATGAGGCGTGTGGCATGCTAAAAGGCTCAAATTGGCTGTGTGGCATGCTACACAACTCAAATGGACTGTGTGGAATGCTGCACCTCCCATTTGAGTTGTATGGCATGCTAAATCACTAAAATCAAGTTGTGTAGCCTCCACTAAATAATAAATAATAAATAATAAATAATAAGTAATAAATAATAAGTAATAAATAATAAATAATAAATAATAAATAATAAATAATAAATAATAAATAATAAATAATAAATAATAAATAATAAATAATAAATAATAAATAATAAATAATAAATAATAAATAATAAATAATAAATAATAAATAATAAATAATAAATAATAAATAATAAATAATAAATAATAAATAATAAATAATAAATAATAAATAATAAATAATAAATAATAAATAATAAATAATAAATAATAAATAATAAATAATAAATAATAAATAATAAATAATAAATAATAAATAATAAATAATAAATAATAAATAATAAATAATAAATAATAAATAATAAATAATAAATAATAAATAATAAATAATAAATAATAAATAATAAATAATAAATAATAAATAATAAATAATAAATAATAAATAATAAATAATAAATAATAAATAATAAATAATAAATAATAAATAATAAATAATAAATAATAAATAATAAATAATAAATAATAAATAATAATAAATAATAAATAATAAATAATAAATAATAAATAATAAATAATAAATAATAAATAATAAATAATAAATAATAAATAATAAATAATAAATAATAAATAATAAATAATAAATAATAAATAATAAATAATAAATAATAAATAATAAATAATAAATAATAAATAATAAATAATAAATAATAAATAATAAATAATAAATAATAAATAATAAATAATCAATAATAAATAATCAATAATAAATAATAAATAATAAATAATAAATAATAAATAATAAATAATAAATAATAAATAATAAATAATAAATAATAAATAATAAATAATAAATAATAAATAATAAATAATAAATAATAAATAATAAATAATAAATAATAAATAATAAATAATAAATAATAAATAATAAATAATAAATAATAAATAATAAATAATAAATAAAATAATAAATAATAAATAATAAATAATAAATAATAAATTATATGGAGTAGTTTATGGGCCCCAAGCGTTGAGGGGCCCTAAACAAATCCCACAGGTTGTGTGGGGCCCTACACAACTCCCACAGGTTGTGTGGGGCCCTCCACAATTCCTACAGGCCATGTGGGGCCCTACATGGCTCCCACACGACTCGAGCCATGAATTCAACATCACCTATCAGCAAAACACCCCAAATATTGCTCTAAGACCCTTTCAACCATGAATTTATGCAAGAATTCTGAGAAAATACTTTAAATAAGTAATTTTTCTCCCCCTTGCCTCCAGTATTAAGTGCTGTAAGTCAGCCTGTCCACCCATTCCCTTGAGAAAACCCCTTTTTGTGAATCAATAAGACCTCATTGTCCCAAGGTCTTTACACAGTTCAATGTAGTCCCTTTAATGGAG
This sequence comes from Puccinia polysora, assembly GCA_025617555.3. Taxonomy (NCBI): domain Eukaryota; kingdom Fungi; phylum Basidiomycota; class Pucciniomycetes; order Pucciniales; family Pucciniaceae; genus Puccinia; species Puccinia polysora. The sequence goes on from CM062640.1 coordinate 29,272,318, forward strand.
GCTTTTTCAATAAAAATCCCAAGCTTTTCACAAGCTGTGGCCCCTCTTTAGAAATATATTTAACAAACTCCAAACCTTGCACTTGCTCTAATTATATCATTATTTTTGAGCATTTTACGTGTCTTCTTGGAATTTTTATTGTTCCAACACCAACATCACTTTCTATAGATAAAAGACTGCAAGGTTCCTGGCATCTGTAAAGCTGATAACTGGGGGTCTGGCCAGGAAATATCCCTGAATAATTAATTTTTTAATTGTATATTTTTCTGGACCAGATTACTACCTAAAAATAAGTAAAAATACTTATTACTAATATTTTTTTAAATTCTTCTCAAGTCAATCTTAAGACCAACAGAAAATTTATTATTTATTATCTAAATCTTCTGAAACAGAAGAGAGAAGCCAAACCACAGGTTCTTAAACCTAAGTACTGGGACTCTCCAATCCTGATCAACAGAAAAAAATACTTCTAGACCGTGAACAAAAGGATATTGAAGAGAAAGGACTTGAGTTTGAAAAACTTGTTAAATTTAATTCTTTAGTGAGGCAACATAAAGAGTAGAAGAATTGAAGAAACCACCTCTTTTGCCATAAAAAGAGACAAGAAAGTGACCTTTTTTTAATTTTTATATAAATTATAAAAATACATAAAAATATGTAAAAATGATAATAATAATACAAAAAATAATAAAACTTATTATTTAAATTTTTTTAAATTTTTAAAGTGGAAAAAACATATTCCCTTGCTGATTTTATTGAGCAAGACCTCTTTGAAGGACACCCTGACCCCAGATCTTTGGATTTAACCAAAGATCTTATTGGTAACCACCAAGACCCCCCTGGAATACCCCTCAAGGACAAATCCAACCCCAATTTGGTGTTATTACCCTTCAACCTTAACTTAATTGAGTTGATATTAACTGTAGAAAATATAAAACACCCTAAAATTTGGGAATTATTTTTTTCTTGGGTGCTACCCTTAAGCTCACGGTGGTACTATTTCCCTGCAACGTCCAGTAAAAACAGACAAATACTTCTTTACATGGGTGTTTCAAGAACTTTTTTTTTTGACATTCTAAAACAGCAGGCCTGTAGATAGGTGTCTTAAACCCTTATGGCTAATCTTTTACAATTGTGGGACCATTTGAACCCCTTCTGTCAGCTCACTGAAACCAGGAACTTTGCCGTCCTTTAGCTACAGCAAGAGATATTGGTGCTGGGATAATTATTATTCCAAGAAAATTACGTAAAATGCTCAAACCGTTGATTTAGAGGCAGTGGCAAAGTTTGAGTGTTTTGGTTGGATTAAATTGATTTAAATATATTTCTCAAGAGGGGCCAAAGTTCATGCAAACAGAGGATCTTTTTTGGATAACAACCTCTCTTCAAGGGGTTTTTTTGAAAGGTGTAAAGACCTTGGGACAATGAGGTCCTAAGTGATTACTCAAAAGGGGTTTACTCAAGGAAATTGGGTGGACTGGCTTGCTCAAAGAACTTATGCCTGGAGGCAACGATGAGATAACTTACTAATTTAAGCAGGCACTCCAAGAAACTTGCAGAAATTCATGGTTGAAAGGGTCTCAGGACAATTGTTGGGGATATTGCTGATATTCTTCAATGGAATTAACAATAATTTTAGAATAAATAATTATAATATCAAAATCAGGCCATAAATCACTTGTTTATCTTGAATAAACACTTGATCACGGATGGAAAGGGGTCTGGAGTGATTACTTAAAAATTTACTGAGGTTTAAACCATCCAAAAGGGGCTGTTTATATACCTTTCTAGGGTAATAAGACCTTCTCAGGGCACGTAGAGAGGGTTGTGCTTGTGTGCTGAGGCTGGTAGGCTAGCTAGGGCTATTTTGGCACGTATTCTTGGTGCTGTCAGCTGGCTAGCCTTTCCTGTGTCATATTTCCATATAAAATAGTTGTCAGAATGTATTTAAATGTTAATTTGCTATTTTCATGATTCAGACATATTTCCTTATTTTGTATTACTTTCTTTTAGAGTGGCATGGGTAGAAGTGGGTATTTGTAAATTCTACGCCATTATCTGCACATGTTGGTAATTTTTAGAAGTTTTTGGTAGACTTCTTGATCTGTTTTGTGGTTCATAATGATTTGGCAATCCCATTTATGTGGCAACCTTCATTATTGTTTCTCACAATTTATTTGCTTTAATTTTTTGATTTTCATATTTTTATTAAATATTCTTAGGTTTCAAACATCTCCCTATCCGTCAGTGAACTTGTTGCATATGCTTGATGTATGCATGCAAGTTGTAGCATGTGCCTGCGGTAACTGATTGTTAGAATTAGTACAGTTGATGTTGACACGCGCAGATTTGACAGCTGCGTGCAGGAATCCATGTTGACACGCGCAGGTTTGAGAGCTGCGTGCAGGGATCCATTATCTGCTGCCAGCAGTCATTTTGCATGCCAGTTTCTTGACGCGCGCCTGCTTACTGAGTGTCAGGCGTGTGTACCCTTGCTATATGAATGCAGGGCTGCGCGCAGGAATTATGACACAACACTAATCTGCCTGTAAATCCTAAAATATACACAACACCTCAATTCTGACTGAATTTTAGGTGTGAAACCTATACCTGGCATGGTGTGTGAAATATTAGAATGTCCAGCAGGTTCCATAGTGGTGCCTTTGTTTCTGGGTCTTTTCTTCTAAATTTATTAAAAAATGTAAGGAGTTGGAATTGAAGGGTGGGGTCAGTGAGTGACCCTACATATTTTTGGGTGGGGAATCCATTTCTGCAATAATATATATGGATTTCCAACTCCTTCTAATTTTATTATTTATTTTCTGTTTTTAATATGCTTTGACAGGTTGCTCTTGTCAACTAGCAAGCTGTCACCTTCAAAATCCAGTCAAAAAATTCACAAAATCCAAAAAAAAAACTCATTTTTGGAGCTATTCCTTTGGCTTTTGGCTTAAGTTTTTTTGGCACCTCAAACTCTCAAAATATTTATAAATCAGCTGAAGAGCCTTAAAATATTGTTTTGAGATTTTTTGGATGTATCCTTGGCCTCCAAAAATTGGATCCAATGTAAAAACACTTCAAAATAGCATATCCTTTTCAGGATTTTTTTCTCACTTCTTGAATCAATGTTTCTCTGAATTTCTTTTAGCAAAACATAATATTAACATCCAAAAATTGAAGGAAAAATTTTGATGAGCTTTAATTATAGGTTTCACCCCACCAAATATTCATCACAATGAAAATAATTGAAAATAAAAGGGGTGGTCTTCCCTTAATTCTGCATTCTTTATTGTGTTTACGTATGACAATTTGAAGTATTTGACCTTTAAAGTTTGAAACAGGCCCCTTAAGGTTTTCAAATATATTTTTTTTTCATAATTTTTGAAGCACTATTTGTGCCCTAAAAACCAAATCCCAAAAGAAGGGTAACAAACCCCCCTCTGGGCTGGGGTCCGCTTTTTTGAGCCCTCCATGCATAAAACCTTAACCATTCCTATTCAATATGAGTTTGAAATTATTCATGGCCATTTTGGAGCGCTCCCATGCTCCCATCATCCATAAAAGAAACCTCCTCCACCCACCCACCCCCACCCATCACCCCCCATCACCCCCCATCACCCCCCATCACCACACCAGACTAGACCACACCACACCACACCATACCACTCCACTCCCCCTATTACCACACCACACCACACCATACCACTCCACACAACACAACACAACACAACACAACACAACACAACACAACACAACACAACACCACACAACACAACACACCACAACACACCACAACACAACACAACACAACACAACACAACACAACACAACAAAACACAACACAACACAACACAACACAACACAACACAACACAACACAACACAACACAACACAACACAACACAACACAACACAACACAACACAACACAACACAACACAACACAACACAACACAACACAACACAACACAACACAACACAACACAACACAACACAACACAACACAACACAACACAACACAACACAACACAACACAACACAACACAACACAACACAACACAACACAACACAACACAACACAACACAACACAACACAACACAACACAACACAACACAACACAACACAACACAACACAACACAACACAACACAACACAACACAACACAACACAACACAACACAACACAACACAACACAACACAACACAACACAACACAACACAACACAACACAACACAACACAACACAACACAACACAACACAACACAACACAACACAACACAACACAACACAACACAACACAACACAACACAACACAACACAACACAACACAACACAACACAACACAACACAACACAACACAACACAACACAACACAACACAACACAACACAACACAACACAACACAACACAACACAACACAACACAACACAACACAACACAACACAACACAACACAACACAACACAACACAACACAACACAACACAACACAACACAACTCAACTCAACACAACACAACACAACTCAACACAACACAACACAACACAACAAAACACAACACAACACAACACAACACAACACAACCAGTCCAGTAGATAGGAAAGCCTTTTAAGAGCAATATCAATCCATTTTTGGAGATTCTTGTATCAGAATTTTAATCAAGTTTGAAATATCTGTATCTGAAAGGATGATGAGTGTGAGCAATCACAACCCAACACATCACAACACAACACAACACACTCCAAACCTACCACTATCAAATCAAACCTCCTGAACCAAAAACTATTCTCACTCCATTTTTACTCAAAATCTTTCTGAGTCATTAACTCACATCTCAAATGCATTTCTAAAAAAAAATCCCTTTTTAAAATGTCTCAAAAAAACATCCACCAATTTTTCAGAACTGTCTCACCTGGCCCATCATCCATCACCTCATCTAATCAAACTAGTGTTTCTACTCCTATGTCCCTTTTCTCATCTACTCAATCTAATGATACCACTCCCCTGGCCCCTTCTCTTGAAATATCATATAACCAAAAGCAGGAGTTAGTTGATGCTATCAAATCATGGGAAAAGTCCCATGGATATGCCATTTCTACTAGAGTATCAAACTTGAAGAAACATTCCTACAAATATCAATGTGATAAATCTGGAGAATAAAACCTAGTAAAGATCTCAAAAAATTGCAAACAACAAGAAAGAACTATTGCTCTTTTAGATTATCTGTAAATTTCCCCAAAAGATTAGTTCTCTGGAAGGTTAAATTTATATTTCCAGACCACAAACTTTCCCCCTCAGATGATCCTTCTACTCATCAAATCCATAGAAGAATTCATGGCAAGGAACAGGAGATTGTAGAAAACTTAACCAAGGCTGGTGTTCCCCCATTGAAAATTTTCAATTCTCTTATAAAAAAACCCACAACTCTAGTTCATAAAAACCTCAGTACTATTCATAATGAAAGATCTCAAATAGAAAAAAATTATCTTGATGGAAAAACCCCAATTGAAGCTTTAATACTGGAACTCCAAGATTCTTTTTTTTTTGTAAAGAATCAACAATATTCATGGACACATCACTTCTTTCTTCATTTCACATCCTGATTCCATAAAAAATCTAAAAAAATTTCCTACTCTTCTCATGATGGACTGCACATATAAGGAAAATAAATTTGGGATGCCTCTTCTTCATATTGTTGGGGTAAACAATTATTCAAGAACTTTCTCAGTTTATTTCTGTTTTTTCTCCCAAGAAAAAAAGATAACTATGAATGGGCCCTCAATCAACTTGAGGAAATATTAGAACATCAAGAACCCAGGGTTATTGTGAAATATAAAGAACAAGCTTTAATTAGTGCCATAGAAAAAGTTTTCCCATCTTTTCATCACCTTATCTATCTCTGGCATGTTTTCAAAAATATTCAAACCCACTGCAGGAAGCATTTCAAGTCTGAAGATGAATGGAAGCTTTTTCACAAACACTGGCACCAATTGGTCAACTACAAATCTGAAGCTATTTATCAGGAAAATTTCACCAAAATTTCTCTATTCTGGAATGCTCCCACATCAGAATACCTCCTTGAAAACTGGGTCCCACTCAAAAAAAAAATATGTCTCTTACTTGGCCAACAAATAATCTAATTTTGGAAATACAATTACATCAAGAATAGAACACCTTCATTCTTACATCAAAGGCTTCATAACTTCCTCTACTGGCTCCTTTTCCAGTGTTGTTCATAAGATATATAATTCTGTTACCATCCAAATTCATGAAGGAGCTATTGAAGCTTCCCAGAAAGGTTTCAAGAAGCTCATTGGTTTTCCTCACTGTTTGGAGCATCTTTCTGGAAAGATCAGCCATTATGCCTTGAAGACTATTCACTCATTCAATCAAGTCTCTGATTCTTCAACCACTTGCATCTACTGTGATTACTCTTCTTATATGGGTATACCATGTGTTCACAAAGTAAAATAAGCTATCTTCAAGGGTGAACTTTTCCAAATTGAGGATTTCCATCCTCAATGGCATGTCAAACCCCCCTTTTCAGAATTTTTTTTTCTTTATACAACTTCAAATGAATAATATTCTGATTAATTTCTAACTTTCTTTCTGCAGTTAACTGCCAGCCCAGGCTCAACTCAATAATCACCCAGCCTTGAACAGCCCTCAAGATCAACCAATGAATATAGATATCTTACTGAATTTTTTTAAGAATTCCAAAAGTTGCCACCTGGAGAGCAAAATTATTGTCTGGGTAAAACACAGAAGCTTTACACTGGAAATTATCAACTTTTTCTGATTCAAGAGCCTAATTCTACTCACAGATACAAAATCAGAGGAAGACCCAAAGGATCAGGAACTAAGTTCAAGAAGATCTCTCAATCCTCAAGTAAAAGGGATCCATCTGGCTTTGAATATTTAGAAGCACCAAAGAGGAGAGGAAGGCCAAGGAGGAAATTTTCAGAAAATTCAGTGGTCATTAATTAATCAATCTTTGAGAAAGAAAAAAAATATAACTCATTTTTTCTATTTAATCATTCAGGTTTTGAGAAAGGGAAACACAAAATGGCAAAAAGGGAAGGGAAAGAAGAAGGAGGAATCAGATTAAGAGGTAAATTTATATTTATACATAATCATCTCAACATCAACTGAATATTTCTTTTTTTCAAAATAGGATGATTCTGTGACAGAAGAAGATACTTCAGAAGATGAGGAGCTCCCTGATTTGGATTTCATCAAGACGGTGAGATTACATTTGCTTTTTTTATTTAGGGAATTTTTACTAATTTTCCCATTTAATCTTTTTTTAGAGGTCTGGAACTGTCTTCACTGAGAGGGCTCCTTCCCCTGATTACAATCCTGGGACTAGAATCAGGAGACAAAAGCACAGAATTCAAGATGATGAAGCCCCTTACCATTCACCTGGAAAGCATGTTTTTGCTCCTACAGCAATAAAAATAAGTGAGAAAGTGAGTGAATTCAATAATACGTGTTTTTTCAGTTTTTCTGATTTTTTTTGGAATTTTTTATATGTTTCCTGCACATTATCATATTCTTCTTCTGGAATCTTTGAGCAAGTTTAAATGGAAAAATAGAGTCAAATTTTTCCAACATATTTTATTTTAGAATCAATTCTGATTTTTCTTTTAGTTCCAACACAAAGACTTCATTTCCCAGAAACAGCTATTGCCCATATATCCCACTTTCAATTTGTTCTGGGAGATGGTAACTGTGTTTTCAGAGAAGCATTTGTTGGTTTGCAATGGAAATCTGAATTCTGGATTGAAATCAGGAAAGAAATGATCAAAGAGCTGGACACCGACCCAATCTTCCAAGATTCAATATTAATGCATGAAATCTGGGGTGAAACCTTTCAAGAGGCAAGGAGGCAACTCAATCACCTCTCTGGACCAGCTTCAATGAACAAGTGGATGAAGTTCCCATTCCAGGGCTTTCTTCTTGCTGAAACTTATAAGTGTCCAGTGGTTCTGTTTTGTTCTTTAATTCATTGCACTTGTCTTCATCTGAATTCCCCTCCCACTCCAAATCCCAAATCATCTCCGATTTGCTTAATTCTTTTAGAAGAATTCAAACATACAGTCTTATTCAATTTCAAGTCTGATCATTGGCCAGCCCACAAATTGGATCCACTGTGGAAAGGTTTTGTTACCAAGGATTCCAAAGCTTGGATGACCATTATTCAGAAGAATTTGGAGCTTGGTGATGAGGTTTTGTTCCCAAGGAGGAAATCCAGCAGAAAAATAAAACACATAGAAGTGGAATAATATCAACCAAATTTATTGCTATAATATTTTTAATAACATTTTGTATTTGTATTTATTAAAACAGAACAAAAATTAGAACCAAAAATGTGGACCACACCTTTTATTTTCAATTATTTTCATTATTCTGAATATTTTGTGGGGTAAACCCTGTAATAAAAGCTCAGCCAAATTTTTCATTCAATTTTTGTATTTCAATCTCAAGTTTTTCCAAAAAAAAAAAATTGAGAGAAAAATTAATTCAAGAAGTGAAAAAAAAATCTTGAAAAGGATATGCTATTTTGAAGTGTTTTTACTTTGGATCCAATTTTTTTCAGCCAAGGATAAATCCAAAAAATCTAAAAAGAAATATTCTAAAGCTCTTCAGTTGATTGATAAATATTTTAAGAGCTCAAAGTTCAAAAAAAACTTAATCCAAAAGCCAAAGGAATAGCTCCAAAGATCAGTTTTTTTGTTGGATTTTGTTAATTTTTTGACTGCATTGTTGAAGGGGTTTAACTGGTCCAAAAATTATAAAAGATTAACAATAAGGGTTTAAGAAACTTATTTAAAGGCCTGCTGTGTTAGAATTTCAATAAACAAAGTTCTTGAAAGACCCATGTAAACAAGGATTTGTTGGTGTATACTGGATGTCACATGGGCGTGGTACACCCGTGAGTTTAAGGGTAGCACCCTGTTGAGATTTCACAGCAGTGGAGTTTCACCGCGCCCAGGGATTCTCTTCTCCCCCGGGGACTCTACTACTGTTTCTGACTCGGGGACAGATCATAGATTGTGGGTCCAGCAAGATCTTGGAAGAACTTTATGACAAACATCTTATCTCAAATTCAACAATCACTCCATTTCAAATACAACAAACACCTGGCTCTACCAAACCCAAATCATCATAGACTTCCCTCATTGTCTTCTTTTAAATTTTTCATCTTTTCTGATTTTCCTTTTTTCTCCTATCTTTTTACTTTCCTTGATTGGCTGCTCACTGCCTGAAATCATGCCTGGTGAGATTCATCTCTTGTATTTCTCCATTTCTCTCTCACCTCAAAGGCTCACTATGCGTTCAACCTCAGCTTGTCCTACTGGACTCACACTTCAAACTCAAGAACATCTCAATTAACCAATCCTTGTCTCACTCTTGTCTCTGAATCCTTGTCTCACTCTTGTCTCTGAATCCTTGTCTCACTCTTGTCTCTGAATCCTTGTCTCACTCTTGTCTCTGATGGTGACTCTTGCATTCTTTGTATCCTCTCTCAGTTCAAAAGTCAATTCAAATCAATTTTATCTCTTTATGGTTAAAAGCCAAAGGCACCTCAAACTTACTTGACCACTGAAGAATCTGCTGAGAGAGGATCCAAACCGGGCGTCATGGATGTCTTCAAACAAACTATGCTCAAGACTGCTCTCAAAACAATCCCTTTACTCGGAGACAATAACTATGGCATCTGGAGAGACCAAATGGATGCTGTACTCGATGTTCAAGGATGCACCACGGCCATGAACAAAAATACCACTGAGCTGTTTGATTCTGTCAACAATGAACTGAAACTTCTCATCATTTCAAAACTTGACTCTACTGCACATGAGAACATTGTCATGGCGGAAAACAGAAACTCAGCAAAACTCCTGTGGAAGGTAATTATCCACAAGTTTGCTTGGTCTCAGGCTTTGAACCAAGCCAGAGTCTTCAACAGCCTCCTTTATCTTTCATTCAACCCAGAAGATATTTTTGATTTCATCACAAAGGTGAAGGTGTGTCTCAAGAAGATGGCCAAAGTGGGAATCAAATTGCCGGACAACATCTTAGCCTATCTCATCCTCTTCAAGCTTCCTTCTTCTATGGGCAATTTCAAAAGGAAAATCATGCACTCTGATAAGGAACTCTCAGTCAAATTTGTGCTCAATCACCTTACTCAACTGAACAACAAATCCATGGCTCAATCCTCCATTTCAAGCTCACGGTCCAAGGGTGATGTTGCTCTATTTGGTGGAAAGGCAAAATCTCATTCAACTCCAACCAAGGCATCTGACCCCAAACAATGCGTGGAAGGTTATCATCACCTTGGCCAAGACAGGAATCAATCAGACAGAGATTGTTGGCACCTACATCTGGATATAGCTTCAGAATGGTGGAGTGAAAATCAGGCAAAATGGAAAGCAAAGAAGTTCGGATCAAAAGCAATGAATGAATCTCACTCTGCTCACTATCTTGCTCTACTCAACCTGTGGATTTAACATGGGGATTCAAACCAGCGTTTTTTGCTCGACAGCAGAGCATTAGTCCATATGATCAATGAAATTAGCTATTTCACCATAATGGAACCATACTCCGGTGATCCTATCAAGACCAGAAAGTGAAGAGCAAGCTTACCAATAAAAGGAAAGGGCACAGTTGTACTTTATTGGAGCAACCTTAAACTCGAGCTCAGAGAGGCATTTGTTAAGCTTTGAGATTAGATTATCAGGAACTAAGAACCAGCAAGGCTGAACAACGCAGAGCAGACAATGGGTAAGAACATGAGAAACAAAAAGGTAGACAAGGAGAGAGAGATCCTACAGGTCTGATCAATCACAAGGGTTGAGTTGAGCAACAAGGATGAGGAGACGTCTTCAAGGTAGGTAGAATGAGTCGGGCGAAAGCTGATGTTTGAGGAATTGAGGGTTAGTCAACTTGGATGATCTCCTGAGAAGTTCGAGATCTTACCAGGCAGAGATTGGAAGCGGTTCAGTCTTGACATGGGGAAGTGTATTGGTTCTTGATGGAATTTGGATAAAGGACAAAAGGAATGAATAAAATGAAGAATAGAGGAAAAATGAAATGAAAAAAAAATGAAATAAAAGATATGAAAACAGAAAAAAAGAAATCAGGAATAAGAAAATAGAGTCGGGTTAGAATTGGTCGTGATAGAGTTGTGATGTTAGAGAAGTTGCGATGTTAGAGGTTGAGGAAGATAGTCGTTGTCTCTCCAACGGATGAGGAGAGGGGAGACGCAGAAGAGGTAAGTCTGAGTCAGGGGACCGTCGGGGCCGCGCGGAGCTTTGAGTGTGTAGAGCCAGTCGGGGAGTATTGCGGAGATGCTTCCTATCTTAACACCCCTCGTGGCTGGTAAGAGGAGAAGTCAAATGGCAGCTGTTGTGAATTCCGGAGAATATCTTTTTGTGCAGCAATTGCAGTATTTGGACTGGAGTTGCTTTGGTTAAGGAATCAGCCATCATCTTGTTTGAAGGGATGAGTCGTAGTTCGTACTTCTCAAGCGAGAGATCCTCTCTTAGGCCTTTAGTTTTGATATCTATATGTCGAGATTTTGAGTGGGACCCGAACTTCTTTATTTTATCTTTGAGTCCCTTATTATCTACGTAGATGGTGGGTTTGACTGAGGCGGTGGAATAAATCTCGCCAGCTAGATGGCAAATCCACTTTAATTCTAAGTAACAGTCTAGCACGGCATTCAGTTCGGACTCAGTGGACGAATAGGTTATGTTTTGTTGTCTTGACGAGTTCCAGATGACGGGACTTCTTTGGTGAAGGATTACATACCCGGTTTGAGACTTGCAAGACACAGGGTTGTCGGCCCAAGTTGCGTCGCTAAAGCCGGAGATCATCTCCTGACTGGGATCATATTGGAGGACCAGCTTGAGATTTCTTGTTGTCTTGAGATACTTCCAAACCTTCCGGACCTCTCTCCAGTGCGTGAGACCTGGCTTGGTATTGAACCTTGCCAAGCTGGATACAGCAAATGAGATGTCCGGTTGAGTGTATTGAGCAATGTGATTCAGGAGGCCAATTGCGGATCGGTAATTAATGTTGAGTTGGACAAATTCGGCGTGATCTTCATCTGTGGCGGGTTCGAGGTGTGTATTTTGAGTCAGTGGGGAGTTAACATCTCTGCAGTCGGCAAGACCTAATTCTTTGAGTCCTCGGTTGATATGGTTAGGTTGGCTGAGCATAATCCTGTTGCCTTCAAATTCCATGAGCATTCCAAGAATTGTATTCGGGGAATGGCAAGAGGAGTTGGCAAATCTTTTTAGAAAATTTGACGCGAAGTCGTTAGTCCTTCCCACTAGAATCAAATCATCTACGTGGAAATAGACAAACTTGCCAGAATTGGAATTGAGAAACAGGCACGGGTCACTGGTGGACCCATGGAAACCTTGCGACTTGATCCAAGCGGTAAGAGTTTCGTACCAGTTCTTTGGAGATTGTCGGAGGCCGTATAGGGATTTCTTCAACTTCAAGAAGGGAGACTTTCTATCTGATCCTTCGGGAGTTTTCATAATAACCGTTTCATTGAAGGGAGCGTGTAAGAAGGCTCCCTTTACGTTGAATTGTGTAAATTTCATTTTATTTTTGAGACCGTACAAGAGAGCCAGGCGGAGAGAACCGAGTTTACCAGTGGGTGCCCAAGTTTTGTCAAAATCAATGCCTTGGATCTGGTCAAAGCCTTGTACGCATAGTCTAGCTTTGTATTTAACCGGTTCTCCATGACAATTCTCTTTTATTTTGAATACCCAGGTAGTGTTGAGGATGTTGTCCGGAGTGTTGTAATATTCTTCCCAGACGTGTTGAGATTCGATGGATAGCAACTCTTCTTTCGACGCTTTCTCCCATTTTGGCCACTCGGGACAGTTTTGGGCGGCCTTGTACGAAGGCGGCTCGTAGTAGTGATGGAATCCGTACCTTTGCGGTTTTTGTGTTTCTTGTCTGGGTCGCGATGGTATTTCAGGAGCGGAAATTGTTTGAATTGGAGATTTTGGAGACGGGGGATTTGGTGAGTTACCTTTGTCCTCAGGTTCAGATTCTGACGCCAGGGATTCAGGTCTCGCGTTGCAGATAGTATATTGTTTGTCGGGTGTGGAGAAGTCTGATTTGTGTATGTCCAAGTCGGATTGGAAGAAGATGTCCAATCCAGAAGATTCAAGGAGTGGAAACTCGCTCAAGCTATTCTTGAGGAATCTGACGTGTTTTGTCTCGATAATGGCCCCAAGCGAGTTGAGGACGAGGTAAGAGTGAAAGACTGGATTGAAGCCGACTAAGATACCTTCAAGACCCTTTTTGTCGAACTTCTGTCCCTTTTGCATACGGTTCGCTAGGTATATCACCGATGTACCTACGGGTTTTAGATAATTAGCTGGTAGTTTCTTACCAAACATCAGCTCCCAGGGAGATTGATTTTTACCTTCCCGCGGTATTTGGTTGAGCATGAAGCAGCAGCTTCTGACCACAATGTGCCAGTAGTTCTTGGGTAGTCTTGATGACAAGAACATGGCTCAGGCCAATTCTACAATAGTTTGATTGGCCCTTTCGGCGCGGCCGTTATGCTGAGAGTGATACGGCTCAGAGGTTAAAAGCTTGATACGTTTTGAATTAGCGAAATCTTCAAGGGTGGAGTTGGTGAATTCAGTCCCTTTGTCTGAAAATATTTCGGTCGGATAGTAGTTGAGTCGCTTGTGTTCTGTTTTGAGTATGTTGATGATAGTATCAGGAGTTTTGTCCTTGGATTTAAGGGGGAATGCCGCTAAATAGCCAGTGTAGTTGTTGACAAGGGTGAGTAGATAGTGATGGCCGGATTTGGATTGGGGAGAGATTGGGCCGATCAGATCAAGATGGATTTGCTCCATGGGCTTGTTGGAGGAGGTGGAGATACTAGTAAATGGAGCTCTAGTAATTTTACTTTTAACACAGCTCTCACATTGGAACTTGAGGAGTTCCTCGTTGGGATAATGATCTTTCAAGAGAGGTTTGAGGGTGGAAATTGAAGCATGCCCATAGGTTCAATGGAGTTCTAGTAGGGGAGGAAGGGTGGCGGGAGATTGGTTGGAGAGATGCATGGTTTGGTTGTTTCCTGCGGTCCTAGGTTTTTCGATGACAAAGAGATGATCTCGGATGAGTCCTTTTAGGACAATCTTGTTGTTTCTAGTAACGGTGAAATTGTCGTGTCGTTGAGTGAGATTACACCCTTTCTTAGCTAGGAGACCTGGGCTGATTAGGTTTATCACGATATCGGGCACGTATACGCAGTCTTCGAGGGTGATTGTTGATTCTTTCCATTCTAACTGGACGGTGCCAGTTCCTCAAATCTTGAGGTTAGCTTCCAGTTTACCAGTTTTGATTTCCTCAAGGTCATCTTGCATGTCAATTGAGGTGAAGTACTTGAGATCGTTGAAGATGTGGACATTGGCTCCAGTGTCCAGAAGGAGGTTAGGATTGCTGTCAGAGTTGATCCAGAGAGTGAGAAGAGCGTGGTAGTTGATTGTTGGGTTCCTTTTGTTCTTATTCTTCCACTCCATTTGTTTTTCAATCCACCAGTCAGGAGCAGACTTGGGATGTAGGTGGAAGCAAGATGACTCGGGGTGTGGAGCGTTAGGGTCGTGATAACCTTCTCTACAGCGCATCTTAACTTTGCGTTCATCTTTGTTGGGTTTCGCCTTAGTCGTCACAAGGGACACATCGGTCAATGGTTTCGTGACTTTGATCTGGGCTTTTCTTTCGTTGTTGTACTGAGTGAGGTGATTGAAGACCACGTCTACGGTTAGATTCTTCTCGCCGTGCATAATCTGTTGTTTACGATTCTCAAGGATGGGGGGAAATTTGAAGAGAAGTAAATATGCTAATATGTCCTTCGGGAGTTCAATCCCCACATCTGTCATCCTTGTAATTGCTTTTTGCATCTTGGTGATAAATCCATTGATAGCATGTTTTCTGAACGTTGAGTGTAGGAAGTGGTTGAAAACCCTAGCTCTGTTGGCCCTCTCCGATGATGCAAATCTCCGCGTGATTTTGGCCCATAGAAGTTTAGATGACATTATGTTGCTCGAGTTGACTACATTTGAATGAGTGGTGCTGTCAAGCTTCGAGAGGATAATCGCTTGTATCTCTCGGTCTTGCTTAGTCGACATCTGTCCAGAGTTTCTAGTAATGGTATCTTTAATGTCCTTGAGATCGAAGAGCATGAGCATTTTGTCTCGCCAAATTAAGTAGTTTTCTCCATTGAGTGGGGGTATGGCGTCGACCAAGGCTTTTAGGGCTACTTGGTGGAAATAGTCAGACGCTCCTGCTGGTTCGTTCATGTCTTTAATTTGCCTGGTTGAGGTCGTCGGTTTCGGCTTTTAACCGTGTTAAGCTTTGAGATTAGATTATCAGGAACTAAGAACCAGCAAGGCTGAACAACGCAGAGCAGACAATGGGTAAGAACATGAGAAACAAAAAGGTAGACAAGGAGAGAGAGATCCTACAGGTCTGATCAATCACGAGGGTTGAGTTGAGCAACAAGGATGAGGAGACGTCTTCAAGGTAGGTAGAATGAGTCGGGCAAAAGCTGATGTTTGAGGAATTGAGGGTTAGTCAACTCGGATGATCTCCTGAGAAGTTCGAGATCTTACCAGGAAGAGATTGGAAGCGGTTCAGTCTTGACGTGGGGAAGTGTATTGGTTCTTGATGGAATTTGGATAAAGGACAAAAGGAATGAATAAAATGAAGAATAGAGGAAAAATGAAATGAAAAAAAAATGAAATAAAAGATATGAAAACAGAAAAAAAGAAAAATCAGAAATAAGAAAATAGAGTCGGGTTAGAATTGGTCATGATAGAGTTGTGATGTTAGAGAAGTTGCAATGTTAGAGGTTGAGGAAGAGAGTCGTTGTCTCTCCAACCGATGAGGAGAGGGGAGACGCAGAAGAGGTAAGTCTGAGTCGGGGGACCGTCGGGGCCGCGCGGAGCTTTGAGTGTGTAGAGCCAGTCGGGGAGTATTGCGGAGATGCTTCCTATCTTAACAGCATTCTATGTACCTGATGTGACCATCAACTTGATCAGTGCGGGTGCTCTGAATGGCAAGGGCTGTGCAATTAGTTCTAGTGGGACTAAATTCTCTGTGACACACTCAGGTAAAGAGGTGCTTGCTGGAAAAATCAAGAACAATCTCTACACGCTTCCTACTCCCTCTCATAACCCTCTCTCATCTTCAAAGTCTCTCTTTTCTTCCATCAAATCTTCGCCCAAAGAAGCCTTGCTGGACATTCATAGAAAATACGGTCATGCATTGCTCTCAAGACTCGCCTCTCTCATTCAGCACATTCCCAGCAACATCAAACAAAAATTCCGGTGTGTTGACTGTGTCAGGAGTAAGATTACAAAAGTTCCTTTCAAACTCAATTCTACAAGATCCACCAAAGTCTTTGATTGAATAAACCTGGATCTCATGGGACCAATTTGGCCGTCCTCCAAGTCTGGCCATAGGTTCATCCTGTCTTTTGTAGAAAATGCTAGAGGATATCTTGCGGCCTTCCCTATAACTTCAAAGGACAAGACAGCCCATATCATTATTAGCTTTCTTGAAAAAGAACATCATTGTTGGGGGGTTTACCCTTCCAAGGTCTACTATGACGGAGGGACCAAATTTGTCAATTAAAATCTAACCTCCTTTCGGGAAGATAGGCATATTACTCACATAGTCTCTGAACCATATCATCCGGAACACAATGGTTGTGCGGAGAGAGCTAATCAAACCATTTTTGAATCGACCCAGGCAACCCTTAAAGATGGCCGTCTTCCCCCTTCTGTGGGGCATGAGGTGGTCAAGGGGTGCTGTCTCATGCTCAATCACATCCCTCTGAAAGGCAAAACGGCAACTCCTTGGGAGAAGATGCATGGTGGGGCTCTTCCATCCTCTTTTCTGAAACCTATTGGAAACCCCTGCATCTACTTAATCAACAAAAGAGAGAAAGGATTGAAATTCGACCTGAAAGGCAAAGAAGGCACACTAGTAGGCTTCATTCAACTTCTTCTTTCATATCAAATTTTAACTAAACATGGCTCTATTGTCTCATCTAATCACGTCAGATTTTTACGCATGCCTCCTTCAAGAGTGAATGGATTCAACTTCAACATTGAATCTGAAACAGGTGCCAGCAACCAAATAACAACTCCCAACCACAATCCTGAAGATCATCCCAACTGTCAAGTTCCATGGACGGACTATCAGGACAAGTCCGTTGACTCAATCAGCTTGGCTAATGAAGCCAAGTCAGTTGACCAATCATTGGAACAAATCAAACTCATCAGCTCCTTCTGGCCAGGAAGTTTCAACAACGTCTCAGAACATCAGTTGAGTCAACCAAAAGGCTGTCTCAACCACAGGATGGGTCCTTCAAGAACAATTGCAATTCAAGCCTCCACAATGGTACAGCTTCTTTCACTTCTACAAGCCCAAAATCTACAAGGATGCCCTTTGCTGCAAAGAATGTTTAAAATGGATGGATGCAATGGACATTGAACTGGGTTGAATTGAGGATCTATGCGTATGGGACAAATACAATGGTCCTGAACCTAAGAATGCTCTCAAGACTACAAGGATTTTCAAAATCAAACAAGACTGTCATGGAGACTTGGTTAGACATAAGGCCAGGCTCTGCGTGCAAGGGTTCAATCAATTGAGGGCTTGGACTACTCTGAGACTTTCGCTCCGACTGGAAAACCCTCAACTTTAAGACTACTACTTCTCTACGCACTCAAATCAGAACAGAAGATTCAACAATTTGATGTCAAAAGTGCATTTCTGCATTCACCAATTGAAAAAGAAGTAATCATTCACACTCCAAAGGTCTCCAAAAGAAAGTGCCAATTTCTCAAACTCCAAAAGTCGCTCTATGGCCTGAAGCAGGCTCCTAAAAACTGGTATGAAATGCTTACAGCCTGGTTCAGAGAAGTAGGTTTCAAAGAATCTTTGTGCAATCCTTGCCTTTACCTGTTGAATGATGGTAAATCTCAAATCTTCTTCCATGTGAACGACCTGATCCTTGTTGGCAACGGCAATCACTTCAAAAATAAATTCTTGAATTGCTTTGCTGGCTCTACTGTGAAGGATCCGGACACCATCCTGGGCATGCAAAGAGAGGTGAAACATGAGGAAATCCTTCTTAGCCAACCCAAGCACATTGAAAGGGGCCTCAAGGAACTGGGCTTGGAAGATTCTAAAATCAGCAAATAACCCCTCACCCCAAATCTACAACTCACGCCTGCGACTGATGACAAGTTTGAAAAATTCAGAACATTAAATGTGAACTATTGATCAGCTATGGGCTTACTCAATCACATTGCTTGCTACTCATGGACTGACGTAAGTTTTGACGTGTCTAGCTTGTCAAGATTCAATGTTAAACCTGGTATGCCTCACTGGAATGAACTAAAGAAGACGTGGAAATACTTGAAAGGAACCTCTGAAGTCAAGCTTTGCCTGAGAGTTAAGGATGCAAAATCCCAACCTCTGCCTACTCTGACACTTCCTAGGCTGATGAGCCTGACACCAGAAAATCTCAGAAGGGGTATCTTTGTGCGGTCTATGGATTTGTGGTGTCGTGGAATAGCTCCAAGCAGAAGAATATCACATAAAGTTCCACCAATGCAGAACTAAATGCCTTTGTTGAAGCGTTTCAAGAATCCTCCTGGATCCGATCCCTCAAAAGTGAAATCTTTGCAACTGGGTTCTCTCCCATTATCATTCACACAGACAACAGTGGTTTGGTAGAAAAACTTGAAAGATTTGGTTCAAACTCAAAAACTCATCATTTAGACCTGAAAACCAAAGGGATGAGGGAGGAACTGAATTCCGGGAACATCACAATTGTGCTCCTCAAATCAGAAGAAATGCCAGCAGACGCACTCACCACAAGCTTGGATCTGGCTAGCCTAAGACGCCTTCAACTTTCTTTTTTGTCTCCAGTGTCTACATGACTCCTGTTTCTTTTATTTTCTTTTCTCTTCTGGTTTATGTTCCTATTACTCTGTCATCTCATTTTTTTCTCTTTTCCTTCTTTTTCTTCTTGCTCTCTGAAACTGTCTCGATTCTTCATCTCTCCTGGCATGGGTTGTCTTGAGATTTCACAGCAGTGGAGTTTCACCGTGCCCGGGGATTCTCTTCTCCCCTGGGGACTCTACTACTGTTGCTGACTTGGGGCCAGATCATAGATTGTGGGTCCAGCAAGATCTTGGAAGAACCACACAACAAACATCTTATCTCAAATTCAACAATCACTCCATTTCAAATACAACAAACACCTGGCTCTACCAAACCCAAATCATCATAGACTTCCATCATTGTCTTCTTTTTTAAATTTTTAATATTTTCTGATTGTCCTCTTTTCTCCTATCTTTTGACTGTCCTCAATTGGCTGCTCACTGCCTCAAATCATTCCTGGTGAGATTCATCTCTTGTATTTCTCCATTTCTCTCACACCTCAAAGGCTCACTATGCGTTTGACCTCAGCTTGTCCTACTAGACTCACACTTCAAACTCAAGAACATCTCAATTAACCAATCCTTGTCTCACTCTTGTCTCTGAATCCTTGTCTCACTCTTGTCTCTGATGGTGACTATTGCAGTTTTTGTATCCTCTCTCAATTCAACAGTCAATTCAAATCAATTTTATTTCTTTACACCCGTGAAAAAAATAATTCCCTAAAAATTATTATTATAATTGTTTTGATTTTTTTTTGAAAGTTTTGAAAAACTTATATATATATATATATATTGCACCATGTTCCAAAACAGGTGCCACACCTGAGCCAGTGGAAGAGTACCATCCTATGGATCTTTTCCTGGAGCAGCACGCGCCCACAAGGACCTCAGTTGCAAATGCAATGAAGGGGCTCAAGCGGGCAACACAAGTGTTTCCCAAGCTGGAAGCAATGGTACCCGTTGCCCCCAACTCAACCAAAAAACTGTTGGAGAACATTCCCTGGCCCCGCATCTCATCCCTGGAGGATATTCCTCCAATTTTTTCACCCCTGCTGGGCCCAGCCAAAGAGGAGAAAATCAAGACCCTAGCCAAGGAGCACGTAAGCGATTGGGATTCCTTCAAGGAGGCCCAGTCTCAAGGAGACATGCAAGCCATGAGGAAAGCCATTTACTTAGAAAAGACCTCCCAAATAGGTCTTCAGAAGTTGATAACCAGAAAGGAGGTAGAAACTTTTGTGAAAAGCTGGAATCCCTGGGATCAGCTAGCTACTTTAAAGGGAAAGGACCCTCAAAAGAAGAGGTCCTCAACTGATTAGAGACAAAGAAATCCCAAAGATTAGGGAAAGATAACTTCTCTAGCTCAGAAGTGGAATAAAGTATACAACATTTAGATTCTTTATCTTCTAGATCTTTAAATTTTGATGTGGCTCATAATTTTAAAGTTGTAAGAAGCAACCTTGACACTGTTTATGGACAATTGGATAAATCAAATTGAAATTTTTCTAAGATACTACTGTTCCAGGACCTGCAAACCAGAACTAAAGGTGTTGAAATTGAAAACTTGAAGGAAACCATGAGTATGAATAAGTTAACTCTAATAATACATATAGACTCTACTTATGACTCCATCAAACAAGAACTGCTACTCTCAATTAATTATTTTAAAGAGGAATTTGGAAGAGCAACCAGAACACCTTCCAAACATTTAATCCATAAAATTGATATGTTAATTAAAAAATTAAACTTGGAACTAAGTATGATCAAGAATCATGTCAGCAATCTAAAAGTTAATTATACTGAAATTCCACCTAAATCCAAAGAACTTAAGCCAACCAGGTTCTCTTCTACTCCTAATACTAATCCCAGACCAAGTTTATTCAGGTTTGAATCTCACAAGCCTAGTCCCACCCCAGAAGTGGAACAAGCTTTGAAACTACTACCTCTTATAACTGAGTGGCCTAAGTTTTCGGGAGAAGGATAGTATGACAATATAAACTTCATTAAATTCATTTATTGCACATTTGCTTCTTATGATCTCCCTGAAATAATTGCTGTGGTAAGACTACCCAGGTTATTTGAAGTATTATCTCTTGATTGGTTTCATTCATAAAAGAGAGGAAGTGGGCTCATTGCTTTGGAACTCTTGGAGGAAACTAATCAAAGAACAGTTTGGAACCAGGATGTGGAAACAGAAGATGATGAAGGCCTTTGAAACTTCCCTATTTGACCCCTCCAAAGACAAAAATCATCAATTTTTCCTAGAAAAAAACAGGAGGTTAGATTGTTTCTATCCAAAAGCTGATCAAGAAGAATTAAATGGAATACTACTCAAATTATTTCCAGGACACCTCAAATTATGTCTAGGAAACCTCAACCACAGTGTAAGGTACAGGATGCCCTTGGACTCTGATCCTTCTAATCTAATTGGTGTCTTAGAAGAAACCATAGACATGAATGGACTTGATAGGAAATTAATTAAGCCCAGAGAATAAAAAAATATAAAAAAAGAAGAGTAATCATCTAAATCCAAAGACTCCTCTACCCCAACCCTTCTACTTCTGAAACTAAGAAAAAATAAGAAGCCATAGAGAAGATTTTCTGGAACTTCAATCAGACTGGACCCCTCAGAACTGATTGTCCCCAGCCAAGAAGAAGTATTCACCCTATTGAAGGAGAAGAATATGATAATCCTGACCCCCAATATGATGAATTTGATGCACTAGTCTCAGAATGTGAACTGATGATTGCTAACCCTATCAATTTCATAGAGGGAAACATAGAGGCTCCTCTAGATATCAATCCTGTTAATGAAGATTCCAACTTTCCCCAACAATGGAATTGAAACGTGAAGATTCAACATCTTTCAGAAGCCTGAAATTCAACACTCAAACCTTCTCCTGTTAAAGGTATACCTCTGGTAAAACCTGCTATGCTACTGTTTTAATCTGAGGATCCCCAGTAAAGTTATCCCTAGAAGGTGGGGCCTTCTGCTCTTTTGTTGGAGCATCTTAACTGGAAAAGCAAGACCCTAATTGGAAAACAAACTTGCTACCAGTAACCCAAGCTAATTTCAGTAGCTTTAACTCTTGGAGTATGGAATTCAGATATTATACTCCCTCATACCAATGGATAACTCAAACTAAGAATTGATTCTGTAGTACTTCAAGATGGAGTATGTGATTACTTCATTCTAGGTAATGAGTCTCTTTGCCTGTATGGTATAGATGTGTTCCAAAGTAAAGGAAGATATTTCACAGTAGGAGGAGATTGGAACAAAAAGTTCCAGATATGTAATATTAATACTAAAACTTCAGATTCTACTTATGAGAAACACTTGGAAACTTTCAACCAAAAATACTTCTCTCAAGCAGCCCTGAATACCCAGCTCAGTGAGGACCAAAAACAGGATAT
This sequence comes from Puccinia polysora, assembly GCA_025617555.3. Classification (NCBI taxonomy): domain Eukaryota; kingdom Fungi; phylum Basidiomycota; class Pucciniomycetes; order Pucciniales; family Pucciniaceae; genus Puccinia; species Puccinia polysora. The sequence goes on from CM062640.1 coordinate 29,294,730, forward strand.
CCTCCAAGTTTTTTTTGAAAATCAGAATTATTTCTGTAACAAGGATCACCCAATTGGTAAAATAAAAGGACATGATATGATTCTGAGCCTGACCATTTATTCTCCTTACCCGCCCAATCTCAGGAGACCTGCTTACCCTTCTAGCCCAAAATCAAGAGCTGCACTTGAAACTCAGATCCAGGAATTAATTTCCTGCAAGTTTTAAGGAAAGTAGGACATAATGAGAAAGTAGATGTCACTAAACCAGTGATAATAGCTTGGAAAATGAAAATTCAAGAATTTTTGGAGACTTTAGGATGCTGAATAACTATACCCAGGCTGACTATTATCCTATTCCTGGGATTGACTATTCCCTACATAACCTCTCAAAAGCCAAGTTTATTACTACTATGGACATGCTGAAAGGATTTCAACAGATCCCTATCATCCCTCATAGCAGGAAATTCATGAAGATCATATGCCACCTAGGAATACATGCTTATTTAAGAATTCCCTTTGGAATCAAAAATGCTCCCTCCAACCTTCAAAGAATGATGGACACAGTATTAGGCCAGTTCTTTAGAAAAGGCTGGATGATGGTATACATTGGTGATTTTATCATTTACAATGATGATTGGACTATTCATATGGACAAAGTAAGACTAGTCCTGAAAGCCATCTCTACTATAGTTTTGAAATTATCCACAAATAAATTTAACTTTGGGTATGGAGAACTAGCAGAACTAGGAAATTTAGTCTCTGGTTTAACCTTGAAGTCTGACTAAAGCAAAATAGCTGCTGTTATGAATAGACCAATGCCCCAGAATAAGACTGAACTCTTGTCTTTCATCAGCTTCTTCAGTTATTACAGGAAGTACTTAACCAATTTTGCACTGATGACCAAATAGGGTGTTTCAAATTTGAGAAAACCTGCCATTTTCCAATGGCGGGTTTCAAACCAAATCCGCAATTTCAAACCCGCCATTAAAAATCAAAAAACCCACTTATTTCAGATTAGAAGTGTCAAATTTAACATGAAATAAGTCATCTTTTTTAAATTAAACTATATAGAGCCTTTAACTGGATCAACCACGCGTCATTCCACATCATCACTCCTGGTTTCAACCTTGGACCTCATCTGAAAAGTTATACCTCCAACCTCATTGGAAAAATTTGATTTTCATTGCTCTCATCCCTTCATCACTCTCATCTATTTCTATCATCTTTGCTTCATCACTCTCATCCCCTTATCACTTCATAACTCTCATCCCTTGATCACTTCATCACTCTCACCTTGCTTCATCACTCTCATGAATTTATTGCTTTCATCACATCCATCATATCATTGTTTCATTGTTTCATTGCTTCATCATTTCATCCCCCCTTTCATCACATCCTAACTCTCATTGCTTCATCCCTGCTTTCATCACATTGCTTCATTGCTTCATCCCTGCTGTCATCACATTGCTTCATCACTTTATTGCTTCATCCCTTCATCCCTCTTACTCTTTTTAAACACCACAAAATATAGGGCGCCACCCGTATGCAGGTGGCAAGTTGTATCTCACCTGTATCCAAGATATATCTCAAGAAGTATCTATGTTGTATCTTCAGTTGATCTCACCTCCCCCCTCTGTCATTGACAGAGGTTGTCACATCACCCTCAACTCTAAATCCACATATCTTTACCCTAATACACCTTCAATCTCCTCTGGTCCTGGACAGCATCCATGAGTGGAGGTTGACCCACATTGCTCCACCAAGTTTCAGGGGCAAGTGGAAAACCCATTCAACCTCCAAATCATCAGGAATGCTACCTCCAATTACATAACTATGTAATTGCTGGATTGGGAAAATGAACTGAGGAGTGAGCCACCAACTCCAACACACTGTTGGAGTGAAGAATTCACTTTTTCAACCACCAGGTTGCAGTGATCATTTTGCTGCCTGTTGAACCAGGGGGATAAAAATTCTCTCGTAGGAACATAGTTTTAAATAACACCCTAGTGATCAGTAACCACATTTTAGTTCATAATATGACCAAATAGATATAAGCATTATTTGTGCCTTTGAGAATTGAGCTCACAAGTTGAATTGGATTACAGAATTTGGATATTTCTTTCAAATTTATTTTTGATTATTTATTTTTATTTTATTTGTATTTTTTCTCATGGTTTTTTATCTTTTTCTTCAAGAGTTACTCATTGGATGATGTGGAGGAAAAGTAAATGAGTGGTATCTGCTGGGAAACGCATCCTGGTATGGTGTGCTCTGAAATATATATATTTATATTTTATTGTTTTTTTTCTCATGTTTTTTTATCTTCTCCTGCTTGAGGGACAAATTGGATGATGTGGGGGAAAAGTGAAGTGGGTAGAAAAAAGTCATGGGACTGTTTTACAAAGCATATTCAACAAGGTAAGTTTTTTTTTCAACCTTGTTTAAATTCATTTTATTAATTTATGCACAGCTATTTAAAGTAAAAAGTAAAAAAAATAACTTTTTGAGTCAAAAAAAGAGAAACAATACAGTTGAGAATTGGTTGTGCAACCAGCTTTGATTGAAATACAAACCAACTTGGCAAGGCACCAAGCCACTTTGGGGATGCGCCAACTGGCACTTGAAAGGGCACCAAGATCACTTGGCTGGGTGCCAAGCTAGCTTTTTTGGGCACCACAAACACTTTACAAACAAAACCTTGAACTTTTCCAGGCCCCCAGATGGGCTTTATACACCATCAATTTGCAAATGGGGGTGTATATTGCAACCCAAAATTTTATGTTTTTGATGAAAAATGTTGTTTTAGGCCTCTCCCATGGCCATATACACATATGGTGTGTAAAGCGCATCTGGGCACCTGTCCAGGTTTGACTTGGCATGTGCCTAGTGGGACTTGGATTGGCGCCCAGGGAGCTTGATTAGGTTGGGCTTGCAGGGATTAAAACTTGGAACCTAATTAAGCTCCCCTTGATGCCAATCAATGCTGGTTGTACCAAAATTGACCAGCCTCCCTCCCCCCAACTTCAAGCCTTTTTTTTTCAAGTATGATCATGTGATTGGTGGGTCAATGCAACCAGCTTTGATCTGCACCAAGATAAACTTGGCCAGGCACCAGAAAAATTTGGCCAGGCACCAAGTGGACATTGGCAAGGCACCAAGAAGGCTTTGCCAGGTGCCAAGATGACTTTTCTAAGTGCCACGTGGGCTTTAGCAAATTTTGGAAAAACTTGGATCAGCACCCAAACATGCTTTACAGACCATACACATACACCACGGGGCCAAATTGCTGTTGAGCCCCCAGCTCAGCCAAAGCTGGTTCTACAGCACTCCCTTAGTGGTGCGCCCGTCAAAATAACATTGGTGTTCCAAAACATTGAGCGTGGTCAAGGACTTGCTAACGGCTTGACACTGATTCCATTTCCGCACAGTTGGGCCCTTGTCAAATTGCTGTCAAGGTTGATCTGACAGCAACAAGATTGTAGTACTTCAAAATTTGATGAAAGAATTTTGGGAAAGAAGGTCCAATATGGTTGATGTTGTTTCTATTGTTTCTAGTGTATTTTTTTTCATTTTTGAAAGTTTTATATAATCAATAAATCAAATATATTTACAAGCCCAGTAATTGAGCAATCTCCTTGAGTGCCTCCACTGTTAGGAAGCAATGAAGTGATGAAGGGATGTGATGAAAGTGGGGATGAAGTGATGAGACCATGGATGTGATGGAAGCAATAATGTGATGAGGGTGATGAAGCTTTGTGAGCATTAAAGAAGAGTGATCAAGCAAACAGGATAGGAATTGAGGTTGAAACCAGGGGTGATGATGTGAAATGAAGGTTTGAGGTGGTGAAACCCTTCAGATACTTTATTTGAAAAAACCCATTTATTTTCAGATGACTCTGACAGGTCTGATGGGAAATAAGGGTATTTTTTTGGATTTTTAATGGTGGGTTTGAAGTGGTGGATTTGGGTTGAAACCCACTATTAAAAATGGAGGGTTTTCTTAACTCTGATATGCCCTAATTTGACCTTTTTCTTGTGGTAAAGAAATTTCCTCTCATGGCTTAATTTTCATAAATCAATTTGTGATTGAGTGAAACTTTGTTCTGTAACCAGGGCTGGTAGTCAACACATTTGCAGTTTTTGATTGAATGCCTTTGTGACTAGCCCAATTCCCACTAAATTAATGTCTTCCTTTTCTTCCAAAATGGATTCCCTTCTGCTCAGGCCAGAACTAGTTCAATGAATTTTTCTATTTTTATAAATTTCACCTATGTCCCTGGCTTTTCTAAATTGCAAAAAGAAGCCTGCCTCTTGCCTTGGATTTGACATTCTCCCTCAAAAAAAGAAAATAAGCTGCCCTTATGTGCAGACCAGGGGTGGTAATCAAAACATCTAAGTGAGGATATTGACTTTTTTTTCTTCCTTCTTTTGTTCTTTTTCCTTTAATTACTCCCTTGGCCTTTGGTCAAATTCCATTTCAAATATTCTTCATTTTTTGAAATTTGAACAAAAAATTTTGGCTTGGCTTTCTGTATTTTCCCTGATAAAAAGTAGAAGTATAAAAAATAAAATTAAACCAACATAGGCTATTGAATAAGAAACCAACAGAAAAGAAGCCATCAATTGCTCATTTATATAAGGAAAGATTTGTACATTTCTAGGAGCATGTTGTGTTAGTATCATCCTAAATACATGTTTATGAATTTTATTTTGGGCTGTGAATAAGAGGACTTACCCAGTTTTTGACCAGTTAATGGAAATTCCAGTCTGGAAACCATCAGCCTCTTCTGGAATTTTTGAATTTCACTTTGAAGGAATTCCCAAACACCAACTGCAGTAATTTGTGGATGATATGTGGACTGCTTGTGAAGCAACAGCTTGGCTCATCTCTAGCTTTCCCTTGAAAATCTATTATGAACTAATGAGCCGGAAGTTCAGCAAATGCTGATCTCTAGTCACAATATTTCACCACCTGCTGAAAGTTAATGATGAGATACAGCATCACATAACCCTGAGATATCAATGGGATACAGAAATTCCATCTGCATACAGGTGGCGTCCATTTTTCTGTGGTGAAATGGCCCCTCAGCAAATCTCCCCCTGAAAGTCCACTCAACCAAAGCAAACATCCCCAGGAACTCAACATCCAACAATCCCCCACCCCATCAGCTTCCCCAGGCTCAATTCACCTTGATTACATTGTCCTTGTAAACTGGCTCAAACTTCCCTCCAACTGTGATGCTTGCTTTGGATCCAACAATGAAACACAAGTTTTCCAACATCCATCCTCTAATTTCAATGGTTATCTCCTGATTGCCAATGAACTGAAGAATAAAACAAAGGTAGGCTGGATCTTTCATCCAAGCAGATGAGGAAGCAATTCAAGAAATATCCCAACATTTACCCTTTAGCCAATGCTGACAAGCCCTGTTCTTTCCCTGTCTCTGTATGTTTCCCAAATGATTTCCTCCCATCCACATATGATGTGTCCAATGATTTTGGTTGGTTAGAAAACTCAGTGGTTTTTTTGTTAAACCACAGTTGGCGGGTGCTCAAAGCCACGTGGCATTTATTCAACCCCCACTTTTCAAGTGGTCAACCAATGGGGGTGTGCCATCAACTTGGCCATGGCAGCTTTCAACTGAAGCCTCCAAGAGTTTTGCATTGACAGGAGGCAATCCTAGTGGTTGTAATAGTCATGAGGATCACAACAGCAGCAAAACCAATTCTTGGTGCCCTGAGTTGATCATTGACCATGCCGGGTTGATGACCCAACAAGATGGGTCCCCCTTGGCTATTGCTCCATTAACCCATTTGGTCTGGCCATCAACCATGGCTTGTCACATGACCAGCAGGATTTGACCACCCAAACAAACTCACTTGATTAACCATACTACAATTGGGGTGAGGAGCAAGAAGGGATTCAATTAATTGTATAAAATTTTGAGGGTTGCAAGCCCTCCTCCCATCTTTTTCCCTCTCATTCAATTAATTTGCTTGGGGTGAGGATCAAAAAGGGATTCAATTCATTGTATGACATTTTGAGGCTTGAAAGCCCAATTTTTTCCACATCTCTGTATTCTTTCAAGTTGTCTCCTCCCATGTAATTAATTTGCTTGTGGTGAGGATCAAGAAGAGTTTCAATTTTTTGTGTAAAATTTGGAGGTCAGTGTATGTTTTACAATGCAAAATTGTGTTGCACACTATGGGATTGGAACAAATGACCTCAACAGTGGTGAGTGATGCTTTAACCACTAAGCTAAGTGTGCCATTGCAGGATGGACCAATGTACCTGTCCAACACATCAATCCATAAAAGGCCGGCGCCTGCAATCAATCCATTGATCTCTGGAGGTGGCAGAGGAGGAGGAGGAGGAGGCCGCCTGCAATCAATCACCGGCAGGGGTAGAGGAGGAGGAGGCCTCCAGTCAAAATTGATTGATTTCCCGCGGTGAAGAGGAGGAGCAGGAGGAGGCTTCCAACAATCAATAAAACAATCACCCGCGGCAGCAGAGGGGGAGGAGGAGGAGGAGGAGGCAGCCACCCGCAATCAATCAATTGCTTGCGGAAGCAGAGGAGGAGTAGGAGCAGGCTGCTGGAAATTAATCAATCTCCGGCAGGGGCAGAGGAGGAGGAGGAGGCTGCCTCCCACAATTGATTGATTTATTGCCAGAAGTGGCAGAGGAGGAGCTGTTATAATTATGGCCAGCAATTAGCTTAGGCAAATGAGCAGTATTTAAAGCAAAAGAAATGCTGGACACTGTGTGTCAATAATGGGTAATGGGGCTCTCACAATGGGGCAATATGTTGGATGAATTCGATTGGATGATAAATGAATGATGGAAAACAGCAGGGAGAAGAGCTCCTTAAGTACAAAAGATTGGCCTCTTGTGAGCCCATGATACAACAAGCCAAAGGGCAAATTTTCCGCCCCAAAAGAGCTCTACAGGCTCTACAGGCCTTGTTACTTGGTTTGGACTGCATCAGCCCACATGGCATTAGTCCCTGAACCCTTACAACCAGACTATTCCGGTCCATTCTTGTGTTTCCACCGTTACGGGGCTGAACCAGCCAATTGCTGTTCAGTCCCTTAGTTGGTTGTCTATTACAACCGGCCCTGATGGCATCATTACCCCTGTTACGGGCTGGTTGCCTCATGCATCCAGCCCCTGGCCCCTGAAATGGGCCAGGTGGGACCCAGGGCTCACCTGGGTCCGGTTTCAACCTCACATGGGGGGGTGTGACCAGCGGACATGCTGTCCCCCCCTCTATCTCTTACAAATCCCTGGTGGGGGCGGTCAAATCCCCTCACCAGGGGCCCTGGGGGTCGATACCCCCAGGGCGTCGTCATGTAAATTGGCCTGGGAGGTGATCAGGCCCCCCCAGGCCCATCGCTCCTCCCCCTCGGTAAAGGGGGGGGGAGAGCGCCCCTATCTGGTTTGGTCGCATTGACCGATCAATGGTGGGGGGGTGATGAAATCCCCCCCACCTGCCGGTCGCTACTCTTGCGGCCGGCGCCGCCACCTCCTTGGGCAAGGGGGTGGTCAGGTCCCCCCTGCCCTGACCGACCGCCTTGTTGCGGCCGGTCGCTGGCTGGTTCAACCCAGCCAGCCTGCCCCCTCCCCCTCGCGACGGCGAGCGAGGGGAGGGGGAGCGAGCCGGGGCCGCGAGCCCCGGCTCCGCGGCGCTGGTCGCCGGTCGCGACCAGCCGGGCCCGCGCGGCATCGCACCGCGCGGGATCCCTCGGCCGCGCAACAGCCCCGCGCGGGCCGTCGGGCCCCGCGTGGGCCGTGCCGAGGAACACAGGCGGCCCCGAACGGGCCGCGACGCGAGCAGCGGCCCCGAGCGGGCCGCGACACGGGCGGCAACCCTAATGGGCCGCTCCAAGCCCGAATTGTGAGAAAAGACTACTTTTGCGGGCCAGCCCGTCTGGCCAAGTATGTCCAAAATAAACCTTGGGCCCAATTATGCCCATACAAGCCCATCTGGCCGTATTTGCCCATATACCCCATCGGGCCCGTTAGGGCCCGTGTACCAATGGGTCTATTTCACGCGTTTTGAGGCCAGTTTCCCCAACTCTGTTGCATCCACATGGGCCCGTATGGTCCGTGTGTGTGTCCAATGGGCCTCAGAGGCCCATTTGTGCATCCCATTTGGATTACACTTATACGTAGCACCCGCGTAAGTGCGTACGTATTTTAACAGGAGCAGGAGGAGGTTTCTGGAAATAAATCAATCAATCTCCAGTGGGTGAAGAGGATGAGGAGGAGGAGGAGGCTTCCAGCAATCAATAAATCGATTGCCGGCTGGGGCAGAGGATGAGGAGGAGGAGGAGGAAGGCAGGAGCTTACCTGGCAGATTGAGCAAGGAGGTGTGAGTGGACCTAGAGGTTGAATTATCAAAGGATCAGAAACTGATGAGGGGAAGGAAGAGGAGGAGGGGGGGGCTTACCAGGGGTGCCAACCAAAGGAGGAGGGGAGGTGGTGGAGTTTATTGGTGAGGTGGAGATGGTGGGAAAGCATGTTTGGTGAGGAGGAGGAAGGAGTGGACCAGTGGGAGTGGAACAGTGGTTAAAAGTTCAGTCAGCTTTTTTGTGTTTTCAACTTGATTCCGGGAATTGTTTTGGAAATATTGAGAAAGATGGTGATTTGATGTGGGGTGATGAGATGATAATAAGAGTTGTGTGAAGCAATGGAGATTTGAAGCAATAGATATTTAAAGCAATGGAGATATGAATTAATGGAGATGAGATGTGTGTGATGCAATGGAAATGGGATTGGTATGGATTTGCTGAGGTGGAGGTGTGGATGGGTGTTTTGCATGGGATGGATGATGGTGCATAAATGGGGGGTTTGATGTTTGAAATCAGAAATTTTGAAATAAACCAGTTAGGGGGTATGTGTATTTCAGAAACCTGCCTTCAAAAATGGTGGTTTTGGTCAAAAATATGGCAGGTTTCTAATGGTGGTTTTGCTAACTTTGATACACCCTAATTTTTGAATGAGATTTGAAACAACAAAAATCTCTTTGAGATGAATCATGCAAGATTAAAGAACTATGAAGAACTCAAAGTAGCTATGAACTCAGACCCTGTGCTGATACAAGCTGATTAAAGCAAACCTTTCAAGCTATATGTAGACACTAGCATGGAAGGACTAGGAGCTTCCATACACCAGAAAATCATAGAAGATGATAAAACAGTGGAAAAACCAATACTCTGTATCTCCAGAAAAATCAAGGATACAGAGAAAAGATATGTTTTCAATCAAATGGAATGTCTTGCTCTAGTTTGGGCTTTATAAAAACTCCATTACTACCTTGAAGGCACTAAATTTGTGGTAATCACTGATTGAAATGTTTTTAGAACTCTAATGAACATGAAAACTCCTAGCAGGAGTATGTTGAGATGGAAGATAGCTATTCAACAGTACAGAGGGCATATGACTACAGTCCATCAAGCAGGAAGAAAAAACCAAAATGCTGATAGTCTGAGTAGGAATTCTTGACCCAATGACCCCAGAAACCCTTATCATGACCCAGAAGATCATGAAATTTTTCCTATACTCAACATGAACTTTCTTGATCTTGAAGCACCAATCACTGGGATACATATCTGTGAATTCTATGAATCATTGTTTGAATCTATTAGGAAAACTCACAACCCTAGTATCAGGATATTTATCTCTATTATGGAAGGCACTAACCCTCAATCTTAAATAATCATGGGCCTCAAACATTACTGATGTCAGCTTGCTACTATGTACAGAGCAACCTGTCATAGCAACACAAAACTATAAAAAACAAATTAAACAAGAATATCTAAATTAAAAAAAGAAGGAGTGAGAAATCCATAAATATTATTAAAGAAATGGATTCCTCACCAAAGATTAGGTAGGGTCACTCACTGACCCCACCCTTGAAATCCAAGTCCTTACATTTTTAAAACAATTAAAAAGAAAATTAATAAAAATTACAACACCAGTATGGCACCTTTTGGCCATTCTAACATTTCACATGTGTTGTCACGTATAGGGTTTAAACCTAAAATTTACTCATAATTGAGATGTTGTGTATATTTTAGGAGTTACCCGTGGAAATGTGTTATGTCACAATTCCCGCACGCAGCCCCGCATCCTTACAAATCCCTACGTACTCGTTGTAGCAAATTCCAGCGTACTAGAGACCCTTTTAGTAGCAGATTCTTGCGTACTAGAGACCCACGCGCAGCTAATTCTGCCACGCACGCAGAGGCTCCTACCCCGGGCGCATCTATACTGACTGATCCCTGCCTCTGGATCCATCATGACTAATCTGACAACCAGGTACCACTCAGAAGAGCTACAACCTAGTTAGAGTTGCATGGAATATGTAACAAGTTGACATATGCATTGTTAATATTCTAAAAAGATCAAAATCTAAGTAAAATTAATAAGAATTAAGTTAAAAAAATTTTTAATAATAAATCAAAGATCAAGGATTACCATTTAAATCATTGACTCTGATCTTTGAAGACCACAAAACACTACAAGGAGTGTTCATGAAAATTATTAAAAATTATCTACGTGATCAGAAGATGATGGAAAATCAGTAAACATTCACATCTTTCCACTTTGAAACAATAATAATAGTACAAATGAAGGATGAGTGCAGAATGATCAAATTCACGCCATAACAGATTAACAGATCCTGTGGCTAAAATAGTACAGAAATCCAGCAGATATAAGGTCAGCTGATTGACAGCACCAAGTAGACGTACTAATCTTTCCCTGACTGGATTGTCAGCCTCAGCCCATGAGAAAAACCCTCTCTACGTACCCTGAGAAGCTCAAAATCACCCCAAAAAGGTATTTATACAGACCTCTTTGGATCCATTATTCCCCATTATCAGTGTACCAGGAATTATTATTATCCATCAGACACTGTGTCATTGTTAGTCAAGTTCTTATCAAGAGTCTAAGAAAGTGATTTATGACTTAGTCTGTAGTATTATTATTTATTACTTAAACCAATCAACCAATTGAAGTTAAATCAAGCAATCCTCCCCAAATGCTCTGAAACCCTTCTTATTATTGCAGGATTTTCGTGGTAAAGTGCTCAGAGTGAGTGTTTCCCTTCCTGTCTTGGCCCTTGTGCTGTTTAGCCTGGCCATATCAGTGGATAAGCCCTTTCTAAGGCACCCATCTTGAATCCAAGGTTCTCAAACTGCCTAAGGAGGCCCCTTGAAGAGAGGTTGTTTTGTCTGTAAAGACCCTCAGTAGTATAATACTGTGGCCCCTCTTTTATACATATATTTAAAAACTTTTATTTCCAAACCAATTAAACCTTTCAAATGCTCTTATTATATTATTTATTTAAGTCTCTAAGTGTTTATTTTTGGAATAATTATTATTATTATTATTCCAGTATTTTTATCACTCTCTGTAGCTAAAGGACTGCAAGGTTCCTGGTATCAGAGAGCTGACAACCAAAAGCATACAAATCTGGAAGATTTACCTTAGGGGATGGAATATTATATTACAGACATCAACACTCCAGTGTCCTAGTCTTAACTAATGAAGGACATATCAAACATATCCTAGCTGAATTCCATGATAACTCTTCCTCTGGACAGCTATCTACTGACAGGACTTTAGAAAAGGTCAAACAAACAGCCTGCTGGATTGAATGAAGGGAATCCACCATCAAATATGTTTCTAGCTGTGAGACTTGCCAAAAACCTAACAGAACCACTGGAAAGAGGTTTGGATTATTACAGAAGATCACTGAACCCAAGAATAGATGGGAAAACATCAACATAAACTTTTTCAAAGTATTACCTCCAGGAGGAGCTTACTCTTACAACTCATTCTCAGTCACAGTGGACAGGTTCACCAAGAAAGCTAGATTCTTACCCAACCTAAAAGATGATACTGCCATGGAAGTAGCTCTACTGCTCTGGAACAGACTCATTGTAGATTTGGGATTCCCTAAGATTATTATAAGTGATAGAGACCCCAAGTTCACCTCTGAATTCTGTAGAAATCTTCATGATATGTTAGGAACTACCTTAGCCTTCTCCACAGCTTATCATCCCCAAACTTATTGTTTAGCTGAAAGAATGATCCAGAATTTAGATGAAATTCTCAGAAGATTCTTCTGCTTTTGAATAGAATAGAAAAACACAGATGGATATTGCCATGAATAGGTTAACATTTCACCTGCCCTAGAAATGACTTACAACAGCAGCAAAAATTCTACCACCAAAGAATTACCCTATTTCCTAGAAAGAGGATGTATACCCAATTTAACCAAAGAAAACATTAATCAGAAAATGTTCAATATACATCCTACCTCAGTAGAATTTACAAACATGATAGACATAGCCAATATGCATGCTTCTAGATTTGTTCAAAAAGCTGTTGAGTACAATGAACAGAGTTGGGATACAACTCACAAATAACCTGATTTTGAAATTGGAGAGGAAGTGCTGATCTCAACTACTAATTTTAACAACCTTTCAGGGAACAGAAAATTAAGACCTGCCTTTGTGGGACCATTTACAATCAAAAAAAATCATGGAAAGAATTCTGTGGAAGTATTCCTAATTGATGAAATTTCTGGGAAACACCCAGTATTCCCAGCAAGCCTAATCAAAAATTTCCACCCAAGAGAAGGAGAGAAAATCCCTTGACCAGAGATACCTGTGGAAGCTGACCCTGATAAAGGAAAACAAAATATCAGCAAAATCTTTAAAGAAAAAAAAGGAAAGAATCAATGGAAAAGATTTCAGAATTTACCTGGTCAGACATAAAGGAGAATCAGCTTATCAAGATAAGTGGCTAACTGAAAAAAAAATTCCAGATGGACCTGTACACCTGAGAAATTATAGAACCAATAAAAGATACTAAGGCCCAATTTTCTTTTTCAGATATAGGCATATCTTGGAGTGGGGGAATTTGAACTTGCTAGTATTTACAGAGCAACCTATCATTATTCCCGAAATAAACATAAACTCATAAACCTTAGAAGGAATGTGAAATCCCAAAAATATTATCACATTTAAAATTTCCACACTTCAGCGCGCAAATTCCCGCGCAAACCACACAAAAATTCCTGCACAAACCGCGCGCAAATTCCGGCAAAAAATGCGCGCAAATTCCTCCTCAACCGCGCGCAAATTCCTGCACAAACCGCGCGCAAATTTCCGCACTTTTGCACACCAATCCCCGCACTTTTGCGCGCCAATCCCTGCACTTTTGCGTGCCAATTCCTGCAATGTTGCGCACAAATTCTTGCGCTTCTGTGCATGCTTAATTGGTTGAAGATCTCACAAGCACAAGCCTCCACTAAACTCCTACATGCAGCTGTCAAATCCGCGCACCTTTCCGCTTTTGGAACCTAATCTCAAATTCACAATTTCTGCCATCAAGCTTGCGTGTGTTGAATCAGAAATTACAATTCCTGTCAACAAGGTACAGCATGTAACTTCTAAATTCTACAAGCATATTTCAGGCATATTTCATGGCATGATATATGGATAGGTGACAGTTTGGCCTCTAGAAAATGAACAAAGTTATGAAAAACTCAATCATAAAGATGAAAAATTAAATTAAATAATAATAAAGGCTGTCCCAAAACCCATATTATCAAATATTTAAGAACCACAAAACATATCAAGATGTTCCCTTAAAAATTATCAAAAATGACCAACATGATCAGAGGATGACGGAAAATCTACAAGTACCTATTTCTGACCATGTTACTCAAACCAATACAATACAAAATCAAGAAATATCTCAGACCTCCATAAATAAAAAATTATAATTTAACAGGTTCTGACAATTATTTGACACATAAATATGACACAGACAGGTAAAGCTGAGCAAAAGAAATGTTAATGCATGCCAAAATAGCCCTGGCCAGCCTGCTAGCCTTAGCCCTCAAGCAAAACCCTTTGTACGTGCCCTGAGGAAGCTCCTTCACCCCAAAAGGTATATATATACAGTACCTTTTGGTTGTTTCAAACCACTGTAATTTGTACTATCAATTCAGACCCATTGCCATCTGTGATCAAGTGTTTATAAGAGATAAAAAATTAATATACAGCCTCAGTCTGTTAGTATAATTATCAATTTCAACTCCGTTGTTAATTCCATTGAAGAAAATTAGCAAAAAACCCCAAATATTGCTCTGAGACCCTTTCAACCGTGAATTTCTGAAAGAATTTTTAGCCAATAATTTGAATAAGTAAGTTTTCTCCCCCTTGCCTCCAGGATTAAGTGCTGTAAGTCAGCCTTTTTACCCATTACCTTGAGTTTTGTGAATCAATAAGGACTTCATTGTCCCAAGGTCTTTACAAGGCTCAAAGTAGTCCGTTGACAAGAGGTTGTTTCAATAAAGATCCCCAGCTTTTTATAAGCTGTGGCCCCTTTTTAAAAACATGCTTAAACCACTTTAACCAAACCAAACTCCAAACCTTGCAGTTGCTCTTATTATATCATTATTTTTGAGCATTTTACATATCTTCTTGAAAACATTATAGTTCCAGAACCAATATCACTTTCTGTAGCTAAAGGACTGCAAGATTCCTGGCATCAGTAAAGCTGAAATTTCTAGTATACACACCATTTCTTTTGATGTTTTCTATCTTTCACACTCCCATTTTTTGAGTGAATGGTGGTATACACCAAAAAAAGGCCCTCTTTTAGAAAAAAGGTGATCCAAATTGGAGCGCATGGCCAGAAATTCCAAAGAAATAGGTGTGCTTGTTTAAAAAAGAAGAAAAAATCACATTTTAAACTATAAATAAGAAATAATAGATAATTAATGATAAATTGTTAAAAATTCAAAATCAATTGATAAATAATAATTGATAACATACAATACATTTGGTATTAAATTTCTGAAGCCCCTAATCCTCAATTTTGCTTGGTTTGAAATTGCATGGATGTAATCCGCTCCCATCTTTTTTACCTTGCATTGAAGTAATCCAGTCGGACTAAGACCTTTAAATTCACAAATTTTTTAAATATCTAACATCAAAGTTGTTTGTAAGGACTTCTAAAACACCAAAAATATTTATCATCCGGTCTGCACCAAAAAATCTTAGTGTGGTTTCACATGCAAAAAATTTTGGTGTGGGAAATTTCTCATGCCACAAACATTGGTGTGTTCCAATTTACACCAATAATAAGACCCAAAACATGATGAATTTCCAAAAAAAAATTGAATTGGTATGTCACCCAAAACATGCCATGAAATTTGGCATCTATGAGCTTCACACCAAAATTGGCAGCTCAGGTAGCTTCTATTGGCATGTAACCTCACCCACACCAAAAGAAGAGGTGTGAGCTACGTACACACCAAGAAATTGATGTGCCAGAAGTAATATTTATTGATGTCAAAATAGCCATTCCCTGAAATAATTTCCATTGAACAACCAAACTAGATGAATCTAAAATTCATAGAAAAGGTAGGTTCATTTCCAAACTAAAGAATGTATATGCAACAATAAGAAAATCGTTGATCTTCCATCTTGCCAGTGTTGGAGTACTGGACCATGCCACAGTCTCCATATCTGTTCTATCTTCTCACTCTTTCCTTTTGTCTCTTCTATTTCTTTTATCTCTTCTATTTCTTTTATCTCTTCTATTTCTTTTGTCTCTTCTATTTCTTTTGTCTCTTCTATTTCTTTTGTCTCTTCTATTTCTTTTGTCTCTTCTATTTCTCTAATTCCCTCTGTTTCATCTTTCCTCTGCTACCACATCCTTCTCATATCTCACACCTGGAACATGTCTAGAATGAGTCTTTCCCAATCCCTACAGCCGCGGTCTGCTCACTCTCATCTTCTCATATAATTACCATGTCACATCATATGTGACATCTCCACTGCTAGTGTCTACCTGAGGGCAGAGCACAAGCAAGTAGAAGGAATCTCTTCCCTCATCCTTCTATCTTTACTCTCACTCAACTGTCCCTCAGGTAAGTCTGTGTTCTGTTGTTGTCTGTTTCCATCCTTTCTCTATTTTATCTTAACTCATGAAATCATCCTTCTATCTTTACTCTCACAAGTCTTCTTCCCTGCCTTATTTTTTTGATACATTTGGTTTGAATTTTCTAGCTATGCTTTCTGTCAATCATTGTTGGATTCCTGTTTTTTTTTTTCTGGCAACAGCTGGTCTCATCAAAATTTTTCTTTTTTCTAACCCAAAAGTTGCAATAGTTTCTGGACCTAAATGCATGGGCTCAATATGTGGTTTTGAAATTGAAACCGGTACACTAAGTGTGAATAGGCCATCTTTTCAGCCCTCATAGAGTGCAATACAGTCCATGTATTTGAGTGACAAGGTTTTGATTTTTGAGATTCACAGGGGCAACACTTTTTTGATTTGATGTAATCTGTTGAGGTAAGGTATCAGACCAAGCCCAGGGGGCGCATTGCATGCTTATTACCTCATGGAACGTGTTCATCACTACTAAACAATATCAAGTTTTGTGTAACAAGATTGGGAAGCAGACAAGAATACGTCGATGTTGATTGAAATCTAATGTTGATAAATTTGTTGTAGAGATACTTTACAGGTCTATGACACATTTAGAATGGATGTTTATGTATAAATATGCCTGGTCGTAGGTTTTACTACTTACCCCGAACCCCTTGGGTTTTCCTCCCCTATGCTTCTGGCAGGGTCTTAATGATACAGACCGTCGATTCCACCGGCTGCATGCTTTTGGGATCGAATAGCACTCAAGAGTCATTGGGCTCAACTCAGATGACTGACAGCCACCCAGTGCATCGATGGTGGACTTTGTTTGAGATGAACTCGATAAGAACGTTCATGGCTTTGATTACCTTTACGTCAACCATAACGCTAGGGAAAAACACCTCAGAAGTTTAAGGCTCTGACACTTGTCGGTATAATTTCGACACCTGTTCTACAGGGAAGTACAAAATTTATGTACACACATCATTGGTAGTTTTCTATTGAGATCGAGGTAAATCCGGATGTCTAATTGACAGCTACGCTCCACTGAGACGTTAGTGCTACTCAGCTTTAGTCAGCAAAAACGAAAGCTGAGACAAAACTTGATAGTTGGGTCTCTTGAGACTCTCGAGAGCCACTTTCTTGTCGAATTCAATATCTTTAATCAATGCTTCTACGGACGTCCAGCGTGACGGAGGACAGGGAGAAAAGGATAAGATGAGGTTGATGGTCAGTTTGACGAGGATCCAAGTCCACTAGGATACGTTAACATCAGGCATCCAGCAGGAATGTATCAATGCAACAATACCTTGAGAGGAGTAGTTGAATTCCGGACGGATGAATCCCGCGACCACCACCTTGACGAGTTCACCATAAAAATCTAGACCAAACTCATGGATGACATGAACCTCCTGTTAAAGCAAGAAGAGGGCGGAAGAGGGAAAGAAAGAAATGATGTCAGCATGAGGTCATTGAACAGTTACGAGCCCGGGAAGGATGGGCGGATGCTTCGAGGCAGTATCTCGAAGAGGGCTTACGACCGTTCGAGACTTGTTGACATATACTGGATTGTAGCCAACGCTCATGACCATGGGCTTGATGATCGGGTTCGAAGAGATTGAAGGAAGCCAAACTGAAGCCCAGCCAAAGTAAACCCCATTAGATTGTAATCCGGGATGGTTTGAAAGGGAGGCTGGTAGGTTTGCGGTCGGACATCCCAAGTCTCGGGATCCACGACCAAAACCATGCTCGACGATTCCCGATATGTTGACGGGAAAAGGTGATTGGGGGCCCTCATGAGGTCCTACGATCAACGGACGGGGGTTTTGCTCGTTGTACGGTCGTGATTGAGGGAGTGGAACTGGTGGTTGTTCATAACTGATCGTCGATGGCGGTGGGTCGGGAATCGGTGATGATGGTGCTCTGGAGACTAAGGATGACATCGTATGACTTCCTGCTGGCCGGTCACCTGGAATCGGCCCCATACGCCCCGCACCGTAGCGGTTAGTGATATAATATCAGGTTTATAACTCCTGGGCCAGGGCTGGTCATCGTGATGAGTTGGAGAGGATCTGCTTCCGGACCATCACCTCACCTTCCTACCCCCGAAACCCCCGATCCACAATTTTACTCCTTTTTCGTCCGGTTTTTCCATCAGAAAACTGGTCCTCTTTATTGAGTTTGGGTTTACTGCCCAAATACCCGAAACCACAGGATTAGCTTAACCCGCCGTCGTGTTGGACACAAACTCTGATCTTAGATTACTAACCTGCCCAAATACCCGAAACCACGAGATTAGCTTAACCCGCTGTCGTGTTGGACACAAACTCTGATGGGGAAGAGTCTGTCTGGATCGGCGGGTTGGCTAGACTATATACATGAGGATTTTCTTATAATAGCATAATCTAGGTATTATGCTTATAATCCATGGTATGTGTCTAATTGTGGTTATTTATTTATATAATTTGTAAAACGTGTGGCTCCGGTTCATTACACCCCCCCCACGCGTTTTACAAATTGTGCGGGCTTGAGCTGTAGTTTGTCGAGCGCCGGTGTGATTTTGTTGGGTCCAAGGTGTTTGGTCATGATGTCGGCTTGCTGGTTATGCGTGCTTGTCCATTTTAAGTTGACCCGGTGTTGTCAAACAAAGTTGTTCACAAAGTAGAACGCCCGAGATAGGTATCTGGTCTTTTTCTTGGAAGAGTTGTCACTCGCAATTAAAATTGCCGACTCATTGTCGGAAAGGATGGACATCTGTGGCTCTTCCACACAAGAGATGATATTCTGCAGGTAAGCTAGCTGTTGCGTGACTTCAGAGAGGGCCACATATTCAGCCGCGCAAGTTGAGAGGGCCACAACGTTCTGGCGCTTTGATCCCCATGCCACCGGATTACCTAGGAATTTAACAATGTGACCTGAAGTTGACCTCTTGTGCTTGCCACCCCAATCAGCATCGCTCCAGAGTTCCAAACCGGGGTTACCTTTGTTGAAGACAAGTGCAAGATCGCTTGTGTGTTTAACAAAACCAACAAGCCAGTCCAGAGCCCTCCAGTGATCTTCCAATGGCAAGTCGGCATATTGTGACAATAAGTTGATCGGTGTGGTGCTCTTTTATGGACGCAAGTCAGGAAAGGGCTGCAGGCGGCGCGCTCAGCAATGGGAAGGGCCTTGTCGCAGCTAGCCGCGCTGCGGGCTCAACAGCAGTCAGGTAGGCCCAGCAGCGGTTGGGTTGGGCTCTGCACCTGGAGACAGGAGACGACGGATCGCGCGGACCAGAAAGCTTGCGCGGATCGGAAGGCTTGCGCGGATCGGAAAGCTTGCGCGGATTGGAAGGCTTGCGCGGATCAGAAGGCTTGCGCGGATTGGAAAGCTTGCGCGGATCAGAAGGCTTGCGTGGATTGGAAAGCTTGCTTGGGTTGGACGGCTTGCGTGGATTGGAAAGCTTGCGCGGATTGGACGGCTCGCGCGGACCAGGCGGACCGCGCATTGCAAGACGCGCGGATTGGGTCACGCGGGTACGCGGATACCTGGAACGGGTTGTTGGGCGGACGCGCGCGGGCAGGCAAGCTGGGCGTACGTTGATATTGAGGGGCATGGGTTATGGGGAAAGGGATGGAGGGGTAGGATTGGGCTAGGGTTCTGTGCTTAGGGGTTGTATTTCATCATTCTTGCTTACTTGTGGTTGTACTTAGGTTAGGGTTGAGAGGGAGGACTTAAATACTTTGCTCTCAACTCTGGGCGTAGGGGGGGGGGAAGCACTTCACTTCACGAAGTGGACTGCACTCTAGGATATCACTTTTTATGGCATTGGATTGGATTGGATTGGAAAGGAAGGAATTCATCTTATTATTTCTCTCTCTCTCTCCCTCTCTCTCTCTTGAACGGCTGCATCCAATCTCCTTACAGACGCTTTGATCAATAACTTCCGGAACTTGAGGACAACTTCTGGGGTGTTGCTCCCTAAAGTTTCCACATCTGGGGGTCTGGCCGGGAACAATCTTTTGTCAAAGTCTCTTGAAGGTACTCAAGGATGCTACCAACAGCCGCTTCTCTTCCTTCCTCCTCCCACGGCTTCCGCGCTACCCCATGGATTTACCCGCATATTCGACTCAACATTGCAGAAGTGGAGCGATTCATCTTGCGGTATGAAACAATTGCGGACTCTGAAGGCGTTTTGGATTTTGAGAAGGCGCGCCATGTTGTCCTGTTCATCAAGGACGTGGAAGTGCGTCGGGATGTGGAGGAGATGGATGGCTACCTGAACCTGGATTGGCCAGAACTGAAGGAGGACATGCTGGAAAGATGGGGGAGGCGCGGTTCTCGCTTTTGGAAGGACAATCTCAAGCCATCCGCGGAATTGGGTTACAAGGCAGGCGCGCGCGACGGGACCCGGTTGCAAGCGGAAGTGGACTATGCGGAACTGGAGTACTACAGGGCAGAGTATGTTGCGGCCCCACCACCGGCAACCATCTCTTGGGCTAGCGAACTTGCAGACGTGGCAAGGGGCCTTGAGGCCTATCTGGAGAGTATTCAGTCTCCCAGCGCATCTGCGCCCCGCATGTGCGCAAATGGGGAGGACGACGACCATTGGCGGACGGGAAAAAGGGACCAGAAAGTGGATTCAAATGCGGAATTGGTTTCCCCAGTGGGGGCTAAGAACGTGTTGGGGAAGCGGGACTCGATGGAACCGGTGCGGCCTACTGACAGGAAGCGGGCGAGGACAATGGAACGGGAAATGGATGCTCTGTGCGGACTGGGAATTGGCAAGCGGCGGACGGATCTTGCAAAGAAGGTACACGCGGCGGCGGAAGAGACAGACCACGCGTTGAAGAATCACGACCCGAGCTGGACCTCTTTGGTGGCAGGGAGCGCGCATTTGGAAAGGGTAGTGGAAGCAATGGAAAGGACAGGTGCGGAATGGACAGATGGTGGGGCGGAGCGGAAGGGTCAAGTGGTCACGCGCGGTCTGGCGAGCAGGGAGCGGTCAGAAATCTCCGGAGGGGAGAACAAGGCCGCAAGAAGGGCAAAGGGCAAAGGATGTTGTGTGGACGGGGTGGGGAAGAAGAGAGCTGGGATTGAAAGGGTTTCAAAGCCTCTTTCCTCCTCCACGGCGGGTTGTTGTAAGGACGTCTGGGGGTGTTTGCTTTTGTTTGGGTTTTGCGCGCGGATGGGCTCAAATTTCAAAGGATGCAGGAGGGTCTTGGCGGCGGGAGGTGCACCTAGGCGGTCTGGGACAGCAATTTGCAAACAGGGTCCCTGCGGGATTGGTTGAGGCAACGCTCCGCGGATCTGGTGATGGGTGGGGCGCGGTCGGCTGAGGACAGCGGCAAAGTTGTGGGGGAGCTAGCGCGGGGTGGAAGGTTGGAGTTGGGACGCAGGACGCGGGCTCAAAAAAAAAAAAAAAAAAAAAAAAAAAAAAAAAAAATCTCTTGTTCCTTCTTATCTATTCATTCTTCCTTTTCTGTCTACCCATGTACTCTTGCGGATACTCTCACTGGCGCGGATTTCTCACCTTCAGACTCTCACTGGCGCGGATTTCTCACCTTTTCCAACTTCTCACTGGCGCTGATCTTCTCTCTCCAAGGCGCGGATATTGCGCGCGGTCCTTATTCTTGCTCAGGGACTCACAAGCCCAAAGGCTACTCAATCACGCACAACGTATGTCTTTTTTTTGTGTATAGGCGCTAAATACAAAGGAGAAAGGATAACTACGGAAGGTGAGATGGTGGGAGATCTCTGGGGACAGAACTCAAGTTGGGGGGGGATGTGGTGCTCTTTTATGGACGCAAGTCAGGAAAGGGCTGCAGGCGGCGCGCTCAGCAATGGGAAGGGCCTTGTCGCAGCTAGCCGCGCTGCAGGCTCAGCAGCAGTCAGGTAGGCCCAGCAGCGGTTGGGTTGGGCTCTGCACCTGGAGACGGGAGACAACGGATCGCGCGGACCAGAAAGCTTGCGCGGATCGGAAAGCTTGCGCGGATTGGAAGGCTTGCGCGGATTGGAAAGCTTGCGGGGATCGGAAGGCTTGCGCGGATCGGAAGGCTTGCGCGGATCAGAAGGCTTGCGCGGATTGGAAAGCTTGCGCGGATCAGAAGGCTTGCGTGGATTGGAAAGCTTGCTTGGGTTGGACGGCTTGCGTGGATTGGAAAGCTTGCGCGGATCGGACGGCTCGCGCGAACCAGGCGGACCGCGCATTGCAAGACGCGCGGATTGGGTCACGCGGGTACGCGGATACCTGGAACGGGTTGTTGGGCGGACGCGCGCGGGCAGGCAAGCTGGGCGTACGTTGATATTGAGGGGCATGGGTTATGGGGAAAGGGATGGAGGGGTAGGATTGGGCTAGGGTTCTGTGCTTAGGGGTTGTATTTCATCATTCTTGCTTACTTGTGGTTGTACTTAGGTTAGGGTTGAGAGGGAGGACTTAAATACTTTGCTCTCAACTCTGGGCGTAGGGGGGGGGGAAGCACTTCACTTCACGGACTGGACTGCACTCTAGGATAGCACTTTTTATGGCATCGGATTGGATTGGATTGGAAAGGAAGGAATTCATCTTATTATTTCTCTCTCTCTCTCCCTCTCTCTCTCTTGAACGGATGCATCCAATCTCCTTACAGACGCTTTGATCAATAACTTCTGGAACTTGAGGACGACTTCTGGGGTGTTGCTCCCTAAAGTTTCCACACCGGGAAAGACAAGTCCAGTCGAGTCCCCGCCGCCAAATACATCAACAAACCTATGAAGTGCTTGTAACGAGCCGCATCAACTGGGTCTCCTTTATTGAGTTCTAGGGTGACCTCCGGTAAAGCACTCCTTTTAGGGTGCGCCTCACGCTTGTAATTGCCAATGATCTGTGTTGCAAGAACCCGCTGAGATAGGGAAAACAATCCAGCGGATTGTGAAAAACTAATGCCAACTATCTTTGTTGGTCTAGATTGCCATTTCAGTTTGACCTGCCGCTCCATTCCTCCCAAAAGCATCTTGAGCAGGTGCAAGGATGACCCAACGACAAAACCATTGTCTACGTGCATCCAGACAATGACAAATTCACCTTCTTTCTTCAGGAGATATAAGGAAGGTTCTAACTCCTGCGCCGTGAAACCAAGCCCCGACATCATGCCTTGAAAGAACTTCCACCAGCACCTGGCTGCTTGTTTGGTGCCATACACAGCCTTCTTCAAACGCATTACCATCCCTTTCCATTCAGGTCTAACTTCCATTGGCGGCTGAGCATACAGCTCCTTGCTAATGGGACTATATAGGTAGGCAGAACTAACATCAAACGTTGCCATAGGTAAGTCCCGGTTAATCGCTAAGGATATGAGCATTCTCAGGACGTTGAGACTTGCAGTCGGTGCATAGGTCTTGTGCACATCCTTGCCCATACGCTGGTTAAATCCTTTTACCACCAGTCTAGACCGCTGTTCAATAAGGTTCCCCGCCTTGTCCAGTTTATTAGCTAGGATTCATCGCATCCCAAGTACCTTCATTCCTGGTCCCAAGTACCTTCATTCCTGGATGTGGTTTGACTGGCTCCCAAACATTGAGTTTGTCAAACTTATCTACTTCGTAAGTAGCCAAGGCCAACCATTCTTTTGCAAACTTGCCTCTTAATGCCTCCGGTAGCGTTCAAGGTACATGGTGATGAAGTTTTACGGGCATAGACCGAATCAACGCGCGTTCTGCCTCCGCAATCTTATCAGTTTCCTTTTGGCCAAGGTGTAGAGTTAGTTGATTCAGAATGAAGTCAATGCTTGCCTTTTCAGGCTCAGCCTTGACTGCCAAAATCTGGAAGTCCGGGAAGATGGCAGCAGTTGAGTGGATCACCCGCCTTTCACCCGGTGACCAGAAGATCCACCTAGCTCCCGCAACTGGGTACGCAAGGAGTTGGCAGTACTGTCCTCTCTCCTCCAACTTTGAAAATTGCTTCTCCTTAGGTACATGGACAATAGCCCGCGCTCCAAAGGGGTAGAGCACATTTGTGTCGCAATCAGTGCCAAATAGCAGCTTCAGTGGTGAGTCATCACCCTTTCTGGTGTTAGGCAGCCGGTTGTGGATGTATGTTGTTGTGTGGTAGGCATAACTCCAATATTGACCTCTCATTTTGCTTTTGTTCAACATTGTGTGCGCAACGTCCCCTATGGTCCGATTCACTCTTTTGGCTTCTCCATTCTGTTCTGGTTGGAATGGCGGGACTGTTGCAAGTCTAATCCCAAGGGGTTCCAGTTTTGTCCTAAGGGTACCAGTAAACTCAGCCGCATTGTCCAACCTGATGTGAGCTGGTATGTTGCCAGTGGTGTTTTGGAGGTGTTCAATCCAGGATAAGATCTTTGCAGGCAATTCACTCCTAGATTGGAGTGCCGCGCCAAACGTATAGGTAGTTGCATGATCCCGTAAAGTGAGCCAGAATTGGGCACCATTCAGGTCTTTTTCAAATGGCCCCACAACATCAGTGACACATAGCTGCAGGGGCTCACGGCGTGGCAAGTGAGAGTCAGCACCAACTGACTTCTGATCAATTGATTTTGACAGAGCACAATGTTCACAAAAGTAGTTCTTCCAAGTTCCTTTAGGTTTTTTATCAAAATGAGATTGCAGAAACAACCAAACAACACACTCTGACGCATGACAGAACCTAAGATGCCACATATATGGGTCTAAAGAAGGTTGTTGAGTAACAGGTGAACAAGATTCCTCTACTCTAGCAGGGATGGTCCAGCAGTAGTTGTGAAAAACAGTGTTATATTGCCTCCCGCTTGGGTCCATTATCATCAAATTGGTCCCCGTATGCACAAGCTTCAACCCCTCTTGCACTAGCCTTCCGGTTGACAATATTTTCCCTTTCACGCCGTTGCAATGGTAGACATTATTCACCTTTAGTGTCCCCGTCTTGGTTGGCATTGTCAGCCTGCCCACATAGCGTACAATTGCACGGTTCGATGGGACAGCCATCATTAGACTAATTGGCACCTTCAGAAGTTCATTGATCTTGAAGAACTTGGATCCCCCACTTACATGCACAGTAGAACCCAAATCAAGAAGTATCTGACCTTCTGATATTGCCTCCACGTCAAGTTGTCAAACGTGTCCACCAATCTTATTGGCACCCAATGGTCTAGATGGAGGAACATAGCGGGATCCCCTGTCCGCGTGATTAGCTGGCGGGGGAGGAATGACACCCATTCTGACGTGATCCCAGAAATCATCACAGTCTGCGTACCAGTGGCCCTGGTTACCACAGTAATGGCAAGATTAGCCAAATTTCTTCAGGAGGGCGTTGTTTGGCTGCTTTCCCGTGAAGAGGCTGGCTTTGTCAATGGAAAGTTTGCTTGAGGGCCCCGCCCGCTGTTCACTGGTGGCTTGCAGTCGTCGGCCAGGTGGTACATATCTTGCCGGGCCGTAATGTTTAACAGCTTGCACAGACATCTCCACATCAGAGGGTATTGTTCCAGCTGTCATCGACGATTGTGACTTTAATTTGTTTAGGCAAGTTTGGATGCCGGTTGATACTTTGGTGAAACTAGGTGGCATGAGAATATCATTAAGGCTTTGTCCTAGCGCCTATTTGAAGTTTTGGGCATCAACTCCGCCTGGAGGATTTGCACATGCTTGCATGATCAAGCCGTAAAACTTGTCAAGAGAGATGTCAATGCAAGTAAGATCGGCTATGATTTTGTGGAAGCCTGCAATCCAAACATCATTGGCACCCCCCTTGTTGGTAAAGGTTGACATGAAGCGGTCAACAATAGCCAGCTTGTGTTGAAGATCTGTTTTACTGCATTTCTTCTTCAGAAGTTCAATGAGCGCCTGAGCATCCTCCGTTCCAGATCCTTCCACAATGCTGAGAAGGGTATCATCAATTGTATTTTGGATGATAATTGTAATAGACTCTTGGTGGTCGCGGTAAAGGTGGTTGAATGCGCCAGGGTTTTTCATGAAACTCAAATCTTGGCGCAGGGATCTACGTAACGTCCAATCAAGGGCTGCCTCCCACTGGGAGTAATTGGATCCATCAAAGACCAGCAAGGTTTGCTTTGGATTCATGGTGTTGTGGACAGCTACTGGGTCTTCCAAAAACTTCTTGGTGATGGGATCCAGATTATTCACGGGGGCCGGTCCATGGAGGTGTGGTGGATTGGCTCGCTCCAACCGCTCAACTCTTGCTTGTAGGTTATTAATCACCTCCATGAGGGATTCAATTGAAGCCCCGCTCATGTTAGCCTGGGTTGGTACAAAACGCTCATCTTGAGCAGAGTAAAGAGAAGAATCCTCCGACAACGGCTGTTGTCTGATCACGTCAGAGTCGTCACTATCCTCAAGTATGTTACAAAAGCTTGCCATCCACCTACCTGTGGACTATCTCTAGCCTACCAGCGATTGACTCAGGTTGGCCCTACAACACGGGCTGGTGATAAGCCGGCTTTTAACCTATTGAGTTTGGGTTTACTGCCCAAATACCCAAAACCACAAGATTAGCTTAACCCGCCATCGTGTTGGACACAAACTCTGATCTTAGATTACTAACCTGCCCAAATACCCAAAACCACAAGATTAGCTTAACCCACCGTTGTGTTGGACACAAACTCTGATGGGGAAGAGTCTGTCTGGATCTGCGGGTTGGCTAGAATATATACATGAGGATTTTCTTATAATAGCATAATCTAGGTATTATGCTTATAATCCATGGTATGTGTCTAATTGTGGTTATTTATTTATATAATTTGTAAAACGTGTGACTCCGGTTCATTACACTCTTTTTCCTCTCTCTCCCCCAGGCCATGGCCTCCCTACGCCCCCCCAACCTTCCCCGAATGGAGGGAATATCAAACGAGGAATTAACACCCGATTTAACCGGCCCAAACACTTCTCGGAACGACAGCCAGCCAAGTGGCCTGGCCACCATGTTTACGCGTCTGATTGCAGATAGAGGGAATTTTACGGCAAACGGAGAACTAATTATCAACCAGACAACACTAGAGTTGATAAAGATTCTTATTTGCTTGGAGCAAGACCGCTTGGAGGCCGACAGAAGACGCGACGATTGGACGCAAGCTTTGGCAGACCAGATGAAATCAATGGCAGACCAAATCAGCAACCTAATAAGGATGCAACACCTAGACCCAACAACAGGTAGACGCCCATTACCAGCCAAAGTATCACATCAGCCAATGTACGCGGAACAAGCAAAATCACACCTACTGACCAATGCTCGCAAACCCATGACCCAACTGCCAACGGAAGATGGAATATGACTGTATTTCCCGGGAAGAGCGGTGATTCACTCCAATCCACTGAACAATCAGATTGAAAAGATTCCAAAAGCTCTATTTGTTCCAAGGGCCAACAAAACCCTCTCAAAAATGAACCCGCAAGCTCAAGATGAAATGGTAACAGTCACCGGGGCTCACGTAATGAACTTGGGAGACGTGGTTTTCTACACAAAGAACAAATTTCACCAAAAGTGGCTAATGGACCACCAGCATCTGTGGTTGAAAGAAGTACATCCGGATTTGGAAGCAACACCAAGCACTTGGTTGGTTCTTCCTCATGGCCTCCCCAAGGATTTCAATCCAACAACGGAATATAGCAAGATGAAACTGGCCACAACCAATGGCTTCAAAAAAGAGGAGTTGATTCGAGTATGATGGCTCTTGGACAACATGAACACCGCTAAGCAGGCGGGATCAATTGTATTATCCTTTGCCAGTAAAGAGCTAGCTGACCAAATTACCTACACAGGAATCTTCTTAGACTACGACTATCACCGAGTAACAACCTTCAAGCCTTACCCAGCCCAGTGTTACCAATGCCTCAAGATGGGCCATTTTGGCAAATGGTGCCTTGAACAAGCAAGGTGTGGCAGATGCAATGGTGAACATATGACAAAAGAATGCCCGGAATGCCCGGAGAATAACACCAAGATTGCAGAATGTGTCAAATGAAAAGAAGGATTAAGGAACAAAGTGGAGGGCTTAGAAGACTCCCACCGCTCGGTGTTCAGCGTATTATGCCCATATAAGAGGGCATGGCTTCAGGCTAAGACTTCCCATTCAAAACCACTGTCATGTTAATCAAAAACGTAACTGACCAAAATCTTGATCCACCTACTTTCTTTCCAAAACTTCCAAATAGGTCAAATATTGAGAACAGCCAACCACTTTGCGGGGCAACTGGAAGCCCTCCCCCAAGTGTTTTATCTTTCCTACAATTAAACTGCCACATTTCAAAAGAAATCACACTGCCTCTTCTCCACCACCCTTCACATGACTCCATCCTCCTATTACAAGAACCTTGGATAAACCCATATGCTCTCCTCCCCCCAACTCACCCCAAATGGCATATGTTAACAAGCTATAACCACACCCCCATCAATTGGAGAGATAGAAACAAATGCTGTGTGTATATCCACAAATCTTTACCATCTGAAGCAATACTACATTTGCCAGGCGGCTCAAAACACTTGCTAGGTGTTACAATACAGGGAGCTGACAACAAGAACTTCACGCTAGTGAATTTATACAACCCACCTAGCACCAATGCAGGCCTAAAGGACCTAGAGCAATGGCTGCCAATTTTTCACAATTGAAAAAACCCAATGGGCATCTTCATGGACTCAAATCTACATCACAGGATGTGGAACCCCATTGATTATAACTCAACACACAAAGGAGCAACCATACTGATAACCTTGTGTGGGAAACATGGGTTCAAATTAGCATCCCCACAACATGTCCCAACATTTTACTCGACCAAAGGTCCACTTAATATGGTCTAACCACAGGGCCTCACAACTTCTATCTGATGTTTGAGTTTTGGAGGAGAATTTTGGCTCAGATCACCAGGCCCTGAAGGGGCATATCAATATGGCTAAATCCTGCCAAACGCGTAGGTGGGAAAAACCTAACTGGGGACAACTTGACCCAAAAAAGTATGCAACACGCTCAAAGCCCAGCTGGAAGATTACCCTTTGGGCCAGGATGTGAAAAAAGCAGCTACGTACCCCTCCACCTCTCACAGACCACCCAACTTAACTGCGGACAAATGGTCAGTTGTAACATGTCAAGAACAAAATCCTGGTGGGACCCCAAAAACTCAATCGTATCCTCAAGACAAGAAAACGGGCCCAAAAATGGATGCTGTTGGAAAAGTCAGAGGCGGATTGCCACTGCTATAAAGAGTGGAATGATTACTTCTGAGCAATAGTCCCGGAGATGAAACAAACCCACTGGAGGGAACACCTTGAAAAGGCCAACAGCAAATCTGCATTCAAAGCCTTACAACATCTGAAACCAATGGCATCCGGTCAGGTCCTCCTGCTTAAGCAATCTGATGGAACTTTTGCTTTAGGGAAGGCCAAGCAAGCAAGGATGTTATTTGAAGGCACATCTCTAATCACAAATCACATTGATCTCTCTGACATAAGAGTAAATGAGGAGTGTCAACCGGCCATTTTTGACAAGGTAACTGAGGCAGAGGTAACCGGAGCAATCAGTAAACTAGCCATAGGGAAATCCCCAGGCCCCAACCAAGTTTGGAACAAGATCCTAAAGCTAACATGCCCAGTACTTTGCCCCCTGATGACCAAGCTATACAACCAGGTCCTTAGTCAGGGCAAGTATCCCCAATGCTGGAATAACGCCACAACCGCTATAATAAGGAAAGCAAACAAACCCAGCTACACATACCCAGGGGCCTACCAACCTATAGCACTACTTAATACTCTGGGAAAAACCCTGGAGCTAATCCTGGCAAGATGAATAGCAGAATGGGCCACGGCATCCTTGTCACTACCCACCTGGCACTACGGAGGTACGAAGGGAGTGGGTACCAAAGATGCATTATGGTACCTTGACACCTGGGTAAGGGATTGTTGGGCAGAAAAGAAAGTTGTAGTTGTGCTTTTCTTAGACATTCAGTCAGCGTATCCAACTGGCCACCCTGCTAGACTGATACATATTTTGAAGAATAAGGGGTGCCCTGCTTACCTATGGATCATCGTGCGTGACTTCCTGAGGGACAGATGCACAACACTTTGCCTGGATGATTATTTCTCACCCCCAGAGAAGTTACCCCTGGGCTTGCCGCAAGAATTGCTGCTTTTGGTTATTCTATACATCATATGTAACTCAGACCTCCTCCAATTGTCTAAAATGCCCCATAATAGGTCCACCTCCATAGGGTATGTAGATGATGTAGTAAACCTCACCTCAGGCTGAAACCTGCAAGAGGCCTTAGCAACAATGAACATTTTGGCCAGGGTATTGCTCAGATGGGCAACATGGCATGCCGCTGTCTTTGAAAAGAGGAAATCCCCACTGGTCTTTTTATCCAACTCCAAGGACTCACCAAGCTCCCCATCCTCTTTTGTCTTCGGTGATACTCCTATTGAATACTCTCAGTCAGCAATGTGGCTGGGAGTAACGCTGGACAGCAAGCTGAACTATCATCAGCACCTAGGTAATGTCTCTAATAAAGGGAAATCCATGATTTTCTCTTTTGATTGCCTTGGAAGCTCACAATGGGGCCTGCCAAAAAGACACCACTCCAAAATTATTCAATCTGTCTTCATACCCATGGTGACCTACCTGGCTCAAATATGGGCTAAAAAGAAAAACATGGCCAGAATTCTAGCCATGAACTCCAAGCTGGACAGAGTTTGTGCTGTCTGGAGCAAAGGCATTTTCAAAACTACCAGCTCTACGTGGATCAAACAACACCTAACTCATAGACCCCTTGTTGAAGCAGTTAAAAATACAGCTTTTCTTTTCTTCACCAGAAAACTAACAAAGACTGCGCTCCCTGTAAGCATCCAAAAAAAACTCATACACAGGCTGAAAAAACCAATCAAAATGGATCCTTCAGCGGTCAACAACACCTTATGCAGAGGAATGCTGACAACATTCCTTGATTCAGATGTGGAAACAATCTCCATCCAGTAGAAAGCTGTGGTGCTCTTTTATGGACGCAAGTCGGGAAAGGGCTGCGGGCGGCGGGCTCAGCAGCAGCGGCACGCTCAGAAATGGGTAGGGCCTTGCCGCAGCTAGCCGCGCTGCGGGCTCAGCAGCAGTCAGGTAGGCCCAGCAGCGGTCAGGTCAGGCTCAGCACCTGGAGACCAACGGATCACGCAGATTGCAGACCAAACGGAATGTGCAGATTGGACGGCTCGCGCGGATCAAGCGGATTGCGCATTGCAAGACCCGCGGATTGGATCACGCAGGTATGCCCCGGATTCCTGGAACGGGTTGTTGGGCGGAAGCGCGGGGGCGGGCGAACCGGGCGTACGTCAATATTTAGGGGCGTGGGTTATGGGGAAAGGGATGGAGGGGTAGGATTGGGCTAGGGTTCTGTGATTAGGGGTTGTGTTTCATCATTCTTGCTTACTTGCGGTTGTACTTAGGTTAGGGTTGAGAGGGAGGACTTAAATACTTCACTCCCAACTCCGGGTTGTAGGGGGGAGATCACTTTAATATCACTGGATGATCACATTGGATCAAATCAGATTGGATTGGATTAGAAAGGAATAGATTCATCTTATTATCACTCTATCACTCACTCACTCTCACTCTCTCTCTCTCTTGACCGGCTGCATCCAATCTCCTTACAGACGCTTCAATCAATAACTTCCGGAACTCAAGGACTTCAGGGGTATTCCCCCTTTGGTTTCCACAACGCCAAAGCCAACCCCTTGTGGAGAGGCGCCAAATACTTAAAATCTCACTTCATCAAAACAGGAAGCAATCTTGGCCACTAACAATGTAATCAAACAGGCAACAGAAAGCAATGCACTGATATTTATGGATGGATCCTATGAGAAGGTGGAGCACCAGCAATAATGATGAACACTAATGAACAAATCCTGTTCCGCACAGGCACAGCAGTGGCCCACTCAAACCAAAAATGCAAGACTTTAGGGGTAATAGGGGCTTTCAAATTGATAAAAACGTTCAACGCCAGGGCATTTGATTGGTTTCTAATCCTCATAGACAACAAGGGAGTACTACCAAGAACAATGTGCCCTACAACAGAGAAACCCTGTGTAAGACTCCAAACAGTGCTAGGCCGTGGCAGTTCTGTGGAGCGCAAAGGTGCTGTTTAGGCTGCCCTCCTGAGTGTTACAAAAATATTTAAATGTAACCAAGATCAAAGTCCAGAACCTGGTAAATGGGGGACCAAATTTAAGAGGATAAAGATTATAGTGGTTTGTAGCTGGGAAACAACACTATCTGAGGCAAGATGGTGCCGGGGAAAACTTAAATAGAAGAAGTCAAGGTTTGTTCAGAGTTCAAAAAGACAAGGCAATTGCAAGTAACAACACCAACAAGCTAATAGCTCTGGTTGTCAGCAGAAGCTTAGGAAAGATCAACTCAATCCCAAACAACCTCCAGGTTCTCAATGAACCTTCCCAACTCTCCGCAATCAAGCACTTGAAGGGTACCCAATAACTGTGGGTGGCTGCACAAGACAAAGCTAATTTTTTGAAGAAGCTCTAGAAGAAAAACAATAACTAATTCAAACAAGGATAACCCAAAACTTCTCAAGGGACTCAAGAGTAGCGTGCCGGAATTCAACTTCAAAAGAAATGAAGGGAGGTTTAACACTCCAGGTTTTAAGCTTAATAGAACCTCTTCAGTCAAACGTGACTTGTTCCAGAAATATAATCAAAGGATGATCAGGACCAGTATGGTTGGATAAAGGGATCAGGAGTGGTGTAACACACTCAAGAATTCAATTAGTTGAATTCTTCTTCAACCAGCAAAGCTATTGGTTGGTGATAAGGATCAAGGATCAAGGGTTTGAGTATGGAGGCTCAAGGATCAAGGGGCAATAATAGATATACCCAAATTTTTGTCTCAGATAAAGGGGAATGAAGACCCCATGGATGATGTATTGCAAGGTGAAAATGATTTTGATCCTCCCTGGTATGGTAGGATGTGATGATGATGGTGTGATCTGATCTGATGATAAGGTAGAATTTGCTGATAGGATCCGCTGATGTTCCTCAAAAAGGCAGGGGAGAGCCCCTCCTTATATGGGCAGGAGGCCCTGTTAGACTATGTACAAGGGATACTACAAATGGAGCGGAAAAAGAAAGATTTTTTTTTTTTGATTTTCAGATTTTTAGGTGATCAGAAAAATTTGATCATGCAGGCAAGTGGAAATCCGGCCTTCCTGACCGGGGTGGGATCTATTTCATCCCTTCACCAGCTCCTGCGCCCGTCCGTGGACAGACGCGCACAACAAATACCAGGATCACCCACCCCTTGCCCAAAGGAGGAAGGGGTGGGAAAGGAAAACGTATCAGGCCGCCCGCGGGTGTCTGCGGGCGGTAGACAACACTCTCCACCCCCACCCAAAGATGGAAGGGGGTGGGAGAGTCCCAGGAAGGGTGATGGATTGGTTGCAATTTGAACAAGAGTTGGAGGGGGCAAGGGAAGTAAATGATCTGGTGGAATTTCTCGATCGAGGGGGTGGTGAGGATGATTCAATAGATCAGCAATGGTGATGTTCTCAGGAGGTTTGATGGACATGGGAATCAACATTTTCCCATGGATTTCATAGGCTGAGGAATCATTGACGGTGGAGTTGTAATCAATTAACATTTTGTCAAGGGTTTGGATGAATTGGTGGTATTTTCAAAAGAGGGACCTGTGGAATCAATACGGTTGTGTTGGGTTGAATAAGGGTTAGGTAGTTTCAGCCAAGGGTGGTAATTGTCAAGTGAGGGAGATTGGATGAGTGGGATCAAGAAGAGGATGGAAGTGATGGCAGAGGGTCAAAGTGAATGAATATATTAGGACCATCAAATCTTAATGATGATGGTCAGTCTACAGGATGAAGGCAGTTGATGGTGGAAGGATTTTGGAGGGTTGATGAGGGGATGATGGGCAAGGTTGAGGAGGCAAGATTGTTGGAGTCGATCAAAGTCTGTTTGGCGGTGGAGATGGATGAAGATGAAGGGAAATTTGGCCCGCGCGTTTGGCCAAAAGGAAGGGGGAGAACAAAGGGAGAAGGGATTGAATGTGCTACATAGATGGTCAGGCCAAGAGAGGCCTGTCCTAGACAAATGGGACAAAGGGATGTTTTACAGGATGAGGAAGTTGGAGAAATGATACTGAACAAGAAATTCCGTTTTTTTTTTTGAATAACACCTAAATAAAAGAATTGTAATTTTTTTTTTGAATTTTTCTGCATCTGGTCCAGGGTGTCTGGATTTGGTCACCACATCTCTCCCCAACTTACAGACTGTCCCTAGTCTGCATCTGGGCTTGATGTCATAAAAAAAAAGAAAGGAAAGATGATTGAACACAAGAAATGGCCATTTGATCTTGAGAGTGATTAAAAAGAATATCTTGATCCATCCAAAGAAGATCTTCTAGAGTCAACTGCAATAAAATGAAGAAGGCTTCCCAGGTGCTCACGTATGTGGCATAAAGTAGAGTTCACAACAAAAACGCAGCTGATGACCCTGGTGGTGCACAATTGGGAGGACTTACTTCTGATCAAAGTTGCCTCTACAACAATAAAATTTCTTGACCTGATCAGCAGAGAACCTCCTGGCCATCTGAGTACCATCCAGCTCCTCCAAAAGATATGATTCACCTCAGACTTGGTGGACCACTCAATAAGGACCATTCCAGCAATTGGAAAAAAGCTTTCCCCACTGAATTTCCAAGGATTGGTTGTAAGATAAAACTAGATCACTGTCAGCCTACTAGATTCCAAGGACCTCACTACTTCTAGCTACTAGAGGTGATAGAAAGTTTGGATCAAAAATAAGATAAAATGCCAGGTATATGATTTGGCTAAAAGGGTTAAATTTATTTATATATTTATAAAATAAATTTAAATGGAGGGGCCAAGACCTTAATGGGGTTGTTGAGCCCTCCAGAACACAGGTATATGTCTTTTAAGGACAATATAGGAGCAATTGTGGTGCCTGTTGTCAGCCTGCTACTTAGCACGGAGCAACCTGACAAAGCAACAACAATAATAATATTAACAAAAATAAAAAGAACAAAAAATTAATAAATAAATAAAATTATTATAAAATGAAGGAGTAAAAAATCCATAAATATTATTGCAGAAATGGATTCTTCACCCAAAATGAGGTAGGGTCACTCACTGACCCCACCCTTGAATTCTTACTCCTTATACTTTTTAATTAATTTAATATAAAATGGTAAATGACCACGGCACCAGTATGACACCTTTTGGCCATTTTAATATTTCACATGATATGTCATGTATAGGTTTCACACCTAAATTTCAGTCAAAATCCAGGTGTTGTGTGTAGTTTAGGAGTTACACAAGGAATTGTGTTTTGTCACAATTCCCGCACGCAGCCCCGCGTCCCTACAGCGCTGGTCTCCCGCGTACGCAAACTCCCGCACGCAGCCCCGCGTCCCTACAGCGCTGGACTCCCGCGCAACTGAACTCCTGCGCAGGTAATCCCGTGACCTAGTTACGCGCGCAGCGTTTCAGTCCCCCGCGCGCATTTGAGCAGCGGATCAGTCCCCGCGCGCATTTGAATGGACTGATCCCCGCGCCTCCTGCCGTGATCAGTCTGACAGCCAGGTACCGCTCAGAGGAGCTACAATATGGTAGGATCTACACTACATATGTAAAGCTACCACACAAGCATAGATTATAGTTAAAAAACCTTAACAATTAATTAAAATTAGTTATTAACTAATTTTTAGTAATTTTTATTAATTAAATAAAGATCCAGACTCACCACAACATGAGTTGATCAGAACCTTCAAAGACCGCAAAACTACATAAGGAGTGGTCGTAAAAATTATTGAAAATTACATACAGGATCAGCAGAGGATGGAAAATCAATAAAAATCCACGTCTGCTCACTTTGGACCAGTACTTACAGTACAAGTTGAGGATCAGTGCAGGATCAGCAAAATGACTAATCTATTGATTAACAGATCCTGCAGCTAAAAAGGAGCTGTTCCTTGACAGATCTAAGGCCAGCAGGCTAACAGCACCTTGAGGACGTGCCAATCTTGCCCTGACTGCCCCCCTAGCCTCAGCCCATGGCTAGTACCCCTTCTAGAGGCTTTCAAGCAACCAAAAAAGAATATTTAAACAGGCTCTTTTTGCCCTTCTGTTCCCAATCAGTTATCAGTTATCAGAAATATTATTATTATCAATCAGACATTGTGTCATTGTTAGTCAAGTGCTTATCAAGAAGAAAGCAAGTGATTTATGATCTAGTCTGAAGTATTATTATTATTATTTTCTAAAAAACTATCAACAACCAGAATTTTGAACCAGCCACCAACCCCATCTGTTCTGAAGCTTCTTACCTGAATCTTTGCAGGATTTCTGTGGATTACTTCCCAAGTAAGTTGTTCCCTTCCTGCTCTGGGTTTGTGTGCTGCTTTGCCCGCCCAAATTAGTGGATAAGGCCTTAGAAGGCACCCATCTTCATTCCAAGGTTATAAACTGCCTAAGGAGGCCCCTTGAGGAGAGGTTGCCAAGTCTGTAAAGACCCCCAGTAGTATATTACTGTGGCCCCTCTTTTTATATTATATTTAAAATATTTATAACCAAACCAATTAAACCTTGCACTTGCTCTTACCATACCATTATTGGAGCTTTGAAGTGTTTATTCTTTGGAATATTATTGCTCCAAATTCTTTTATCACTCTCTGTAGCTAAAGGACTGCAAGGTTCCTGGTATCAGAGAGCTGACAACTGTGGGGTTGACAAGGATTCCTTTCAAGAAGGGTGTGTGTAATTTCCTTGGGGCATAGGTTATGCAAAACCTACAAAAAGGGGTATAAGTCAGCAGGATCACTTACTAGGTCTAGATCCGGACTTATTCTTTATGAATGGGCCAATATTCAAGGATTCAGGGTGCTGGAAGTTGGTACTGGGGCAGGCCGAATGGTTGGTTGTTCAATTTGGCCAAAAAACAGGGATTCAAGAATTATGGTCTACAATTTTATCAGAAAGTGGTCCAGGATCACACACTTATTTCTTATAAGGGTTTGATGGCTTGAGGACGAAAATATATGAAGCAATAATGACTATATGACTGGATGAATCTGGTAGAAATAGCTGGGGGAAGGTCCTTTATTTATATTGTTTGGGTCCCCTCATGGTACAGTCCTTTTACCAGCCAAAGGAGGGTGACCAAGGCTAGTGCTGAGGCCAAGGAGCCATCAGTGTGTTTGTGTGGACCTGCTCTAGTCACTAAAGAGGTACAGGAAGCCCTATGTCATCATGCTTGGGGCTTGATACACGTTTCCAAGCCTCAAGTGATATCATTGTACCAGCCATGTATCCTGATTTGAGGCTAATAATTTAAGTACAGGCCCTTGTTTACTGAGGCTAGGGATTTGGAAGTATGTCCTAGACCTCTGAAACCTGTTCGCAACTTTGATTTTGAGGCCTTATTGGTCATTATTGGTTGTGTATGGGCTAATTTGTACTGTAACAGCCACAAATACATACAGGGGCCTTTCTTCCTTAATTGGGTGATACAGGGTGTATCTGAGGGTTGGGGAATGTTTGGAGTGTTCTGGCCCGAAGCAGGGCATCTGATGTAGCTATTGTGACTGTCTTTGGGTGCTACAGTATCTTCTTAGTACTGCAATAGGGCTGTAACATTCCTTTTTGGGAAAATTACAGGAGCCCTGTATCTTCTAATGTGTACATATTACATTTAGGGTGATACAGGGTTTATCTGAGGTTTGGGGGCTTTGGGATTGTTCTAGCCCGAAGCAGGACATCTGCTGTAGCTATAGTGGTTGTCCTGGGGTGCTACAGTATCCTCTTAGTACTGTAATAGGGCTGTAACATCCCTTTTTGGGAAAATTACAGGAGCCCTGTATCTGCTAATGGGTACATATCACAATGGGTAAATATTAAATTAGGGTGCAGGGCCCTTAATTCCGAATTTGTGGTGGTTAAGCTTACATAATTATGGGTTTCTGACCAAACTTTTGGTCAGAAACCAGTACTTGTGGATATTACAAGCAAGGGTACATGAGTGAGCATAGTTCTACCTGAAGGAGTCGGAAATGGGTGGTGGTCTCAGTGGGTGAACCTACCTAAATTGGCACCAAAAATCCATTTTTTTAATAATATTTTTGGATTTCTTACAAATTAAGGCTTTATTCCTTATTTTTATTTTATTTTATTATTTCCGTATTTATTTATTAATTCATTTATATTTTATTTGTTTTAGGCTTTAGTCAGTTGGTTCTGAATAGTAGCCAGCTGACAATCACCAGGATTCAAGGGATCCCTGAATCAATTGGAATGCTTATCCTCCCAATACTGGACTGATTCTTCCCTTGAATCCATCATTTTCTGATAAGCTTCATCACAAACATCTTCACTTTTCTCCAGTTGCTGGGATCTGGCAACTAATAGATCAGTGGTGGAAGAAACCTTTTCCCATGAAATACCTAAGAAAGATTTCATTTCCATATCAAGAGGAAGGGCAGCCCTCTCTCCAAAGATAATTTTGTAAGGTGAGTAGCCAGTGGTTTGCTTAGTTGAAATTTGATAAGAGAAGAGGACCAGCGGAAGAAATTTGCAACAATTCTTTCCATTTTAACCAGCCAACTTGACAAGAGCAGCCTTCAAAGGGGAATGGCCTCTTTCCACCATGCCTTGTCCTTCAGGATAATAAGGAGTGGTCACCCTATCTTGACCAGGAAGCAATCGGATCATTTTGGCCAGTTTGTGTCACGCTTTGCACTTAGGAATTATTGTCTTCATCACTTTGACATGTCCTCTCCTCAGTACCATCTATCTCAGTCTAAAAGCATGACACAAATAAAGCACAACATCAATGGTGCGATCTGCTACTTCCTCTGGCTTGTGTTGACCTTCCAATCTTGGCGACCAACTCAGTATATACTTGCAAACTTTGCGGTTAACTCCATACCGGTTGGCCATCCATTATGATATCCAATCTCCTTCCCTGGCCAATCAACAGCCTCGGACTTCCATCTTTGGTCACGCACTGTTTGTTAGTTTGCATCTTTGTCTAACTAAGCCATCACTACTGTACAGTTTGCAATTGGACTAGTCCCTACCCTGCATACACTATTACTTCTCATTTGCATTAACTTCAACGTAATTTGCTCCTGTCCCAATTCATCATACAATTATACACTCAGGTTCTATTATCTTGCACTTACGCTATGACCTCAGATATGTACTACTGCTTCATTTCCTATCCCGTTCCAGTCATTCATTGCCTCACCGGCTTCAACTGTAGTTAGCTCATCACCAGGTTGTATCTAGTCACTTTGGATTACCTTATAAGGGCTATCCCCCTGCCTGATGATTGTCTCCTCAGTTAGTTAATTTCATACATTCTCGCATTTTGCTACAACCTAGTTATCACGTTGGACTCAGGTTGAGTTTCCTTCCTCGGAAAACATTCCATTCCTCTTGCCGTTTGTTGAGTGGCATAACCAAGTTCGCACTTTGCAACTGAGTCTTGCTAATCGCACTTGCCATTGCACTCAGCATTCCTTTGCGCTCACGATAATCTAAGAATTGCCCTATAGTACGTGGGGTGGTCATTTGACAGTAAATTAACTAACTCAACTCATCTATTGTAGCTTTCCAACCTATATTAGAATTCTTTTTCTCAATGTCACGTACTTGCTCAACCAGGAACACTTCCCTCGCCCCCTATAATGATGAGATCCATCAGGTAGGGAGAACCAGCGTTCCATGGGCCCAACAACCCTTAGATCCCGTTCCTCCTTCAAAATTGCCATCTGTTGAACCCCTTGATGATCCTCGGACTCCTCCACAGGATGTTTTGACGCAACCTCTTGTGGAATTCGCAGATTCCAACCATTCTTCCAATGAAAGCTTGACTTGTGATAGACCAGGGGTTTGCAATAATGCTCCCAAGCCCAATGCTCCAACCCTGCTTTCAACATTGATCCAGGCCCTCACTCATGGTGCCAAGCAATCTAGTCCAAGTACTCCTAGCTTTCGCACTCCGAGCATGAAACAACCCAATCACTTTACGGGAGAACACCCTCATAAGCTTAGATCCTACCTACAGTCTTGTAAAATCATCTTTTCAAACAACTCCAACAATTTCCCTTCCGATAGGCATAAAGTTATGTATGCTTCTTCCTTCTTAGGAGGTAGAGCCTCGCAGTGGTTTGAACCGTACCTCAAACTTTTGTCCAACAACAGTCCCACTTGTATTCTCAACAACTGGGACAGGTTCAAGCAACAACTTTTCACCCTGTTTGGCGACCCCAATGAAGTTTGAAACGCCAAATACAAAAATAATAGTTTAGTTATGAAGGAAAATGGTAGAGCTTCTGTTTATATTTCTCATTTTCAAACCTTGCAGTCTTGCATCCAGTGGAACGTGGCCGCTCTTCTATTCCATTTCCGAAAGGGTCTACCGGCACGCTTAATTGAACAGCTTGCAGTTGGGGGTCATAAGACAACCTCACTTCAGCAGTTAATCAATTGAGTGATTGAGCTTGATAATGGCTATCATGACAAGAATTGCTCTTGGCAAAAAAACCATGGACCATCCACCTTGGCTCCAAGGGTGGACGAATCCTCGAAGCAAAACACAAGGAACCCAAAACCATCCAAACCAACCCCAACTTTGAACTCCAACTCGACTTTGCCTTTGTGTTGAATACAGGAAACTGAACCAGGTAACCCAGAAGAATGCCTATCCAGTAACACCTATGTCACATCTCCTCACCCTCTTCCATGGAGCTGCTTATTTCTCAAACTTAGACCTTCAAGGTGCCTATAACCTAATTTGCGTTAGGGAAGGTGTCAGCTCTCTGATACCAGGAACCTTGCAGTCCTTTAGCTACAGAGAGTGATAAAAGAACTTGGAGCAATAATATTCCAAAGAATAAACACTTTAAAGCTCCAATAATGGTATGGTAAGAGCAAGTGCAAGGTTTATTTGGTTTGGTTATAAATATTTTAAATATAATATAAAAAGAGGGGCCACAGTATTATACTACTGGGGATCTTTACAGACTAGCAACCTCTCTTCAAGGGGCCTCCTTAGGCAGTTTAAGAACCTTGGAATAAATATGGGTGCCTTAGAAAGGACTTATTCCACTAATGTCCGGGCTTAACAGCACAAGTGGCCTAGACAGGAAGGGAAACACTCACTCTGAGCACTTGACCACGAAAATCCTGGAATAATTGGAAGGGTTTCAGAGCAGATGGGGTAGATTGCTCGACTAAACTTCAATGGTTGATTGGTTAATAAAGGTAAATAATACTACTACAGACTAAGTCATAAATCACTTGCTTATCTTCAAATAAGCACTTGATTAACAATGACACTGTGTCTGATTGATAATAAATAATTCCTGATAACTGATTAACTTATTTTGTGGTGAGTCTGGATCTTTATTTAATTAATAAAAAATACTAAAAATTAGTTACTAACTAATTTTAATTGATTTTTAAGGTTTTTGAACTATAATCTATGCTTGTGTGGTAGCTTTACATATGTAGTGTAGATCCTACTATATTGTAGCTCCTCTGAGCGGTACCTGGATGTTAAACTGATCACTGCAGGAGGCGCGGGGATCAGTTCATTCCAATGCGCACAGGGACTGATCCGCTGCTCAGATGCGCGCGGGGGACTGTACCGCTGCGCGCGTGACTAGGTCACGGGATTACCTGCGTGGGAATTCAGTTGCGCAGGAGTCCAGCGCTGTAGGGACGCGGGGCTGCGTGCGGGAGTTGCGTACATGGGAGACCAGCGCTGTAGGGACGCGGGGCTGCGTGCGGGAGTTTGCGTACGCAGGAGACCAGCGCTGTAGGGACGCGGGGCTGCGTGCGGGAGTTGGCTTACGCGGGAGTCCAACGCTGTAGGGACGCGGGGCTGCGTGCGGGAGTTTGCGTACGCGGGAGTCCAACGCTGTAGGGACGCGGGGCTGCGTGCGGGAGTTTGCGTACGTGGCAGACCAGCGCTGTAGGGACGCAGGGCTGCGTGCGGGAGTTTGCGTACGCAGGAGACCAGCGCTGTAGGGACGCGGGGCTGCGTGCGGGAATTGTGACAAAACACAATTTCCCGTGTAACTCCTAAACTACACACAACACCTGGATTTTGACTGAAATTTAGGTGTGAAACCTATACATGACATATCATGTGAAATATTAAAATGACTAAAAAGGTGCCATACTGGTGCCGTGGTCATTTACCATTTTCTATTGAATTAATTAAAAAATATAAGGAGTAAGAATTCAAGGGTGGGGTCAGTGAGTGACCCTACCTTATTTTGGGTGGGGGAATCCATTTCTGCAATAATATTTATGGATTTCCTACTCCTTTATTCTATCATAATTTTATTTATTCATTTATCTTTGTTCCTTTTAATTTTGTTAGTATTATTATTGTTGTTACTTTGTCAGGTTGCTCTGTGCTAAGTAGCAGGCTGACATTATTTCCCCACTCCAAGATATGACTTTATCTGAAAAAAATTTTTGGGGGCTCAGTGTCTTTTACTGGCTCTGTAGTTTCGCAGGTGTATAGGTCCATCTGGAATGTTGTTTTCAGGTAGCCATTCATCTTTATCAGCTGATTCTCCTTTGTATCTGACTAAGTAAAG
This sequence comes from Puccinia polysora, assembly GCA_025617555.3. Taxonomy (NCBI): domain Eukaryota; kingdom Fungi; phylum Basidiomycota; class Pucciniomycetes; order Pucciniales; family Pucciniaceae; genus Puccinia; species Puccinia polysora. Next base: position 29,337,267 of record CM062640.1, read on the forward strand.
TCTAACATCTTTTCCTTGGATCCTTTCTTTTTTATCTTTAAGGATTTTACTAACTTTTCCTTTGTCCTTCTCAAGCTCATCTAAGACTGGTATTTCAAGTGAAGGGGTCTTTTCTCCTTCTCTGGGATGGTAGTGTTTGACAAGGCTAACTGGGAAGACTGGGTGTTTCCTAGAGAGTTCATTACTGAGGATGACTTCTACGGCATTCTTACCATGGAGTTTCTTGATAGTGAAAGGCCCAACAAAGGCTGGTCTGAGTTTTCTGTTTCCAGCCAAGTTATTGAAATTGGCGGTTGAAATTAGAACTTGATCTCCTATTCTGAAATCAGGTTCTTTGTGAGTTTTATCCCACCTCTGTTGGTTGTATTCAACAGCATCTTGTACACACTTAGCAGCGTGCTTGTTTGCCATATCTATCATGTTTTTGAAGTCCAGTGATGTTGGATGGATATTAGTCAACTCCTGATTGAGGTTATCTTTGGGCAATTTGGGGATCCATCCTCTTTCCAGTATGTAAGGAGCTTCTTTGGTAGTAGAGTGTTTACTACTGTTATAGGCCATTTCTAGTGCAGGTAAAAGGCTAACCCAGTCATGGCAATATCCGTCTGTATTTTTGTACTCCATCCCAAAGCAACAGAACCTTCTGAGCATATCCTCTAGAGTCTGGATCATTCTTTCAGCTAATCCATCTTTCTGGGGGTGATAAGCTGTAGAAAAGGCTAAGGTAGTTCCTAACATATCATGGAGGTTTCTCCAGAATTCAGACGTGAATTTGGGGTCTCTATCACTGATAATAATCTTAGGAATTCCTACATCAGCAATTAGTCTGTTCCAGAAGAGTAAGGCTACTTCCATAGCTTTGTCTTCCTTATGGTTAGGTAGAAACTTGGCTTTCTTAGAAAATCTGTCTACAATAACCAGGACTGAGTTGTAAGAGTAAGCTCCTCCAGGGGGCAGTCCTGTTACAAAGTCCATGTTGATAACTTCCCATCTTTTCCTGGGCTCAGCTATCCTTTGGAGTAGTCCAAACCTTTTCCCAGTGGTCCTGTTGGACTTCTGACAGATTTCACAGCTTGAAACATACTTGATAGTGGAGTATCTCCAGTTGATCCACCAGGCAGTCTGCTTTACTTTATCTAGGGTTCTATCAATAGACAGGTGACCCGAAGAGCAATTATCATGACATTCAGCTAAAACAAGTTTGATATGCTCTGCTTTGGTCAAGACTATAACACTAGAGTGTTTATGCCGGTAATATACTATCCCATCCCACAGTGTGAATCTGCCTTCTTTATAGGACTTCAGCAGGGGTTCAGGTAAACTGTTTATGAGTTCAGATGGAGGTGAGGTACTTTCTATGATGTTAATCAAAGTCTTCATGCCAGAGTTGTATGCTTCTCTGATGGAGCTGAACAGTGATTCATCTAGTTCAAATATGTGAATTCCTATGATGGGGGCTTCAAGATTAAATAGGTTAATGTTTAGTATAGGAAATATATCATGATCTTCTGGGTCATGAGCAGGATTGCTAGTATCATTTGGTAGAGCATTTCTGCTAAGACTGTCAGCATTCTGATGTTTAACTCCAGCTTGGTGGACTATTGTCATCTGACCTCTGTACTGTTGTATGGCTATCTGCCATCTTAACATATGCCTGATAGGAGTTTTCATGTTCATGAGGGTTCTAACAGCATTGCAATCAGTGATCACCACAAAATTTGTACCTTCCAAATAATAGTGGAGTTTTTCTAATGCCCATACTAGAGCAAGGCATTCCATTTGGCTGGCACCATATCTCTTTTCAGTATCTTTGACTTGTCTAGATATGAAGAGTATAGGTTTCTCTACTGGTTTATCCTCTTCTATTACTTCTTGGTGTAATGCAGCTCCTAATCCTTCCATGCTAGCATCTATGTAAAGTTTGAAAGGTTTAGAATAATCTGGTTGTATCAACACTGGGGCAGTAGTCATAGCTACTTTGAGTTCCTCATAATTCTTCAATCTTTCATGAGTCATTTCGAATAAAGTGTTGTTGTTGCAGATCTCATATAAACACTTGGTGAGGTTAGCAAATTTAGGTATGTACTTCCTGTAATAGCTGCAGAAGCTTATAAAGGATAAGAGTTCCGTTTTGTTCTGGGGCATAGGTCTGTTCATTACTGCGGCTATCTTACTTTGGTCAGCAGTTAAAGTTAGTCCAGAAACAATGTGTCCTAGAGCTTTGAGTTCTCCGTATCCAAAGTTGCACTTTTTCATAGATACTTTTAATCCTACTGTGGCAATTGTTTTAAGCACTAGCCTTACTTTATCCATATGAGTATCCCAATCGTCTGAATAAATGATAACATCATCTATGTATACCATCATCCAACCTTGTCTGATGAACATTCCTAAGACTGTATCCATCATTCTTTGGAAGTGGGAAGGAGCATTTTTAATACCAAATGGCATTCTGAGATACTCATATATGCCTAAATGACATATAATTCTCATAAATTTCCTACTATCCGGACTGATAGGTATTTGGTGAAAGCCTTTCAACATGTCCATAGTAGTAATGAACTTAGCTTTAGAAAGATTATGTAGAGCCTGGTCAATCCTTGGGATAGGATAATAGTCAGCTTGAGTGTAGTTGTTGAGCATTCTAAAGTCTCCAACCATCCTAGACTTATCATTGTGCCAGGCTATTATCAGGGGGGTAGTTACGTCTACTTGCTCATTATGCCCTACTTTCCGTAAGACTTGTAAGTCCACTAGTTCTTGGATGTGGCTTTCTAGAGCAGTCCTAGATTTTGGACTAGAAGGGTAAGCTGGTCTCCTGAGGTTAGGAGGGTAAGGAGGCTTAATAGTCAAAGTTAAGACCATATCATGACCTTTAATATTACCAATGGAATGGTCTTTAGTGCAAAAAGCATTCTGGTTCTCAAAGCATGCTTGGAGAATATCTCTTTTCTGGTTTTCACTAAGCTGGGAATTCAAGGCAGCTTGGGAAAAGTATTCCTGGTTAAAAGTTTCTAAGTGTCTCTCATAAGTGGAATCATTAGCTTTAGCATTGATATGGCATATTTGGAACTTCTTGTTCCAATCTCCTCCTATAGTGAAATATCTCCCTTTACTCTGGAAGACATCTATCCCGTACAGGCAAAGAGAATCATTTCCTATAATAAAATAATCACATACTCCATTTTGTAGTACTACAAATTCAATCTTTATCTTGATTGATCCTTTAGAGTGGGGGAGTATGATTTCTGTTGGCCATACTCCAATAGCATTGAGAGGTGAGTTACAGCTGCTGAACTTAGCTCGAGGTACAGGTAGTAAGTTTTTCTTCCAGTTGGAATCCTGTTTATCTAAGTAGTCAGTTCCAACACAAGAGCAGAAGGCTCCACTGTATAGAAGTAATTTTACGGGGGAACCTTGTATCAAGCCAGTGGCATAACAAGTTTTACCACCAGTGTAACCTTTTCCAATAGAAGGTTTAAGGGTTAAGGTCTTAGCTTCAGAAACATGTTGGATTTTCATGTTAGGTGTCCATTTTTGAGGCAAATTGCTATCTTCATTAACAGGGTTAATATCTAGGGAAGATTCTATTTTACCTTCGATGACATTAATGGGATTAGTGATAATTAGGTCACACTCAGAGATGGAACAATCAGTGTCATCTAGTTGGGGGTCAGGATTAGTGTCATCCTCTTCTCCTTCAATAGGATTAATCTTTCTCCTGGGTAAAGGACAGTCAGGTCTTACATGCCCTGTTTGGTTGCAATTCCAACATGTCTTTTCTTTGGTCACCGAAGTATTCTTGGCTTCTGAGTTGATAGGTAGAGGTTCTTTATTCTTGTTATTATAATCTTCCTTATTCCTAGTAGTTGGTTCTCTGGGTTTATTAAGCTTTTTGTCTAAGCCATTCATGTCAATAGTTTCTTCTAATACTCCTATGAGAGTGGAAAGGTCAGAGTTCATGGGCATTCTGCATCTTACGCTATGGTTAAGTTGTCCTGGACATAGGTTGAGGAGTCTTTCATTGACTTCTTCTTTATCAGCATTTGGGTAGAAGCAGTCTAGTCTTCTCTTCTGGTCAAGGCACCATTTGTGAGGTTTGTCCTTAGATGGATCAAACAAGGAAGTTTCAAAAGTCTTCATCATTTTTCTTTTCCAAATTCTGGTACCAAATTGTTCCTTAATCAAGTCTTTCCACGAATTCCATGACAAAGATCCTACCTCTTCTCTCTTATTGATGAACCAGTCAAGGGCTACTCCTTCAAACAGTCTAGGTAGTCTTACTATGGCTATGTTATCAGGAAGTTCATAAGAGGCCAGAGTATAGTCAATAAACTTAATAAAACTGACATGATTGTATTCTCCTTCTCCGGAGAATTTAGGCCACTCAGTGATAGGGGGAAGCAATTTTAATGCTTGTTCTACTTCAGGAGTGGGACTAGGTCTGAAAGATTCATGCCTTGTTAGTCTTGGTCTAGAAGGTAGTTGGGGCGTACTGTGGTACCTGGAAGGTCTGATTTCATCAGAATCTGCAATGGGTTGAGATAATTTTATCTTTAGATCTCTGAGATCATTCTTAATCATACCTAATTCCAGGTCAAGTTTGTTACTTAATGAATCAATTTTATTAATAGTATGAGTAGGTGAAGTGTGGTCTGTTTTATTAATACCTTCTTTGATTTGTTCAATAGATAGAAGAATTTCTTCTTGGATAGCTGAAGTATTGTTTTCTAGGTAATTCATTAGTTCTCCCTTACTCAAACTAATGCTGTCTCTTATTTGTTTTACCTCTAACTCATTGATTTTGATCAAGTTGGACTGGGATTGCATGACTTTACCAAAATTGGTATTTAATTTATCCAATTGCTCATATACTTTATCAAAACATTTGCCAATGATATCAAAGTTATGAGAAACATTTATGGAAAACAAGTTGAAAGTTTCTACGTCTAATTGCGGTACACTTTCTTCCATTTTTTTGCCAAAGATATTATATTTTCCCACTCTTTGGGACTCTTTAATTTCTGATGGGCTAGAGATCTCTTCTTCTTCTTGTTGTTGTTTCCTCTTAAGGAAACTAATTGGTCCCAAGGATTCCAATTCTTCACGTAACCTTCTACTTCTCTCTTGGGAATCAATTTTTGGAGGGTTATTTGAGTCTTCTTTGCCAAAGATATGGATTTTCTCATACCCTGCTGGTCTTCCTGGGTCTGAGCCTGTTTGAACAGTTCCCAATGACCCACGTGTTCTTTCACCAATACCTTTATTTTCTCCTCCTTGGAGGAGTCCGGCTAGGGTGGCGTACGTGGAACGGTATCCTCCTGGGATTTCACGTTCAACAAGGGACGGCTCTCCAACGGTGAGTTGGTCAAGTCGGCGGCCGCGGTCGTTGTCACGGTCGCTCAGATCGGAGCAATCACTGGCTCGATCCGCATTGCGTTTGCGACTGGCATCCTTGCGCACATGGGTTCCTCCGGGCAAAGATCCATATGACGGGGCGCGTCCACTGGCGCGGGTGTTGCGTCTGTTTTGATGAATTTTTAAAGATTATATAAGTTTTTGTCGAAACTTTGTAAAAAAAATAATTTTTTTTCGAGTAATTTTTTTTTATTAAAAAAAAATATATTTCTTACTTATATGAAGGTTTAAAGGCACTAAGTCCTTGTTGGGGTCAGGACCGTCCTTGGAGGGTATTCCAATGGGATCTGAGTGGGTTCCAATCAAATCTTGGAAAAAATCCAAGGGTCCACAGTCTGGGACGTCCTCTAAGAGGTCTTGGTCAATAAGATCACCAAAGACAAAGTCCACTAGGAAGGATAAAATAATAAAAAAATATAAGTTATATATTTATTTATTTTATAATAATTTTTATTATAATTTTCGAGTTTTTGTGATTTTTTTTTTATAAAAAAAATAAAAAGGAGATCAAAGCTCACTTTTATAATATGGATACCGTCTCTTAAAAGCAGAAAGCTTTCTTTGATAGGTTTTCCACTCTTTGTGCTGTCTTAACAAGGAGTTAAAATTGATAATTCTTTCTAACTCTTGTTCCTTTTCTTTTAAGATTTGTTGTCTATAATAAAGAAGTCTCTCTTGTTTCTGTTCAGGAGTTATAACAACAGGCACAAATTTACGTAATTTTTCTTCTTTTTTCTGTTTAAGAAGATTTAAATAATAATTGATCAATTCTCCGTTGGTTTTTAAATCCACTGGACAAATCAAAAGATCAAGATAAATAATAAGTATTTCTACTTATTTATATAATTTTTTTTATATAAATAACTGGTCCAGGAGATAATTAATTAAACAATTAATTATTGAGGATATTTCCCGGCCAGACTCCCAGTTGTCAGCTCTCTGATACCAGGAACCTTGCAGTCCTTTAGCTACAGAGAGTGATAAAAGAACTTGGAGCAATAATATTCCAAAGAATAAACACTTTAAAGCTCCAATAATGGTATGGTAAGAGCAAGTGCAAGGTTTATTTGGTTTGGTTATAAATATTTTAAATATAATATAAAAAGAGGGGCCACAGTATTATACAACTGGGGATCTTTACAGACTAGCAACCTCTCTTCAAGGGGCCTCCTTAGGCAGTTTAAGAACCTTGGAATAAATATGGGTGCCTTAGAAAGGACTTATTCCACTAATGGCTGGGCTTAACAGCACAAGTGGCCTAGACAGGAAGGGAAACACTCACTCTGAGCACTTGACCACAAAAATCCTGGAATAATTGGAAGGGTTTCAGAGCAGATGGGGTAGATTGCTTGACTAAACTTCAATGGTTGATTGGTTAATAAAGGTAAATAATACTACTACAGACTAAGTCATAAATCACTTGCTTATCTTCATATAAGCACTTGATTAACAATGACACTGTTTCTGATTGATAATAAATAATTCCTGATAACTGATTAACTTATTTCGTGGTGAGTCTGGATCTTTATTTAATTAATAAAAAAATACTAAAAATTAGTTACTAACTAATTTTAATTGATTTTTAAGGTTTTTGAACTATAATCTATGCTTGTGTGGTAGCTTTACATATGTAGTGTAGATCCTACTATATTGTAGCTCCTCTGAGCGGTACCTGGATGTTAAACTGATCACTGCAGGAGGTGCGGGGATCAGTTCATTCCAATGCGCACAGGGACTGATCCGCTGCTCAGATGCGCGCGGGGGACTGTACCGCTGCGCGCGTGACTAGGTCACGGGATTACCTGCGTGGGAATTCAGTTGCGCGGGAGTCCAGCGCTGTAGTGACGCGGGGCTGCGTGCGGGAGTTGCGTACGCGGGAGACCAGCGCTGTAGGGACGTGGGGCTGCGTGCGGGAGTTTGCGTACGCGGGAGACCAGCGCTGTAGGGACGCGGGGCTGCGTGCGGGAGTTGGCGTACGCAGGAGTCCAATGCTGTAGGGACGCGGGGATGCGTGCGGGAGTTTGCGTACGCGGGAGTCCAACGCTGTAGGGACGCGGGGCTGCGTGCGGGAGTTTGCGTACGTGGCAGACCAGCGCTGTAGGGACGCGGGGCTGCGTGCGGGAGTTTGCGTACGCGGGAGACCAGCGCTGTAGGGACGCGGGGCTGCGTGCGGGAATTGTGACAAAACACAATTTCCCGTGTAACTCCTAAACTACACACAACACCTGGATTTTGACTGAAATTTAGGTGTGAAACCTATACATGACATATCATGTGAAATATTAAAATGACTAAAAAGGTGCCATACTGGTGCCGTGGTCATTTACCATTTTCTATTGAATTAATTAAAAAATATAAGGAGTAAGAATTCAAGGGTGGGGTCAGTGAGTGACCCTACCTTCTTTTGGGTGGGGGAATCCATTTCTGCAATAATATTTATGGATTTCCTACTCCTTTATTCTATAATAATTTTATTTATTCATTTATCTTTGTTCCTTTTAATTTTGTTAGTATTATTATTGTTGTTACTTTGTCAGGTTGCTCTGTGCTAAGTAGCAGGCTGACAGAAGGTCATGAGTATTTGACCGCAATGAGAACCTGGTTTGGCAGTTATGAATATACCGTCATGCCTTTTGGCCTCTGTAGCGCTCCTTCCACTTTTCAGCATTTTGTCAAAAACGTTTTCTCCAATCTTGTAGGTAAATACCTTGTGGTATATCTCAATGATATACTAGTCTACTCGAGGAACCTCGAAGATCACATTGCACATGTGCAAGAGGTGCTGCAGAAACTTTGCAAGAATGACCTGTTTGCAAAAGCCTCTAAGTGCAAATTCCATTCCTCTTCTCTCCAGTTTCTAGGTGTTGTAGTCTTTCAGAAAGGACTATTGATGGACCCAGCCAAAAGCGAACGCATATTGGACTGGCCCCCACCTTCTTCCGTCAAATACCTTCGAGTTTTCCTTGGTTTCAGTAATTTTTATAGAAGATTCATTGAGCGTTACGCTGAAAAAACCGTGAATCTTACTAACCTTCTTCAAAAAGACACTCCTTTTGTTTTTACCAAACAAGCTGCATGGGAGTTCAAAGCTTTGAAGAAAGCATTCAACACTGCTCCAATACTCGCTCACTTCAACAAGCTAGCTTGCACTATTGTTGAAACAGATGCAAGCGACTATGCAATTGCAGGAGTAATCTTGCAGTTCTCTTCCTCCACTTCTCTCTTTCATCCCGTAGCTTTCAAGTCTTGCAAGTTGCTCGCTGCAGAGCTTAACTATGAGATTCATGACAAGAAACTTCTTGCAATTGTTTATTGCTTGAAGAAATGGCGTTCATAACTTTTGAGCCTTAGGGAATCCTTTGAAGTTTTAACTGATCATAATTCTTTAAAGTATTTCATGAGCTCAAAAGTCCTCACACGTAGACAGGCATGATGGGCCAAATACCTCTCCAAGTTCCACTTTACAATCACGTACCGTCCTGGGAAACAAGTGGTAGTCCCTGATGCTTTATCACTTCGGGACTACGTTTACCCAGGGGGGGGGAGCACCTTCGCCAAAAACAAACCTGAAAACGTTAGGACACTCTTCTCAACCCAATCTGCCCAACTCAGTTCAATCATTGCTCATTTAGGAGGTTTGGCTTCCAAACTTTGACAAGCTCAACGCGACGACCGCAAGTGCATTGAACTTTGCAAAAGTGCAAACTTATTAGATAGTAGTTACAATATTGATGAGAATGACTTTTTAGTCTATGATAATTGTATAGTAGTACCAGATAATTCTTGAATTAAGTTATATATCTTCAAGTCACAGCACAATTCTCCGCTTGCTGGCCATCATGGGCAGGATAAAACATACCAATTGATTGCACAAGACTTCTACTGGCCTGGTATGACCAAAGAAGTAAAAGAATATGTTAGCGCGTGCTATGATTGCAATTGTAACAAGTCCTTGAAACACCGGAAGTATGGGCTGCTCCAGCCACTTCCAATTCCGCCTCATCCTTGGCACTTGCTTTCTATGGATTTCATCTCTCAATTACCTTCTTCTAGTGGATATGATGCTATTCTAGTAGTAGTAGATTGCTTCTCAAAGATGGCTTTATTTCTGCGCCGTAATGTGACGGCCTCTTCAGAAGACTTAGCTAACTTGTTCATAGAATATGTATTTTTGTAACATGGTCTCCCTGATAATATAGTTAGTGATTGTGGATCTCTGTTTTTCTCAAGCTTCTGGACCTTGCTATGCCAACATTTGAAGATCACTCACAATTTATCAATGGCTTACCACCCGGAAACGGATGGGCAAACCAAGCAAGTTAATCAGATTCTCAAACAATATCTTTGTATGTATGTTTCCTATCAACAAGACAACTGGTCGCAATGGCTCCCACTAGCCAAATTTTCCTACAACAACTCCACTCATTCCTCCACAAAACAGTTGCTCTTCCAAACTCTTTATGGTAGAAACCCAACTTTCTCTTCCATTCACGTAGCACCTTCTCAACCTGCTACCAATTACCTTAAACAAATTCAATCCCTTCAATCCCTTCAATTGCAACTTTGAACCAACCTTGAAGAAGCAAACCAGCGCTATAAGGAGCAAGCAGACCGATCTTGCACTACAGCTCCAACCTTTGCAGTAGGAGATCAAGTATGGCTTGATGCTTGCAACATTTGCAATACTTGCCCAACTCGCAAACTCTCCAAAAGAAAGCTTGGCCCCTTTAAAGTAGAATCAGTCATCTCCCCTAACGCCTTTAAACTTACTTTACCTGCAAAATGGAAAGGTATCCACCCGGTCTTTCATGTGTCTCTCCCAGAGCCAGCTTGAGTCCTATACCCGGGCAAGACTGATCCCCCTCCTGAACCGGTCACTGTCCTCAATCATCAAGAGTGGGAAGTAAGCCATATTCTGGATTCCAGGTTACGCAAAGGAAAACTTCAATACCTCGTTGAATGGTCTGGCTTTCAGTCCAACAAAGATCGCACCTTGTGGGAACCAGCCCATCACCTTTGCAATTCATCCAATCTGATTTGAGACTTCCATGCAATCTACCCTTGCAAACCTTGACAATCATGATTCCATCAAATCCAATCCCATTTCATTCCACATTCTATCTCATCAAATCTCATTTCATTCCACATTCTATCTCATCCAATCTCATTTCATTCCACATTCCATCTCATCCAATCCCATTTCATTCCACATTCCATCTCATCCAATCCCATTCCATTCCACATTCCATCTCATCTAACCCCATTTTATTTCACACCAACATCCCATCAGTCAATTCCTCCATCTCACCGTGTTATTCTTTTTCTCATTTTCCTTTCATTTCTACTAAATAAAACTCCATTCCTTATTAAAAAAAAAAATTCTATTTATAATTAAAAAAAAAAAAGAGAAAATATATATTTATAATAAATAATTACAAAGCTTCCTTTACTTCCTTCTCCGCATCCTCCCAATTTGCAGTCAATAACGCAACCATGGATCAAAAAGTATCCAGGTCTTCATCATTGATTAGTGCGGACATCCTTTGGAGAACTAGCACTTCTGTTACAATATGCCTCTTGAAGATTTCCTTGCACCTCGCAATCCAAGCTTGCTTTGGCTGAGCATTCCATCCACCTTCCTCCAAGAGCTCTTTGTACGCTCTCTTCCTTTGGCCTCCCAAAAAGACTTCTCCAATATTGCCCATCAGCCACCTTGCATCTGTTTTGACTGGCCCTACGACTTGCACCGGATCCGCTTTGCCTTGGCCCTCCATTCCTTCCGTTCCATCCACTCCATCTGTTCCATCTTCATTTCCTTCTCTCACTACTTCCGTTATAGCCTCTTCTAGCCCCATTCCCTCTCTTCCTCCATTTCCATCTTCTCCATCTCTCAATCCTCTTTCCGCTTTGTTTCCTTCCTCCTCCCTTGCTTCCTCCTTTATGACTCCAACCGGTTCCGCACAGGGCACTTTTTTTTGCACCTTGGCATTCATCTGAGGCCCCAGAAGTTCAGTTTGTGGACCCCAAAAAGGTGGTGGTGGCGGTGGTGTGTTTGTAGTATACCTTTGGAAGCAGGGCAACACTAGCAAAACAAGCAAAATTTAGTTACTATTTTTATGATCATTAGTCAGTCCAGATTAGTACTCACCAGGAACTTCAGTCCACAAGTATTCAATCTCCGGCAACGGTGGTATCTTGTAATTAAACCTTGGCACGGACCTACGACTCCGCATCCCCCTCAATGACTCTGGGGGACCCTTGGCAGTCGACTTGACATTTATAGGGAAATTGCAGGCAACTTTGCAAAGGCAAAATTGCTTGCACTTGCCTCAAAGGCCTTGGACCCCAGTACTAGGGAAACATTGCTTGTTTCAACAAATACAGTTTTCGCAACGGCGGGACAACAATGACAAAATTTTATATAAATTATAAATCTATCGAGTAATGAATTAAATAATGTGTAAAGGGTATACAGTAATTATTAACGACTTGAAATCAATGGGAAAATTTATCTGAGCGCTTGCAGGAGCTTGCCTCTTTATACCCAGGCAACTGTCACGCTTTGCACTTAGGAATTATTGTCTTCATCACTTCAACATGTCCTCTCCTCAGTACCATCTATCTCAGTCTAAAAGCGTGACACAAATAAAGCACAACATCAATGGTGCAATCCGCTACTTCCTCTGGCTCGCATTGACCTTCCAATCTTGGTGACCAACTCAGTATATACTTGCAAACTTTGCGGTTAACTCCATACCGGTTGGCCATCCATTATGAGATCCAATCTCCTTCCCTGGCCAATCAACAGCCTCGGACTTCCATCTTTGGTCACGCGCGTGTTTGTTAGTTTGCATCTACGTCTAACTAAGCCATCACTACTGTACAAGTCGCAATTGGACTAGTCCCTACCCTGCATACACTATTACTTCTCATTTGCATTACCTTCAACGTCATTTGCTCCTGTCCCAATTCATCATACAATTATGCGCTCAGGTTCTATTGTCTTGCACTTACGCTATGACCTCGGATATGTACTACTGCTTCATTTCCTATCTTGTTCCTGTCATTCATTGCCTCACCTCCTTCAACTGTAGTTAGCTCATCACAAGGTTGTATCTAGTCACTTTGGATTACCTTATAAGGGCTATCCCCCTGCCTGATGATTGTCTCCTCAGTTAATTAATTTGATACGTTATCACATTTTGCTACAACCTTAACCAAGTTTGCACTTTGCAACTGAGTCTTGCTACTTGCACTTGCCCTCGCGCTCAGCATTCCTTTGTGCTCACAATCATCTAAGAATTGCCCTATAGTACGTGGGGTGGTTGTGTAACAGTTTGCCACCAAACTCAGAGCCACCATTGGTTGAATAAGATTTAGTCAATCCATAACACATTGTGCAAGTCTTGTAAAGAAAAGCTGCTACTGATTCAGAGCTGAGGTTCTTAAGAAATTTTGCTTCAACCCATCCAGAAAAATCATCTCTAGCCACAATGAGGTACTTAGCTCCATCAGCCTTAATGTGAACCACATCCATAGCAATCCTTCCAAAGAAAGTGGACTCTCCAGTGGGATAAAAAATTTCAGCCGGGCACCTAAGATCACGTTTATGACATACTTTGCAACTCTTGCACCATTGAGAGACTGATTTCTTCAAAGATGGCCACCAGAATTGTTTGGATATACACCCATAGGTCTTGGTTTTGCCCCAATGCCCAAGGCCTTCATGGAGACTTTCAAGAATTGAATCTTGCTTAGCGGGGTTTGTGACAACAATTAGAGAAAAAGGATTGCCTCTTTTCATAAGGCTAGTACCTTGGACAAAGTAATGGGAGAACTTCCTTTTGAGTGATTGGAAACCTTTAGAAGGGAGATCAGGAGGCCTTTGGAGAGTGGAAAGGTACTGCTCTAATTTTAGCCAGAAACCTTGTTGGAAGCCAGAATAATTTTGAGAGGAAAAGGTGAAGAATGGACAAATTAAAGGCTCCTCCTCGTCAAAGTCCACTCCAACATCCAATTCTTTGTCTCCAAGGGGGCGTCAAGATAAAACATCTGTCATGGTGAAGGATTTTCCAGGCCTATGAACAATATCAAACAAGAAAAGCTGGATAAAGGCCACCCAACGGGTCATAGGAGCATTGGGGAGGCTGGGGGCATTGATCATTTTGATGATGGATTGTGCGTCAACTTGTAACTTGAAGTGTTGGCCCCAGAGGACAGTTTGGAGTTTCTTAAACATTCAAGCCATGCCAAAGAGCTCCAGTTTTGGTTGGGAGTACCTGCATTCTACATCTGAAAATAACAGGGATTCATAGAGAGAAGGACGGTCCCAACCATTTTCATCTTCCTGGGTGAGGACAGCCCCAACCAATTGATAACTGGAATCAAAAGCCAATTTGATCTTGCCAGCTCCTGGTCCGTAAGAAATCTTCCTCAAGACTATTTCTTTTCCAACCATCATTTTAAGCCGCTGAAAAGAATGTTCACACTCTTGGGTCCAGATCCACTCAGCATCTTTTCTGGTCAGGCAACGTAGGGGAGCACAGATTTTGGATAGAGATGGGATGAAAATTCAAACATAAGTGACAACACCTAGAAAACCCCTGACTTCAGTTGGGTTGATGGGAGTAGGCCAAGAGAGGATTTTGTTGATCTTGGATGGAGCCATCCTTCTTCCTTCCTTGCAGACCACATGACCAACAATTTCCAGAGCAGGGACACAGGCAGCCAATTTGGATCTGGAGACAGTGAGGCCAGATTCTTTGATTTGGAACAGGACCCTTTCCAAATTGGTTGCATATTCCCAGATAAATTGACGGATTCCTGAATGCCGGGGTAAGAGCTCATTTTTATAGTCAGAAACTGGTCCTTTAATTCCGCCATTGTCAATAAAGATACCAGCATGATCAGGGATTTCATCCTGGAGGATCCAAACCATCCAAGCCTGATAGACTGCAACCAAGTTGGTGGCGCCTTGAGGCAATTGAGTAAGCTGGAAAAAACCAAGAGGGGTATCAAATGTGGTGAGAGGGCCAGAAATTGGATGTAAGGACCGTTTGTCATAGCCACCCATAATGTCACCTAGACCATAGCAAGCTCTCCCAGAGAAGGATTCAACAAATTCTTCAGTAGCAGGGGGAATACCAGAGTCTTTAATATTAACCTTATTTAGAGGCTGGAGATCATGAACTTTTCTAAGTTTACCATTACTTTTAAGGACACAGAAAACAGGACTTGAATAGCTAGAAGTTGACTGTTTGTATAAACTGGTTTGGACTTGTTCCCGGACCAACTTGATGAACTCGTTGACTTTGGAAGCAGGGATTGGGATCTTTTTCTTTTGCCAGGGATCATTTTCTACTACAGGGATGATATAAGGTAGACCATAGGATTTTTTCAAGAGACCTCTCTCTTCTTCACAGAAAGAAATAGCTTTTTCCCTAAGAGCCAAGACATTTTTGATCAAATACAACTCATCAGGTAGAAGCCATCCATCTGGTCCAAAGTTGACTACTCTCAGACGTTCTTCAGTGACATGGCCAGAAGGGATGAATGGACCAGCAAGAGATCAAGGTAAACAACAGTAAGGATTGGGGGATAGAGGAGGACGCCTAAGAGGAGGATTGAGATTGAGAGGCATTGGTTGGTTGACTGGTTGGATTTTCCTGGCAACTGGTTTATATTTGGAGGCAAAAGAGAGCGGTTCTTGTTTTTTCCAAGAGTTGACCAGAGAGATCTGACTACGGGGATTGAGACCAAGTTCTTACGCCTTCCAATTTTGATGTTCTGCAAAGTTTTCAAAAGGTGCATTTTCCATAAAAGAATTCCTGGGGGATAATGCATTGCTCACATGTGTGGCACAACGTAGGGTTTCAAAAATGATATTAGTAGGATACCCCGGTGGTGCACAATTGGGAGGACTTACTTCTACCCCAATTTGCCTCCACTGAAGCCCATTTACTTCCATACAAAAGCCACAAAAAATAGGACTGAGATTGGGATCTAGTTTAGACTCATTGCAGAGATTCAAATTGGAACTGAAAGAAGGTTGATTAGGAATAAGAGTACAAGGAAAAGAAGAAACAAAAGAGGAAGAAGAAATATTTTTGGATTTTTCCATTTTGTTTTGTTTTTGATTTTTGATATTTTTGAGATCAGAGGAAATTGTTGAAAATAAAGAGAAATAGGACTTGGGGATGAGGGTTTACCCTTGAGTTGAAGTTTGAGGCTGAAAAGAACTACAACTATTAGTAGGATCAACTACTCCCATAAAAAATGAAAGGAACTGGAATTATCCTTCTGTTTAGGAAAATGACCAGGGAAGTCCCTTTCCCAGCAACCAGAATCCAAAGAACAAAGAGGAACCTCAATTTTTCTACCATCTTAATCGGGGAGGAGGATTCTCACCCCAACTTGATCAGAAAACATCAGGGTTGCTCCAAAATTGATTAGGAAAGGTTGACCCAAGATAATAGGTCCATCCAAGCGTGTGATCCAGAAATGACAAGTTCCAACAATGTTTTGGCCAATAAGGACTGGGAAATCTTCAAAGATTCCAACCAATTTGCAATACTGGTTCCCTATTCCATAAAATGAAGAGGTGAAGCTGACCCTAGGGCTGAGTTTCAGTTTTCAGGCCATAGCATCCAAGATCAAGTTGAGCAAAGAGCCAGAGTCAATGAGGAGTGAGAACGTTTTAGATGATTCACCAAGATGGCAGGGAAGAAAACCAAGAGGAAATGAGTAAAGACTAGACTCAGAAGAGGGATCGGTTCCACCAGAGTTCTCTATCAAAGTTCCAGAGGAGACCTTGAGTTCCTCAGGATCAATTTCCACACGTCAACAAAAAACCCATTTCTTCATTCCTTCAGCAACAGATGGAGAGATTGATAGGAGTTCAGCCACAGATAAATCAGGAACTTTAAGATCAGAAATTTTCTTTTATACCCCTTCCACAGCATTGGGGTGATCTTTGGAAATTACCCTCTCAAACCAAACTTTGAGCTGGGTGGAGGGAGGAAGTGTGGGTGAAGCAGGAACAGGATTGGGGGATTGAGGAGGTTTAATAGATGAGGGAGGAAGATCAGGGTGATCTTGAGACCTTTCCATGAGTGGTTCTTTTTCCACCTCCATGTCTTCTACATCAGAAGAGGGCTCAGGTGAGGATCATTGTTTGGGTGGTTTTTGGAGGATCAAGGTTGGAAAGGAAGGAGCTTTATGAGGTTTGGGCTCCTCATGTTGCTTCCTAGCTGGATTGGATTGGTAAGTACCAACCAGAGAGGAGGAGGAAATAGCTGGGGGATACCCGGGTTGAAGAGTACCACAAGAGGATTGGAAATCCACAGAAGCCAAGGATGGCTTCATAGAAGGGGGTGGCTGGTAAGAGGCCACCACATGACAAATGGGGCAAGATGAATCAAAGGGGATTAGGGCACCATTAGGTAGAAAAAAGTTATTCCCTTTTTTCTCTACAATTTATTGTCTTTTTACTTCTGGAGTTTGAGACATTGACCGGTTTCATGGCCTTCCCTGTGGCAATAATAGCAGACTAGAGTATTTTTAGGAACAGCACTAGAAGGTTTAGGAACAACAAGAGAGGAAATGTTTTGATGAATTTTGTTCTAAAAGGTTTTGGGCAGTTTAGTGATCTCATCCATTGTAGCGGTTTCTTGGTTAGGCTGAGGGTTCTTGGGCCTGCAATCAGATTCAATTTTTTTTTGCCTCTTTGAAAGAGGGAGCATGAACTGGTTCAGTGGTTTTAGATTTTTCAAAAGGGGGGTGTGTTTGAACTTTCATAAATTTATCCACCACTCTCCTAAGGATAAGAAAAGCAGGGAGCTTGAATCAATTATCCCTGGTAGTGATCATGGATCCAGACTCAACCAGTTCTTCCTTGATCCTTTGCTGTACTTCAGGAGAAAAAGATTGGAAAAATTGGACTCAAATTTTTTCCAATGTTTTGATGTGATTGTTTTGGACAAGGTAGGATTGGATGGGATCCCATGATTTCTGAAAGAACTGATAATCAGAAGCTGAAGCCACACCACAATTGGAGATCCACTGGGAGACAATGTTATCTAGATCCTGCAAAGTAAATCGTGCTTCATCTATTTTTCCCCAATAGGCCAACATTGCTTCCCACAGCAGGGCCCATTTATGCCGTTTGAAACCTTCAAACAACTCAATGATTTCCATAACTTCATCAGAGGAGATAAAAAATTGTAACTGGTAGGCCATATTGAATTTTCTAAGCCCGTCCACCAAAGCAGCCATCTTGTATGAGTCCAAGAAGTGTTCCACATTTGTCCCATTGAATCCTAAGTTCTTGTTCTGGGGCTTGATCTTAGGCATCTTAGGATGAGTAGAAGAGGCGCTGGTAGATTCCATTCTGACAAAGTTTCCTAAAAGATCCAAGGAGCAGATTTCCAAAGTGGCTCAAAAATGTGGCAAGAGTAGGGTTTCTCAAAACACAAGAAGTATCTTGCCCAGATGGTGGAAAATTGGGAGGACTTACTTCTAGAACAAGTTGCCTCCACGGATATCAATGATGACAGAAAAAAAGAAAGAGATTGGATTTCAAAGTTGATGATTGTTGGGACTGTAAAACCCAAGCTTGCTGGTTTGATCCCGGCCCGGGGGACCAAATGTAAGACTCCAAAAGGTGCTAGGCCGTGGCAGTTCTGTGGAGGGGAAAGGTGCTGTTTAGGCTGCCCTCCTGAGTGTTACAAAAATATTTAAATGTAACCGTTATCAAAGTCCAGAACCTGGTTAACGAGGAACCAAATGTAAGAGGATAAAGATGATAGTAGTTGGTAGCTGGGGAAACAACACTATCTGAGGCAAGATGATGCCAGGGAAAACTTGGATAGAAGAAGTCAAGGATTGTTCAGAGTTCAACAAGACAAGGCAATTGTAAGTAACAATGCCCACAAGCGAATAGCTCTGGTCGTCAGCAGAAGCTTAGGAAAGATCAACTCAATCCTAAAAAACCTCCAGGTTCTCAATGAACCTGCCCAACTTTCTGCAATCAAGCGCTTGAAGGGTAACAGATAAATGTGGGTGGCTGCACAAGACAAAGCCAATTGTTTGAAGAAACTCTAGAAGCAAAACAAAAACTGATTCAAACAAGAATAACCCAACACTTCACAAGGGACTCAAGAGTAGCGTGGAGGAATTAAACTTCAAAAAGAAATGAAGGGAGGTTTAACACTCCAGGGTTTAATCTTAATAAAACCTCTTCAGTCAAATGTGACTGGTTCCAGAAAGATAATGAAAGGATGATCAGGACCACTATGGTTGGATAAAGGGATCAGGAGTGGTGTAACACACTCAAGAATTCAATCAGTCAAATTCTTCTTCAACCTGCAAAGCTATTGGTTGGTGATAAAGATCAAGGATCAGGATTTGAGTATGGAGGCTCAAGGATCAAGGGGAAATCCTGGATATACCCGGAATTCAGTTCTCAGATAAAGGGGAATTAGACCCCACAGATGATTTATGTCAGCTCTCTGATACCAGGAACCTTGCAGTACTTTAGCTACAGAGAGTGATAAAAATGCTGGAATGATAATAATAATTATTATTCCAATGATAAACACTTAGAAGCTCAGATAAATGATTTAATAAGAGCAGTTGCAAGGTTTAATTGGTTTGGTAGTAAATGGTTTTCAATATAATATAAATTAGGGGCCACAGTATTATACTACTGGGGATCTTTACAGACTAGCAACCTCTCTTCAAGGGGCCTCCTTTGGCATTTTAAGAACCTTGAAATAAATATGGGTGCCTTAGAAAGGACTTATTCCACTAATGGCCGGGCTTAACAGCACAAATGGCCTAGACTGGAAGGGAAGCACTCACTCTGAGCACTTCACCACAAAAATCCTGGAATAATTGTAAGGGTTTCAGAGCAGATGGGGTAGATTGCTTGACTAAACTTCAATGGTTGATTGGTTAATATAGGTAAATAATACTACTGCAGACTAAGTCATAAATCACTTGCTTATCTTCATGTAATCAATTGATTAACAATGAAACAGTGTCTGATTGATAATAAATAATTCCTGGTAACTGATGATGGAATAATGGATCCAAAGAGGTCTGTATGAATACTTTTTTGGGGTGATTTTGGTCTTCTCAGGGCACGTAGAGAGGGTTCTGCTCGTGGGCTGAGGCTGGCAAGCCAGTCAGGGCACAATTAGCACGTCCACTTGGTGCTGTAAATCAGCTGTCCTTAGATCTGCTGGATTTCTGTACTATTTTAGCCACAGGATCTGTTAATCTGTTATGGCGTAAATTTGATCATTCTGTACTCATCCTTCATTTGTACTATTTATATTGTTCCAAAGCATGCAGATGTGGATGTTTACTGATTTTCCATCATCTGCTGACCATTTAGATAATTTTTAGTAATTTTTATGAACACATCTTGTAGTTTTTTGTGGTCCTCAAAGATCAGGTTCAGTGATTCACGTGGTAGTCCTTGATCTTTGATTTATTATTAAAAAATGTTTAAAACTTAATTTTAATTAATTTTATTTAAGTTTTGATCTTTTTAGATCATTAGTAATGCATATTTATGTTTGTTACATATACTAGGAAACCCTAACTAGGTTGTAGCTCTTCTGAGCGGTACCTGGTTGTCAGATTAGTCACAACTGATCCAGGCGCAGGGATCAGTTAGTACAGATTTGCGCGGGGTAGGATCCGCTGCGTGCGTGGCAGAATCAGCTGCGCGCGGGTCTCTAGTACGCGGGAAGCTGCTGCTACTAGTACGTAGGGTTATGTAATGATGCGGGGCTGCGCGCGGGAATTGTGACATAACAAATTTCCGCGTGTAACTCCTAAAATATAAACAACACCTCAATTCTGAGTGAATTTTAGGTGTAAGCCCTATACTTGAAAACACGTGTGAAATATTGGAATGGCCAAAAAGGGCCATACAGGTGTTGTAATTTTTAGTACTTTTCTTTTTAATTATTTAAAAATATAAGGACTTGGAATTCAAGGGTGGGGTCATTGAGTGACCCTACCTAATTTTGGGTGAGGAATCCATTCCTGTAATAATATTTATGTATTTCTCACTACTTATTTTGTTAATTGAGGTATTCTTTAACAAAATGAATACCTCAATTAACAAAATATTCAGGATAATAGTGATGATGTTACTCTCATAGGATACCATATGATACCCCCATCCCAAAAGGCAGGGGAGAGCCCTCCTTATATGGGCAGGAGGCCCTGTTAGACTATGTACAAAGGATTCTACAAATAGAGCGGAATTTGTTTTTTTTTTTGTCTCAGATGATCAGAAAAATTGATCACACAGGCTGGTGGAAATCTGGCCTCCCTGACTGGGGTGGGATCTTTCTCATCCCTTCACCTCTCTTGCATCCGTCCCTGGACGTGCGCGCGCACAAACACCGGGATCACCCACCCCTCACCCAAAGGAAAAAGGGGTGGGAAAAGAAATGAACCAGACCTCCCGCGGATGTTGGCGGGCGGCAGACAACGTTTTCCCACCCCCACCCAAAGATGGAAGGGGGTACAAATGGAAGTTTGACGGATAGGTGGGGACACTAGGGGAGCTTTGAGGATTGAGTTGGAGGGGATGAGAGTTGAGGATTGAGTTGAGATCACAGGTATGAAGGTTGAGCGAGTTGGAGGAGTTTGTGGGAGAGTTAGGGCCAAGTTGGATGACCAAATGATCACCAAAGACGGAACCAACAATGACGCATGCCCCAAAAAAATTGAATAGGGGTACCAGAGGTTGGAGGAACCTGAAATCCGTATGTTGAATAAACAAGAGTCCAACAATTGTGGCCAAGGCGGCAAATTGAGCAGATTGTAATCAATCAAGCTGTGGTTAACTCTTGTGAAGACATTGAGGGGAGGTGAGTAGGATCATACCGAGGACAACGTTTGGGAAGAGTGAGAAGTTGACAAAGGTGAAGGCTTGGGTGAGGTAGAAATGCCATTAGTTGATACTGTAGAAGGTGTATAGACCGTCAAAGACGTTCTGACGGAGGAAGTTCCAAGGGGTTGAAGGTAGGTAGACTGTAGAAGCTTGAATCAATCAAACGACAAACTAGGGAGGAGACAATCCCAATTACAGAAAAGAGGGCCATGACATCAACCCAAGCCTCACCGGATGAGTTGATGAGGAGCTTGATGGTGAGTGCGGACCAGGAGAGGATCAAGGAAGGTCTGATGATGATTGAGAGGGCCATCAAGCCAATCAAGATGGGGAGCTGAGACCAAGAGTCTAAGGACTCCTAAAGGTTCTGTGGCCATTAGACCAGAGCAATGGCGGTGAGGGCAGCCTTGAGTGAGTTGGATAGGTTTTGGATGTCAGTGTAGGAATTGAAGAAGGAGGTGAGGGAGCAATCCAACTAAGGCGGCTGGGCCGTAGGAAGGTGTGAGGATGGGAGCGTGGAGGAAGTTCGGAGATGAGATCTTGGGCCAAGCAGGTCTTGGCCCGCGCGTTTGGCCAAAAGGGAGAAGGGAACAAAGAGAGAAGGGATCAAACGCAATGCCTAGGTGATGAGACCAAGAGAGGCCTGTAATAGACCACTGGAACAGAGGGATGTTTGGAAGGATGTGGAAATTGGAGGAGTGATACTAATAAAAAGAAATTCTGATTTTTTTTTTGAATGATACCTAAATAAAAGAATTTTAAATATTTTTTTGAATTTTCCGCATCTGGTCCAGGGTTTCCAGATTTGGTCACCACAACGGATTGGATTGAATTCATCAATCACAATGGGTGTTCTATGAATGATGAGTTGGATAGTGTTCAATGGTGATCACTCAATGGGGAATCAAGTGAGTAAAGAATTGAGTGAGTTGGTCGGGCAGTTGCATCAAGAGAGGATGAGAGATATAGGTGCAATAGGGGATCTGAGTTGATTGTGATGGTCGGAGGGCCTGATGGGTTGAGAGAGTTAACAAACCACTGAGGGGGGTTCACAAGATCAAGATACTTTGATAAATCCTCTCCACACGTTACCCAATTGGTCCAACCTTGGATATAACCGGCCAACGTGGGAGTTGATCTATGGAGAGAGCAAGTCGATTGAGAGGAGGGCCATCAATCTTGATGGACTGATGATCACCAAATTTATAAGGATCCTGATGGTGATCATGCTTGTGGTTGGAGATCAATTTTGAGAGACCAAAAAGTTCAAAATGGATCAAACCGGTCTGGCTGACAATTTCAATGACATTCTCAATCAAACAAGCCAACCAGATGGCTATTTGAAAGATGAAGCTCATATCTTGAAGCTTATCCAACTCTTGGGTGTTGTTGAGATTGTAGGGGAGTTTGATGGCCTTCCGTGCGCGCCTTGGGCAAAAAACAGAAAAAAAAAGTAAACTGAAGGATGAGGAGTGAATCAAGAAGGACTTGAACACTGGGCACAGGTTTTTAGTCACTGAGAGATCTTCCTAGAAAATTGAGAGAAGGGAAAGCTGAGAATTGGAAACTGAAATAGGAAATCATTCCCAAATTTTTTTAATTTTTGAAGTTCTATTGATGGATAAGGGAATCTAAAAAAATTCAAAAAATTTCCATAATCCATGAGGTGTCACGTATTGGTCACCACAGCGGGGAACAAGCAAAATAGAGTGGTGAGAGCAGGGGAAAGTGAGGGAACAAGCAGGGTCAACAGAAGTGGTCTGATCATGCGTTGCGGTCTGATGTTGTGCACTAGGATTTGCAGGGGTAGGTGGAGAGAGGTGTTGGGGATAGGAAGAAGGTTCAAGAAATGTCAACATGGCAGGTGGTGAATTGAGGGCAGGAGAAGAAGGAAAGAATTCTGGGTGCAGAAGATCAGGAGGGAAGTAGCTCAAATCAACATTTATTAAAGGATGGTCTGGCCACAGAAGATGCAAGGCAATAGGTGGAGGATTTTTGCTGAGGTATTCAAGTGGATGGCCATAAGGAAAGACAGATTTTTTGAAGATAAAGTCCCTTTGCTTGATGAACTTTTTGAGCCCAATGTCCAAAATACAATAGCTGTTCCCTTGATAGAGGTAAGAAAGGAGTATAACCGGTCTGGCCTTGGGGAAATGTTTTGATTGATCTGTTTCTGGTACCTTATACCAAGCAAGGCAGCCAAAAGGATGAAGATAGGAATGAGGAATGTGTCTGCATTTGGGGATGGGTTTAGGGGAGGTTAGTACTTGAGGGGTTTTACAGGGATAGGAGTTGAAAGCAAAAAGGGAGTGTCAAAGAGCATCCACCCAGTATGATTTAGGAAGGTGAGATAAGAGAAGAGAGCAGAAAATGAGATTCAGTATTTTCCAATTGGATTGTTGGGAAAATCTGTTTATTTGAGGAGAATCTGTTGGTCCTGGTTGATGTGGTATTCCTTTGGAGGATAGGTAGGTTTTAATTTTATTTTTCATATATTCACCACCAGTATTGGTACAGAGGGAAAAAATAGACTGATGAAATTGGTTTTTGAAGAAGGAAACAAACAGTTTGAAGAAACAAAAAGCATCTGATTTATATTTCATGGGAAAGGCAAAGAGTGCTTTTGAGAAGTTGTCAATAAAGGTGAAAATATAATTGTATCCTTCTAAAGATCATATTTTGAAACTACACACATCAGAGTGTATTATATGGCCTAGAGAAGTTGATCTATGGCTGAGTCTGGAGTGGAAGGCTTTCCTTGAAATTTTTGATTGGATACAGATGGTGCATTGTTGAAAATTGGTTTTTTTATTTGTCAAAGGAGTTATTCAAGAAAATTGAGTACTTTCCAAAGAGATGTCAGATTGAGATGAGAAAACCTGCATTGATAACAAAACAGACTTCTTTCAGAGATCTGAGTGACAGCTGAGAGAACCAATTCATCCCAGATTAATTTATTTCAAGTGAGATAGTTAAGGTTTGACCTTCTGAACCCTTGGATGATTGAATGTTTTTTTGAGTCAATTTTTAAGTCTTTATAAATCTTACATTGGGTGGCAGTGAAAACAACAGAGCATCCCGCGTCGCAGAAACTTGAGATGGATAGGAGGGTTTCATGAAGATTTGGAACAAAGAGGGCTCTAATTTTCCCAACAGGTAGAGTTAGAGAACCCTCCAAAGTTTAGGTGATGGCAGAACCATTGGCTAATTGAACTGAGGTAAAACTTGTTTTTTTTTTGTCTAGTTGATGTTCATGCTTCTTCATGGATACAGTGCATCCCAATTCAAGATTGAGATCCTCATTGTGGGAATTTGAGTTGGTCAGGTTATAGGAAGCACAGCTGGCTTTCACAATGATTTTGTATTCTGAGAAATCATTGTTTTCTTCTTCTTTGTCTGTCATTTTTTCATTGGCCATTTTTTCCTTTGGAGGTTTCAGGTTTCTATTTTGGTTTTACCAATTTCTTTTTTTTTCTTGGAATTTATGAGGGCTTCAAAAACCTTGGGAAATCTTGAAAAAGAATTCCCTTTGTTTTTGCAGTTGGTTCAGTAATATATTTGGTTTGAGTTTTGAGGTTCCAAATATCAACTTCCACCAGTTGATTTTGAATAGGAGGAGGTTGATCTTACTGAATTGAAAGTTGGAGGATCTTTGTTTCTTGTTTGTTGTCTCAAATCTTCTTTTTTAAGGGGATTGATTATCTTAAATGAGGTTACTGATTCTTCATTCATCATTCTGGATATGCATCCAAGCAAATAATCTGGGAGAGACAGGAGTATGGCGGTTTATTGGAGATTTTTTGCCTTGAGAGGGTGTTTTGGAGTGATGAGAGAGGCTAGCTTCTCTCCATATGATATTATTTCTGTCAGATGAGTCGTCATATCCTTTTTTTAACTTGGAGAAGCAGTTTGCGGAGCCAGTACATTTGTCCTCCAGACAAAATGTCTTGATGAGCATCACAAAGCAAGTTCAACATTCCTATAGCTATTTCTTCATGTTCTCTGATGAAATGAAAGTTAGAGGGATTTATTGAACTTGATATGACCACAAATGCCGCTAGGTTTTGGAAGAGTCTAAGAAAGGCTGTAATGCCCTAGAAACAAGAATGGGAAAGATGAGGCTACAAAGAGCCAAAGGGGAAGAGGTAATACTTTAAAAGTCAAGTGAAACTTATCCAATGAGGAGGGATAGAAACTCCGCTTTTAATGAAAGCCTATTTTAAGAGGGGCAACAAGGACCTAAGGCATATTTTCCTGGCATGATATGGGAGGATAAGGTTACTATTGTAAGAGGAGCAACAACAACCCCAGTGATAGGTGCATAGCTTTATGGGGAGGATGTGATGATGATGATGATGATGATGATGATGATGATGGTGATGCTGATGTTGATGGAAATGGTGATGGTGATGGTGATGGTGATGGTGGTGATGATGATGATAGAGACAAAGTTGGAATGGAGTGGTGACAGTTATTGGAAAATGGTGGTGGATGACATTATGTAATAGTAATGAATGTGGTTATGATAATAAAAGAGGTTGGAAAGAGTATTGAACAGAGAAGAGGGAGTACTCCAACAGTTTTCTCTGGTTGATATTTCATGATCAGGTTTCTGTGAATCTTTTTTGAGTAGGTACCTAATTCCGGAAGCTTGGAAACAGATTCTGAGAATCATTTCCCAGTTAGGATAATTGAAATCTGATCCGGGTGAGTTGAGAGGAATGATATATTGGGTTTTTAGGACTGGATGTGTATTCTGAAAGTCTTCCATGATTTATTTAGAGTTACTATACGGGATTTTTATTCAATCCTTCTAGGAGTTTAGTTTGATGGTTTTATTATTTTGCGTCTCTGGGCTCATAACCTGGAGAAGCAGAGAGGTAGCGATGGGAGTAGAAGGATAAATTTCAGGGAGAAGCAAATGGAAAAAAATAATTAGAAATAAGAACAAAGGAATACTTGAAAGCATGAATCTTACCTGAGGAGAAGTAAAGGGTAGAGATGGGAGCAGAAGGATGAGGAATTGTTTTAACTGACTTCTGCTCTGTCCTCAGGTAGATAAAACATTCAGAAATGTCACACGGTGTGAGAAATTTGTGAGTAACAGAAAGAAAATTAATTGAATATTCAAAAGCAGAACTGAAGGCACGCGTGTGTGAGGCTGAGAGAGCAAAGTCTTGAAAGACAGACAGAGGAGGAAATAAGAAAGACATCTAGATGAGATATTAGGGAGAAAATAAATGATAGAAAACAAATGAGAAGAGCAGTGAGAAGGAATTTGAAGATGGAGAAGTACTCCAACACACAGAAACATAGGTAATCCAGTATCAATAATTAATGTCCTACGCTTTTTGACTAATTTCCAATTCATCTGTTCAGCTATATGGTTGTTTTCGGGTGTGTTTCTTGCAGTGACAATGTGGGAGATTCCTTTTTATACCATCCATTTTTTGCTATTCTGATTGACAAATTCACCCCCTCCATTTCTGATTATTCTCTTCACCTTTTTCTCGTGTTGATTTTCTATCCAATTGAATAAATGAAGAACCGCTTCCTGGGACTTGCTTTTTGTTTTTGAAATCTTTACCCAGGAGAGCCACTGGTGGTGTAACTATTTTTAAGAAAAACTTTGAACCTCTTAGCAAATTTGGTGTGATTGGTCCAACAAAATCAACAGATAAGTGTTCTTCTGCCGTGTCTGTTTGGTTCCTTTTTGCATTGAATGATATTCTAGTCAGTTTACCTTACTTTCATGACTCGCAATCAACTCCATTTCCCTGATGGCCCGCTGCTTGATGTTCTTCTCTGGTGATTTTGCATTTGATATTGTTCCTTTCACGGTTTCAAAAAGGTACCTTTTTTTAAAAAATTCCCTTCATTAGTACTTTATTAACTTTATTCACCTGGAATTCACCATCTCTTTGGTTAAATAACTTTTCTCCTACTTCCCATAAAGATGTTTGTTAGACCAAAAAATACGGCAAAGATGGAACATGGTATGCATTGTGCAATACTATGGCAAGGTTACCTGAATACAACTTTACATCCCCTTTTCCAACTATATCTAAGCTGCGGCCAATGATTTGTGGAGTACTAGCAGTAGTAAATGTATGATTTAGACCATAATCATTCAACAATTTCTCAAACTCTTTACTCACAAACCCACCCCCTCCATCAGTAATAACGCTCTTTCTCTCCTTCATCAACCCATTTTGTTTTAAGAATTTGAAGATTAATGAAACCACCTCTGTGGTCTGATCCTTTGATCTTATTGGGTTTTCCTAAACAGAATCAGTTGCTGTATCAACTAAATTGATGAAGTATATTTTCCCTCCAAGGGACACTGGTGTAAATGGTCCTGCCAAATCAATCAAAAATTCCTCTGTAGGAACTTCTGTTCAATCTCTACTCTTTGAGAACAAATTTCTGGTGTTGACCCCTAAGGTACAACTTTCACAGTTTCTTTCCTTCACGTTATGGACACTTCTATTTTGAGAAACAGTGCTCACAGCTGAAACCTTGAACAAGCTAGCACAGAGAAACTTATTCCAAACTTGTCCAATCAGTATAGTTCTACCATTTAAATCAATAGCTCAATTATCTTCTTGAATATAAAAAATTTGGAATCCTTTTTTCCAGAGAACTCCAAAAGACACAAGTTTAGAAGGCAGATCTTGTACATAGAACACTTTCTCAAAAGATATTTTGAAAACAAATTGATTTTCAAGAATAACTTTTCCAATTACTTTACTCTGAATTTTTCTTCCTTTTTGGCCAATGTTTAAAAAACCATCAAAATCTCTAAGATTTGAAAACAAATTTGGCCTAAAAAACATGTGTTCCTTACAACCAGAATCAATAAAAAAAGAACATCCTCCTTCAATCCTCCTTTAAGGAAAGAAAAATATCAGCCAATGATAATTTCTTATCATCAAGGTTAAGATTACCCCCTTCATAATCAATAAGGTCCATTTCTTGATCCTCAATGAGATTTTCCTTCTTGTTGGGGAAATGTTCCTCAACAGCCTTTTATGATGGGCATTCCAATGCAACCATAGCAATGTTCTCCATTGCAAGGTTGACCTCCTTGTCTTCCTTGTCTTCTTCAGACTTCTTCCTCTTTTTTGCCTCCTTGCAATACTTTTCATAGTGCCCTTTCTTCTGAAAATTATAACATAAGACCTTTGATAAATCACTCTTGGCCTTTGCCTTCATTCTGGATTTTCCTGTATTTTCAACCAGAGCAGTTCCTGTGTCCTCTTTCATCTTAAATTGAAGATCAAACTTTTCAATTATCTTCAGCACATCCTCCTCCACAGGAAGTGAATCCAATTGAGAAATAATCCTAACCAAGGACTCATACTCTTCTGGTAGCTTCTGCAGAATTTAGATTAACAACAATTCAGGATCCATGTTCAGCCAAGATGACTTGAAATTAGGAATGGTTGATCTTTCCTCCCCAAAAAACTTTTTACATTTGAACAATTTTAACTTAAAAAACTTATTGAAAGCCATCCCCTCCTGATGAACAGAATTACCAGCATAATTGGCCTTGAGAATCTTCCATAAAATTCTTCCCATCCGCTTCCTTTCCTCTTTCAAAGTCTCAGAAACTCATGCCATATGACTTTCCTACAGATTCCTAAGATGAGATGGTAATACTTCTTTTCTACCGTGGAATTAATCAAGGTATCATCTGCATCCATCATCTCCCAAAAACAATTTTTTTCCAGCTCACTTTCCATTAAGACAGACCAAGAAAAATATTTTTGATAATTCAAAACAATCTTGGTGGAGCTTTATTCTGGTATTTAAGACATCTTCTTGGAAAATTTGAGGTACTTGAGGTTTTTAAAAGTAAGGTATAAGGTTTTATCTTGCTTTGGAATAATGATGATGATGGTACTGATAATGTTTGAGAATTATTGGCCCACAGTCTTAGTAAAAAAGCAGTATTTATAGCAAAATAAATGCTGAGACAAGAATGTCTTATGATTTATCCTGAATCTGAGGTAGAGGCAATTGCACACTTGTGAATGTGAATGAATTGATGAAGTAATAGATGGAAAACAGCAGGGAAAAGAGCTTTTTAAATAAAAAAGATGATGCTCATGTGGAGCCCATGTAATGACAAGCAAAAGGCAAAAATTCCGCCCCATATGGGCTGTAAAGGCTCTACAAGCCCTGTTAGTTGATTTGTGCTTATTAAGGCCACTTTTTGTTAGTTCTGAACCCTTTTTGAACAGCCTTCAAATTTGGTGTTTCCAACCTCACAGGGCTGAACCAGCCCCTCGCTGTTCAGATCCTAGCTGGTTGTCTATGAAACCATCCCTGTTACCTGGTTACATCTCTCTTCTAACTGAATGTACTGGCCCTTTCTATACACTCACAGGCCTGCTTGCATCCTGAAACCAGGGCCCTGACCCTCAAAATGGCCAGGGTGGACCCAGAATGACTCTGATTCCGGCCAAGAACTGATGAGGGGGGGGGGGGAGTGTAACCAGCAGGCGTGTGCTCCCCCCCTCCTCCTTTTCTCAAATCCCCTGGGGAGGTTAAAAAATCCCCCTCCAGTGGCCCTGGGGGTCAATACCCCCAGGGGCCATCACAAGGAAGTTGGGCTGGGTAGTGGTCAGGCCCACCAAGCTCCATTGGTTGCCTTCCCCTTGGTAACCAGGGGGAAGATGGCCCCATTGGTGTTGAGGTGGGGGGGTGATCAAGTCCCCTCCCACCTCACCAGTTGCCTTCATTGTGTCATTGTTATCCAGCTTCTCTTTCAACTCTGTCCTCCTCCGCGGACTCAATTCAAATTTACCCCAGTGTGGCCACTCCAATTCGGAGCCCCCTCCTCTCTTCTCAACTTGGATCCTCCTTCTACCCTCTCTTCAGCTCCTCCAATTCCCCCCTTCTCATTCTTGACCAAATTCCTCCCTTCTCACTCTTCACCCTCCTTCTTGCCTCCCTTCTCATCCTCCTTGATTCTTCCACCCCAATTGACATCTCTGCTGCTCATCTCACCCTACCTTGACTACCTACCGACACCTTTCCTGCCAACATTCAATAAAATTTACTCCACTGTCAATCGTCTCCGCTGCTCCTCACAATCACTCAACACTCAACCTCAACCTGAATCTTCCTCCATCAAATTCACTTGTCACGCTTGACTCATTCCCCAGCTCAATCCTCAACTATTCAAAGCTCTCAAGAATCTTGATCAAATGTGAGGTGTCAATACCAACTCCTCAGCTCCGCTTATCCAACACCCTGTGCTCATTCCTGTTCTTCTCAGACTCCTCCCTCCTTCTGCTTCCTTCTATCTTTTCTTGTCGTCTCAATTCATCTTCATACTCTCCTTGTGTCTGCCCGTCTTTTAAACTCCTCTAAGCTGGCTGTCGTGGGTAAGACTTCTACATTCATTTTCATTCACTTGTTCATCTTCTCAAGACAGTCTCAACCCTTGTTAATGTTTTTGTTTGCCAGTTTCATTGGTCCTATTTTGCAATACATATAAGTCTCAGTTCAAAAACTTATCACATTGCAACCAGCTGGCTGGTCTGGTTGGGGAGGGACCAGCCATCTTCCCTCCCCCTTGCAAGTGAGAAAGGGGAGGGAGGGACGCAGGGGCCGCCAGCCCCTTCAGCCATGACACACCCCAGCGGCCGCCACCCAACTCTTTGGACGCAACCAGCTGGCTGGTGCAACAGGGGCCGCGGGCCCCGCACACAGCAGGTGGGAGGATTCCAAACAGAGTTCCCTGCCCCCTAAAATGGCC
Source organism: Puccinia polysora (assembly GCA_025617555.3). Taxonomy (NCBI): domain Eukaryota; kingdom Fungi; phylum Basidiomycota; class Pucciniomycetes; order Pucciniales; family Pucciniaceae; genus Puccinia; species Puccinia polysora. The sequence continues at coordinate 29,368,370 of CM062640.1, forward strand.
CTGCGCAGGCCTTTGTGCCCCACAAAGGGCCTCAAGTGAGAAAAAAACAGCCCCAAAGGGGCCCCTACACAGGCAGCGGGCCCAATGAATCCAAAAAACATACTTTGGAGGGCCATCCTGTCTGGAAAAGTATGTCAATAATAGTCATTGGGCCCATAAATGCTCATATAAGCTCATTTGGCTAAGGTGGCCCATCAACTGTGATGGGCCTGTGTCCCAATTGACTTGGAAAACGTGTTTGGCGCCCAAATGCCCAAAACAAATAACATCCACATAGTCCCACATGGCCCACGTGATTTCCAATGGGCCATAGAGGACCATTTGCGCATCCCATTTGGATTACACATTAATATGTACATTAACTGAGTGCATGTGTATTTTAACAGACCAGAAAATTTCTAGCACATCAGTTGCTGGGTATAGACAGAGTACAGAAGAAAACTAAAATAAAGGCCCTTAATCTTAAGATTTCATAAGGATTAATTGGCAAGCACTGCAAAAGACTGAAATTTTTTGATAGAAAAATTTGATAGGATGATGAGAAAAAATCAGGTGGAAATTTGTTTTAGAAGTAAAGAAGACAAAAAAGGGAATCCTTTTTTTTCACCCTTTTTCAATTTGCAATAATTTCTGGTTTAAATTTAATTTTCCTGAAATTGATTCCCTTCTTAATTTATTTTGTGGAAAAAATGAAATCTATTAATTAATTTATCTGCTTTATTTCTGAGAGTTTCCATAAAATCACAAATATTCTCAATTTTGATGAGAAATCTATTTATGAGATCACAATGGAGTTTGGAATGATTGATTTAAGAGAGATTATGATACGTTTAATATCTCTAGAAGATTTTTTAAAAGTGTTGTTTAATTGTGCTATATTTGCCATTGGGCTGGAAATAATTTTGATTAAATTTAAAACAATGGGGTTATATTATTGAATATTCAAAATTTAAAGTGGAGAATGCTTTGGGTCAAACTCATCTTCAAAGGGACTGATTTCAATGAACAAGCTGGTATAGGGCCCATTCAATTCAAAATTTCTTTCAAGGCAAAGAGGAACTTAGACAAGCTAAATAGTTCAAAAATTTTTAAAAAATAGATACTAAGTATGTCAGCCTCCTGGATGCCACAACCCTTGCTATCCTTTAGCTACCAGAGGTGATATTAATATATTGTTTAATTAATGCAGCAAAAATCTGTAAAATATTTTGATAAAGCTTATTGCAAGGTTGATTGGTTGTTTTATGGTTCATTGTTATAAATAAATATGAATAAATTGATCATTACATATTTTTATAGAGGGGCCACAATTATATTGGGGATCTTTGACACCTCTATTCAGGAATTTCAGTATTAAAACACGTAGTCCTGGTTTCTTTAGGCCCTTTAGTTTAAAGGATATCTTGCCCAAAGATAATATGTATATAAAATACACGGTGGAGTGGCAGGGCTTTGAAACCAAGCTGCCATGACAGAGAAAGGATAATAAAACTCACTGGTATATTATTAAATCCTTTGGGTATCTGTTTGAGGCGTGCACTGATGGGTTAAACCTGTATACTGGGGTTATAAGGTTGTCCAGAAGTTTAAATTGATAAAAGGAGGTTTGAGGACCAATATTATTAATCTGACTAAGTCATAAATCACTTACGTATCTCTTTTAAGTATTTGGTTACCTTGGGAAGGTGTCTGGATGTAAATACAACTGGGTCTCTGGGTGTCAATAACTTCAAAAGAGCTCTTTATTTATAGCTTTTGGACTCCCAATATTGTCCTTCTGAGGGATACAGGGCCTCAAAGTGAAATACACTGAGGCTAGCAGGGTAACCAGTGGTAGCCTGTCACGTGTTCTTGGTGCTGTAACACAGGTAGCATGTAATTCCACAGGGTATGGGAATTATTCTACTTGATAATTGATATTTTGACCTGTGAATAACACTAGTCATTCATTTTGATTCATTATTTAATTAATTATCCTTATTAAATGTTCCCAGTAAGTTAATAGTTATATTAATAGACACTCCAAAGGATATTCTGATGTCAGGTGAGTTCTCATTATGTATTAAATATTTGGAGTAAATTCATGATATTGACTTTACTCCTTATTTTCAAAATTCAGTTGATTTACTAAAATAATTTATCAAAAAAATAAGTCATGGGTATTAATGTAATGTTTTGAAATCATTAGTTTTGTTAGTATGTCACAAAGATATTGATGTCTAGAAATCTTCATAATATTATATTAAAGTATTTTAATATATTTTTAGAAGTTTTCATTGTCTTATTTCAACATTCTTGGTACTTTGAATTATGTTTAATAAAAAATACGTATACAGGTTATCTAAGTATTTTTACATAATTTTATTCACTTTTAGACTATCTACTATCCGTGGGAACATTTATTACATATGTAGAATGTTCCTGTGTGAGTTGTAGCATGTTTACGTGGTACCTAAGTTTCTCAGGCCGCCTGTCACTTTGTCAACTCGTAGTCCCGCGGCTGCATACTTGTCAGAGGCCTGGGGCTGGGTACACAACTTTTATGGAGTGACAGAGCTGTATCTCAGTCGCGCGCGGGTGCATTGGCTGCCGCGGCTGCATGCGGGAATTGTGACAGGACAAATTTCCGTCCGTAACTCCTAAAATATACACAAAACCTCAATTCTGACTGAAATTTAGGTGTGAAACCTAAACGTGATAACACGTGTGAAATATTTGATTGGACAAAAAGTTCAATAGTGGTGCCATGTTATTATGGTATTTCTTACCTTAATTATTTAAAAATATAAGGAGTTGGATTTCAAGGGTGGGGTCAGTGATTAACCCTAATTAAGTTTGGGTGGAGAATCCATTTCTTTAGTAATATTTATGGTTTTCCTACTCCTTTTTAGTTTAATCTTATTATTATCATTTTTATTTTATTTCTGTTACTTTTGCAGCTTGCTCTGCAATAGTAACAAGCTGACAAAGTATTCATAAGTAAGGTTTTGAGAGGATTAATTCAAAAAAAAGTTCAAGAGGATTTTAAATATTTGTTTTTGGATAAATGAAACAAGGGTGGCGAAATGATGATAAATTTAAAGAATGTGACCATTCAGACCTATGAATCCAGCTACCTCCCTCATTGAGACAAACAAGAACCCTCTGCCCATCCAAATATAAGCCAAAATCCTCAGACTTGCATTTAATCTTCATATTCTCCACTAATCTTTTAGCTTTTACTCAAATGATAATAACTCTGTCTACTCATAAAAATATAAATTTTCTACTTCATTTTCCCATGAAACATTTCTGCTTCCGCCTCAGTAATATTTCATGCGATTTCCTGCACTAGTATTTGATAGTATTTTAAGTAAATCCATACTACACTTTGGACTTCTCTCTTGAAGATATTGCAGCTTCCTCAAATAAAAAGCTAGTGTGAAAATTGAGTATATTTCACTATTTACGAAACCTTTCCATCAAGCATGTACATATAATCTAGCTTCCTGATTGGTACTAGTAAAATTCAAAATCCTTTCAAAATGATATGTAGCTAGTAAATTACTATATGATACATTTAATGAATATTAATTCAGTCAAAAATACCCACTTTTTATAGGCAACTCTGTTTTCTTATCTTACCCTTTTTTGGCTATTAAATTTCCTTCTTTTATTTCAACTCTTTTTTCCTTTGAAGTTAATTATTATGTATTATTGGATATTCAATGTCTGAATGCCTTGAATGAAATTGAAAATTACACACTCCCAATTCCACTTTGGTTTGGATTTGTTGAGTCAGGTTCCAGCCTTGCCACCTAGGAAATCCTCAAAGCATTTCCCAGCTTAATTTATATTCCTCAAGCCTCCCTTCATTCTGCATTAACCTTTAGTGCGCATCCTTAAATTAGTACCAATTTTTACAGTGAAAGGATAATTAATTTTGCCATATATTAGTTCCAATCCACTCTCAGATCCTATTCCAAACCCCAAAACATAGACTCCTTCCAATCCCTATCCTTTCAGATAAACTTTTTTTGCCAGGGAAATACAAGGAATATTTCTGCGTGGTGGCCCTGGTGTGTCCCAAAATCAAAGATTTAGTCCCCAATTTCCATCTTATTGCCATACCAAACTTGTGTAATTTGAAAATAGTTTTGTGACTAAGCTCATCCATGTTCTTGCTTTTTCCTGCATCTGTCTTGCAGCATACTTCCAATATTTCCCTCCAAAAGGCTGCCATTATGCTTTTACCTCAAATTAATTTCCAGGGAAACTCAAGAAACCATCAGGATTTCATGAATTCAGTCCTTTCAAAGCTCACTGAAATAATGATGAAGAATGAAAATGATCATCCTAGTTCAGGAAACCAATAATGGAGCAGCCAAGTTAACTTAATGGCAGAAATCCTTATAAATTTAGGCCTTTAATTCAGAATTTCAAAATTCTCTTCTCAAATCCTCCTTTGAATAATTTGAAAATATTTTCTTGATGCCACAAAAGACCTTTTTGTGCAACCCCGCATTGGGTTTGAAACATAGTTGAATCACATTGTAGCAACAAACTCCAAGTTCAGCTTAAGAGAAAATTCATTTAACCAGTTTGAAAATCCCCACAAAAAACACACAACAGAAATATAGTAAGATTTTTTTTGAAGATGAAGGCCACTGGCTGCCTCATGAGTTAAATCTCCAAAAATTTCTCTCTTAAATCTTGAATTTACCGGAAGAAAATTCCCCTGATGTATATTTTTACTAAAGGGTCTTGCATCAGAATCCCCCATTGTCTCTATCATCACAAAAAGAAAAATGGCCACTGAAACTCCCAATTCTCTCTATCTCCACAGAAAAACAATCAAAAATCTTGCTCATCTCATTTATTGAATCATTTTTCTCAGCCAAACTAACCAGGAACACTCACACCAAGTATGCCCAAAAAATAAAGAAGGTGAAATGAATGCAAGTTTAGTAAAAATACTCCAGATCAAAGCAAGAATGAAAGGCTTTGCCAATAAAGAAAGAAAAATACAAAAAACACTCAAATAAACAAAAATCCAAACTCAAAGCAGTTTTGGAAAATTGTTTTTTTAAAAGAAAGAAAACAACTTTTAAGTGAAATGGAAGTTTTAGCCATGTATCTTGGGGAGAATCATTCTCTCAAAAATTGCAAAAAGTCTAAGGAAAAGGAGTAAAAGGAAAATTCAAAACACTAACTTGGAGTTCTCTTTTGTGAAAAGAAAGCTACTCAATTTTTAAGAAAACCTTTTTGCATCTAATGAGTCCCCTGAGCCCCAAAACTTCATGGGATTCCTTGTATTATCTATGGAGAACACTTTTACCTATTCTGTCCTCCTGGAATCAGGAAAATGAATTTCTTTTATTTTTAATTCATTTTTTCAAAAATGTAAGTTGGTTTCTTGAAAGTACCAACAATTTTAATTTCCTAGGTAAATTATACCACTATTATCAGGGCTTGTAAGATAGCCTTTACATTTAATTTTACAACTTTAGGAGTCTTCAAATGAGAAGTCCTGATCTTGGATTTACCCATAATGGATGGAATTTTTGAGGTTAAACCTGCTAACATGATGTATCACCACAGTACGAAGGCTGTGCAGTTGAACCTAGACCAGTAATACCAAACAACCCTGGCAGCCACAAGCGTCTGTAGCCCAGTTGGTAAATGCAGCACTCTAGAATGTGTCTCAGTCTATCTGAGGTCGTGGGTTTGACTCCCACAAGACACATCTTCATTTTCACAGTCTCAACAGGTTATGAGCCCAGAGGTTACCTGAGCGTATACTCGCTTACATAAGAGACTTGAATAAGATGTGAATTCTTTCTGTAAGACCAAAATCCCCTGTAAGCCTACCCCATGATCACGGGTTCAATCCGCGCACTGATCACTCTTTCACCTGGGTATCGCCGTACCTATTTCTACATCATGTAGCAAGGGGGGGTGTTGAGGTTAAACCTGCTAACATGATGTATCACCACAGTACAAAGGCTGTGCAGTTGAACTTAGACCAGTAATACCAAAAAACCCTGGCAGCCACAAGCGTCTGTAGCCTAGTTGGTAAAGGCAGCACTCTAGAATGTGTCTCAGTCTATCTGAGGTCTTGGGTTCGACTCCCACCAGACACATCTTCATTTTCACAGTCTCAACAGGAATCACCCTAGGAATTTATTTCTTTTTTTTTCAAACCCTGATATTGATTGGTGGAAGGGTCTGAAAATACCTTCTCTAACTTGAGATAAAAAATCCTTTCTTTTGGTCCCATCAGACCACAGTATACTAGATGGAAATTCTTGTAAAAATTTTCTGCATATCTCTGCTATTTCCACCTTTTATTTCAATGATTTTATAGAAATTTCTAGGAAATATGAAGATTTTATCAAAGAAGGCTGATCCCCTGTGGAGTATTTTGATTCTTTCATCACTGAAATTCAAAATTTAAAAGAATATTAACCCTGATGCATTTGAAAAAGATGAAAAACATTCAGAAGAGACTAATATTACAATTTGAGTTTGTATATATGTGACTTCCACTGGAGTTCAAAGTATCATTGATTGGATTGATTTGATTTATATTATTGTTGTTATTGAATTATTAAACTAATGGTTAAAATATAACTAGGCTGTGTTCTCATTAGTGATTGTCAGACTGTCCAAGCATAACATTTCACATACCATGCCACTTAAACTGCTTATGTTTATTTTGCCTTATTCATTTTGTACTCAACCACTTGTTGGCCAATCATGTATTTAGTCTATATAAACTATGGTGCTCTTAATTGCAATTCATCATCTATTCATTCAACACATCAAACGGAGTGTCCCTTTCCTCCTGAGCTCATATCCGTTACGCTTGACCTTACAAGCCCCTTTCACTCATTCTTTAATCCTTTCATCTCATTAGAGCTCAAGCTCTTTTTATTTCTTACAACTGATACCAAAATTCAAACCACTCATCATTAGTACCTTGATGTATTTTATGGAAAAATGGTTGATAAAATTGCACCTTCAAGGACATAAAAAATAATACAGAACTCATTCCAGACCATCCTCTGAAGGGGTTAGTGCCATTCTGAAGCAGAATTTTGAAATGATGTTTAAATAAATTCACAAAAATGTAGCTAAAGGTTTTCTTTGACTCAGTTACTACTTCATAGGGCTAAAATTCTTTTTTCTTTCATTTTTCAAAAAAGATGGTTGAGTTTTCCTATGCACAAATTTTTGGCTTTGTAAGAAGGTGACTCATAGAGAAAACTAACCTGTTAGAAGATGGATTGTTGAGGTCCCTAAGACTTGAGTCAACTTTCAGAGGGCCATAAATTTCCAACTGCAATTTGGAACAGGTTTTCAATTGATTTATTTAGGTAACCTCTCCCCTCCTCCTCCTCCTACTTCCTTGATCAATTGATCTATCAATTTTTCCAAGCACCCTTCCCTGCTCCTCCTCCTCCTCCCCCCTTTGATTCATTTATTTATGGCTAATCATTTGTTCAATCAATTTAGGTAACCTCTTCCCTCCACTCCTCATCCTTGCTTGATTGATTAACCAATCTACTTAGTTAGGCAACCTCTCTCCTCCTTCTCCTCTGTGCTTGATCAATCAATCAATTTATTTGGGTAAGCATCCCCCCCCTCCTCCTCCTCCTCCTCCTCCTCCCCCTCCTACTTGTTAGCCTCCTGGATGCCAAGACCCTTGCTATATTTTAGCTACCAGATTTCATAGAATAAATAATTAATATATTATTTAATAAATGCAGCAAAAATCTGTAAAATTTTGGATGAGGCTTATTGCAAGGTTAATTGGTTTGGTTATGGTTTATTGTTATTAATAAATATAGTTAAATTGATTATTAAATATTTTTATAGAGGGGCAACAATTATATTGGGGATCTTCAACACCTCTCTTCAGGGATTTCAGTATGAAACCACATAGTCCTAGTTACTTTGGGCTCTTTAGTTTAAAGGATATTTTACCCAAAGATAATATGTATATAAAATACATGGTGGAGTGGCAGGGCCTTGTGAACAAGCTTCCACGACAAATAAAGAATAATAAAACTCACTGGTATATTATTAAATCCTTAGGGTATCTGTTTGGGATGTGCAATGATGGGTTAAACCTGTATACTGGGGTTATAAGGTTGTTCAGAAGTTTTAATTGATAAAAAGAGGTTGAGGACATATTATTGATCAGAATAAGCCATAAATCACTTAATTATCTCTTATAAGTACTTTATTACCTTGGCACGGTGTCTGGATATAAATATAAGTGGGTCTCTCTCCATCAATATCCTCAAAAGAGCTCTTTATTTACAGCTTTTGGAGTCCCAATATTATCCTTCTGAGGGGTACAGGGGCTCAAAGGGACGGACACTAAGGCTAGCAGGGTAACAAGTGGTGGCCTGTCACGTTTTCTTGGTGCTGTAGCCCGGGTAGCATCTAATTACTCAGGGTATGGGAATTATTCTAATTTATAATTGATATTAGGACGTGTGAATATTAATAATCTGTCCTATCAATGTATTATTTAATTAATTATCCCTAGTAAATGTTCACAGTAAGTTAATAATTATTTTAATGGAAATTTGTACCAACATCCTGATGTCAGTTGACTTCTCATTATGTATTAAATAACGGGAGTAAAGTCATGATATTGATTTTACTACTTATTTTAGAGTTTCAGTTGATTTACTAAAATAATTACTTAAAAAGGTCATTCATGGGGATTCATATAATAATTTTATATCATTAGTTTCCTTAGTATTTCCCAAAGATATTGATGTCTAGAAATTTTCATAAAAGTATATCAAAGTGTTTTAATATATTGTTAGAAGTTGTCATTGTCTTATTTTCTACATTCTTGGTACTTTGAATTATATTTAATAAAAAATATGTATAAGGTTTATTCAAGTATTTTTATATAATATTAGGGCCTATCAAAGTTATCAAACCCGCCATTAGAAACCTGCCATTTTGTTTGACAAAACCCGCCATTTTTAATGGCGGGTTTCTGAAATACACATACCCCCTAACTGGTGTATTTCAAAATGGCGTGTTTCATGAAAATGGCGGATTTCAATCATCAAAAACGCCATTAAACCCGCCATTTATGCATCATCATCGATCCACCATCCATCACATCAAAAACACCCATCCACATCAGCAAATCCATACCAGTCCCATCTCCATTGCATCACACACATCTCTATTGTTTTTCACATACCTTCACATACCCATCTTCACACAAATCCCATCATCATCTCATCACCCCACATCACTCACCACCTTTCTCTCCCCCCTCCCCTTCATCTTCTTCCTGCCATCAATTGCGAATCGATTGCTCGATCAATTTGCAATCGATCTTGCCGTCTTTTACCCTCCTTGACCTACATGTGTACACTGACTTGCTTTGATGTTCCCCTCTACCTTTGTCTTTTTTCCCCGCTCACACTCTAGAAATCTCCTCAGGATTGGTTTTCTGTTGGGATCCTGTGGCCTGGAAATCCTTTGGAACAAGCTTGTACGTACCCAACACGCATGCCTTTGTTCATCCAAACCAATCTGTCCCATCTAATCTAATTCCTTCAACTTGTTTGGCTCCAATATCAATCAAAACAGCTGTCGCACTATCCTTGGATCATCTCATCAGCGCTGTTCTTCAAGTTGGTGACTTGGTCAATCTGATCCCACTCCCTCCCATCCTCCCCTTGAACCATGTCAGCCCAGGTTGTGGGATCAGACTACCCAAGGCATTGGAAATTCATCTCAAGGAGGTTGATCCTGGGAGTTTATCCACCACAACCAAATCCCTAGCTCAAACTCAACCTACCAGAGAATGCATCCAACATCACACCAAACTCACTCATCAAACTAATAAAATCTGGGAAGGCTTTGTTCGTGAGGTACTTGGTCCGTTGAAACGCATACCCTTCCATAAATACCAGGCCATGATCTTTTAGAATTAATTCCAAATCTTATCCTCGGTGGTATAAAAAACCGCAAACTTTTGCTTTATGACCTTCCCCAGTCAATCAAAAGTACTTGGCTCTTAACCATTACGTCTTAGTGCCATTTGCCAGTGGGTTACAACTATACTGTATTGAGAACATCATCTCCACAACCTCTCCCTCCCAGCCTCCAACTTTGTCCCACCCCCCCCTAAAATTATTCATGTTGAATTGACAGACACGTCTACAGATCACCAATTTACCCCCTTCAACCCTTGGGAGTCACTCACCAACAAATATTCCTACTGCCAAGGCTCCCAAGTTGAATTCCAGTTGGTTACACCCTTGTCTCGCGCAGGAAGTTGGTTATGATGCGATCGGCGGGTTAGATTCTCAGATCAAACAGATTCGTGAATTGGTTGAGCTCCCGTTGACGAGACCCAAGCTCTATTCCCACTTTGGTAAGTCATCAAGCCCCCGTAGCAAACCAAGTTGACCTTAAAAACACGTACTGATCAACCATTTGGTCTCATCTCACGCATTCAACCAAATTCTACCAAACAAAAGGCCTGACCCCCCCTCAAGGGATTTTACTCCACCAACAAATATTCCTACTTCCAAGGATCCCAAGTTTAATTCCAGTTGGTTACACCCTTGTCTCGCGCAGGAAGTTGGTTATGATGCAATCGGTGGGTTAGAGTCTCAGATTGAACAGATTCATGAATTGGTTGAGCTCCTGTTGACAAGACCTGAGCTCTATTCCCACTTTGGTAAGTCATCAAGCCCCTGTAGCAAACCAAGTTGACCTTAAAAACACGTACTGATCAACCATTTGATCTCATCTTGCGCATTCAACCAAATTCTACCAAACAAAAGGCCTGACCCCCCCTTGAGGGATTTTACTCCACGGCCCACCGGGTAATGGTAAAACGTTGCTAGCCTCAATCATCTCCAAATCTACAAACTCGGCTCTTCTTAGTCTCTCTGCAACCACAATCAGGAGACAATCCAAGAGATCCTTTGGATTGCCGAACAGGCCAAGGCCAAAAACATCACCCTCCTCAACTCTTGATCTCGCCCTTAATCTCAGGCTTTGATCCGTAGTATCCGGCTGGCCGAGGTCAAGTCTGAGGCCGATCTTGCTCAATCCGAGTCCAAGAAAATCATCCCAATCGTCCAGCTCACCTCTCAGACCTTACAGATTGATCCGATCCTCCTTGGACTCAAACCTCCCCCTCCCAAGCCCCAGCCGCTGCTCTCCATTCCCTCCAATCAGGATCCAAGCCTCCCTACCGGCCTCATCATCCAAGCCTTCCTGAATAGCTTCAATACCGAGTGGGAGACAGAACAACGCGCCAAGGAGTTTGACTGGGATCATTGCTTGCCTCATCAGATGTTGGTCTGCTTGCTCGTCAAACTACCGGCCATCTTCAAAGCCGTCATTCACTCAATCAAACCTTGTCAGGCCAGATCCGATTGTCTCATCCCTGCCAACGTCCTGACCCTATGCGCTTGGTTCGCTGCCCATATGGATACGATCAAATTGTTGGAGGAAGTCCTGTTGGGTGCCGTCAAATTGCATCGAGGAGATCATCTTTTTGCGTTTCTCAATCTTGGCCGTTTGCATTGCATCCATGGACCTGGCCCCGGCGCAATGGAGGGTGGGGGGGGTGGTGAGGGGCGAGAGGGGTGGGGGGGTGGGGGCGTTGGGTGGGAATCCCATCAGTAACTAATCTCACTTGATCCTCTTCTCCCTCTTCCCATCTCATCAAACAAGGCTTGTCAAGAAAATATGGCTCACTCAACGTTTTGGCTCTTCAATTTGATCTGCTTGTTGTACTACTTACGAACTGATCCAGTGACAAGGGACCTGACGCCCAATGTACAATTACACCTTGAGGATCTAGTCAATGAGATCTATGTCTTCATTTTCCGAGACGCCGAACGCAGGTTGGATTGATTGATTGATTGTGCAATCCTCGACTTTGAGCCCTCACCCGATATGGTTGTCAATTTCCAACCCAAAGGCTCTTGGAGTTTTGTATGAGCGCTGACCGTCAAGCGGAATCGGATGACTTCTCAAGCCGGAATCCCTCAATTCCATAAACCCATCACAAATCCTTCCAACCCTCCTCCTCCTCCTACTTCTAAACCTCATCTCCCTTCAACCTCCTCAACCCCCAAAGCTCCCCCTGGTGGCGGTCATGGCTCTTGAACGGTTAGCTTTCCCTCCTCTCACTCAACTTGGGAAACCGCTCCTTCAAGTCAACAACCTTTGACGAGCCCTAAACTGGTGACCAATCTATTATCATCTGTACTCTGCCTACTACAAGCTTAAGAGATCCATCCTTTGGTGATTGTTCAAACAACTCAATCAATTGGCGATTGATTCTTCATTGATTGGCCAATTGTTTATGCCGATTGACGCAGAGTTTTTGGAGGGTACAGGGAACTGAATTTCCCTTTTTTTTTCTTTGTTTTTGTTTCTTTTTTTTTAGGTTTTCTAGCTCTGCCAGAACACATTCTCTCAAGTCTTACGCCAACCAAGCTACGTCCTGGGACAATCTGGTTTGCCTAGTATGATGCCAGCTGCGGCTCCTGATCATTACCACTCCTCCCCAGCTAATTCTATTCGTTTGATATTGATTCCTTCACTGCCTACCAAACTCAAAATGATATACATCCATTCAAATTTCACCTTGATCCTCACCTTGGGTGCAGCAAGTGCCTGGGAGGGAGAAAGATGGAAGGAGATGGTATGAAAAACATAAAGAGAGGTGGCAAGCAGAGGAATTGTTGGTTTTCATCTCTTTTTTATTTTTTTAATCCCACCGTTTGTCGCCGATAATGAGAACGTTGCTGAAATTTGTTTTTTTTTTTTTTATTTTTTTGACCGGTATTTTTGTTTGTCCAACCCCTTTTTTGATATTGATTCCTTCACTGCCTACCGAACTCAAAATGGTATAGAACCATTCAAACTTCACCTTGATCCTCACCTTGGGCGCAGCAAGCGCCTGGGAGGGAGAAAGATGGAAGGAGATGGTATGAAAAAAATAAAGAGAGGTTGCAAGCAGAAGAATCGTAGAAAAAGGAGGGCTCAAATGAGGGATTTGGAAATTTCTGTGGAAGTGACTGACGACTGGATAAAGGAAAAGTTTGCCTGGTCTAGACGTTTTCCAACCCCTTTTTTGATATTGATTCCTTCACTTCCTACCAAACTCAAAATTTTATAAAACCATTCAAATTTCACCTTGATCCTCACCTTGGGTGCAGCAAGTGCCTGGGAGGGAGAAAGATGGAAGGAGATGGTATGAAAAACATAAAGAGAGGTGGCAAGCAGAGGAATCGTAGAAAAAGGAGGGCTCAAATGAGGGATTCGGAAATTTCTTTGGAAGTGACTGACAACTGGATCAAGGAAAAGTTTGCCTGGTCTAGACAAAAGCTATGCCCTTTGGATCTGTACCCTGCTATCACGGCTGAAAAGAAAAAGAACCCTCAAAAACCCACCCAGGAAGAATTTAAGCAAGCAAAACAGACAATTGGGGCTTTCCACTTCTTCTACCATGGAAAAGTTATTGTTCTCAACCAATCTGATCACCATGCTCTGGTTGCTGTCATTGTATTTGTGCCTTTGGATTGACTATCTGAGCAAGATAAGAAAGATATCAACTTTGTGACGACATTCCTTCACTGTTCAAAAAAATTTGTCAACCCGGTTGGTACCTCAAGATCTTGGGGTGGAAAAATGTGGGCGATTGGTTGGCAAAAATCAATGAAACCTTTGGAGTTATTTGGACTTTATGTGAAGAAATCATCCATTAGATCTTCTCCTCAAGAGTACGCTTTCCTCAACCTGAATGCCGACAAAGTATCCCAAATTTTAGGACAAATATTTTGTAATTTGGCCAAACTTGCCTTTGAATCAAACTGTGATACCATGAAGGACAACAACATCCCCTCTTTCTCTTTGTTGGAATTTGGTTCCAAGCCTACACCTTTTGATTGCTCCCCACACCTCACTTTCACCTCGGATTCTTTTTACAATTCTCCTCATATTGACAAAGGCAACATCTCTGGCTATTCCTCTTTACTCGTGGTCCCAACCAAAAAATCAAATGGTTGACTTATTGAAGATACGCATGAATATCAAGTTTTGGACGGTCAATTTGTTTTTACTGACCTTGGCTTTGTAATTGATTTCAAGCAAAAAGGTATAGTCAAAATGGTTTGGGCGGCTAACAAGTACAAGCACTGTACCTTTCCAGCTGTGGACACAGCAACCCATACCAGAATGACCACGTCACTCCAAATTAATAAAAAAACTCAGAGAACTTGTAGGGACATGAAAAAAGGCCAAATTTACTCTAGAGAAAAAAATATCAATAAAAACAAAAAAGATCTGTATATTGGTGGGGTTAAGAATTCTCTCAAACGTTGTTGTAGTAAAAAATAATTTGTTTTTCTTTCATCCATGCAAATATATTTACAAGCCCAGCATTTGAGTAATCTGCTGTATTTCTTCTACTGATCTACCACTGCCAATGCAAGCCAAAGCTACTGATACCTTATCCTTTTTTTTGTTTGCACGTTGTTCCCTCTCCTTTTCCAGTTGCACTTGCTGCCCATCCTTCTCCTTTTCCTCTTTTTGAAACTCTAGCTCAGCTTGTTTCAACCTCCACTCAGCATCCAATTTTTGTTGATTAGCCAAAGTCTCGGCTTGCTGCTTTTGACCATCCATGACCAGTTGACGATCCCACTTTTGCTTTTCAAACTGAAGTTTATCTGATTCAATTTGTGATTTCACTTTTTTTTGGAGGAGAATGGCAATGAGCATGATTTTGAAAGCAAGGATATTGAATCAATCAACTTACATGAATCTTGCTTCTCCATGATTTCTTCAAAGCCCCAAAAACTGGAAGTGTTTCTCCTCTTTTGATGACTTTTGGGGTTGACATTGATGGAATTGGAGGCCTTTTGCTTACCCTTGGCAGAGGAGGTTTGAGTCTGAAAGTCCTCACTAGTATTTGAAGGCAATTTGGGAGGCCCCATTGGCTTGAGTTTTTGGCCAATCAAAAATGAATGAGCCTGCTTTTTACAATGTAAATCAGTCAGGAGCAACCAGACAGAATCAAAAACAATTTAGTTCCTTACTTGAGCAGATGTTGATGGAAACGGTGATCCAGGAATAAAATCCTCCTCATTGGGCAATTTCTCCAGTTGTTCTGCCCCAGGAAGAGAGCAATCAAAAGAAGGAAGTGAGGGGTCCAAGGTCGGGATTGACTGATCAATCAATACCAAAGTAGAAGTGATTGGATCCAATTGTGTTTGAATATCCTCCTTGTCATCAGATGGCGGCCACTCCAAGGCCAAGGTTTCATCAAGGTCCCCGTTGGTAGGCTGAGCATCCCCAGCCAAGTCCTCGGCATCAACGGAATCGGATTGTTGGGCATTGAAAGCAGCTAGGGGGGTGATGTTGGCCTTCTTTCCAAAGATTTCATCCATTTGAATATAAAAAGGACAAATGGATTCTAAATTATCAACCACTGAGTTGATTCCTTTGGCTTTGTCCAAGTTGGTGATACCAAAGCCAGTGGAGATAGACATGGAGTGGGCCTTTTTGTACTTGGCTCGATATTTTTTGAACCACTCCCTCATCTGTTTGGATAACAGATCCAGCCTACCTTTTGTTTTGTTCTTGAGTTCATTGGCAATCAGGAGATAACCATTGACCTTAGAGGATGGAGGTCGGCCAACACCTGTTTTGTTGTCGGATACAAAGCAGGCATTGTAGTTGGAGGGAATTTTCAGCCAGTTTACCAGGATGATGTGATCAGCTCTCTTGAGCTGACTTGAGCCCTTGGAAGCTTATGGGGGAGGATTGTTTGTTGTGGATTTCCTTGGCAATGTTGTCTTGGGTGTGTTGGACTTGCGGGGGGAGGTTTGCTGAGGGGCCATTTGAAAGAGTAAGGGCTATGCAAGTGATGAGAGCGATAAAGTGATGAGAGTGGTGAAGTTTTGAGAGCGATAAAGTGGATGAGAGTGATCAAGTGATGAGAGTGGTTAAGTGATGAGAGTGATGAAGTTTTCAGAGCAATGAAGTGGATGAGAGTGATCAAGTGATGAGAGCGATAAAGTGATGAGAGTGGTCAATCAATTTTATCATGAGGGTGGGGGTAAAAAATATTCCAATGAGGTCGGAGGTAGAAGGAGGTGGGAAGACAGGGGTGTATGATGTGGACAGGTGGTGGAAGCATTTAAAAACTTTATTTGAAAAAACCCACTTATTTCAGGTTAACTTTGACACGTCTGATCTGAAATAAGTGGGTTTTTTTGATTTTTAATGGTGGGTTTGAAATGGTGGATTTGGGTTGAAACCCGCCATTAAAAAATGGCGGGTTTGGTTAACTTTGATTACCCCTATTATTTACTTTTAGACTATCTACTATCCATGGGAACATTTATTACATATGTAGAATTTTCCCATATGGGTTGTAGCATGTTTATGCAGTAACTAAGTTTCTCAGGCTGCCTGTCACTTTTTCAACCCATAGTCCCATGGCTGCGTACTTGCCAGAGGCCCGGGGCTGCGGACACCCCTTGAAGGTGTGGAAACTTTAGAGGTTATCCCTCACAAAGTTGCCGCAGCTTCAGGATTTCTTGGGTTGAAGCGTCTGTAAGGATTAGATACCAAGCGTAAAGAGAAGTTTTTGAGAGCCTGAAGAGGAGAAAAGGAGAGAAGAGGGGAGGGATTCTGTTTTCCTAAGTCCGCTCCCTTTTCCGCTCCCCGCCTCCTGATGATACAATGGTAAGATGCCCCCCCTACAACCCGGAGTTGAGGGGAAAGGTATTTGAGCCCTCCCCCTCAACCCTAACCTAAGTACAAGCACATGAACAACCCAACAACAATGAAGAAGAAAACCCTAGGCCCAAAACCCTATCCCATATCCTAACCTGTACCCTGTCCGTATCCTATTCCGCTTGCTCGCCTGCCATTACACGCATCCGGTTCGTTCCCCGCGGCGCGGCCCTCCGCCGCGCGCTTCTCAAAGTTCACCGCGATTGCCCGTATCCGCCCGACGCGCCGTCGTGAATTTCCTAGTCCCGTAACCGGCCCGCGCTTGCGCGCGGCCGTCCATGGGTATAGCCCCGCGATTGCTCCGCCCTTTCCTTCCCTAACTAACCGCCCGAGAACCTGATCGGCCCGGCTCCGTCACTGGGTTGGACACCCAAGCGGGTCGCGGCCCGCCTCCCCTAGTCAGACCCGGCCCGCAGCTGCGTGCTTCGCCCTGCTGCGCCTTCTGCTGAGCCCGCAGCGGCCACTGCTGAGAACGAGCGCACCCCAACTGCTGAGCCCGACCTACCAGATGCTGAGCGCGCAGGCCGCGACGCAGTTCCCGATCCAAGGCTATATATTGACACCACAACGGAAAGAAAGGGCTCTATTTCAGCCGTGCCCAGGTGCATTGGCTGCCCCCGCCTGAATGCTGGAATTGTGACAAAACACATTGCCGTCCTTAACTCCTAAAATATACAAAACATCTCAATTCTGACTGAATTTTAGGTGTGAAACCTATATGTGACAATATGTGTTAAATATTTAATTGGCCAAAAAGCTCAAGGGTGGTGCTGTGGTATTTTGGTTTTTCTTTCCTTAATTATTTAAAAATATTAGCAGTTGGATTTCAAGGGTGGGGTCAGGAGTGACCCTACCTTATTTTGGGTGGAGAATCAATTTCTGTAATAATATTTATGGTTTTCCTACTCCTTTTTAGTTTAATTGTATTATTATTATTTTCATGTCATTTTTGTGTTGTTTGCAGCTTTCTCTGCAATAGTAGCAAGCTGACACTAGTCCTCATCCCCCTCCTCCTGCTCCTCACCCTTGCCCTCCTCCTCCTCTTTCTCCACCTTCTCCTCCTCCTCCTCCTCTTGAATTCATAATTTTGATGATTATTTTTAATAAATGACCATTTGTTTTTTTTTTTGCTAGCATTATTTCCTTGTATATTTGATTTTTGTAATTTTTTTTGATCATCCACTTTGATTATAAAAAGCACTATTTCTTTGGGAATTTTATTTCTTCTATGAAATGCAACACACTGTTTGACTCCTTTTTATTTCAACACAAGCCCTTTTTCTTGTCTTCCAATTATTCTCCCACAACACTCAAAATGGTATTAAATGATTTAAATACCTTCATGATCTTCAACCAAATTTTAGTATGTTGACTGGAGGGAACAAGATGGGAGAAGATGATTTTACAAGCATACAGAGAGGAGGAAAGGGAGGGGATTGTTTTCAAAAGAGGGCTAAAGGTATAGATTCTGAAATCTCTTTGGAAGTGGCAAGGAAGAGATTGAAGAAAAATTTGGGTGTTCTGGAGAAAAATTACAACCTTCAGATCTGTATCCAACTATTTTTTCCCAAAACAAAAATAAAAATTAAAAGCCCTCACCAACAGAGTTTTAAAAAGCTAAATAGATGATGAAACAATCCTATTTCTTCAGCTCTGGAAAATTATTTTTTAATGAATTTTGAGCTTGCTACTATTTAGAGAGCAACCTTTCAAAGTAGAAAACATAAAATAAATAAATAAATCATAAAATAAAAGAGGAAAGATGAAACTCTGAAATATGGATCTGTATCCAACAATTTTTTCCCAAAACAAAAATAAAAATTAAAAGCCCTACACAACAGAGTTTTAAAAAGCCAAATAGATGATGAAACAATCCTTTTTCTTCAGCTCTGGAAAATTATTTTTTAATGAATTTTCAGCTTGCTACTATTTAGAGAGCAAACTTTCAAAGTAGAAAACATAAAATAAATAAATCAATCATAAAATAAAAGAAGAAAGATGAAACTATGAAATATTATTAAATATTTGACTTTCCCATCCCAGAATAGGTAGGTTCAATCACTGACCCCACCCTTGAATTCCAACTCCTTCATATATTAAATAACTTTTGAATAAAAACAATATTTTCCCCACTTGGGACAAACCAATCAAAAGTTGAATGCCACATACTGATTCCACACCTAAAATTCAGTCAGAATCAATTTGTTGGGTATATTTTTGGATTTACACACAAAATTGTGTTTTTTGACAATTCCTGCAAGCGCAGCCCTGCATCTCTACATACAGTCTGTGCGCCTCTCAGTATGCTTCATTTTCATAAGCTGTTCTGTCAAGATTCCCATGTGCAAAGCATTCCCACCCAGGTGAACGCAGCTGATCATCAACTTCCCATTACCAAGACTACCAGAAAATCAAAATAACAGAAGGTGAATTATTCACAAAATGAAACAAAAATGGATCATTCCTACATATTTAATACATTCCCTATGCATATTAGATCATCCAAAAACACAATTCATCAAATAAAATCATGGAAAATCAATTGAAAATATATTTTTAAAATACAAAAATTAGAGATAATCACAAAGTGAACTGATCCAGAACTTTGATGAACACAAAAAATGTCAAAGATTAGTCATAGAATTAATTAAAATTACCAAAGTGATATTATATAATGGAAAATCAATAAATAAGCACATCTGATCACATTAGTATAACAGTATCATTACAATTAAAGTATAATTTCAGTATCAGAAAAATTAAAGACAATACATTAACAGATCCTGCAGCTAAAATAGCACAGAAATACAGCAGATCTGAGATCAGCTGATTAACAGCACCAATTGGAATTTCAAAAACAGCCATGGCTGGCTTTCTAGCCTCAGCCCATGAGCTAAAACCTCTGTATGTTCCCTGAGAAGCTCATTTTCACCCCAAAAAAGGTATTTATAAAGACCTTCTTTTGGCTGATATTCCACCAGTTACCTAGAATTTACAAGTTATTTTCCAGACATCTTGCCATCTATGATCAAGTGCTTAAACAATTTGAGCAAGTGATTGATTGCCCTAACTGATTTTTAGTAGAATTAATTCTGAAACTTTTATTAATTAATTTAATTTTAGTCCACAACCAACCCCACCTTTGCCCTGTTACCCTTCATCTGAATCTCTGCAGGCTTTGTTGTTGAATTATTTCTCAAACTAATTTTTTTACTTTCTGCCTTTTTCTGTGTTGTGTTTTTCATGGCCACACCAGTGGACAAGTTCTTAGAAGGCACCCACCCTTATTTCCAAGGTTTAATACTGTCCAAAGTGACCCCTTTAATAGAGTTTGTTTGTCTGTAAAGATTGCCAGCATTATAGTACTGGGGCCCCTTGTTCAAAAATTGTCTATAAATCTTTGAAAATACCATTTTAATGCTTGCACTTCCTCATAAAATATCCAATCTAGAGCATTTTATGTGTTAAATCTTGGAATTATTATGATTATAAATAGGGTACCCTTATAAATATTCAAATCACTTTCTGTAGCTAAATGACTGCAGTTTTCCTGGGATAAGGAAGCTGACAATTGGGTGTCTGGCTGGGAAATATCCTTAAAAAATTAATGTTTGATTATTTGTTCCTTGGACCATCTTTTTTATCCTTAAAAATAAGCAAAAATAGTTACTATTTATATATTTTGATTTTTGATTTTTCCAGTGGATCTAAGGAACAAAAGAGATTCAATCAATTATTCTTTTAATCTTCTTAAGCCAAAAAACCAAGAAAAACTTGGTACTTTTGTAACCATTATTATAACTCCTGAGCAACAACAGGAAATATTGCTTTTTCATAGGCAAAAATTCATAAAGGAAAATTAAATTGAAATTGAAAGATTGAATATTTTGGACTCTTTATTGGGAAAGAAAAATGAGTGGAAAATTTATCAGAATCAACTTACCAAGTTATTGAACCAAACCAAGTGTTATTACCATTAAACCTAACTTCAAGTAAGTTATAAAAATTATGAAAATTAAAATACAAAAAAATAATTATTGAAGTTCCCTCAAAAGTTTCAATTGTCAGCCTTCTGAATGCCAAGATCCTTGCTATCCTTTAGCTACCAGAGGTGATAGAATAAATAATAAATATATTATTAAATAAATTTTGCCAAAATCCGTAAAATACTTGGATAAAGCTTATTGCAAGGTTGATTGGTTTGGATATGGTTTATTGTTATAAATCAATATAAATAAATTGATTATGAAATATTTTAATAGAGGGGCCAAAATTATATTAGGGATCTTTAAAATTTCTCTTTAGGGAACTCACAATGAAAACACGTAGGCCTGGTTACTTTGGAACCTTTAGTTTAAAGGATATTTTGCCCAAAGATAATATTTATATAAAATACACGCTGGAGTGGCAGGGCTTTGTAACCAAGCTTCCCAGACGGGGAGAGGATAGTAAAACTCACTGGTATATTATGAAATCCTTTGGGTACCTGTTTGGGACGTGCACTGATGGGTTCAAAATGTATACTGGGGTTATAAGGTTGTTCAGCGGTTTAAATTGATAAAAAAGGGTTGGGGAAGGATATTATTAATCAGACTAAAGCCATGAATCACTTAATTATCTCTTATAAGTATTTAATTACCTTGGCACAGTTTCTGGATGTAAATATAACTGGGTCTCTGGGTATTAATATCCTCGAAAGAGCTCTTTATTTATACCTTTTTGAGTCCCAATATTGTCCTTCTGAGGGGTACAGGGGCTCAAAGGGACGGAAAATGAGGCTAGTAGGGTAACAAGTTGCGGCCCTTTACGTGTTCTTTGTGTTGTAGCACGGGTAACATCTAGTCCCACAGGGTATGGGAATGATTCTACTTTATAATTGATGTTTGGACGTGTGAATAACACTATTCTGTCCATTGTATTTATTATTTAATTAATAATCCTTAGTAAATTTCCAAAGTAAGTTAATAATTATTTTAATAAAAATTCCTAAGGATATTCTGAAGTCAGTTGAGTTACCATTATGTATTAAATAATTGGAGTAAATTCATGACATTGATTTTACTCCTTATTTTCGAATTTTTGTTGATTTACTAGAAAGAATTATTAAAAAATATAATTCATGAGTATTTATGTATTATTTTTACATCATTAGTTTCCTTAAAATGTCACGGAAGTACTGATGTCTGGTAGTTCTCATAATTTCATATTCAAGTATTTTAATATATTTTTATAAATAGTCATTATCTAATTTTTGACATTCTTGGTATTTTCAATTATTTTTAATAATAAATACATCTAAAGGTTATTTAGGTATTTTTATATACTTTTATGTATTTTTAGACTATTTAATATCCACGGGAACATTTATTACATAGGTATAATGTTTGGGTGTATGTTGTAGCAGTTTACCTGGTACCTAGGTTTCTCAGCCAGCCTGTCACTTTGTCAACTTGTAGTCATGCGGCTGCGTACTTGTCAGAGGCCCGGGGCTGTGTACACGGCTTTGACAGGGTGACGGTGCTGTGCGGGTGTATTGGCTGCCGCCGCTGCCAGGGATTGTGACAGAACACATTTATGTCTGTAACTCCTAAAATATACAAAACACCTCAATTCTGACTGAATTTTAGGTGTGAAATCTATATGTGACAATAGATGTGAAAATAACTGGCCAAAAAAGTAACATAATGGTGCCGTGGTATTTTGGTCTTTCTTTCTTTAATTATTTAAATATATGAGGAGTTGGATTTCAAGGCTGGGGTCAGTAAGTGACCCTACCTCATTTTGGGTTGAAAATCCATTTTTGCAGTAATATTCATGGTTTTCCTTCTCCTTGTTAAGTTAATCTTGGTATTTATTATTTTTATGTTATTGCTGTTACTTTTTCAGCTTTCTCTGCAATAGTAGCAAGCTGAAATCAATGAAGAACTTATGCACTTGCATTAGGACATATCATAGTTAAACTTTTGAAAAATTTAAATAGGTAATTTCATTCAAAATATCAATTTTTTTGAAAAATATTTTCTTATCAAAATTAAAAATGAATCAATGGTTTCATCCAAAAAAATTAAAAAAAAATTAAAAAATGGATAGGCCTGAAATCAGACATTTAATTTTTGGAAAATTTGAACTCTGATACATCCCATGTTCCAAAATATGCACAACACCTGTTCAACCGGAAAAACTCCTTCCTATGTGCCCCTTCCTAGAGGAGAGGGCTCCCGTAAGAGTGCCTGTAGCAAGAAAAATGAGGGGTCTTGAACCCAAAACACCAGTGCTACAAGACCCGATAGCAAATGTGGCACCCAAATTGACCAATAAACTATTGGAGACAACTCCCTCACTCAACAAGTTATCCCTGGCAGCTATACCTCTGCCCAAGCCACCCCAGCTGGCCTTGGCCAAAGAGGCCATGATGAAAACGCTAGTGAAGGAAAACATAATTTACTGGGAATCTTACAAGCTAGCCCAAGCAAAGGGAGACATGGTATTGTTGAGAAAGGCAATATCATTGGCAAAATACTCACAGATATCCCTTCATAAATTGATCCCCAACATGGGAGAGGAAAAATACATACAAAATTGAAATCCTTGAGAGAAGTTGGAAATTTTAAAGTGAAAAGACCCCAAAAAGAGGAGATAATCCAATCACCAAAGAATTAGGAATCCTAGAAATTGAGAAAGAATAATATTTTTAGCTCACAAGTGGAAGAAAGTGTATCAAAATTAAACCTGGATGATGTCCCTATTTTTACCACTTTTTCTGAAAATTGTTATTCAACTTTAAGATTGTAAGCAGAAATTTGGATAAATTCCAAAAAAAATTGATAACTCAAAACTTTAATCAATTAATCCAAAAACAAGCCGGCCATCTTGAAAAGATTGAGTTAAAAAATCATTTAAAAGATACTATCAATATGAATAAAGTATCTATGATTAAGCAAATTTAAATTGATTACTCTTCAGTTCAAGAAGAAATTCTAATTTACATGGAAAAAATTAAGGAAGGAATTAAGAAAAACACTAACAGCACTTCTTCCCATCTATGAAACAAAATAGACTTTTTTAGCAATAAGATTTATGTAAATTTAGGTATGATTCAGACTGACCTTAGAGACCTCAAAGTTAACTCAACTTATCCTTCTCTGGTCAAATTAAAATAATTAAAACCCATAATAAAAAGTATTAATCCTAATTTTACTCCCAGATCAGGAATAGCCAGGAATGAGTCCTTCAGACCCAGTTCTACACTTGAATTGGAAAAAGCTTTAAAATTACTTCCTCCAATCACTGAATGGCCTAGGTTTTCCATAGAATTATAATATAGCCATGTCAGTTTCATTAATTAAATTGACTATACCCTTGCTTCTTATTAACTCCCCAATACCATAAATGTGTTAAGAATAACCATTTAATTTGAAGGAGTATCCCTTGATTGGTATATTAATAAAATAGAAGAATTAGGATCTTTATACTGGAGCTCATCAAAATACCTGATAAAAGAAAAATTTGATACCAGGATTTGGAAAATTAAGATGATGAAAATTTTTGGAAGTTCCCAACATGATCCATCCAAGGATAAACGTCACAATCTTTTTATTGATCAGAAGAGAATGTTGGATTTACTCTATCCCCATTTTGATAAGGAATAATTAAATGAAATCCTCCTCAACCTATGTCCAGTAAAAACTTAAAACTGTTACAAATAGGGGTCTGTGGCTGAACAGTGACGTGAAGCTGCTATAGGTGGCCAATTTTGTCTTAAATAAGTATCAAAATTTTCACCATGAAAGGAATTTGATGGATTCTGTGATGCACCATAAGATATACAGGGTTGATTGTGGATTTCACCTTGATGGAAAATAAAATTCAACTGGTTTTCACCTTGGTTGGGAATCAAAGTCCTTCTGGTTTCACCTTTGTGGAAAATGAAATTCAAACTGATTTAAACAAGATCGAATTTTTTTCAAGGTCACATCACCTGACAAAAATTAATAAATTTGAATATGTTTGAAATTGTACCACTTTCTTTTTGAATTTCATGTGCAGTTGTTGTCAGCTTGCTACTATGTACAGAGCAACCTGTCAATAGCAACACAAAAATATGAAAAATAAAAATATCTCAAGCAACACAATAAGGAGTGAGAAATACATGGATATAATTACAGAAATGGATTTTTCACCCAAAATTAGGTAGGGTCACTCACTGACCCCACCCTTGAATTACAAGTCCTTACATTTTTAAAATAATTTAAAAGAAAAGTCCTAAAAATCACAACACCAGTATGGCACTTTTTGGCCATTCTAATACTTCACACTTGTTGTCAAGTATAGGGTTTACACCTAAAATTCACTCAGAATTGAGGCGTTGTGTATATTTTAGGAGTTACATGCGGAAATGTGTTATTTCACAATTCCCGCGCGCAGCCCCGCATCATTACATATCCCTAAGTACTGGTGGTAGCAGATTCCCGCGTACTAGAGACCCGCGCGCAGCTGATTCTGCCACACACGCAGCGGATACTACCCCGCGCGCATCTGTAATAACTGATCCCCGCGTCTGGATCCATTGTGACTATTCCAACAACCAGGTACCGCTCAGAAGAGCTACAACCTAGTTAGATTTGCCTAGCATATGTAACAAGTTGACATATGCATTAGTAATAGTTCAAAAAGATCAAAACTTAAATAAACATAATAAAAATTAAGTTTTAAACATTTTTTAATAATAAATCAAAGATCAAGGACTACCACGTAAATCACTGATCTTGATCTTTTAAGACCACAAAACACTACAAGAAGTGTTCATAAAAATTATCAAAAATTATCTACATGATCAGCAGATGATGGAAAATCAGTAAACCTTCACATCGGCACGCTTTTAAACAATATCAATAGTACAAATGCAGGATGAGTACAGAATGATCAAATTTATGCCATAACAAATTAACAGATCCTGTGGCTAAAATAGTACAGAAATCCAGCAGACCTAAGGACAGCTGATTGACAGCACCAATTGGACGTGCCAATCTTCAAACCTTGAAGTATAGTCAAGCAATCCACCCCATCCGCTCTTAAACCCTTCCCATTATTGCAGGATTTTTGTGATAAAGTACTCAGAGTGAGGGTTTCCCTTCCTGTCTAGGCCAGTGTGCTGTTCTTCCGGGCCATTAGTGGAATAAGTCCTTTCTAAGGAACCCATCTTTATCTCAAGGTTCTTAAACTGCCTAAGGAGGCCCCTTGAAGAGAGGTTGCTAGTCTTTAAAGATCCCGAGTAGTATAATACTGTGACCCCTCCTTTATATTGTATTGAAACCCATTTATTACCAAACCACTTAAACCTTGCAACTGCTCTTATTATATCATTTATTGGAGCTTATAAGTGTTTATTATTGGAATAATAATTATTATTATTATTCCAGCATTTTTATCACTCTCTGTAGCTAAAGGACTGCAAGGTTCCTGGTATCAAAGAGCTGAAAGTTGGTTTTGCGCAGTTTTTTTTGAATTTTATTGTAATTTAGTCATAAATGGATGTCACCCCAAAAAAAATCACTGGATGTTTCACAGGGTCAAATTTTAATTTCCACACAACTGCTTGCATATTCAAGCTTAGTTTTGCAGGAAAATAATTTGAATTCAAGTTGGTCTTCATTTGATTTTGTTTATTTCATGAAGATCATGATTGTTTTGGTATGCCTATGAATATATCAAAATTATTTTCTAATTCCAAATCTGTTGAGTGGAGCCAAACTAATATAGAGAGGTTATCTTATCCAGAAAGTGCAGCATGACAATTAATATCACCACAAGTTATCATCTGCCAATTATTGGTTTCTCTCACTTGAAAAACATTCAGATGTTCCCAAATTGAAAGGAATGTTGTATTTGTTTCAAAAAAATTGATAAAAATATAAAAATCAGGGCAATAATGAACAGGATCAACAATATTCATAATTTTTGTAATCTTACCAAAATGTGGAGTATTATCTAGATAAAGAAAAACAATTGTATTGCCCATATGTTTATTGTGTTTGGTCCAGGTTGAATTCTTCCAGTTAAGATGATGGTGGTATCTCCACCCAGGGGACCAAATGATGTTCAAAGTTTCACATGAACTAGTTGGAAAATTATGATCAATCCAGTTAATATGTGGTTTTACCTTTATAAAATGACCAAGGAAATTAGTTTAATCTGTCCTTTCTTCCAGATTTGGTTTTGAATTAATCTGTTTTTCATTTGGATCTTTGCTCTTTAGATATGATGTCATAATTTTTACTCCTGGGGGGGGGGGGGGGGCTTCAGGTTTGTTCAAAATATTCTTCAAGTTTTTAGATTTAGAGAATCTCTGAAAAATAGTAAAGGGTATATTTTCTGCAATCAGAAAGGAATTAAATTATTTTTTAATTATTAATATGATTCAAAATTGGAGCTTATCTTTTTCCTGTTGGATTTTTATGGTTAATAAAGGAAGAAATCCCATTTATTCCTTCATATGGGCATGTAGCAGAACAAGGAGGAGGACCTAATTGCATTAGCATCTCAGGTATATGTGGGGAAAGGTTATGGTTTTTTTTTGATTTGCATGCAGGAAAATGATTCTGAAAACTATTTTTTTATTTTTTCCAAATGCTTGGTAAAGTCTGGAGCAGAATTTTGAGTAAAAAACCAGCTGGTAGCTATGTGGAGTGCACTCACAAGGTGAGAAGTGTTTTCAACAATCCCTGCAGGAAGTGGATTTCCCCCTTTTTCTCTTGTTATAAATAAAAGGGGAAGATAAAGTTTATATGAAAAGAGCCATTCTGAAGCTTTCAAGCTTTGATGAGCCACACCAAGATTCTTTGGCACCCTGGTAAAATTGGAGGGAATTGATTTCCTTTCAATTAAGTTTTGTATTTTGTCAAGAATTTGTGAGTCAAATGTAAATGTTGGAATTATTTTTCCATCAACCCTTTCAAACTCAAAATCAGAGCTATTGATGATTGATATTGGAACATAGTCAAAGTCATTATTATATTATTACTGGGTCCTGAGGTGTGAAGATATTTGGCATTCCTTTCCAAATAGGCAGTGGTGGTATTTTTTTGATTTTTGGAAATATTTTTGTGGAAGTATTTTTGTATTCTCTGAAGATATGGAATGGCATCCCTTTAACTTCCAGCAGTTGGTGATGAAATATTGAGACTAGAGATCAGCATTTGCTGAACTTCTGGCTCATTAGTTCATAATAGATTGTCAAGAGAAAGCTAGATATGAGCAAAGCTGTTGCTTCACAAGCAGTCCACATATCATCCACAAATTAGTGCAGTTGGTGTTTGGGAATTCCTTCAAAGTTAAATTCAAAAATGCCAGAAGAACCTGATGGTTTCCAGACTTGAATTTCCATTAAATGTTCAAAAACTGGGTAATTCCTCTTATTCACAGCCCAAAATAAAATGCAAAAACATGTATTTAGGATAATACTAACACACCATGCTCCTAGAAATGTACAAATCGTTCCTTATATAAATGAGCAATTGATGGCTTCTTTTCTGTTGGTTTCTTATTCAATAGCCTATGTTGGTGTAATTTTATTTTTTATACATCTACTTTTTATCAGGGAAAATACAGAAAGCCAAGACAAAATTGTTTATTAAAATTGAAAAAAATGAAGAATATTTGAAATGGAAGATGACCAAAGACCAAGGGAGTAATGAAATGAAAAAGAACAAAAGAAGGAAGAAAAAAAGTCAATATACTCACTTAGATGTGTTGATTACCATCCCTGGTCTGCACATAAGGGAAGCTTATTTTGTTTTTTGAGGGAGAATGTCAAACCCAAGGCAAGAGGCAGGCTTCTTTTTGAAATGTAGAAAAGCAAGGGACATAGGTGAAATTTAAAAAAATAGAAAAATTCATTGGACTAGTTTTGGCCTGAGCAGAAGGGAATCCATCTTGGAAGAAAAGGAAGACATGAATTTAGTGGGAATTGGGCTAGTCAAAAAGGCATGCAATCAACAACTGCAGATGTGTTGACTACCAGCCCTGGTTGCAGAACAAAGTGTCACTCAATCAAAAATTGATTTATGAAAATTAATCCATGAGAGGACATGTCTTTACCACAAGAAAAAGGTCAAATTACGGCATATCAGAGTTAAGAAAACCTGCCATTTTTTAATAGTGGTTTTCAAACCAAATCCACCACTTCAAACCCACCATTAAAAATCCAAAAAAATACCCTTATTTACCATCAGACCTGTCTGTGTCACCTGAAAATAAATGGGTTTTTTCAAATAAAGTATCTAAAGGGTTTCACCATCTCCACCCATCACTTCACATTATTACCCCTGGTTTCAACCTCTATTTTTATCCTGTTTGCTTCATCACTCTACTTTAATGCTCACAAAGCTTCATCACCCTCATCAAATTATTGCTTCCATCACATCCATGCTCTCATCACTTCATCCCCACTTTCATCACATCCCTTCATCACTTCATTGCTTCCTAACAGTGGAGGCACTGAAGGAGATTGCTCAATTACTGGGCGTGTAAATATATTTGATTTATGGATTGGATAAAACTTTCAAAAATGAAAAAATACAATAGAAACAATAGAAAAAACATCAACCATATTGGGCCTTCTTTTCCAAAATTCTTTCATCAATTTTTGAAGTACTACAATCTTGGAGTTTTAAAGATACATTGGCTAGTTTTTTATTAATTTGGAATGAGCAGCCAAAGTGAGTGTGGGTTGAAGAGGTTTTTAAACTAGGAGGAGGAAATGTAGTATGATGATCAAAAAATTGAGTCTGCCAAAGAATTTCAATAATTCCCTCAGCTTTTGCAAAGTCAAAAATACAACCAAGTTTTGGAAAAGATAAACCATGTCCCAAATCATTGCCGGGAGGAAGGATAGGCTGTCCTGTGGGTCTGTTGATGTATGAAAATATCCCATATGTAAAACCATTCAAGTCATTCTCCTCAGTATGGAGCTTGTTTGAGAAGTCATCAAATGTCACAACCAAATTCAAAAAAATGCAGAAATATTGCTCCTTTTCCATCCACTCAGATGAAGACCAGTTTGGGATTAGATATTCATCTGAAACTTTCTTGTTTTGAGCATGATCTGAAGTACAAAGTGATTGGATCCTTCCAAAGACGAATTTGTTATGAGCAGGGCGACAGTCACACAGTCCATCATCCTTCTTGATGGTATCTTCATTCAAACCTGATTTGCAAGAATAGATCCCTATTTTTGAATTGAAGTCAACATCAATCAATTTTTTGAATTTTCTGCCAAAAACTGACATAAACAATTGGACAAACCTGCAGAGGCACCTCTATCACTTCCAGCACAAACACTGATGGCATGCGTGGAGCCAGTCAAGGCTGCTGTGTTTGTCTTGCTGAGTGAATGGCGGTTCTTTGCAATATGGTACAAGTCCGAGACAATTGTGAACAAAGTATCAATTTGTGGAGTGCTTTTGGCGGCCTTCAAACTGTGGTATTTAAGAATGAATTAGGGCTTAAACTGTCCATTTGTGACAGCATTAACCAGAATGTGAGGGCACATGCGCGTTAAAACAACATGATTAGGTGCAAGATTGTCCCGCAGTGTAACAAAGTATGTTGGCTCATCACATTCTTGTACAAAAAGTCTCCTGGCACGGTTGAAACTTTTGTTACTTGCGGATGTTGAAGTAACATTTGAGTTAAATAGCCTGTGTCTCTTTCCTACTACAAGAGGTTTGGATGCATTTTTTTTCTCCTTGGCATCCCCTGAAAGGCCAAGCTCATCACAACTACAAACCTTGTTTCAGGATGACACCCAGGAATCACAACATGGATCAAAAACCAAAAGAAAAATAATGAAGAATCAAAAGTTGAATTAGTAATTTTATTGTTGAAAAATATTGAGGAATAAAATTTATATCCCATACCCATTTTTACCAGACATGCCTTCATTCAATTTCACATTCAATTCCATCAACATTGATATATAAAAGACTGATATCTAAAAACAATAAATACCCTCTTTTTTTAAAAAAGAAAAAAACAAAAAAGGTTACTTACCAATGGGGTGGTGGTCATGGTGGATGAGGTGGGTGATGTTGGTGGGTGATGGTGGGTGTTGGTGGGTGGTGGTGGGTGGTGGTTGGTGTTGGTGGGTGGTGGTTGGTGGTGGTGGGTGTTGGTGGGTGGTGGTGGGTGGTGGTGGGTGTTGGTGGGTGGTGGTGGGTGGTGGTGGGTGTTGGTGGGTGGTGGTGGGTGGTGGTGGGTGTTGGTGGGTGGTGGTGGGTGGTGGTGGGTGGTTGTGGGTGTTGGTGGGTGGTGGTGGGTGGTGGTGGGTGTTGGTGGGTGTTGGTGGGTGTTGGTGGGTGTTGGTGGGTGGTGGTGGGTGGTGGTGGGTGGGTGAGGTGGTTCACCTCATAGTAGGACAGACCCCCAAATTGGAGCTAACAGACCCCAAGTGTGGTGCAGGTGTCTAAATCACTCACTAGGTGGGGAGGGGATTTGAAATCCCCCCCACCAAGCCACTCCCTCCCCCCTTGCTTGGTCACTAGGTGGGGAGCAGATTTGAAATCCCCCCCTCCCTCCCCCCTTGATCTCCCCCCTTGATCACCCCCCTTGCTCACTTGCTAGGTGGGGAGCCGATTTGAAATCCACCGCCCCTCCCACTTTCCTCAATGTTGCCCTTGCTTGCTTGCTGGGCGGGGGGGGTGATCAAGTCCCCCCCACTGCGAGCCCCACTGGCCCCCCTCCCTTTCTCCCACCACAAGGCAGTGGCTCTCACCCCCCTTGCTTGCTTGCTGGGCAGGGGGGTGATCAAGTCCCCCCCACCGCAAGCCCCTTTTGCCCCCCCCTTTGCGGCTTGCTTGGTTGGGGGGTGATGAAATCCCCCCACCAGGCTGGCCCTTCCCCTTGGCCGCTTGCTTGTTTGAAGGTGATTAAATCCCCCCATTGCAAGCCCCTCTGCCCCCCCTTTTTTCCACTTGCTTGGTTGGGGGATGATGAAATCCCCCAACCTGGCTGGCCCTCCCCCTTGGCCGCTCTCTCGGTTGGGGGGTGATGAAATCCCCCCATTACAAGCCCCTCCGCCCCCCCCCTTCTGCCGCTCGCTTGGTTGGGGGGTGATGAAATCCCCCACCGGGCTGGCCCTTCCCCTTGGCCGCTTGCTTGGTCGGGGGGTAATGAAATCCCCCCACCGCAAGCCCCTCCAGCCCCCCCCTTTTTGCTGCTGCCTCCATTGGGGGGTGATGAAATCCCCCCACTGGGCTGGCCCTCCCCCTTGGCCCCTTGCTTGGTTGGGGGGTTATGAAATCCCCCCACCGCAAGCGCCTCCGCCCCCCTCCTTTTTGGCACTCACTTTGTTGGGGGGTGATGAAATCCCCCCACCGGGCTGGCCCTCCCCCTTGGTCACTTGCTTGGTCTGGGGGTGATGAAATCCCCCCACCACAAGCACCTCCGTCTCCCCCTTTTTGCCGCTTGCTCAGTTGGGGGGTGATGAAATCCCCCCACCGGGCTGGCCCCCCCCTTTGCCGCTCGCTTGGTTGGGGGGTGATGAAATCCCCCCACCAAGCCAGGCCCTCCCTCCCGTCCTGCTCGCTCGCTTGCTTGCTCACAAAAAAAAAGACTAAAAAAAAAAGAAAACAAAAAAACTGAAAAAAAAAACAAAAAAAAGAGGAAAAAAAACAAAAGCAAAGCAGAAAAAAACCAAAAAAAAAAAGAAAAGAAAAAAAAAGAAAAAATGGAAAATAAACTGAAAAAAAAACAAAAGAAACAGAGAAAAAAACCAAAAAAAAAACCAAAAAAAAAACCAAAAAAAACCAAAAAAAACCAAAAAAAACCAAAAAAAACCAAAAAAAACCAAAAAAAAACAAAACAAAAAACAAAACAAAAAAAAAAAAAAAAAAAAACCAAAAAAAACCAAAAAAAAAGCCAAAAAAAAGCCAAAAAAAAGCCAAAAAAAAAGCCAAAAAACAAAAAAAAAAACAAAAAAAAAACAAAAAAAAAAAGGAAACCCAAAAAAAAACCAGAAAAAAACAAACAAAAAAACAACAAAAAAACAAAAAAAAAACAAAAGGTAACCCAAAAAACCAAAAACAAAAAAAAAAAAGGAAACTCAAAAAAAATCCAGAAAAAAAAAACAAAAAAAAAACAAAAAAAACAAAAGGAAACCTAAAAAAACCAAAAAAAAACAACAAAAAGACAAAAAAACAAGAAAAAAACAGAAAGAAACCAAAAAAACAAAAAAAAACAAAAAAAACCAAAAAAAACAAAAAAAACCAAAAAAAAACCAAAAAAAAAACCAAAAAAAAAACCAAAAAAAAACAGAAAAAAATATGGAAAGAAGCAAAAAACAAAAAAGAAAAAACAAACAAAGAAAAACCAACAAAAAAAACAGGAAAAAAAACCAAAAAAAAACCAAAAAGCAAAAAACAAAAAAAAACAAAAAAAAGGAACTCTTCAATTGATGGCTTGAATGTGAAAAATCATGGGGTATATAAATAAATGAACACCAGTTCAAATAAAAAAAAGAACCATACTTTTGAACAAGATCTTTACTCACAGGGCTGGTAATTTCTTGTAGTGGCTTACTTGTGGGGTTTCTTCTGTTCATAGATTGGAAAATGTTTGGTGACTTATTTTTTGAAATTTTGGTATCAATGACACTTGACCAGTGATGTTTTGAAGTTTGATGATAATCAGGTATTTCATTTGAAGATTAATGATCTTTGATGTTTTGAAGTTTGATGATAATCATGTATTTCATTTGAAGATTAATGATCTTAATAAAAACCCATGATTGGAATTGATATTTTTACATTAGGAAATTTTAAAACACCACATTAAGAAAGGCAATATCCCATGCAAAGAGTTTTTTTGCTTCACCAAAACAACAGATTTTTTGACTTCAAATATCCATTTTTCATAATTTTTTTATAGAGACTTTATTCAATCATCTGGGAGTGTGGAAACACCAATTCATTGCATCATGACTTCTTTAAATTGAGATTGGAACATGTTCAATTTCAGAAAAACCAAACCCTCATGCAAAAGTATCACATCTCCTCTTTCTCCAACTTATCATTTGATGATCTTCTTGGGACCAGCTCTGATAAAATACATGCAAACTGCATCCGCATATTGCTTGGCTATAATGCAACAGTACCTTGCCAGAATGCACCAAATTGGATTGTCTTTGAAGCTTCCAGGGCACCTAACTAGTCCCTCATCAAGTCTTTGAAGGTACGTTCTTGTGCCTTCATCATCATGGATCTCACAAGGTTCCAAAACTTTCTTGTAGCCCAATGTATTCAAACATTTGTTCACAGAAGTAAACTAACAGCAAAGGAGGATAGATTCTTTTTGTGTCTTCCTTGTTCCACCATTAATCTGAATGACAAATTGTTTCAAATTACAGGCATCCAGATCAATGGTGAACCAAGGAAAACACAAAAAAAATTCATCTGCCTTTGCTGGTAGTTTACTTCTGTGAACAAATGTCTGAATAAATTGAGCTGCAAGAAAAGCAGATTGTATTGGAACCTTGTGAGATCCATTATGATGAAGGCACAAGAATGTACCATCAAAGACTTGAGGAGGAACTACTTTGGTGCCCTGGAAGCTGCAAAGACAATCCAATGTGGTGAATTCTGGCCAGGTACTGTTGCATTTTAGCCAAGCAATATGTGGATGCAATTTGCATGTATGTTATCAAAGCTGGATCCAAGAGGATCATCAAATGATAAGTTGGAGAAAGAGGAGATGTGATACTTTTGCATGAGGGTTTGATTTTTCTCAAATTGAACATGTGCCATATTGCTGAAAGAGGTAGGATGGGAATGTCACAAGGGCTGCTAACATGCAAGCAGGGCTTGGCACAGAGGGGTCTCTACCCATAGAAGGCTTGGGGGCAAGGTTTACTGAAGGAGGCTAACAGGAGCAGAGGAGGATTGGTTTGAAGGGTGCTGAATGACACTTGCTGGGAAAGATCTCCTAGTAAGAAGTAGTAAACTGATTTCTTGGGGAAAATCAGGAAGAGGGAAGAGGAGGCCTGTTAAATAGACAAGAAGTTGGAACTACATCAGAGGTACAAGTGATTGGGGCTCAGACTATACACATGATGTCATGGGAACAGTCTAAGTAACAGACAGGGCTGATCAGGTATGCTACTACATTAGGTTAGGCTGCTTCTACATTGGGGTAAGGTTCCAGGTCTGAGCTGTCTAAGTTGGGAAAGTACAATTGAAGGATGTACAGTGTACATGGGAGTCATGACACTATGTACTAAGTAGAGAGAGTATGTAATACAATCTGCAAGAGGATGTACATAAAGATTCCCAAATGATAAACCACACAGAGGAGGTATGGGTTAGACAGAGAGATAACCCAAAGAGGTATGGGTAAGACAGAGAGGTAGAGTAGAGCCTGGGAGATTGAGTATGTGCAAGGCTATGGAGTCTATCTGTGTATAGTATGAGGTTAGACTTTATGTGGGTATGTACTGCATGAAGATCCTGAGGTATATAGTTACTGGAGACATATTGATGTAAGTCTCCTGAGCCCTGAGGTTGAAGTTTCTGAGAAAGTAGATCAGGCCTGAGGGTTAGACTGAGGTTAGACTGAGTTTTGTGTCAGTATGACAGATGGGGGGAAATTGCTTGAGGGGAGACAGAGGACCTGCTTAAGTAGTTCTTGATGGATGCTTCAGCCAGGTGGTTGAGTAGTGGGTGGTGGCAAAAAATCTGTGGCATTTTGAATATGCAATTAATCTGAAAGTGCTGAGTGGTGGGTTAGGGCTTTAGGAAGTCCAAATCAAAAAGTTGACCTTGAGGAATCCAATCTTGCTGCTCAGGTAAAATTATTGTAACTGGGGCTTCCAGTATTGAAAACTATTTTACAATCACTCTTTTTCAAAACTTTTGATTATGAAGTATGATGCAAATCAAAATTAGCAAAATTTCATAATCATGTCATAAAAAAAATAGATTGTACCTCAGGATCTTCCTTTGAAAACCTGCCAAAGCAGTGTGATGGATTTTTATTCATACATTAATTATAAATTATTCCCAAGACCAACAAAGTACAAGATCAAAAAGTCAAAAGAAACAGCTTAATTTCTATTTCAGCTTGCTACTATTGCAGAGCAAGCTGCAAAAGTAACAAAAATAACATAAAAATAATAATAATGCAATGAAACTAAGAAGGAGTAGGAAAACCATAAATATTATTACAGAAATGGATGTTCACCCAAAATTAGGTAGGGTCACTCACTGATCCCACCATTGAAATCCAACTCCTTATATTCTTAAATAATTAAGGAACGAAAAACAAAAATACTATGGCTCCATTATTGAGCTTTTTGGCCAATTAAATATTTCACACACATTGTCACGTATAGTTTCACACCCAAAATTCAGTCAGAATTGAGGTGTTGTGTATATTTTAGGAGTTACGGGCGGAAATGTGTTTTGTCACAATTCACGCGCGCAGCCGCGGCAGCCAATGCACCCACGAGAGGCTGAGATACAGCCTTGTCACTCCGTTAAGGTCGTGTTTGCAGCCCCAGGCCTCTGACAAGTATGCAGCCACGGGACTATGGGTTGAGAGAGTGACAGGCGGCCTGAGAGGCTCAGGTACCGCGTAAACATGCTACAACCTACACTGGAACTTTGTAAATATGTAATAAATGTTCCTGTGGATAGTAGACTGTCTAAAAATATATAATATTATATAAAAATACATAAACGTATTTTTTATTTAATATAATGCAAAGTACCAAGAATGTCAAAAATAAGACAATGACAACTTCTAAAAATATATTAAAATAATTTAATATACTTTTATGAGAATTGCTAGACATCAATATCTTTGTGACAGACTAAGGAAAATAATGATGTAAAAATATTACATGAATTCACATGACTTATATTTTTAAGCAATTATCTTAGTAAATCAACTGGAACTCGAAAATAAAGAGTAAAATCAATATTATGACTTTTACTCCATTTATATAATACATAATGAGAAATTACCTGAAATCAAGATGTCCGTAGAAATTTCTATCTATATAGTTATTAAACTACTGGGAACATTTACTACGGATAATTTATGTAAATAATACATAAATTGGACAGGTTGGTGTTATTCACACATTCTAATGTCTATTATAAAGTGGAATAATTCCCATAAACTGCGGAATTAGATGCTACCCGTGCTATAGCACCAAGAACACATGACAGGATACCCCTGGTTACCCTGCTAGCCTTAGTATCCGTCCCTTTGAGCACCAACAACCCTCAGAAGGACAATTTTGGGACTTCAAAAGCTGTAAATAAAGATCTCTTTTGAGGATATTTATGGGCAGAGACCCAGTTATATTCATATCCAGACACCGTGCCAAGGTAATCAAGTACTTATAAGAGATAAGTAAGTGATTTATGGCTATTTCTGATCAGTAATATCCGTCCTCCACCTCTTTTTATCAATTAAAACTGCTGAAAAACCTTATAACCCCAGTATACAGGTTTAACCCATCAGTACACGTCTCAAACAGATACCCAAAGGATTTAATAATATACCACTAAATCTTATTAGCCTTTCTCTGTTGTGGTAGCTTGGCTACAAGGCCCTACCACTCCACTGTGTATTTTATATACATATTATCTTTGGGTACAATATTCTTTAAACTAATGAGCCCAAAGTAACAAGGACTACGTGTTTTCATACTGAAATACCTGAAGAGAGGTTTTAAAGATCCCCAATATAATTGTGGCCCCTCTATAAAAATATTTAATAATCAATTTATTCATATTGATTTAAAACAACAAACAATAACCAAACCACTTAACCTTGCAATAAGCTTAATCCAAATATTTTACAGATTTTTGCTGCATTTATTAAATAATATATTTATTATTTACTCTATCACCTCTGGTAGCTAGAGGATAGCAAGGGTCTTGGAATCCAGGAGGCTGAGAATTGGGGGTCTGGCCGGGAAATATTCCATTTTATTATATTTAATACCTTGGACCAGACATTTTCACAAGATAATAAAATCAAAGATAAATTTATCTGACTTTATAACCGTGATTTGTGATTAAATTCTCTTGCAGTGGACTTAAAACCCAATGCAGAATTAATAATCTATTATTTAAATCTTTAAAAGATAAGAAAAGAAGAATATATTAAAAATTATAAACCTACTGGTTGGAAAGCTTTAACTCAAGCTGAGAAACTTATTATCTCTTCTGCACGTAAACACTTAGATAAACTCCTGGATCAAGAAGATCTTGAAAGGCGTATCAACTTTCAGGCTCTATTAAGGAAACATAAAGCTTGGAAAAAATACCGTATAAATTACTTTTTGAAATATAAAAGTAAGTATACAACTTGCTTTAACATATTATTTTCAAAGAAAATAATATTTATATATTTTCTTAACCAATAAAATACACTTTCTATCAGTGAAACCTCCTGTTCAGAAACCGCCGCCACTGAAGTTGATCTATTGGATCAGGAAGTCCCAGACATCTCTGGAAGCCCTGAAAATATTGATTGGGCAGGTGAAGACCTCATTGGAACACACC
Source organism: Puccinia polysora (assembly GCA_025617555.3). Lineage (NCBI taxonomy): Eukaryota > Fungi > Basidiomycota > Pucciniomycetes > Pucciniales > Pucciniaceae > Puccinia > Puccinia polysora. The sequence goes on from CM062640.1 coordinate 29,406,736, forward strand.
AAGACCCCGTAGGATTACCTACTAAGGATCAATTTAACCCCAATAAGGTCTTGGTACCTTTGAACATCAATTTAAGTGAGTTTTGAATAAAACTTATTTTTACGGATTTTTTCTGTAAAAACACTTACAAACATATTATTCTGAAAATGAATAGATGTAACACAAGAGCCCCAGGAAGAATTCCCTCCTATGGATCTTTGCCAACAGCTCTCAGTAACTGTGAGACCATCAATAAGGACAACCATGAAGGGACTAGAACCCGTGACTCAAATGTTGATGGAAAAGGAGCAGCACCAATCACTTCTGCCCTCTCCCAACCTAGAGACGGAGAAGGTAGTAGAATAAAGCCAACCTCCTTTACAAAAAGATTCCCTGCAGCCACCCCAGCAGAATCTCTCCAAGGAAGCCAGGATCAAAGACTTAGTCATAGAGCACATGAAATATTGGGAAGAATTCAAAGGAGCCCAAGCCAAGAAGGACATGGTATCTATGAAAAAGACAATCTCCCAGGCAAAAGCCACCCAGATAGCTCTTCAGAAAATGATTCCAAGGAAGGAGGTAGAATCCTACGTAGAAAAGTGGAATCCTTGGGATCAATTAGCCCAACTGAAAGGCAAAGGATCAGGAAAGAAGAGATCCTCTTCCCATCCCAAGCCAAAGGGAAAGAAAGACTGGGATCAGATAATATCCCTAGCTCAAAAGTGGAAAAAGGTTTACAACAATTAGCCTCTAATTCTGAGCCCAAAGAAACCTCTGATGTAATTACTTCCTTTTCTAATGATATGTGTCATAATTTCAAAATTGTTTGTGAAAATTTGGACGGGGTTTATACCCAAATGGATAAATTAACCTCAGTGGTAGCCAAATTGATTAATAACCAAAAAAAGACAGTAGGAATGGAAGAAATTAAAGAACACACAGAACAGTTATTGGAGACAATTAATCAAGGTAGGATCAAACAGACTCAAAAAACTGAGAATATGTTATCAGGAATCCAAGAAGATTTTATTATTTCTTTCCACCCCTTAAAAGAAGAATTTGCAACCACCACTAACAGCTCTATTCTATTGCTTAGTGAAAAATTGGATGTGCTTAATAACAAAGTTGACCTGAAACTTAATCTGATCAAAAATGATCTTAGAGACTTGAAAGTCTGTCTGACCAACCCATTGGGGAGTACTACAGAGTAACCAAAACCTCCCAGACAAACCACTACTCCTTATGCACCACCCTTATTACAAATGCATAGGAGTGATACCTTTAGGCCTTGTCCTACTCCTGAGATGGAGCAATCACTCAAACTGTTACCCCCCATTTCTGAATGGCCCAAGTTCTCTTGTGAAGGAGAATACAATCATATAAATTTTATTAAATTTATTGACTACACCATTAACTCTTATGAACTACCAGAAGCTATAGCTTTAGTCAGGCTACCCAGGCTATTTGAATGAGTAGCATTGGACTGGTTTATCAGTAAGAGAGAAGAAGTAGGATCCTTACCATGGAATTCTTGGAAACTTCTGATTAAAGAACAATTTGGTTCTAGAATGTGGAAAAGGAAAATGATGAAAAATTTTGAAAATTCCTTATTTGACCACTCCAAGGACAAACCTCACAAATGGTGCTTGGAACAGAAGAAAAGATTGGATTGCTTCTATCCAGATGCAGCTAAAGAGGAAGTAAATAAAAGAATCCTCAACCTGTGTCTTGGCAATCTTATCCATAGTGTAAGATGTAGGATGAGTATGGATGCTGACTTGCCCACTCTAATCAATGTCCTAGAAGAAGTAATAGACATGAATGGGTTAGACAAGAAAGCCCCTTCCAGACCCAAAGAGAAATATAACATCAACAAAACCAGAGAAAAACCTCCTCTGATAAATGCCTCTTATAATAAGAAACCTAATGAGAATAGGGATAAAGAGAGGATGCTGACAACTTGTTGGAATTGTAACAAGACTGGGCACATGAGACAAGACTGCCCATTAACAAAAAGGAAGATAGCAGTCTTAGAAGGAGATAAGGAGGTTGAAGATAATCAGAACTATGAAGATATAGCTGATACTAAAGGATCTCTTTCTGAATGTGAATTGATCCTGACCAACCCTTTTAATGTTATAGAAGGAGATATGGGTACTTCTGCAGAAATCAATAACATCCATGGGGATTCTAGCTTGCCCCAACAATGGGATCCTACTATAATTCCTAGAAATATTATGGATGTCAAACCATTAACAGTTAAACCTATGAGTGGGAAAAGTTATACCACTGGTCAAACTTGTTATGCAACAGGATTTTATAAAAACAGACCTATAAGGTTATTACTGGATATTGGAGCCTTTTCCTCATGTTTCTGTGCTGAATTCTTAAAAAAATGGGACCCCAATTAGAAAGAACACCTTTTTCCCGTCCCAAAAGCCAGGTTCAGCTCCTCCAACTCTACCATGAATGCTATTGGAGTATTGACTGCTCCTATAATACTACCTCACACTAAGGGATCTTTGAGAATACAAGTAGAATTTGTAGTATTGATCAACGGACTATGTGACTACCTGATACTGGGTAATGATGCCTTATGTCTATATTGTATAGACATGTTCCAGAGTAGAGGAAGATACGTCACAGTAGGAGTTAATTGGGATAAGAAGTTTAAGATATGCACCATCCAGTCTAACTTCCCCTCCTCTACTTATGAAAACCATTTAAAAGACTTTGACCAAGAATATTTCTCTCAAGCAGCTCTGAATATGAAACTTTCTGAGGAACAGAATAAAGATATATTGAAAGTCTTCTTTGAGAACCAGAATGCTTTTTGTCCTAAAGATCATCCCATTGGGGATATTAAAGGACATGATATGGTATTGAAATTGACAATTAAGCCTCCTTATCCTCCAAACTTAAGAAGGCCAGCCTATCCTTCTATTCCTAAGTCTAGAAAAGCTCTTGAGGAACATATCCAAGAACTAATAGACTTACAAGTATTAAGTAAAGTAGGGCATAATTAACAGGTAGATGCGACCACAACTGTAATTATAGCTTGGCATAATAAAAAGTCAAGAATGGTAGGAGACTTCAGAATGCTCAACAATTACACTCAAGCAGATTATTATCCTATAACCCGGATTGATCATGCTCTGCATAACTTGTCCAAGGCTAAGTACATCACTACTATGGATATGCTTAAAGGATTCCACCAGATACCAATAAGCCCTGAAAGCAGGAGGTTTATGAGAATAATCTTTCATTTGGGAATATATGAACATCTTAGGATTCCCTTTGGTATAAAGAATGCTCCATCACACTTCCAAAGAACTATGGATACATTTCTAGGTACTTACATCAGACAAGGATGGATGATGGTATATATAGATGATGTTATCATATACTCTGATGACTGGGATACCATATTAACCAAGTAAGATTAGTAATCCAGACAATCTCCAGAGCAGGATTAAAGGTGTCCATGAAGAAATGCAACTTTGGCTATGGAGAATTGAAAGCCTTAGGACATATAGTCTCTGGTCTAACTCTAGCTGCTGATCAAAACAAGATAGCTGCTGTCATGAATAGACCTATGCCTCAAAAAAAAACAGAATCACTATCTTTCATTATTTTTTTCAGTTATTAAAGACAATACATACCAAAGTTGGCTATGCTAACTAAAAGTCTGTATGAATTATGCAACAACAACACCCTATTTGAAATGACTCATAAGAGACTAAAAAACCATGAGGAATTAAAAATAGCTATTACCTCTACTCCTCTACTTATCCAACCAGATTACTCTAAGCCCTTTAAACTGTACATTGACGCTTGCATGGAAGGGCTAGGAGCTGCTTTAAATCAGGAAAGGATAGAAGAAGACAGACCAGTAGAAAAACCTGTACTCTTCATATCTAGACAGATCAAAGATACATCAAAGATATATGGGGCCAGTCAGTTGGAATGTTTGGCACTAGTATGGGCTTTAGAGAAGCTACACTATTACTTAGAAGGCACCACTTTTCAAGTCATGACGGACTGCAATGCTGTAAGAACTCTTATGAACATGAAAACTCCAAGCAGACATATTCTCTGGTGGCAAATTGCTATACAACAGTATAGAGGACAGATGACTATAGTGCATAAAGCTGGAGCTAAACATCAGAATGCTGATAGTCTAAGGAGGAATGCTTTGCCCAATAACTCTAACAATCCAGCATATGACCCTGAAGATCAAGATATCTTTCCTATCCTGAACATCAATAATTTTGCATTGAGTGCTCCAATAATGGGGAGCCACTTATGTGAATTAGATACTGCTTTCTTCAACCTAGTAAGGGATAGCTACTCTCCTGAAATCAAGCTGCTGATTACCATTATGGAATGTGAATCCCCAGAAGCAGCTTTGATAAATAGCCTGCCTGATTCACTACTTAAACCCTATAAAGCAGGAAGGTTTACCTTTTGGGATGGTCTCCTTTACTATATAAACCAACATTCCAGCGTATTAGTACTAAGCAACAAAGAACATATACAACATATAATCCAGGAATGCAATGACAACTGTTCTTCAGGGCATCTATCCACAGAAAGAACCTTAGAAAAAGTAAAACAAACTTCCTGGTGGATAGACTAGAAAGAAATCACTACTGAATATGTTACTAGCTGTGAAACCTTCCAGAAATCTAATAAAACTACTGGAAAAAGGTATGGACTCTTACAGAAGATATCTGAACCTAAAACCAGATGGGAAATCATTAATATGGATTTTGTCACCGGCCTCCCCCCTGGAGGTACTCATTCACATAACTCTGTCCTAGTTATAGTTGACAGATATTCCAAAAAGGCAAAATTCTTACCTAACCACAAAGAAGATAGTGCTATGGATGTAGCTTTAATATTCTGGAATAGGATCATAGCTGATGTGGGTATACCCAAGATTATAATCAGTGACAGAGACCCCAAATGAACCTCTGAGTTTTGGAGGAATCTACATGATATACTGGGTACCACTCTAGCATTTTCTACAGCATACCATCCCCAAACTGATGGATTAGCTGAAAGGATGATACTGTCACACAACCACCCCATTTAAAATAGGGCAATTCTTAGATGATTGTGAGCGCAAAGGAATGCTGAGTGCAAGGGCAAGTGCGAGTAGCAAGACTCAGTTGCAAAGTGAAAACTTGGTTATGCCACTAAACAAATGGCAAGAGGAATGGAATGTGTTATGAGGAAGGAAACTCAACCTGAGTCCAATGTGATAACCAGGTTGTAGCAAAATGCAAGAACGTATGAAATTAACTAACTGAGGAGACAATCATCAGGCAAGGGGATAGCCTTTATAAGGTAAGACAAAATTAATAGATACAACCTGGTGATGAGCTAACTATAGTTGAAGCGGTGAGGCAATGAATGACAGGAACGGGATAGGAAATGAAGCAGTAGTACATATCCAAGGTCATAGCGTAAGTGCAAGGCAATAGAATCTGAGCGTATAATTGTATGACAAATTGGGACAGGAGCAGGGGACGTTGAAGTTAATGCAAATGAGAAGTAATAGTGTATGCAGGGTAGGGACCAGTCCAATTGCAAACTGTACAGTAATGATGGCTTAGTTAGACGTAGATGCAAATTAACAAACAATGCGTGACCAAAGATGGAAGTCTGAGGCTGTTGATTGGCCAGGGAAGGAGATTGGATCTCATAATGGATGGCCAACTGGTATGGAGTTAACCACAAAGTTTGCAAGTATATACTGAGTTGGTTGCCAAGATTGGAAGGTCAACCCAAGCCAGATGAAGTAGTGGATTGCACCATTGATGTTGTGCTTTATTTGTGTCACGCTTTTAGACTGAGGTAGATGGTACTGAGGAGAGGACATGTCAAAGTGATGAAGAAAATAATTCCTAAGTGCGAGGCGTGACAGTTGCCTGGGTATAAAGACGCAAGCTCCTGCCAGCGTTCAGATAAATTTTCCCATTGATTTCAAGTCGTTAATAATTACTGTATACCCTTACACATTATTTAATTCATTACTTGATAGATTTATAATTTATATAAAATGTTGTCATCTTTGTCCCGCCGTTGCAAAAACTGTATTTGTTGAAACAAGCAATGTGTCCCTAGTACTGCCGTCCAAGGCCTTTGAGGCAAGTGGAGCAATGTTGTCTTTGCAAAGTAGCCTGTAATTTCCCTATAAATGTCGAGTTGACTGTTGAGGGTCCCGCAGAGTCATCAAGGGAGATGTGGAGTCGTAGGTCCGCGCAAAGAGTTAACTACAAGATTCCACCGTTGACGGAGATCAAATACTTGGGGACTCAAGTTCCTGGTGATTACTAATCTCAACTGACTAATGATCATAAAGATGGTAACTAAATTTTGCTTGTTTTGCTAGTGTTGCCCTGTTTCCAAAGGTATACTACGAACACACCACCGCCACCACCACCTTATTGGGGTCCACCAACTGAAATTCCGGGGCCCCGGATGAATGCAGAGGTGCGAGACAAAGTGCCCGGTGCGGAACTGGTTGGAGTCATAACCAAGGAAGCGAGGGAGGAGGAAGGAAACAAAGCTGAAAGAGGATCAAGAGATGGAGAAGATGGAAATGGAGGAAGAGAGGGAATGGGGCAAGAAGAGGCTATAATGGAAGAAGTGAGAGAAGGAAATGAAGATGGAACAGATGGAGTGGATGAAACAGAAGGAATCAAGGGCAAAGGCAAAGCAGATCTGGTGCAAGTTGTAGGGCCGGTTTGGTGCTGGAAAATGCGTTATGGCCTGGCTTGATCTTACTCTACTGATGGTGGCTCTGAATTTGGGGGCAAGCTTGCTGAAATGATCCGATCCCTTCCTGGACAACATAGAGTTACTACTCCTTATTATCCTGAAGGCCAAGGCATGGTGGAACAAGGCCATGCCCCTTTGAAGGCTGCACTTGTTAAACTGGCTGGTGAAAGTGGCAAGAATTGTCGCAAATTCCTTCCTCTTGTTCTCTTTTCTGATCGAATCTCAACCAAAAGGACTACTGGCTACTCACCTTATGAAATCATCTTTGGTCAAAGAGCAGTCCTTCCTTTGGATCTGGAAATGGAATCTTTCTTGGGTGTCTCCTGGGAAGAGGTGTCCTCAACTACCGATCTGTTAGTTGCTAGATCCAAGCAACTTGAGCAAAGTGAAGACGTTTGTGAAGAAGCTTATCAAAAAATGATTGAGTCCAGAGCAAAATCCGTCCAGTATTGGGAGGGCAAGCACTCTAATCGATTCAGGGAGCCCTTGAACCCTGGTGACCTAGTTTTAGCTTATAATCGATCTATGGAGACCCAGTGGGGCAAGCTTTTCTCTAATTGTTGGAATGGCCCTTATTGAGTGATTCATCAAGTTAGGGGTGGATCTTATGTTTTGGAGGAGCTGGATGGTACTTGGTTGGCCAGAAGGTTCTCTGCTGATCAAGTCAAGAAGTTTCATTGTCGTGGGGGCAACTTATCTCAGAAGTAAGTCCTCCCAATTGTGCACCACCTGGGCAAGATCCTTGTTGTTTTTGTGAAACTCTACCCTTGCCACACTTGTGAGCCACCTTGGAACTCTCCACTTCTAGGATTTTTGGTCGGATCAACAAATTTTTTCTCAACCACTCTCAAGATCAAAATGGCCATTTTTTGGTTTCAATCATCTGTCTTTCCTTTCTTTTTTTTCTATGGCATCAAACTCGGGAGCAGACTAGGGACAGTCTGTAAGTTGGGGAGAGATGTGGTGCCCCATCCTGGACACCCTGGCCGCCTTAAGACCTCAATCCATAAACTTTTGCGCAAACGTACCGCCCGGCTGAACAACTTATCCTCAGGCTCATCCAAACCGTTCTTTACCCGCGCGCGCGCGCCGCGCCGCACGCGCTGCGCTTCGATCTTATGTTTTGGAGGAGCTGGATGGTACTTGGTTGGCCAGAAGGTTCTCTGCTGATCAAGTCAAGAAGTTTCATTGTCGTGGGGGCAACTTATCTCAGAAGTAAGTCCTCCCAATTGTGCACCGCCTGGGCAAGATCCTTGTTGTTTTTGTGAAACTCTACCCTTGCCACACTTGTGAGCCACCTTGGAACTCTCCACTTCTAGGATTTTTGGTCGGATCAACAAATTTTTTCTCAACCACTCTCAAGATCAAAATGGCCATTTTTCGGTTTCAATCATCTGTCTTTCCTTTCTTTTTTTTCTATGGCATCAAACTCGGGAGAAGACTAGGGACAGTCTGTAAGTTGGGGAGAGATGTGGTGCCCCATCCTGGACACCCTGGCCGCCTTAAGACCTCAATCCATAAACTGTTGCGCAAATGTACCGCCCGGCTGAACAACTTATCCTCAGGCTCATCCAAACCATTCTTTACCCGCGCGCGCGCACTGCGCCGCACGCGCTGCGCTTCCATTATCCGCGTCGCGCGTCCTTTCATCCGCGCGCGTTGCGCGTCCTTTATCCGTGTTGCTTGTCATCTCCGCCGTTGTCATAGCACGTCCTCATCTTTGTCGTTGCGTGTCTTCATCTTTGTCGTTGCGCCTCCCAATCTCCTCATTGCTACCGTCGCGCCGCGCTCATCCATGATTTACTGAATCCATCCCTACTGCACCCGCAAGCATTTGGCAAATCCTTGGATCCGTCAAACCTCCCATTGCACTTGATCTATCAGTCATGGATCTCAAGGCCGTCAGGATTTACTCAACTTTCTCAAACCAATCTCCTATCCGCCCATCCGCGCTCTCATGGACTTCATCCGTCACCTTTCCTGGGACTCTCCCACCCGCTTCCGCCTTCGGACAAGGGGTGGGTGACTCTGGTATTGTTACGCCGCAGCCAAAGCTGGAGCTGTGCGGTGTCACCAAGATCGTACGGCGGTTGCAGCACCTTTTGTGGGGTGTGCACTTCAAGCTCCTGGTTGACGCGGAGGCCTTGGCGCGAATGATTAACTCACCAACGCTGCCAAACGCGCCCATGACCAGGTGGTTAGCGTTTATCCAGTTATTCTCCTTTAACGTGGTGCACATCCCAGGAAAGGCGTTCAAAATGCCGGACGCGCTGTCGCGGTACCCGCGGGACAACCCATACGAGGGGGCGGAACCCTTGGACGTGGAAGCTCCAGTCGTTCGGGTAGGAAAGACGGAGGCGGCGGTTTGTCTTCCGTTGCGTCAGTCGGGACGTTACGCGGTCTTTTGCTCTTATTTGCAGGATCTCTGGTTCCCTGAGGGCACGACGGAAACGGTTGCCCGATGGGTGAGGCAAAACGTTCTGAACTTCTTCTTACAGGACGGTCAGTTATGGCGGCGGAGCGGTTCCGTGCCTCTTGTTGTCGCGACTTCTAGGGCCGACCAGGAGGTGATTCTAGGAAGTCTGCACGACAACCTTGGTCATCGGGGTGAGGTCAAGAAGCGGAGGAGGGTGAAAGCAAGGTTCTGGTGGCCGGGGGTCGTTCACGCGGTGCGCGACTGGGTGAAGTCGTGCAAGGCCTGCCAACGGCAAAGCTTGAGGCTGCCCAAGGAGGTTGGCCGCCCCACGGGCGAGGACGCGCTGTTTGGGCGCGTTTCGCTGGACGTGGTCCACATCAAGGCTGGTAAGTTTGCGTATTTGCTGGTTGCGCGCAACAATCTGTCTGGGTGGGTGGAAGCGAGGCCCCTAGCGAAGCTATCGGCGGAAAAGGTGGCTCAGTTTCTGGAAGAAGACTGGTTCGCGCGCTACAGGTCGCTTCGCTTGGTCACTGTTGACGGAGGGGCGGAGTTTCGGCGACGCCTGATGACGCTGGTGCAGAGTTGTGGAGCAAAATTTGGTTGCGTGACGGAATACTACCCGGAGGGCGGGGGATGATCGAGCGGGGGCATAAGCCAATCAAGGATGCCCTGGTGAAAATGTGCGGCGAGGACGGCAAAAAGTGGCAGGTGGCACTCCCCGCGGTCCTTTTTGCCGATCGGATCTCCGTGAAGCGCTCAACGGGGTATTTGCCTTACGAGTTACTCTACGGGCAGCGGCCCGTGCTTCCCGTGGACATCAAGCTGAACACGTTTTTGGGCGTGGATTGGTGGAAGGTTAAGACGTCCGTGGATCTGGTCGAGGCGCGGGCTGAACAGCTCCTTAGGCGTGAGGAGACCTTGGGAAAGGCCGCGGAGCGGTTGAAGAAAACCCAGACGGCGTCAGTCCGCTATTGGGACAAGCGCTGTTCCCATCGGCTCCGGGATCCGCTGCGGAAGGGGGACCTGGTTCTGCTGTATAATTGGAGTCTGGAATCCCAGTGGGGCTGGCTTTTTGCCAACCGATGGAACGGGCCGTACCGCCTGGCCTCTAAGTTCTTGGGCCGCAGCTACGGGCTTGAGGAATTGGACGGGACGCCGCTTAAGCGGAAGGCCGCGGCTTCGCACGTGAAACTCTTCTTTGCGCGCGGTTCCACTTCCTTCGACGAGACGGCAAGCAATGATTTGTGGCCTGGGGGCGAGGCGGTCTAAGAGTCGGACGACGGCGCGGATCGTTCGGATAGCAAAGCAGCGGCGCGCGACGCGCGACCCCGGAGAAGTAGGAGGTTGCAGACGGCTGGGGACAGCTGTCAAGCTGGGGGGGGCGCTAGGTGGTTAAGCTTTATTTGGTGAGGGGGGTGTTCTAGCCGGTTCACAGCCGGGACAACTAGACACCCCAGAATGTTTGTTTCCCTATGTTTTGGTTTGGGCTTGGCTTTGGATTGGTACTGGCTATGGTTTATTTATTGCAGGTACGCGGGCGCGGCGTGGTTTTGGGCCCGCAAACGCGAGGACGAGCCCCGCGCACGGATGGCGGGACAAAGAGCTCTGCAAAAAAAAAAAAAAAAAAAATAAAAATAAAAAAATAAATAAAATATGAATGAAATAATAAATATAGGATATTTTCTTTCTCTTCTTTGGATTTGGGCTGTTTTCTTTCATTTTTTGTCTGTTTCTCTCCTGTTTCTTTCTTCAATGGACGGGCGCGACAGTCAGGGATGGTATGGACGCGGATTAAAGCTTAGCTTGGTAAGGGGGTGCTCTAGCTGGTTTACAGCCGGAACGACTAGACACCCCAGAATGTTTGTTCCCATCGCTTCTGCCTTATACTTCCGGTTGTGAGCGCGCGCTTTTGGCGCGGTGTTTGTTTTGTTTTGTAGTACGGGTACGGGGAACTGTGTGGCAGTCCGTCTGGGGCGGTCCAGGTACCTCTTTTCTTGGAATAACTGGTCACTTACGGTTTCTCACAGAGGGAGCGCGCGGACGTGGATCTCAACCTCAACCTCACTCTTACTCACTTCTCACGCGGACGCGGATCTCGGCACTCACACTCACTTTCCACCCGGACGCGCGGACGCGGCCCTTTCTTTTCCTCGCGCAGCAATATGTATTTCTCCAAAGAACGCGGTACAAAAATAGGACAAGAAAGTAGGCGGGAAAGGAGAGAAGGAAGGGGGTGGGAGCGTCTAAGCCATTCGCATCATTTCCTCCATGTCCGCCCTCAATGATGCCAGAAGGGCCCGGTAAGACGCCAAGAACTCGCGCCGGGATTCGGAGGATTGGGCTCCGGGGGTCGCCAGGAAGTTGCGGAGCATTGCGGTCGACCGTTCCGCGAAAGCCTCGAAGCCAGCCGCCGGGAGTGCCATCACGACCGGGATCTCCGGGATCTCGGGGGAGTTGGGGGAAGGCAGTGCCGGTGCTGGGACGGGGCTTGATCCGAGCGAGCAAGGAGGTGATGAGGGGGTCCCCGGGGCATTGCGCGGAGGGCTCGGTCCATCTGGGGGCGATGACGGAACGATGATGGGGGACGGCAGAGGAGGGACCTCGGGGGTAGTAGGCCTCCCATCCGAGACCGCTGGTGACGCGGGCAGCGGTGGAGTACCTTGTGGAGCCAGGGCGGAAGGAGCCGGTGTAGGTGCCGGAGGGGGAACCGGGGCTGCAGCAGCGCGACGCCAAAGAATCTCATCAAGTCGCGGGTCCCTCGCGCCTTCCCTCATCCGAATGCGGTCCAACCAGAATTGTATGGCCCTCCGATAGTTGTCAACAGACAAGAAATCCTCCTTCCGCGGCGGTCCCGCGCAGCGAAAGGGGGAAGCCGAGTCGCGACCCTCGCTCGGCGGAGGGCGGCGGGAAGGGGAGCCCGGCGGAGTCCACAAGTCCTCCAAGATGGTGTTGTCGTCCGAAACCACGAACAGGTCGGGAAGAGCCCTTTTGCGCAGCCTAGGGCAGGAGCCAAAGTTGGGGGGGCTTGGGGCATGCCATCGCTAAGTGAGCAACGGCGATGGCCGCGACGACAAGCGACACAGGCGCGTCGACCAGGAGCAATCGAGCACGTGTGCCCATTCCGGGCCCAGAATTCGCAGGGGAGCATGACGGCAATGAGCGTGGGAGGGGAGTTGGTGGACTGTGAGAAGAGGAGTGGGTAGGGAGGAGTGGGGTGCGGGTAGTTGAGGTGGCGATGGGAAGGGACCTCTGGGGACAGAACTCAAGTTGGGGGGGATGTGGTGTCATTATATAGCCTCGGGTCGGGGACTGCGTTGCAGCCTGCGCGCTCAGCATCTGGTAGGTTAGGCTCAGCAGTTGGGGTGCGCCGGTCCTCAGCAGTAGCCGCTGCGGGTTCAGCAGTAGCCGCTGCGGGTTCAGCAGTAGCCGCTGCGGGCTCAGCAGTGGGCGCGGCGGGATTGAGCACGCGACTGCGGGCCGGGCCTGACTAAGGGAGGCGGGCCGCGACCCGCTTGGATGTCCAACTCATGGATGGAGCTGGGCCGACCAGGTTCTCGGAACGGCTAGTCGGGGGAGGAAAAAGCGGGGCGACAGCGGGGCTATATGCGTGGGCAGCCGCGTGCAAGCGCGGGCCGGCCACGGGACGGGAAATCCACGACGGCGCGTTGGGTGGATGCGCGCAAGCGCGGCGAACTTTGGGTATTGCGCGGCGGAGGGCCGCGCCACAAAAAGACGAACCGGATGCGTGTAATGACAGGGGAGCTGGCGAGGATAGGGTATGGGTTGGGGGATGGGTCAGGGTTCTGGGTCTAGGGTTCCTTCTTCATGGTTGCCAGTCTGTCTTTGTGCTTGTACTTAGGTTAGGGTTGAGGGGGAGGGCTCCAGTACCTTTCCCCTCGACTCCGGGTTGTAGGGGGGGGGATTGATCCATCCATCGATCTATCTCTCTCTCTCTCTCTCTCACTCTCTCTCTCGGAGGAAAGGAAAGGAAGCATTCTCGGTCTTACAGACGCTAGAACCATCGATCCCGTAACTAGGGACAACTTCATGAGGAATAACCTCTAAATTTTCAACAGTGCCCATCCACAGACCGACGCAAGTGACCACATGGTTGCCTTCCCTTTTCCGCTCTATTTGTAGAATCCGTTGTATATAGTCTAACAGGGCCTCCTGCCCATATAAGGAGGGGCTCTCCCCTGCCTTTTGGCCGAGGATCCCAGCAGGAGAGCATCAGATCATCCCATCATCAGGAGAGCATCAGAGAATCCAATCCATCCAATAAGACCTTCATTGTAATCAACTTATCTGTGGGCATCCTTCCCCACCTATCTGAGCCATTTATCCGGGTATATCTACGATTGCCCCTTGCTCCTTTAAGCCTCTATACTCAAACTCTGTCCTTTGTGACCTTGATCCTTATCACCAACCAATAGCCTTGCTGGTTGAAGAAGAATTCCTGTCTGTCTGAATTCTTGAGTGTGTTATACCACTCTGATCCTTTTTTCCGACTATACTGGTCTTGATCTCTCCTTGATCATCTTTCTGGAGCCAATCACGTTTGATTGAAGAGGTTTTATTAAGCTTAAAACCTGGAGTGTTATACCTCCCTTCTTCTTTAAGGTTGAATTTTGCCACGCTATTCTTGAGTTCCTTGAGAAGTGTTGGGATATTCTTGCTCAAATTCGTTATTGATTTGCTTCTAGAGCTTCATAAACAAATTGCTTTTGTTTTGTTCAGCCTCCCACAGTTATCTGGTACCCTTCAAGCGCTTGATTGCGGAGAGTTGGGCAGGTTCATTGAGAACCTGGAGGTTGGTGGGATTGAGTTGATCTTTCCTAATCAGCTGCTGACGACCAGAGTTATTAGCTTGTGGGCGTTGTTACTTACAACTGCCTTGTTCTATTGAACTCTGAACAAACCTTGACTTATTTTTTCAAGTATTTACCTGCACCATCTTGTCTCAGATAGTGTTGTTTCCATTGCTACCAACAACTCTTATCCTCTTCTCTTAGTTTGATTTCTCATCCATAAGGGTCTGGACCTTGATTCTGCTTACATTAAAATATTATTGTAACTCCTAGGAGGGCAGCCTAAACAGCACCTTTCCCCTCCACAGAACTGCCACGGCTTAGCACCGTTTGGAGTCTTACACCGGTCAAAATGGATGTGAGGCAGCTGACGGGCAATATTGGAGAAGGCTTGTTGGGAGGCCAAAAGAAGGAAGCGTAAAAAGAGCTCTTGGAGGAAGGTGGATGGAATGCTTGGCCGAAGCGAGCTTGGATTGCGAGGTTCAAGGAAATCTTTGAGAGGCATATTGTAACAGAGGTGCTAGTTCTCCAAAGGATGTCTGCACTAATCAATAATGAAGACCTGGATAATTTTTGATCCATGGTTGTGGAATTGACTGCAAATTGGGAGGATGCGGAGAAGGAAGTAAAGGAAACTTTGTAATTATTTATATACTATAAATATATATTTTCTCTTTTTTTTTTTTTTTTTTTTTTTTTTTAATTATAAATAGAATTTTTTTTTTTAATAAGGAATGGAGTTTTATTTAGTAGAAATGAAAGGAAAATGAGAAAAAGAATAACACGGTGAGATGGAGGAATTGACTGATGGGATGTTGGTGTGAAATAAAATGTGGTTAGATGAGATGGAATGTGGAATGGAATGGGATTGGATGAGATGGAATGTGGAATGAAATGGGATTGGATGAGATGGAATGTGGAATGAAATGAGATTGGATGAGATAGAATGTGGAATGAAATGAGATTTGATGAGATAGAATGTGGAATGAAATGGGATTGGATTTGATGGAATCATGATTGTCAAGGTTTGCAAGGGTAGATTGCATGGAAGTCTCAAATCAGATTGGGTGAATTGCAAAGGTGATGGGCTGGTTCCAACAAGGTGCGATCTTTGTCGGACTGAAAGCCAGACCATTCAACGAGGTATTGAAGTTTTCCTTTGCGTAACCTGGAATCCAGAATATGGCTTACTTCCCACTCTTGATGATTGAGGACAGTGACCGGTTCAGGAGGGGGATGAGTCTTGCCTGGGTATAGGACTCAAGCTGGCTCTGGGAGAGACAAATGAAAGACCAGGTGGATACCTTTCCATTTTGCAGGTAAAGTAAGTTTAAAGGCGTTAGGGGAGATGACTGATTCTACTTTAAAGGGGCCAAGCTTTCTTTTGGAGAGTTTGCGAGTTGGGCAAGTGCTGCAAATGTTGCAAGCCATGAGCCATACTTGATATCCTACTTCAAAGGTTGGAGCCAAAGTGCAAGATCAGTTGGCTTGCTCCTTATAGCGCTGGTTCACTTCTTCGAGGTTGGTTCAAAGTTGCGATTGAAGGGATTGAAATTGTTCAAGGTAATTGGTAGCAGGTTGAGAAGGTGCTACGTGAAGGGAAGAGAAAGTTGGGTTTCTACCATAAAGAGTTTGGAAGGGTGACTGTTTGGTGGAGGAATGACTGAAGTTGTAGGCAAATTTGGCTAGTGGGAGCCATTGCAACCAGTCGTCTTGTTGATAGGCAACATACATTCAAAGATATTGTTTGAGAATCTGATTAACTTGCTTGGTTTGCCCATCTGTTTCCGGGTGGTAAGCCGTTGATAAATTGCGAGTGATCTTCAAATGTTGGCATAGCAAGGTCCAGAAGATTGAGACAAACAGAGATCCACGATCACTAACTATATTATCAGGGAGACTATGCTTTGAAAATACATATTCTATGAACAAGATAGCTAAGTCTTCTGAAGAGGCCGTCACATTACTGCGCAGAAATAAAGCCATCTTTGAGAAGCAATGTACTATTACTAGAATATCATCATATCTACTAGAAGAAGGTAATTGAGAGATGAAATCTATAGACAGCGAGTGCCAAGGAAAAGGCGGAATTGGAAGTGGCTGAAGCAGCCCATACTTCCAGTTTTTTGAGTACTTGTTAGGATTGCAATCATAGCACGCGCTAACATAGTCTTTTACTTCTTTGTTCATACCAGGCCAGTAGAAGTCTCTTGAAATCAATTGGTAGGTTTTATCCTGCCCATGATGACCAGCAAGCGGAGAATCGTGCTGTGACTCAAAGATATCTAACTTAATTCAAGAATTATCTGGTATTACTATACAATTATCATAGATTGAAAAGTCATTATCATCAATAATGTAACTACTATCTAATAAGTTCACACTTTTGCAAAGTTTGAGGCACTTGGGGTCGTCGCGTTGAGCTTGTCAAAGATCAGAAGCCAAATCTCGTAAGTGAGCAATGATCAAAATGACTTGGGCAGATTGGGTTGAGAAGAGTGTCCTAATGTTTTCAGGGTTGTTTTTGGCAAAGGTGCTCCCCCCCCTGGGTAAACATTGTCCCAACGTGATAAAGCATCAGGAAATACCACTTGTTTCCCAGGACGGTACGTGATTGTAAAGTGGAAATCGTAGAGATATTTGGACCATTGTTCCTGTCTACGTGTGAGGACTTTTGAGCTCATGAAATACTTCAAAGAATTATGATCAGTTAAAACCTCAAAGGATTCCCTAAGGCTCAAAAGTTATGAATTTCATTTCTTCAAGAAATAGACAATTGCAAGAAGTTCCTTGTCATGAATCTCATAGTTAAGCTCTGCAACAAGCAACTTGGGAGACTCAAAAGCTACAGGATGAAAGAGAGAAGTGGAGGAGGAGAACTGCAAGATTACTCCTGCAATTGCATAGTCGCTTGCTTCTGTTTTGAAAATAGTGCAAGCTAGCTTGTTGAAGTGAGCAAGTTTCGGGGCAGTTGTGAATGCTTTCTTCAGAGCTTTGAACTCTAAAGCAGCTTGTTTGGTAAAAACAAAAGGAGTGTCTTTTTGAAGAAGCTTAGTAAGATTCACGGTTTTTTTGGTGTAACGCGCAATAAACCTTATATGAAAATTACTGAAACCAAGGAAAAATTGAAGGCATTTAATGGAAGAGGGTTGGGGCCAGTACAATATGCATTTGTGTTTGGCTGGGTCCATCAATAGTCCTTGCTGCGAGACTACGACACCTAGAAACTGAAGAGAAGAGGAATGGAATTCGCACTTAGAGGCTTTTGCAAACAGGTCATTCTTGCAAAGTTGCTGCAGCACCTTTCGCACATGTGCAATGTGATCTTTGAGGTTCCTCAAGTAGACTAGTATATCATTGAGATAAACCACAAGGTATTTACCTACAAGATCAGAGAAAATATTGTTGACAAAATGTTGAAAAGTGGAAGGAGAGTTACAGAGGCCAAAAGGCATGATGGTATACTCATAACTGCCAAACCGGGTTTGCATTGCGGTCAAATACTCATGACCTTCCCTAATGCAAATTAGGTTATAGGCACCCCAAAGGTCTAACTTCAAGAAATAAGCATCTCCATGGAAGAGGGTGAGGAGATGTGACATAGGCGGTACTGGATAGGCATTCTTCCGGGTTACCTGGTTCAGTTTCCTGTAGTCAACACAAAGGCAAAGTCTGCCGTCCTTTTTTGGAACAAATAGGAAAGGTGAACCAGTATTTGAATTGCTTGGTCAAAGAAATCCTTTTGCTACATTTTCCGCAATGTAGTCTTGAAGCGCAATTGATTCTTGCGTCAAGAGAGAGTAAACTGGTCCTGGTGCTGGAGGTGGGCCAGTAAGTTTGATCTTGTGATTGTAAGGACGGGATGGAGGCAGTTTATCTGCTCTTGCAGCTGAGAAGATGTCAGCAAAGTCATGATAAACTGAAGGTAAAGACTCTCGAATGATTTCTAAATCTTCAATCTTGTGATCTTCCAGAACCAGCTTCAAGGTGCTTGCATGGTGCAAGAGGATTAGGGAGCTCAAAATACACCGTTTGGTTGGTTTCTGTTTCTCTTTGAAGTAACAGGAAAGAGGTAAGCTGGATAGTTAAGCAATAAATCCTAAATCTGAAGAGGGAATTTGGGAATGAAGGTTGGGATATTGCAAATATCCTGGCGGAAATGTGTCATCCAAATCAATGACAGTGTCAGGTAGGCTGTTCAATTCCTGATTGACCGAAAGATTAGCGTTCTGGGGGTGCGAGGTTCAAAGGTTAATTACTCCTTCTTGCCAATTCACATCCGGATTCCAGTTAACTAGGAAATCATGGCCTAGAATGGTATCATCCATTCCGGGTATAGCCAAGAAAAATAAATCCCATTCAAAGCTAGGGAAATTGGAGAATGCAAAGGTCCATTTTGCCTTTTGGGAAACCCAATAAGACGGTTCAGTTGCACTACTTACTAAATAGATAGGAAATTTATCTATCTTGGAACACGTAAGATTTTTGGAAGTGGAGAAAGATTCACTGATGAAGGAAACATTAGAGCCGGAGTCAAGTAATACTCAAAAAGGGGTGTTGTTGGAATGGAATAGGATAAATCTCAAGCTAGGAGCACCTAGTGACTTGCAAGTGCAAAGATTTACTCGGGGTGATTTAGATAATGTGTATTTTTCCTTGCAAGTGTCTGAAAAACTACAAGCTATTTTTTGACTGCTTAGCCGCTTCACGCGCTAACCCCTTCGCACAACTTTCAACATCATGTTTTCCTCCATAATACATACACAGCCCATTCTTCTCCCTTTGTAGCCGTTCCTTTTTCCGTAGCATCCCGGTTTCTTGGTCCAAGAACTTTGGAGTTTTGGTGACGGTTTTCCCTAGTGAGTTGAAGTTTGAAGTTGGGGTTGGTTTGGATGGTTTTGGGTTCCTCATGTTTTGCTTCGAGGAGCCATCCACCCTCAAAGCCAAGGTGGATGGTCCATGGTTATTTTGCGGAGAGCAATTCTTGTGGTGATAGCCATTATCAAGCTCAATCAATCAATTAATTAGCTGCTGAAGCAGGGTTGTCTTATGACCCCCAACTGCAAGCTGTTCAATTAAGCGTGCCAGTAGACCCTTTTGGAAATGGAATATAAGAGCGGCCTTGTTCCACTGGATGCAAGACTGCAAGGTTTGAAAATGAGAAATATAAATTGAAGCTCTACTTTTTTCCTTCATAACTAAACTATTAAGTTTGTATTTGGCGTTTCAAACTTCATTTGGGTCGCCAAACAGCGTGAACAGTTGTTGCTTGAACCTGTCCCAGTTGTTGAGAATACATGTGGGACTGTTGTTGGACAAAAGTTCGAGGTAAGGTTCAAACCAAACAATGCGTGACCAAAGATGGAAGTCCAAGGCTGTTGATTGGCCAGGGAAGGAGATTGGATCTCATAATGGATGGCCAACCAGTATGGATTTAACCGCGAAGTTCGCAAGTGTATACTGAGTTGGTCGCCGAGATTGGGGGGTCAACGCAAGCAAGAGGAAGTAGCGGATTGCACCATTGATGTTGTGCTTTATTTGTGTCACGCTTTTAGACTGAGGTAGATGGTACTGAGGAGAGGACATGTCAAAGTGATGAAGACAATAATTCCTAAGTGCAAGGCGTGACAGATACAGACCCTAGAAGATATTCTAAGGAGGTTCTGTAGCTTTGGTCTAGAATACAAAAACTCAGATGGTTATTGCCATGATTGGGTAAGCCTACTCCCAGCCCTAGAAATGGCTTATAACAGCAGTAAACATTCTACTACCAAAGAAGCTCCTTACATACTAGAAAGAGGATGGATTCCAAAACTCCCTAGGAATAACTTGAACTATAACTTAGCCACTATTCATCCAACATCTCTTGACTTTAAGAAGATGATAGATCTGGCAAATAATCATGCTCATAAATGTGTAGAAGAAGCTGTTGAATACAACAAACAAAGATGGGAGAAATCCCATAAAGAATCTGACTTTAAAGTAGGAGATCAGATCTTGATATCTGCAACCAATTTCAACAACCTAGCAGGCAACAGAAAACTGAAACCAGCCTTTGTTGGACCATTTGTTACCAAGAAGATGCATGGCAAAAATGCTGCAGAAGTAATCTTGAGTGAAGAATTATCAGGGAAAACATCCAGTATTTCCTGTTAGCCTAGTCAAACACTTAAAACCAAGAGAATGCAGCAACCTCCCTCCAGCAATAATCCCAATAGAACCTGACCCTGTAAAAGAAAAAGGGAAAGTCATCAGGATATTGAGAGATAAGAAAGAGAGGGTAAAAGGAAAGGATATCAGACTATAATTAGTAAGATACAAAGGAGAATCTGCAGACAAAGATGAATGGTTACCAGAAAATCATATACCTGATGGACCAATACATCTCAGAAACTACAGAGCCAGCTAAAGGAACTGAAGCACATATGCAGATAATTTTTCTCCCAACTTCCTGCAGATTTTTTTCAGATATGGCCATATCTTGGAGTGGGGGAATGTCAGCTTGCTACTATTGCACAGCAAGCTGCAAAAGTAACAAAAATAACATAAGAATAATAATAATACGATTAAACTAAGAAGGAGTAGGAAAACCATAAATATTATTACAGAAATGGATTCTCCACCCAAAATTAAGTAGGGTCACTTACTGACCCCACCCTTGAAATCCAACTCCTTATATTCTTAAATAATTAAGGAAAGAAAAAAACAAAATACTACGGCTCCATTATTGAGCTTTTTGGCCAATTAAATATTTCAGACACATTGTCACGTATAGTTTCACACCTAAAATTCAGTCAGCATTGAGGTGTTGTGTATATTTTAGGAGTTACGGGCAGAAATGTGTTTTGTCACAATTCCCGCACGCAGCCGCGGCAGCCGATGCACCCACCTGCGGCTGAAATACAGCCTTGTCACTCCGTCGAGGTCGTGTACGCATCCCTGGGCCTCTGACAAGTCTGCAGCTGCGGGACTATGGGTTGACAGAGTGACAGGCGGCCTGAGAGGCTCAGGTACCGCGTAAACATGCTACAACCTACACAGGAACTTTTTACATATGTAATAAATGTTCATGTGGATAGTAGACTGTCTTAAAATACATAATATTATATAAAAATACATAAATAATCCTTATACGTATTTTTTATTTAATATAATGCAAAGTACCAAGAATGTCGAAAATAAGACAATGACAACTTCTAAAAATATATTAAAATGCTTTAATATACTTTTATGAGAATTGCTAGAAAAAAATATCTTTGTGACATACTAAGGAAAATAATGATTTAAAAATATTACATGAATTCACATGACTTATATTTTGAAGTAATTATCTTAGTAAATCAACTGGAACTCGAAAATAAAGAGTAAAATCAATATTATGACTTTACTCCATTTATATAATACATAATGAGAACTTACCTGACATCAATATGTACTTAGAAATGTCTATTTTCATAATTATTAAACTACTGGGAACATTTACCAAGGATAATTTATTAAATAATACATAAATATGACAGATTAGTGTTATTCACATGTCCTAATTTCTATTATAAAGTGGAATAATTCCCATACCCTGTGTAATTAGATGCTACCCGTGCTATAGCACCAAGAACACATGACAGGATACCCCTGGTTACCCTGCTAGCCTTAGTGTCTGTCCCTTTGAGCACCTATAACCCTCAGAAGGACAATATTGGGACTCCAAAAGCTATAAATAAAGAGCTCTTTTGAGGATATTGATGGGCAGAGACCCAGTTATATTCATATCCAGACACCGTGCCAAGGTAATCAAGTACTTATAAGAGATAAGTAAGTGATTTATGGCAATTTCTGATCAGTAATATCCGTCCTCCACCTCTTTTTATCAATTAAAACTGCTGAATAACCTTATAACCCCAGTATACAGGTTTAACCCATCAGTACACGTCTCAAACAGATACCCAAAGGATTTAATAATATACCAGTAAGTCTTATTATCCTTTCTATGTCGTGGTAGCTTGGCTACAAGGCCCTAACACTCCACTGTGTATTTTATATACATATTATCTCTGGGTAAAATATTATTTAAACTAAAGAGCCCAAAGTAACCAGGACTACGTGTTTTCATACTGAAATCCCTGAAGAGAGGTGTTAAAGATCCCCAATATAATTGTGGCCCCTCTATAAAAATATTTCATAATCAATTTATTCATATTGATTTAAAACAATAAACAATAACCAAACCACTTAACCTTGAAATAAGCTTAATCCAAATGTTTTATGGATTTTTGCTGCATTTATTAAATAATATATTTATTATTTACTCTATCACCTCTGGTAGCTAAAGGATAGCAAGGGTCTTGGAATCCAAGAGGCTGACATTCTATGCAAATAATAATTATGATCAGCAATATGGAGTACTTTATTTTTGTTAGCTTTGGTATAATGTATAGTACCATCCTGAATGCTTCTACAAGTGTTTAGGGTTTTAACATTGATTTGCAAATACATGGCAAGACGGGTGTACAAAACATTTTCTACAGGAGGAAGTGTAAAGTTCCAATACTTTTTTGATTTCCAGAGTAACTTAACAATTCCTTTTTGAGTAGAGAAATTGATCCCAACCCCATATTCAGGTGTTAAAAAATGCCCATCATGAAAATTTTAGCCCTTGGAGTGAGTATCAAGTGATCCACATGCTTTCTTTTGTGGTAAAAATAAAGCAAAGGCAAAGTTGGATATATCATTTTCATCAATATGGGGAAAATTGCAGAAGCCATCAGAGGTAGAAGTGAGGTGAGGTGAACAGGAGCTGGTCCCAAGAGGATCATCAAATGATAAGTTGGAGAAAGATGGGATGTGATACTTTTGCATGAGGGTTTGGTATTTCTTAAATGAAACATGTTCCATATTGCTGAAGAATCCTCCAAGTATACTAGAAGCCCTTTCAGATTAAGACATAAGTTCATCATACTGGCATTTGGCAGTAGCAGTCTTCAGGTCCTTGATGTATTGGCCAATCATTTGAGATGTTACCATGGCCTTTCTCCATCCAATTGCCCACATTTTTCCTGCCCATGATCTAGATGGTTATCCCACTGGGTTTACAAATTCCTTGCATTAGTGCAGGAACCAAGCAAGAAAGTCAATATCATCATACTCCTGAGGTGATAGGTCCTGGATTGGGATAAATTCAATATAGGCAATAATATCATTCTTCTCTTTATCCATCAGGAACACTTGACCATGATCAACCAGTTGAAAGTTGGATTCAACAAAGGCATGCGCCTCTTGAAACTCTTCATTTTTTGGCTTTCTGGGATTTTCAGGATCAATCTGGGGATGAAGCTTGCATTTTTTATAGGACCCGTAGCTCCACAGAATTTTGGGTTTCTGTGCCTTGTCCTTGTTACCTGTGATTTTTTGGGTAAAGAGAAGATCCCTGTTCAATTTGTACTGAGCTGGTTTTCCTCAAGCAACCTTATGATTGCAATATGCTTTTGTCCTGGTGAATGTTGAAAGTAACAACATTAATAATTGAGTGGTATGCAGTTCATACTCACCAGGGGACATATCCATAGCATATCAAATCATAGAATTGCCAAAAGAGAAGTAAAGTGAAAAATTGGGAAGGGATTGGGAAAATGTCAGCTTGGTGAATCAACATAAAGGATAAAAACAAGGAAAAAACTATAGGCTTTAGTCTTGTTCCTGGCCATGAAAATATTGATTTGGATGGTAGGGATTCACAGGGAAGATTACTTGGTATTCTTGGGGGAAAAGATGATGATCTTTAAATGGATGGAAGAGATGGAATTTGTGGATATTAAGAGTGGAAGTGGGAGTCAAATTCAAGGGGTGTGGTGGGATGGGATGGGGGGAAATTCCTTGAGGGGAAAAAGAGGTCCTTTTTAAGTAGTTGTTGATGGATGCTTCAGCAAGGTGGTTGAGTAGTGGGTGGGGGCAAACAATCTGCGGCATTTTGAATATTCAATTGATCTAAAAGTGCTGAGTGGTGGGTTAGGGCTTAAGACATTCTGAATCCAAAAGTCAACCTTGAGGAATCCAATCTCACTGCTCACAGGAAATTTTTGGGACTGGGGCTTGCAGTATTGAAAACTATGGGACAATCACTCTTTTCAAACGTTGAATTATGAATTATCATGCAAATAACAGTTTTAAGAAATGTGGCAGATGAAAAATTCAGCTAAAATTACAAAAATAATATTCAAATCACTTGCAAGATGACACAGTAAAGCTAGAGAAACTCAGAGAATAAATGACAGCACTCATATTAACCATTTGAGCTTGGTAACTCAGATATTGGAGGGGGTTCTAGGCTGAAAGGCATGTTGGAACAGGAATTTTTGTTCATGTGGTTCATGTAAAAATGAGCAATAGCCTTGGCTAGATCATTCCAGGTGAATAATGTCAATTTTACAGTATCTTGGGGGTTCTCAGATATAATGAGCATTATGGATCAAATGTAGATTTGAAGGTGAGCCCATATGGGTTCCTTGGCTGAAGGTCTTCCATCTGAGTGAGACTGAATTTTTTGAATTAAACAGAGGAATTCATGACAATCAAATAAAGAAGAAATCCTTCTGTCTCTTGAAGAAATGAAGATCCCCCGGATGCCAGCAAGAAGGTAGAAGAAAAAAGGAAGGAAATTGTGGCGGCATTCTAGTTGAGTCAATTCAGTGCAACATTGTTCATTTGAAAACTTTGAGACAGTGAGGGAAGAGTGGTCAACAGTGGATTCTGGAGGGTCTTTGCGCTTGTGCTTTTTCTTCTAGCCGGTGGAGGGCTCCTTTGGGTCTTTATGGGCATGAGCCTGAAGTAAGGTGAAGCTGATCATGATATCAATAATGATGCTGCGTAGCTCTTAAAGACAGTCCCTTGGCTCAATGGGAATAGCCTCTGACTGATTGGTGGGCATAGCCTCTGACTGATTGGTGTTGCCCTCATCGTCTAAAACCATGTGATGCTCTATTGAGCAGGGCTGCAGTGAATTTGGAAATGTCTTGATGCTTTGGAGCCACATAACCATTTGTAGGTTTGCCTTGACATTGGAGACTGGAGATGTGAGAGAATGGGGAGGCTGTGCACACAGTTCATTGGCAACTTTCTGCACTGAGAAAGCCACTGTCTTGGCCAATTTATTGATTGCTTTCCCAGTGGGATGGTCCAAGGCATGAAGAAAGCACACCCAATTGGATTCTACATGAGCAGTTTTCTGATCTAGGAGGGGTGCACCAGCGGGAAAAGAATGGCTGTTCTGCAGGCGGTTGAGGGCAGGAAAATTGATGATTTCTGGTGCCCACCATGGCTCATGTGCATCCAAGCGTAGAAACTCTGTTGCTGTGAAATGAAAAGTGGTCATTAGCCAAAAGAAATCTTGCAAGTTGATGGGATGTTCAAATAAAACTAACCTTGCTCACGGATCTGCCAAACCCAGTTACCATACTCAAAATTAGCTGAATGGGAGATTTACTGCATTTCTGGTGGTTCCAGAGTAGTGGTGGCCTGGAGACGGAAATCCAAAAAGTGCTTCACTGCATCCCATCCCATTTGGAGTTTCTTTGGAGATTTCCTACCCTTGAAAGATTGAGTGATTGGATGAATCTCCTTGCGTATTCTTTTGTGGTAAATGATGGTAAAATAACCTCTACTTGCTTGATCATCAAAATCATAAGTGGGCTTCTCATCTTGGGGAGCATCCATACCAGAAACAGTGGGCTGGGGAGAGGTTGGGTCTGGTTCAATCACTAATGCTTGATTGGATGTCTCAGGTTGATCTGGGGCCACCTGGGATTGCTCAGAAGTGACTTGGGGTTCCTCCATGGTTGCAGTAGGTTGGGCACATAGGGAAGGTTCGGGAGTTATTTGGATTTCTGGTTGAGGGGAGGGTGCAATGGCTTCATGATTTGATGCTGCATCAGGGGAGGAGGGTGCTGGATTGTGATTTCCCATGATTTGTAAATGTGGGGTCATGTCCACAGGGGGATGAGTCAAGCGTGGACGTTCTGGAGGTGGCTGTAATGGGGGCTTTTGGGATGATCAAGAGCTGGGTGTGATGCTCAGCTGTTCTCTGCAGGGGAGACACGTTTTACAATTGTATTCTAAGGGAAAACAAACCAATCAGACCTCCAAATCTGCAAATGTGAAGAATAAAAGTGGGGCAAAAACTAACCTTTTTGGATATCAATCAAGCTGGAGTTTAACCTGTTCACAGTATCTTGGATTGACCTGGGGATCCTGAGGCGAGCACAGGTAGTGACAATCTCTTGAATAGTATCAAAATTCTGATATAATTCTTCCTCAGTTACTTCATGGACTTCTGATGCGGGGTTGGACTTGTCTGCAGGCACTGAGAGTCATTAATCTTCATGAGTTGATGGTGAGGAATCTGTTGATTATGCCAAGGCATTAGTCAATGGATGCCAAGGTTGGTAGGGATTGTTCTTTCAATTTGATGAAATACAAAACAGTGGGTTAACAAACCTGAAGGTGGGATTGCTTGTGTAGGAGCAGTGGATGCCATTGTGAGTGGATTAATAAATATATGGGAAAAAGATGTGGAGCTGGCTCTAGGGGTATTGGGGAATGAAGAAAAGGGGAGAAACCTGAGTGGAAGGGAGGGTTATTTATAACCATTGACAAGAAGACTTGTTTTATTTTTCTTGCTGAAACCCACCAAAAAAACATGGCTGCTGACCATGTCTACATGATTCAACATGCAGATCTACAGTCATTTGTGTGCCATGCTGGTGTGATGCATGTGGCTTGCATTATCTGGGGATAGACCTGTGCATATGTAAGCCTTGATGACTTGCTGCATTAGCTTAAAAATAATATAGCACATTTATGAATGATCAAAATTGCTTCTTGTGACAGACTGCAACAATTAGAATTCCTAATGGAAGGTGACCAATGTTCTTCTTAATGGTCGGGGACCATTGCAGTTATTTATGGATGATGAAAATTGATTCTCATGAGCAACTGCAACCATTAGAATGCCTCATGGATGGTGAACAATGTTCTTCTTAATGGTTGCGGACCATTGAAGTTCTTTATGGATGATGACAATTGATTCTCATGAGAAACTACTACCATTAGAATGCCTCATGGACAGCAAGCAATGTGCTTGTTAATGGTCGCCGACCATTGAAGTTCTTTATGGATGATTACAATTGATTCTAATGAGAAACTATTACCATTAGAATCCCTCATGGACAGCAAAAAATGTTCTTCTTAATGGTCGCCAACCATTGAAGTTCTTAATGGATGATGACAATTGATTCTAATGAGCAACTATTACCATTAGAATGCCTCATGGACAGTTACCAATGTGCTTGTTAATGGTCGCCAACCATTAAAGTTCTTTATGGATGATGACAATTGATTCTCATGAGCAACTGCGACCATGAGAATTCCTCATGGATGGTGACCAATGTTTTTCTTAATGGTCGCCAACAATTTATTCTCCTGCCAGTGTCACATCAAGGACAAGAGTGTACCACACAACGTCACACAGTGTAACATCTTATCTACACATAGGGGAGTATTGGTGACACGCGATGGCACAACACGCGTGATGTGAATTGTGAGCAAATTTACTCATGGCATAGTGGAAAAATTGTACTTCTCAGGAATTTTGATGCAAGAGTAATGTACAGGATAGTGAGGAGGGAAGACAACAACCATATGAGTGATATTGTGAAGAAGGAGATGAGAAGCTAAGGGAGAGGGGATTTAGGTGTCATGCTGCAGGGATTGGAACACTTCCCTCCAATCCCTGGTGGTGAGAATAGTTGACCTGAATATGATATGAGCACAATTTACTGAATCAGCCAACTGTAAGGTTGGTGGATATATTTCCAGGAAAAAAAGACTTACTGGGCAATTTGCTCCTTGCTTTTCTGAATCTGAAGGAGAGATGGAAAATTCAGTGAGGTGCATATGATGAGTGGAGTATGAGGACATTACCTTTTGAATATTCTGCTCAATGGTATTGGGTGCAATGAGGTAATAAACTTAAACTGGCCTTGCTTGAACCATTCAATTCAGCCAATAAACTGCCTGTGCCTGGGTTGTGGGGTTCCAAGGGGGTTCCTATGTAGATCAAATGAATGTAGACTAAGTAAATGGCAAAACTCTAGAAAGTATTGGGTGCTTACCATGATGAATACAACATTTGCTTATGTGATTTTGATTCCAACACCAGCCTCCTGAATGGAGGCAAGAAGCACATAAGTTGTGCTAATTGCTGAAAACTGCTCAAGAATTTATTCTTGCTGTTTTGCCGTTAACCCTCCATCCAGACAAAAGGAGGAGATTCCATATTCATCTAGCGTCATTCCAATCCTGCACATGAGGGGAGAAAATGGAATTTAGAGTGGGGTCTCATTGGAAGCAGGAGAAAAAGAAAGCCAAATTACAGATCAAGATAACATGTCCAACACAAGAAGACCACAACTTTGCTTGCTCCAGCTACAAACACTGATCCTGGCTGAATCATCCCTACAAGATGTTTGATTTTGGAGCTCCCAAGGCAGGTGTCAATATCAATGTGGTGGACAATTGTTTCAACTCCCATGCTGTGATCCTTGGGACCCAACTCTTCTGGGAGGATTAATTTTCTATTTTGGTCCATGATGACATTGGGGTCTGCCAAAACGGGATGATTACATGCTGCTATGAGCTTTCCAAGATCTTTGAGGAGCAACAACCTCATTAGCTTGCATCCATCAGCAGGCATCTCATTCCTGATCTTATAAATGAATTGGTCCTTGAGTTGGCAGTAGAAGTCTTCCGCTGCAGGTGAGAGTGGTGTCTTGATGTAGTTGTGAGTAATACTGGGGAGCTTTGAAAGCTCATCAACTTTGGTCCTTTGAAGGGTGGTGTTTTGGAGGACGATTTTTATTGTGGCAAAGTCCCCTGCTTTTAGGTGGGGCAAAAGGGTAGTTGCCCAGTCACTGTACTCATTTTTTAGAATGATACCCAGGAAGCTAAGGAGAGAGAGGAGATCTTGAAGGCAGTTTTTCACTGGCGTTCCTGTGAGAAAAACCCTACAATCGGTGGCAACCTGGGTGACGGCTTGGGCAAGCTTTTCCTTGATATTTTGGATTGTGCTTTCATGCAAGTGATTTGCAGTCAGGTTGGTCCAAAAAAAATGCTTGGGTAGGAAAGATGGTGAAATGAAGGTTGGATTTACTGTGCCTCATCCAAAATAATCCTGAACCATTTTCTGGAGAACATAATGGAGACTGGGGTGTTGCGGTTGGCTTGCATTTTGTTTTATTCCAACAACACCAGGTTATATGATGTGAGAATCACATCTGCATGTTCAAGTTTAAGATCCATGGTCTGATGCCGCCATTTTCCATGGTAGGTGAGAAAATTGATGGCCTTTGACTGTGTATGCTTCATAATCTCTCTTTTCCAATTATTCAAGAGGCACGGGGGGGTTATCACAAGTGTGGAGTGATATGGAGCTTTTTCAGCGGGGGGATCCAGGGGAAGGCCATAGGTCCAGGCTTGCAGCAAGGTGGTTGCAATAAGTGAAATGGATTGTATTGTTTTACCAAGACCCATGTCATTGGCCAGGATAGATCCAAGTGGGGATTCTGGAATGTCCTCACCCCTTTCAAGAGCTATGCTCTCACCAGTGATCTTGTTCTCCCATAGTGCACCACTATCAATAGGGGTCTTCTTCCACAAATCCAAGGCGGATGAAGCACGTGGTGATTCCCTATCAAGGAGGAAAGCAAGTCCTTGAGACTGATGTGGTAGCAATATGGTTTTGATGACATTGGCAGAAGGAGAAACAGGGTCCAGATCACACTCACTTGGCACCTTGAGTGGAGCGGGGTTGTAATTTAGCTCTTTGATAGCAGACAGGAGGTCTACAATTTCTGTGTCAAGGTTGGAAAGGGAAACGGAGTTGTGTTTTGCGGGATTGTATTGTGGAGGGCGTTCAAGGGTAACAAATGAGGAAACAATGGAGGTGGTGATGGCCATGAGATCACGTTTTCTGCAAAATATCAATAATGAAAAATTGAAGGTGACAACAGGCTGGGAGGAGACATGCAGAACTGCCTCAACAATGATCTATGAAGCTGTCTGGTTGTGAAATTCCAAAGGGCATTTCCCAGCAGGGCCAAATGATGTTTGATTGGGGATATAAGGGAGAAGGAGACGTGACAGGGGAAGTGGTAAGGAGCCCACAGGTTGATCTAGGGTTGGGATTCTGACAACAAGTTTTCTGTCTTAGCAAAGAAGGGAGACCCAGTGAGTTGATGGGTTGGAAATGAGATAGGGAAGAACATTTTCAGGAATTGAGCGGAGGGTGGTTTTGAGCAGGCCAAGACATTTAGCAGTGAAGGAAACCATGGCTAAGGTTTGATGAAGTAATGTGATGAGTAAGGGATTTAATAGACAGATGGGTGGAATATGTGGGAGATTGTGAGAAGAGCAATGATTTTGAGGGGGAAAAAAAGCATGTGAAGGTGGGTACTTATATCTTTGAGCTGACCAGGAGGTGGCACTGTGGTAGGAATTTGTGTCAACACATGGCATAGTCTCATGTGGATGATGTACACCATTGTTGATCAAACTATATACAGTTCTTGAAATGAGTGGCATATGACATCATTACTTTCAGGGTTATGCAAATTCTCATTGTGGAAGTATGCATAAGGGTGGGAGGGTTGACCTCTCACTTGCATCAATTGTGGTAAATTGTCTGCAACAGATTGATTTGAGAGGGTCTGAAATACACTTGTGTGCTGGGTGGAAAGCTTACAGCTTCATTTTTGACAGATCTACATGGGATGAATGGAAAAGGATGCTGGTGAAGGAACCCAAAATGGAGTTGTACGCTGGGTGGCAAGCGTAAAACTCCTGAAAGGACCATTGATCATAGGACATAATGAGGTTGTGTAATCCCCTCGCCAAGGTAAAGCTTGGATTTTGAGTGCTACACAAGGGTGTGGGCATAAAATAAGCTGTGAATCAAAACTGGCTTGATATGCCCACACCCTCATGAAGGAACCCAAAATGGAGTTGTACGCTGGGCGGCAAGCGTACAACTCCTGAAAGGACCATGGAGCATAGGACATAATGAGGTTGTGCAATCCCATGGCCAAGGTCCAGCTTGGCCTTTGAGTGCTACACAAGGGTGTGGGCATACAATAAGCTGTCAATCAAAACTGGCTGGATATGCCCACACCCTCATGAAGGAACCCAAAATGGAGTTGTATGCTGGGCGGCCAGTGTACAACTCCTGAAAGGATCATGGTGCATAGGACATAATGGGTTTGTGCAATCTGTGCCTACAAGGGCTCAACTGCAATTTTTTGGGCTTGTGCAAGGGTGTGGGAATAACCCAAGAGACACCTGTTTTGAAGATTCATTTTGACACACCTCCTGGGGGGGTTGGCATAGATATTATGCATGTTGTGTTCTTAAGCTGCTTGCACAGGATTGCAAACAGAAACAGTAGGGTGCAGGCATCTTAGTGACAGAAAACATTCAAGCTTGCCCATGGTTGGCAACCATTGGGGAAAGCTAATGGTTGACCACAATTGGGGAGAGCTAATGGTAGTGCACCATTGGGTCAAGCTAATGGTTGGCAACCATGGGGCAAGCTAATGGTTGACAAGAATTGGGGCAAGCTAATGGTTGGCAACCATTGGGGCAAGCTAATGGTTGGCAACCATTGGGGAAAGCTAATGGTTGGAAACAATTGGGGCAATCTAATGGTTGGCAACCATTGGGGCAAGCTAATGGTCAGTGACCATTGGGGCAAGCTAATGGTTGGCAATCATTGGGGCAAGATAATGGTCAGCAACCATTGGGTTGCACGCTAATGATTGATGACCATTGGAGCAAGCTAATGGTTGGAAACCATTGGGTTGCACTCTAATTATTGATGACCATTGGAGCAAGCAAATGGTTGGCAACCATTGGGGCAAGCCAATGGACAGAAACCATTGGGTTGCATGATAATGATTGATGACCATTGGAGCAAGCTAATGGTCAGCAACCATTGAGGAAAGCTAATGGTTGGCAACCATTGGGGCAAGCTAATGGTTGGCAACCATTGGTGCAAGCTAATGGTTGGCAACCATTAGAACAAGCTAATGGTCAGTAACCATGTTGGCAACCATTGGGGCAATCTAATGGTCAGCAACCATTGGTTTAAACACTAATGATTGATGACCATTGGAGCAAGCTAATGGTTGGCAACCATTGGGTTTCACGCTAAAGATTTATGACCATTGGAGCAAGCTAATGGTTGGTGACCATTGGGGCAAGCTAATGGTCAGCAACCATTGGGTTACACACTAATGGTTGATGACCATTGGGGCAAGCTAATTGTTGGCGACCATTGGGTTACACGCTAATGATTGATGACCATTGGGGCAAGCTAATGGTTGGCAAACATTGCCGCAAGCTAATGGCCAGAAACCATGAGGGCAAAGCTAATGGTCAGGGACCATTGGGTCAAGCTAATGGTTTCCAACCATGGAAGAAAGCTAATGCTTGACAAAAATTGGGGAAATCTAATGGTTGGCGACCATTGGGGCAAGCTAATGGTTGGCAACCATTGGGGAAAGCTCATGGTCAGCGACCATTGGGGCAAGGTCAGCCTAAGCTAATGAACAGCAACCATGAGGCTAAGGTAATGGATGGCAACCATTGAGGGTGAGTCACCCCTCAATGCATAAATGCATATGAGGTAGGGTATAAGGTGTGGGTGGATAGTGCACCCAATTGAAAAATCAATCCCTCCCTCCATCCATCCATCCCTCCATCATTTGATCCATCCATCCATCCATCCATCCATCCATCCATCAATACCATCCATCCATCCATACCATCCATCCATCCATACCATCACCACAAGACTTCTCCACTATGTCTACATCATCTGCACACAGAAAACCCACACCCTCAATTCCCTCTTCCCAGCCCACTGAGCCCACTGGAGATCAACCAACTGCTGATCCAGTACACACCAAACTCCCACCCTCAATTGTGTCTTCCCAGCTCACTGAGCCCACTGGAGATCAACCAACTGCTGATTGCCCAGCAATCATCACTCTAGATTGTGAGTCCTCTGTTCACTTGATCATGTTTTCCTCAACTACTGACCAGACCTCCCTTAGCCTCTCTTCCACCACCCCCACAATGGGTTGAAGTTGTTGGCACCAAATTATCATCAAGCCGCCATGCTGCACCCCCACCCCCACCCCCAGCCCAGACCGGTGGCTTGATGAGCACACAGGAAGCCTCAGTTGTCTCAAAGTCTAACTTCCTTGCTAATAGCAAGCGGCAAATGGCAAAGCTCCTTAAAATGGCCAATGAAAAATCACTTCCACCATCAGTGCGAGACATGGCAGTCAAGGCCTGTAAGGGTCTTCAAGATGCAATGGCCTGTGAGTTGAAACAATTGAATGCTAGTCTAATCCCTGGCTGATCCTCATTGTGTACTTCACCAGTGGTTGAAAACAGTGATGACCTCCCTCCTGAGGAGGGGGTTCAGATTGGTTCAAGGAAACTTCTCGCCAAAAGATAGGCTGCAACTGCCTCTGTTAATCCCAACAAGAAGAGGCATAAATTTGCGCCCTTGATGGAAAGTGATGAAGAGGAAAGTACCCCAGGCCCCCCTACTCCGCCCACAAAAGCTGCTCCAAATGAAGTGCCCTCCAAAGAATCCCAAAATCCACTCTTTACCCCTGAAGTCCCAGCAGAGCAGGCCTCCATCACCACTCCCCTTGAACCCAATGCTACATCAATGGTAAAAGACTCCCAACCCACCAAGTGGGCTACCCCCCCTCTGCCGCTGATCCTGCAAATGACCCTGGTAAGTCACTTCCATCACATCCATCCAGATACCTTCCCTGATTGCCAATCCCTTTAGCTCCCTCCATAGATTCACCTACACTGTTCAAAAAATACCCGGCTGAACTCCAGGAAGCCATTCAACCCTTTGCAAATGGAATCATTGACTGAAAGTGCTACAAGAGCGCTGTTGAGGCAGCAGTGCACCTCTTTGGAGTACGTGCAAAAGACCACAAAGAATGGGGATCTTACCCTCAATTGCTATCTCACACAATCTGTTTCAACGCCATCAGTTCTGGTATTAAGGAATGGATCAGTCAATTGGCTACAAGTGGTAAGCTTGATTACACTGAAATCTTTTGCCCTCACAGTAGCAAACCTCTCCTCATTCCTACATATGCAAATAGATTCCCACCTTGCACATCTGAGCCATATTAAATGCCAGATGTATTTTCTCTACCTCTTCTATCCAAGTCACCACCCCCACCAGACACAACCATAGGGTCTAAGCTGCACAATCTCTGGATCCACCTTACTCACCCTCCAGAGTTTTCACAGGTTATATGGGCACAATTATGGTTCCAATCAATCCTCCTGGTCTCAAGAGAACTCACACAGCCACCAGCATTTATCCAACCACCAGGTACTGAAGATGAGGCAAGCCATGATATCTCAATCATCAAGTATTTTGCCGCTTGTCTTGGCTCACAGGAAGACATGGCTTGGATTGAAGGACAGCCAGTTGAAAGCCCTAGTCTCAAATCTGGCTTCAACTCCCTGGACAAATTGGTTGACAACATCTACCACATGCTCATTGCATTTGCTCTCCTGCGGAAAAAACTTTGATTGGAGGGGTCCTCCATAGCAGTGGCACCACAGCAGGCCAATTTCAACACCATCATGGTCACCATCACATCCCACCCTACTACCACATTCTTGTGGCCTACCTTGTAGCGGGAGTACATGGCCTCTTGCTGATACCATCAGACATTACGAAATTTCCCCTTGTTCAATCCCTCCAGCTCCTGAGCCTTGTCTCCAAAGCCAACAAGCTAGAGCCCAAGGACATCAAGGAACAATTATGGAAGCGGACAAATGCTTACATAGTTCAGATTATCCAAGACTGCTTTTTCAGCCCTGAATTTTGGCCAGGAACACGGGTATTCCGCATGGAATTGGAAAAATGTCTTGTCCACTGCTTTTTCAGCCCTGAATTTTGGCCAGGAACACGGGTATTCCGCATGGAATTGGAAAAATGTCTTGTCCTTGCAATCATTCATGTCCACTAAACCCATCGCAATCAGCATCTCTGTGTCAATCAAATTAGTGGACTTCCCAGTTCAATCATACTTCTCACCTGATTCTGGTATAGTATTCACATCTGGGGGAACCCCCCTGAGTAAGTCATCCAGGAGTCCCTCATGATATTTCAAACCAGAGGACACTGTCTCTTGCACACCAGAGGATATTGTCTCTTCAGGCAGCATTGGAGTGTCTTGACCAGCTGCCGCAGGTTGGGAGGTATGGGCACTTTGGTCTTGCATGATAAATAATTAATATTAAAGGGTTGGCTAAGGGTGTAATAAAATACTATAGCACTAGTCCGTAATGCCCCAAATTTGAGGAGGAGGGCCCTATGGCTGGTGTGAGAGGCAAGGCAACATGCAGCTTATGGTTAAGTTGCAGAGCCAATGCCGGGGACTGAATTGATTTTGTAGAGGGTTGAAGTAAGGATTTTCCAAACCTTGAAAAACCAATATTGTTATAGAGATAGATGGAGAGTGTGTGAGATATTATTGTTTAACTGTGAGAGAGTATGAACAGATAACATGATGTTTAGACCAGGTGATTGGTATGGGGGAAAGAACAGATGGAGGATGATGATCAATGTGAGATAAGAGGATGTCTTATTTATATTCCTAACCTCCTCCTTCATCATTCCCCAATTGTAAACATTTGACAACTGAGGATTTTTCTGTCCAATTCATTGGAAACTAATACAATGCATGATGACAATCTTAATATCCAAGATTCTGTTGTTACAAATATTATGTGTACCAACCTCACATCTAATCTCCATTTCATCATACCTTAGGCCCCATTCATGTCCACAAAAAGTGTCATATGGTTGGTGTTTGGTTTCCACTTGTCCATGTTTCCTCAAATGATGCTTGTTGATACTTGCTAAGGTTTCAGGTCACCCATAGTCCAAACACCATAGGCAATTTCATTTTGAAATCCATCCCTGCACATTCCAAAGTCAGTTTTGACCTTGTCCTCATATTATCTAAAAGGGCAACTCACTACTTGTGCCAGGGAAACCAAAGTCATCATCTTTTCTGGATAACCAAATTTCCCCGCAACATTGTCCAAAACAGCCACATGCCCCACTATATCCTTTCCTGTCATCACCACAGTCTCCTTTAGATCTGTTGAGACCACTTGCACATTCAATTCGGGGTGGGCTGTGTATGGATCCTTGGCATCTTATGCATGTGCATCTTGAAATTACTGAATCACAAAAAAAACATCCCCACCTTCTGATTGCGGAAAGAGCTTGGTGATTTGACCAAATGAACAGAGTTCATCCCGCATGATCTCCACATAGGAATTGGAGTGATTTTTACCTTGATCCAGCCGTTGCACTGTAAATATAATATGATGTATCAAGGTACTGTTGATTTTGTGCACATTGTAATTAAGAGACACATCCTGTTGCAGACCCAATCTTACAACCTCTTGTATCCATAAGAAATGGATTTCTGGGTCTAATGGGGTGAGGCTGAAGAGGGGATTTGAGTTCTGTTGTGCGTTGTTAATTACCTTGGACAGGATCAATAAAATTGAATATTAACTCCTTGATATACATGTCTTCATGATTGTACCATGTATATAACCTGTAATAAATTCATTTATTATTTTCTTTGTTTGCCCAGTAAAAAGGATGGTGTACAGCATGATTCTTAGTGAGCTCACCTTTGAAATTGTTCTTTGGTATCCTTCCCAAGATACCATTCAACCTTTCATGGGCCCAGGCTGCTGTGGCCATTTGAGGACCAAACCTTTTGATCACTTATGGGTAATGCTGAGTAATGTGCACGTTGGGTTTACTCCTTTTTTGTGGCCATCCAGTCCTTAGTGTTTGACGGTATTCCAGCATTAGTCGTTCAACCTCCATGATATCTTGGTTTGAAATATGATGCTTCATTAACATGTTGGTGATGTAAAAGAGAAGCACTTTTGAGTCCTTCAAGATTTTTATTGAGCCAATTTGATCAATACCAGGTCTATGCTTACCACTCCACAAAGGAATCATAGTAAGGGGATAGTAAACTATGTAGAGTGTTATCCACTCTGCGGCCTTGAGGGATCCTGCACCATTAAATCCAACATTCTTCCATACCCTTGTCATCCATGATGGCAACTTTTTGTCCTGAATCAATTGTTGGATGCGCCTCAAATCGTGAAGAATTAAACAAGGCCCTTGGATGGATGATTCCACTTGAGCTGCTTTCCCTCTGTCATAATCCTTGTTCACTCGAATCCTTCCCTCACCCCCCATCAGCTTCAGAGTACTTGTGTGGCTTCCTTGACTGGCTATAATTTGTGAACTTCCCAAGCTCCCAATAATTCTACTTCTTAAATAATACAAGTGAGTACTAGTATATTCAGAAGATGGTTGAGATCTCTTGCTTTGCTGTGAGGCTGATGATGATTTCCCAGCCTGTGAAGATCTCAATTCATATTGTCTGGATTGACTTGTTGAGCTTTCTTCCATTATTTTTGTAAGTGCTCTCAGATTGCTGGCATTAAGCCGTCTCTTGGGACTTTTCTGGTTGTGATCACCCTCCTTTGATTGATCTTCAGGAGAATTCCTTCTCTTCCCCTTTCCAATGATGCTTTTTGATCCAGTTTTCTCTCCTCTGTTTTTCTCTCGGATTCTTTCCTTCCCCAATTCTTCTCCAGCTAGAGAAATGTTAAGATAACTCATGCTATGATCCTTGAGATTTCCCAAAATCCACCCATGCATGAGCTCTATTACTGAATATTCTATTGGGCGCCAATATGGAAGCCTGTTCAAACAGCTTGCTCTGACCCCCTTCTCCTTGGTAATTTGATCTCGCTCCCATGATTTATGACATTCCTCCCACTTCTTGGCATTCTTCATGTGCTTGGAATTTCTCCTTGGCTGGAACTCCTTGACATTTGGATCATTGATTTTTTCCTTTGTAATTTGACAATATGAGAAGAACATGGTTGGAGAATGGCTAGAGAATCCTGCAACCTTGCGCATAGCTGGCAAATCCCCAATTAATGGGAACAGTGCAACAAATATCTCCCTACCTTGAGGAAACTGGATGGTTTCAGAGAAAACATACTCCTTCCCAGAGGTCTTTGATTTCATCAACTGATGGATCTAGAATGTGGTTGATTTCTTCAGCTTTTGGTTCCTTGGGCCCAGGGATAATACCAAAAAGGAAAATATTCTCTATCTTTTAACGTTCCCCTAGTGTAATTTTGAGAAAGATCAAGATAACTGCTCCCACTGAGATTCATTTGTGCCCAACCTTATTTCAAAATGTGTTGAACCAATCCACATAGAGACTGAAGACAAAATGCCCTGGGTTTTGGGTAAATTTTCTCTTCTTGTCTGCGCCTCCAACAAAGTTGCACCAAACTGAGCCATCCCAAACATTGCTGATCACATTTGAATTGAGGTTTTTATGATGAAAATTGCTTTCAATGAGCTTTTCAAAATCTGAAAACCATAATTTTCTACCAAGCCAGGCCTTCAAGCTTTGATAATGAAATGTTCAAGCTGTTTTGATGGGTCTGCTATGTTTCCCATTGGTCTTCATCAGCAATTCTGTTTTGCAGTACATGCCCTGCTCATCACCAGTTTGGCGCAAAAAGATTTTGCTAGTGGAATAGAACTTGGCAGTAGATTTATTGAAAATTGATGCTTGTTTGTCCAATTTGTCTGGGATTGGATACAGCTTGAAGCATTCTGGACAGAATATCCATGTTTCCAGGTTGGGCTCAAAACCTAGCCTTTGAATTAGAATGACTTTGCTTTGAGGTATTGCCTTCATGATGTTATTTGAATCAAAATTGAATTCCCTCCCCAGATTCTTAATCTTCTCCCGCTCTGTCTTCAAGAAATCTATGATTTCCAAGTCACTAAGTTGATGAACAAGGCACATTTTTGCAGCTTGGAGAGGCACAAGCAGGCTGTGCCTTGGGACTAGATGAAAAGAGTTATACTTGAGGTCTTGAGAATTGAACCAGTGCCCTCCACGGTGTAGTGGAATCTGAATCTGCTCTTTGCTTTCATTCCTTTCTGGATTGTTGGAAACCTGAAAATCATTATATCAGGCAAATCAGAAGATCAGCACATGAATTTACAGTGTTAAATATTTTCCCATCCCTCCTCTCCACTTACATGACTGCTCCCTTGTAATGGAAATATATCTGTTTTGACTTGCAGGGCCCAATTGAGTCTGCTTATAGCCTCCTAATTTTTCTTGAAGGCAGAGGAAAAAAAAGCCATTCCTATCTTTTTGTTTCCATCTTCTTCTTCATATGTGCCCTTGCCACATTTGAATTCCAGACATTGGAATATCTTCCATTTGGCTGTCTTCATATCAATTGATGGATGGATGGATGGATGGATGGATGGATGGATGGATGGATGGATGGATGGATGGATGGATGGATGGATGGATGGATGGATGGATGGATGGATGGATGGATGTATGTATGGATGGATGGATGGATGGATGGATGGATTGATGGATTGAAGGATGGATGGATGGATGGATGGATGGATGGATGGATGGATGGATGGATGGATGGATGGATGGATGGATGGATGGATGGATGGATGGATGGATGGATGGATGGATGGATGGATGGATGGATGGATGGATGGATGGATCGATGGATTGATGGATGGATGGATGGATGGATGGACGGATGGAGGGATGGATGGATGGATTCATCAAATGATGGAGGGATTCATCAATTGGGTGCTGGGTGCACTACCCACCAACATCTTATACACTACCTGGTATTGATATATGCATTGAGGAGTGACTCACTATCAATGGTCACCATCCATTACCTTAGCCTCATGGTTATTGTCCATTAGCTTAGGCTGAGCTTGCCCCAATGGTGGGTGACCATGAGTCCCCAATGGTTGGTGACAATGAGCTTGCCCCAATGGTTGCCATCGATTAGCATGCCCCAATGGTTGCTGGCCATTAGCTTGCTGCAATGGTTGCCAACCATTAACTTGCTCCAATGGTTGCCCCAATGGTATCGATGGATGGATGGATGGATGGATGGACGGATGCAGGGATGGATGGATGGATTCATCAAATGATGGAGGGATTCATCAATTGGGTGCTGGGTGCACTACCCACCAACATCTTATACACTACCTGGTATTGATATATGCATTGAGGAGTGACTCACTATCAATGGTCACCATCCATTACCTTAGCCTCATGGTTATTGTCCATTAGCTTAGGCTGAGCTTGCCTCAATGGTTGGTGACCATGAGTCCCCAATGGTTGGTGACAATGAGCTTGCCCCAATGGTTGCCATCGATTAGCATGCCCCAATGGTT
This sequence comes from Puccinia polysora, assembly GCA_025617555.3. Taxonomy (NCBI): domain Eukaryota; kingdom Fungi; phylum Basidiomycota; class Pucciniomycetes; order Pucciniales; family Pucciniaceae; genus Puccinia; species Puccinia polysora. The sequence continues at coordinate 29,447,192 of CM062640.1, forward strand.
GCTGGCCATTAGCTTGCTGCAATGGTTGCCAACCATTAGCTTGCTCCAATGGTTGCCCCAATGGTTGCCGACCATGAGCCTGCTGCAATGGTGGCTGTCCATTGGCAAGATTCCACCTTTTTTAACATTCAAGTGATCATCCCCCTGTGCTTTGCAATTATTGAATGCTGAACATGCTCTCCTACTTTGATAATCATGCAGTACAAAAAACAAACAACCCATCATGGTACAATACCTCTTGAATAGGGCCCCATCAAAAAAACCCAGACTCTTCAATCAAGCTGTTTCCAGCAGGTTCCCTGGCTCCAACTCCCACTACTCTCAATGTCTGTTGTCCTATTGTAGAGTTGTGATCAATATCACCAAGTCAACAGATACTCACTGGCAAAAAAACCCCAATTTTCTACAACAATCCCAGGTTCAATCACTGCATCATCTTGCATTCATCAACAGATTCACTCCACTACCTCTCTAGTCCAATCCAAGTCTTCATGTCTACTACATGGCATATCAACCCTAGCAAGAGAGGTTTTTCTTCAAGAACTTGCACAAATCAACTTTCCTTTCTGCGGTTTCAATTGGTCTGAGCCTTGGGAATTACATTGGAACAAGCTGTTTATGGGAATCATCATTAAACATTGGAACCATGCCCATGCACATGGTGCATTTTGAAACTTCCCATTCAACTCACTGAATAACACCAAATTCAACCTTAACATTGTTCTCAAGAAGTGGTTCATGGGCAGGAGATACAATATTAAGTCTGGAAAATATTTTCAGAAGCCCATGCAGCAAAAAAAATCAGACAAGAAAATCCAGATGGCGCAAACAAGTAAGCAATTACTCCCTATCATCCCATGGTATTTTTACCCCATTTTTTCACATGGTTTTTCCTCTCTGCCTACAGCTCTCAAATCAACAAACAGAGATCTTGGAATCACTTGGATTACCAGAAAATCAGTCCAGTATATTGACTGAAACACAATGTTGCTCTGACACCAAGGTCTCCAATGAAAAGGTCTTCCAGAAATTCCAGTGCCAATGGCAATCTCAAGGTTTCTCTGCCCTTGGCCACCAAATAGATAAAACATTTAAAAAAATGAAAGCTGAGAGACTTGGTAGGCGGTACAAACGTGGTCATTCAATGTGGATGATGAGGAAACCTGCCAACCTCCAAGAAAAAATCACAAAGGTGCCAAAAACACTCCCCAGCAAGTTTTATCATCCTGATTCAATTTCTTCCTTTTCTCCAGAGGGCAAAAAGCTTTTGGATATGCCGCCTCCAATTGACCTTGCCTTCATAATTTCTAAACTCATACCTTAAATTATTTGTAGATCTCAATTCATGTTTCAATATTGATTCTTGTGATAATAGAATGCTCGACTCTCACTACTTTAATCCATAGACTCTTGCAAGGATATCCTACTTGAAATATTTTCTTCATCAGACATACCTGTGTTGTAAAATCACATAAATATCATTAAATTTTGGTCATGTCCAAAGTGTTTTAATTATCTTCCCCTGCATCAAAATACACTCTACATTTTGCAATTATTATCAACATAACTTTATCAATACCATTGAAATAAAAGCTCTTTCATGCAATGATTTTGTCAGCTTGCTACTATGTACAGAGCAAAACTGTCAAATAGTAACACAAACTATGAAAAATAAGAATACCTCAATTAACAGAGTAAGCGGTGATAAATCCAAATGTATTGTTACAGGAATGGATTCCTCACCCAAAATTAGGTAGGGTCACCCACTGACCCCACCCTTTAATTCCAAGTCCTTATATTTTTAAAATAATTAAAAAGAAAGTACTAAAAATTACAACACCTGTATGGCACTTTTTTGCCATTCTAATATTTCACACGTATTTTCACGTATAGGTTTTACACCTAAAATTCACTCAGAATTGAGGTGTTTTTTATATTTCAGGAGTTACACGTGGAAATGTGTTATGTCACAATTCCTGCGCGCAGCCCTGAATCATTACATAAACCTACGTACTAGTACCAGCAGCTTCCCGCTTACTAGATACCCGCGCGCAGCTGATTCTGCCACGCATGCAGTGGATCCTACTCCGCGCACATCTGTAATAACTGATCCCCACGCCTGGATCAGTCGTGACTAATCTGACAACCAGGTACTGCTCAGAAGAGCTACAACCTAGTTAGGGTTGCCTAGTATATGTAACAAACAGACATATGCATTACTAATGATCTAAAAAGATCAAAACTTAAATAAAATTAATGAAAATTAAGTTTTAAACATTTTTTAATAATAAATCAAAGATCAAGGACTACCACGTGAATCACTGATCTTGATCTTTGAAGACCACGAAACACTACAAGAAGTGTTCATAAAAATTATTAAACATTATCTACATGATCAGCAGATTATGGAAAATTTGTAAAAATCCACATCTGCACGCTTTAAAACAATATCAATAGTACAAATGAAGGATGAGTACATAATGATCAAATTTACGCCATAACAGATTAACAGATCCTGTGGCTAAAATAGTACAGAAATTCAGAAGATCTAAGGACAGCTGATTGAAAGAACCAAATGGACGTGCTAATTGTGCCCTGACTGGCTTGCCAGCCTCAGCCCACGAGCAGAACCATCTCTACATGCCCTGAGAAGACCAAAATCACCCCAAAAAGTTATTTATACAGACCTCTTTGGATCCATTATGCCATCATCAGTTACCAGGAATTATTTATTATCAATAAGAAACCGTTTCATTGTTAATCAAGTGCTTATATGAAGATAAGCAAGTGATTTATGAATTAGTCTGCACTAGTATTATTTGCCTATATTAACCAATCAACCATTGAAGTTTGGTCAAGCAATCTACCCCATCTGCTCTGAAACCCTTCCAATTATTCCAGGATTTTTTTGGTGAAGTGCTCAGAGTGAGTGTTACCCTTCCTTTCTAGGTCATTTTTGCTTTTAAGCCCAGCCATTAGTGGAATAAGTCCTTTCTAAAAAAACCATATTTATTCCAAGTTTCTCAAAATTCCTAAGGAGGCCCCTTGAAGAGAGGTTTCTAGTCTGTAAAGATCCCCAGTAGTATAATAATGTGGCGCCTCTTTCATATTATATTGAGAACCATTTATTACCAAACCAATTAAACCTTGCAACTGCTCTTATTAAATCATTTATTTGAGCTTCTAAGCATTTATTATTGGAATAATAATTATTATTATCATTCCAGCATTTTTATCACTCTCTGTAGATAAAGGACTGCAAGGTTCCTGGTATCAGAGAGCTGACAGATTTGATGTGGTACATACCTTTGACATATAAAACTGCTTTCTGAAACCATGCACATGTATGTGTACACCACGGGCCACTTTTGGCCGTTGAGGACTGCGGAGCCAACAATGAGGGTCAATTCAACGGCGCGCGCATTGACTGCCTTAGATTTTGAAAACAGGGTTGGCCAACGGTCGACCAACCAACAAATGATGTTTGAACAACCCATGCGTCAATCCACCAGTTGCCTGGTTGGTGACAGGTGGTCAGAGTTGTCTTAACGGCAATTTGCCCCTGCGGTTGAATCACAAGCAGGGGTGGCTGTCAGTGACTTGCCGTTGGGGTTGAGGCAACATCACCTCACCCCTGCGGTTGATTCACCAGCTGGAAGCACAGGGTGGATCCATGTGATGTCATGGTTTCTGACCCATGAAATCAGCTGTTTACAGGTTGAATATTGATTGGCTCACACAATGATCATCATCATTTCTCTCGCTCACTCCACCTCTCTTGAACCATCCCACCATGGTGGACTACTACTACTACTTCCCTCCCTCTAGACCAACCAAGAACTGACCATCCTATCCCCCCTTCCCTCATCATCCATCCATCCATCCATCCATCCTTCCGAACCCCCCCCTCTCTCTCCTTTGAATCTTCCTCTCACAGGTACCAGTCTCTTCTTGGGTACTACTCAATCACTTGCCAACAATGGTGGCCCCCTTGGTCTCCTGATGGAATTCTTGGTCATGGGAATTGGTTGAGCAATTCATTTGCTACCTACTCCCCCTCTCTTCTCCCCTTCTCTGATCCACTGACACCACTCAATCATCACTCAGATTACTACCATTAGTTGTTTGGAACGTCATGGCCTCACAGGGTGAAACAAGTTGAGTACTTTTCCTCGGGCCCTCCCTCTCCATTTTCTTGACTCCTCTGATCTCCTTCTCTCCTCTCTCTGCTACCCAGTCTCTCATTTGCCCATTTCAGGTGGTCATGTCTCCATCATCATCCATCCATAACACATTTCTGTTGTCTCCCTGCCATCATCAACAAATCAATCAATTCACAATTTCAATCTCATGCCTCTTCACACCCGTTGAAAGCTGTGAAAAACCTTGATTTGATTCAACAAATTGATTGCAATCAACAGTACTGGGGAGCTTGGAGGTATCAATATTAAACACCAATTGTTTTAAAATCCCCATCCCATGAGAAAACCTGACAACAATTTCTTTTTTTTTTAATTTTTGTAAATTTCTTTCTATTTCATTGTTACAATACAACTGTAAAATTTTCTCACAAAGAACAAAAAATCATGTAATAATATTTATGAAATTTTAAAACATTAGCAATTAAAATAAAATAAATATAAATGATTTTTTTGATCTGGCAAGCCCCCTGTACCAACAATGGAAACCAAAAAAAAAAAGGTCAAATCATCATTGAGAATGACAATGATTCAACCCACAAGGACCTTCTGACCCTCGATTCAACTTGCTGTCAGATCAACCTTGACAGAAATTTGACAAGGGCCCAACTGCGTGTAATTGGAATTGGCCTCAAGCCGTTAGCAAGCCCTTGACCACGCTCAAAGTTTTGGAACACCAATGTTATTTCCATGGGCGCAATCCCACTAAGGGAGTGCTGTAGAACCAGCATTGGCCCAGCTGGGGGCTCAACAGCGAGTTGGCCCCATGGTGTATGTGTATGGTCTGTAAAGCATGTTTGGGTTCTGAGCCGATTTTTTCCAAAATGTGCTAAAGCCCATGCAAAGTCATCTTGGCACCTGGAAAAGCCTTCTTGGTGCCTTGCCAATGTCCACTTGGCGCCTGGCCAAATTGGTCTGGTGCCCAGCCAAGTTTATCTTGGTGCAGATCAAAGCTGGTTGCATTGACCCACCAATCACACACCACAAAAAATAGGGCGCCACCTGTATGCAGGTGGCAAGTTGTATCTCACCTGTATCCAAGCTATATCTTAAGAAGTATCTCTGCTGTATCTTTAGTTGATCTCACCTTCCCCCCTCTGTCATTGACACAGGTTTTCACATCACCCTCAACTCTACATCCACATATCTTTACCCTACTACACCTTCAATCCCCTCTGGTCCTGGACAGAATCCATGAGTGGAGTTCAACTCACATTTCTCCACCAAGTTCCAGGGGCCAGTGGAAAACTCATTCAACCTCCAAATTATCAGAAATGCTACCTCCAATTAAATAAATATGTAATTGGTGGATTGGGAAAATTAACTGAGGAGTGAGCCACCAACTCCAACACACTGTTGGAGTGAAGAATTCACTTTTTCAACCACCAGGTTGCAGTGATCATTTTGCTGCCTGTTGAACCAGGGGGATAAAAATTCTCTCGTAGGAACATAGTTTTAAATAACACCCTCGTGATCAGTAACCACATTTTAGTTCTTAATATGACCAAATAGATATAAGCATCATTTGTGCCTTTGAGAATTGAGCTCACAAGTTGAATTGGATTACAGAATTTGGATATTTCTTTCAACTTTATTTTTGATTATTTATTTTTATTTTATTTGTATTTTTTCTCATAGTTTTTCATCTTTTTCTGCTTGAGGTACTCATTGGATGATGTGGGGGAAAAGTACATGAGTGGTATCTGCTGGAAACCCATCCTGGTATGGCGTGCTCTGAAATATATATATATTATTATTATTTTCTCATGGTTCTTCATCTTCTCCTGCTTGACAGACAAATTGGATGATGTGGGGGAAAAGTACAGTGGGTAGACAAAAGTCATGGGACTTTGTCAAATCATATTTAACAAGGTAAGTTTTTTTTTCAACCTTGTTTAAATTCGTTTTATTAATTTATACACAGCTATTTAAAGTAAAAAGTAAAAAAAATAACTTTTCAAGTCAAAAAAAGAGAAACAATACAGTTGAGGATTGGTTGCGCAACCAGCTTTGATTGAAATTCAAACCAACTTGGCAAGGCACCAGGCCAATTTGGTGATGTGCCAACTTGCACTTGAAAGGGCACCAAGATCACTTGGCTGGGTGCCAAGCTAGCTTTTTTGGGTGCCACACACACTTTACAAACAAAACCTGGAACTTTGCCAGGAACCCAGACCAGCTTTATACACCATACATTTGCAAATGGGGGTGTATATTGCAACCCAAAGTTGTATATTTTTGATGAAAAATGTTTTTTTAGGCCTCTCCCATGGCCATATACACATATGGTGTGTAAAGCGTGTCTGGATTCCTGTCCAAGTTTGACTTGGCATGTGCCTAGTGGGACTTGGATTGGCACCCAGGGAGCTTGATTAGGTTGGGCTTGTGGGGATTAAAACTTTGCACCTAATCAAGCTGGCCTTGATGCCAATCAAATCTAGTCACACCAAAATTGACCAGCCTCCCTCCCCCCAACTTCAGGCCTTTTTTTTTTTTTTTTTTTTTTTTTTTCAAGTATGATCATGTGATTGGTGGGTCAATGCAGCCAGCTTTGATCAGCACCAAGATAAACTTTGCCAGGCACCAAACCAATTTGGCCAGGTGCCAAGTTGACCTGGGCAAGGCACCAAGAAGGCTTTGCCAGGTACCAAGATGACTTTGCTAAGTGCCACACGTGCTTTGGAAAATTTTGGAAAAACTTGGCTTGGCACCCAAACGCGCTTTAAAGACCATACACATACACATACATGTGCATGGCTTTCAAAAGCAGACTTATATGTCAAAGGTATGTACCACATCAAATCATTGCATGAAGGAGCTCTTATGTAAATGGTATTGGTAAAGTTATTTTGATAATAATGGCACAATGTAGAATTTATTTTGATGCAGGGGAAGATAATTAAAACAATTTGGAAATGTTAAAGATTTAATGATATTTATGTGATTTTACAACACAGGTATGTCTGATGACAAAAATATTCCAAGTAGGATATCCTTGCATGAGTTTATGGACTAAAGTAGTGAAAGTTGAACATTCTATTATCACAAGAATCAATATTGAAACATGACTTTAGATCTACAAATATTTTAAGGTATGAGTTTAGACATTATGAAGGCAAGGTCAATTGGAGGCTGCATATCAAAAAGCTGTTTGCCCTCTGGAGAAAGGGAAGAAATCAAATCAGGATGATAACAGTTGCTGGGGAGTCTTGTTGGCACCTTTGTCAGTTTTTCTTGGAGGTTGGAAGGTTTCCTCATCATCCACATTGACTGACCATGTTTGTAACGTCTACCAAGTTTCTCAGCTTTCATGTTGTCAAATGTTTTATCTATTTGGTGACCAAGTGCAGAGAAACCTTGAGATTGCCATTGGCACTGGACCTTCTGGAAGACCTTTTCATTGGAGACCTCAGTTTCAGAGCAACATTGTGTTTCACTGAATATACTGGACTGATTTTCTGGTAATCCAAGTGATTCCAAGATCTCTGTTTGTTGATTTGAGAGCTGTAGGCAGAGAGGAAAAACCATGTGAAAAAGATTGGGGTAAAAAATACCATGGGATGACAGGGAGTAATTGCTTACTTGTTTGCGCCATCTGGATTTTCTTGTCTGATTTTGTTTAGCTGCATGGGCTTCTGAAAGATATTTTCTGGACTTGATATTGGATCTCCTGCCCATGAACCACCTCTTGAGGACAATGGTAAGGTTGAATTTGGTGTTATGCACTGAGTTGAATGGGTAGTTTTGAAATGCACCATGTGCATGGGCATGGTTCCAATGTTTAATGATGAGTCCCATAAACAACTGGTTCCAATGCGATTCCCAAGACTCAGACCAATTGAAACCACAGCAAGGAAAGTTGATTTGTGCAAGGTCTTGAAGAAAAACCTCTCTTGCTAGGGTTGATATGCCATGTAGTAGACATGAAGACTTGGATTGGACTAGAGAGGTAGTGGAGTGAATCTGTTGATGAATGCAAGATGATGCAGTGATTGAACCTGGGATTGTTGGAGGGAATTGTGGATTTTTTTCCAGTGAGTATCAGTTAACTTGGTGATATTCATCACAAATCTACAGTAGGATGAGATACATTGAGAGAAGTGAGAGTTGGAGCCAGGGACACTGCTGGAAACATCTTGATTGAAGAGTCTGGGGTTTTTTGATGGGGCTCCATTCAAGAGGTATTGTACCATGATGGTTTGTTTGTTGTTTACACTGCATGATTATCAAAAGTAGGAGAGCAGGGTCAGCATTCAATAATTGAAAAGCACAGGGGGATGATGACTTGAATGTTAAAAAAGGTGGAATTTTGCCAATGGACAGCCACCATTGCAGCAGGCTCATGGTTGGCAACCATTGGGGAAACCATTGGGGCAAGCTAATGGTTGGTGACCATTGGGGCAAGCTAATAGTCAGTGACCATTAGGGCAAGGTAATGGTCGGCGACCATTAGGGCAAGCTAATGGTTGGTGACCATTGGGGCAAGCTAATGGTCGGCAACCATTGGGGCAAGCTAATGGTTGGAAACCATTGAGGCAAGCTAATGGTTGGAAACCATTGGGGCAAGCTGATGGTTAGCAACCATTGGGGAAAGCTCAGCCTAAGCTAGTGGACCAAAACCATGAGGCTAAGGTAATGGATGGTGAACATTGTGAGTCACTCCACAATGCATATATGCATACCAGGTAGTGTATAAGATGTGGATGGGTAGTGCACCCTGCACCCAATTGATGAATCCCTCCATCATTTAATGAATCCATCCATCCATCCATCCATCCATCCATCCATCCATCCATCCATCCATCCATCCATCCATCCATCCATCCATCCATCCATCCATCCATCCATCCATCCATCCATCCATCCATCAATTGATATGAAGACAGCCAAATGCAAGATATGCCAATGTCTGGAATTCAAATGTGGCGAGGGCACATATGAAGATGAAGATGGAAACAAAAAGATAGGAATGGCTTTTTCTCCCTCTGCCTTCAAGAAACATCAGGCGGCTAGAAGCAGACTCAATGATCAGGCCCTGCAAGTCACAACAGATATATTGCCATTACAAGGGAGCAGTCATGTAAGTGGAGAGGAGGGATGGGAAATAGTTAACACTGTACATTCATGTGCTGATTGTCTGATTTGCCTGCTATAATGATTTTCAGGTTTCCAACAATCCAGCCAGGAATAAAAGCAAAGAGCAGATTCAGATTCCACTTCACCGGGGGGCACTGGTTTGATACTCAAGACCTTAAGTATAACTCTTTTCATCTAGTCCCAAGGCACAGTGTGCTTGTGCTTCTCCAAGCTGCAAAACTGTGCCTTTTTCATCAACTTAGTGACTTGGCAATCACAGATTTCTTGAAGACAGAGCGGGAGAAGATTCAGAATCTGGGGAGGGAATTCTATTTTGATTCAAATAACATCATGAAGGCAATACCTCAAAGCAAAGTCACTCTAATTCAAAGGCTAGGTTTGAAGCCCAACCTGGAAACAAGGATATGCTGTCCAGAATGCTTCAAGCTGTATCCAATCCCAGACAAATCCGACAACCAAGCATCAATTGTCAAGAAATGTACTTCCAAGTTCAATTCCACTAGCAAAATCTTTGTGCGCCAAACTGGTAATGAGCAGGGAATTTACTGTGATACAGAATTGCTAATGAAGACCAGTGGGAAACATAAAAGACCCATCAAACCAGCTTAACATTTCATTATCAAAGCTTGAAGGCCTGGCTTGGTAGAAAATTATGGTTTTCAGAGTTTGAAAAGCTCATTGAAAGCAATCTTCATCATAAAAACCTCAATTCAAATTTGATGAGCAATGTTTGGGATGGCTCAGTTTGGCAAAACTTTGTTGGAGGCCCAGACAAGAAGAGGAAATTTACGCAACAACCAGGCCACCTTGTCTTCAGTCTCTATGTGGATTGGTTCAACCCATTTGGAAATAAGGTTGGGCACAAATCAATCTCAGTGGGAGCAGTGATCTTGATCTGTCTCAACATTCCACTAGCAGAAAGTTACAAGATAGAGAATTTTTTCCTTTTTGGTATTATCCCTGTGCCCAAGGAACCCAAAGCCGAAGAAATTAACCACATTCTAGATCCATTGGTTGATGAAATCAAAGAACTCTGGGAAGGAGTATGGTTTTCTGAAACCAGCCTATTTCCTCAAGGTAGGGAGATATTTGTTGCACTGTTCCCATTGATTGGGGATTTGCCAGATATGCGCAAGGTGGCAGGGTTCTCTGGTCATTCTTCAACCATGTTCTGCTCATATTGTCAAATTACAAAAGACAAGATCAATGATCCAAATGTCAAGGAGTTCCAGCCAAGGAGAAATGCCGAGCACATGAAGAATGCACAGAAGTGGTAGGAATGTCAGAAATCATGGGAGCCAGATCAAATTACAAAGGAGAAGGGGGTCAGAGCAAGCTGTTTGAACAGGCTTCAAAATCGGCGCCCAATAGAAGATTCAGTAATAGAGCTTATGCATGGGTGGATTTTGGGAAATCTCAAGGATAATAGCATGAGTTATCTTAACATTGCTCTAGCGGGAGAAAAATTGGGGAAGGAAAAAATCCGAGAGAAGAACAGAAGAGAGAAAACTGGATCACTGGTTAATGTGGAAAGCGTCATTGGAAAGGGGAAGAAAAGGAAGTCTCCTGAAGATCAATCAGAGGAGGGTGATCACCACCAGAGAAGTCCCAAGAGACGGCTTAATGCCAGCAATCTGAGAGCACTTACACAAATAATGGAAGAAAGCTCAATGATTCAATCCAGAAGATATGAATTGAGATCTTCACAGGCCGGGAAATCATCATCAGCCTCACAGAAAAGCAAGAAATCTCAACCATCTTCCGAATATACTAGTACTCACTCGTATTCTTTAAGAAGTAGAATTATTGGGAGCTTGGGAAGTTCACAAAGTATAGCCAGTCAAGGAAGCCACACAAGTACTCTGAAGCTGATGGGGGGTGAGGGAAGCAGTCCAGTGAACAAGGATTATGACAGAGGGAAAGCAGCTCAAGTGGAATCATCCATCCAAGGGCCTCCATTAATGCTTCACGATTTGAGTTGCATCCAACAGGTGATTGAGGACACAAAGGTGCCATCATGGATGACAAGGGTACCAAAGAATGTTGGATTTTTTGGTGCAGGATCCCTCAAGGCCGCGGAGTGGCTGACACTCTACATGGTTTACTATCCCCTTGCTATGATTCCTTTGTGGAGTGGTAAGCATAGACCCGGTATTGGTCACACTGGCTCAATAAAAATCTTGAAGGACTCAACCGTGCTTCTCATTTACATAACCAACATGTTAATGAAGCATCATATTTAAAACCAAGAGATCATGGAGGTTGATCAACTAATGCTGGAATACCGTCAAACACTAAGGACTGGATGGCCACAACAAAGGAGTAAACCCAACGTACACATTACTCAGAATTACCCAGAAGTGATCAAAAGGTTTGGTCCACCAATGGCCATGGCAGCCTGGGCCCATGAAAGGTTGAATGGTATCTTGGGAAGGATACCAAAGAACAATTGCATAGGTGAGCTGACTAAGAATCATGCTGTAGGCCTTTCTTTTTACTGGGCAAACAAAGAAAATAATAAATGAATTGATTGCAGGTGATATACATGGTACAATCATGAAGACATGCATATCAAGGAGTCAATATTCAAGTTTATTGATCCATTCCAACGTAATTAACAAGGGACAAGAAAACTCAAATCCCCGCTTCAGCCTCACCCCATTAGACCCGGAAATCCATTGCTTATGGATACAAGAGGTTGGAAGATTGGGTCTGCAACAGGATGTGTCTCTCAATTACAATGTGCGTAAAATCAACAGTACCTTGATACATCATAAAAGATTTACAGTGAAACGGCTGGATCAAGGGAAAAATCACTCCAATTCCTATGTGGAGATCATGCGGGATGGACTCTGTTCATTTGGTCAAATCACTGAGCTCTTTGTGCAATCAGGAGGTGGGGATGTTTGGTTTGTGATTCAGTTATTCCAAGATGTACATTCAGAAGACGCCAAAGATCCATACACAGCCCACCCCAACTTAAATGTGCGAGTGGTCTCAACAGATCTTGGGGAGATTGTGGTGGTGAGGGGAAAGGAGATAGTGGGGCATGTGGCCGTTTTGGACAATGTTGCGGGGACGTTTGGCTATCCAGGCAAGACAATGACTTTGGTTTCCCTGGCACAAGTAGTGAGTTTCCCTTTTAGCTGATATGAGTACAAGGTCAAAACTGATTGTGGAATGTGCAGGGAAGGATTTCAACATGAATGTACCCATGGTGTTTGGCCTATGGGTGACCTGAAACCTTGGCAAGTATCAACAAGCATCATTTCAGGGAACGTGGACAAGTGGACACCAAACACCAACCATATGACACTTTGTGTGGACATGAATTGGGCCTAAGGGATGATGAAATGGAGATTAGATGTGAGGTTGGTAGACGTAATATTTGTAACAACAGAATCTTGGATATTAAGATTGTCATCATGCATTGTATTAGTTTCCAATGAATTGGACAGAAAAATCCTCAGTTGTCAAATGTTTACAATTGGGGAATGATGAAGGAGGAGGTTAGGAATATAAATAAGACATCCTCTTATCTCACATTGATCATCATCCTCTATCTGTTCTTTCCCCCATACCAATCACCGGGTCTATCCATCAAGTTATCTGTTCATACTCTCTCACAGTTCAACAATGCTATCTCACAGACTCAACATCTATCTCTATAACAATACTGGTTTTTCAAGGTTTGGAAAATACCAACATCAACCCTCTCCAAAATCAATTCAGTCCCCAGCGTTGGCTCTGCAACTTAACCATAAGCTGCGTTGTGCCTTGCCTCTCACACCAGCCATAGGGCCCTCCTCCCCACATTTGGGGCATTACGGGACTAGTACTATAGTATTATATTACCCTTAGCCAACCCTTCAATATTATTTATTTATCATGCCAGACCAAAGTGCCCATACCTCCCAACCTGCTGCAGCTGGTCAAGACACTCCAATGCTGCCTGTAGAGACAATATCCTCTGGTGTGCAAGACACAGTATGTTTTGGTTTGCAATATCATGAGGGACACCTGGATGACTTATTCAGGGGGGTTCCCCCAGATGCAAAAACTATACCAGAATCAGGTGAGCAGTATGATTTAACTGGGAAGTCCACTAATTTCATTAACACAGAGATGCTGATTGCAATTGGTTTAGTGGACATGAATGATTGCACTGCTCAATCTAGGATTGGACTGACCAACCGTTTTGAAAAGCGGAAACTTGAAAAGGAGACTTCAGACTTTGAATTGAGACAAGTGCGCCAGATAGTCACAAAAAACCCCCTCCCCAGTCAATCTAGTACAATCTCACGTTCTTTACGGCAATGGGTCTGCTTTTTGATGGGGATTCCAGCAAACATAACCAACTTCCCCTCACCTCCCTCTCCTGAAGAAATATTGAAATGGGAACACTGGGCTCCTATGAGGGCGCAGCGGGTCATGGCGCATCTGGATTCTGTCCGGAAAGAACATGGAAAGGCAAATCAGGCAGATTGGCAGCTGCGATACAATGAAGAAGTGGCTAGACTCAGAACAAACATGTTACCCCCACAATTCCACCCAGCACCCAATGTGCCATCAACTGACAATTTCCCATGGATTGCTAAGGTAACATGTGAGAGGGATGTGCAAAAGGCAGGTTTCTCAAGGATTACATTTGAGTGGCATGCAAGTTACTTTGTATCATCGGGATGGAATGCAGTAATAGGTGCAATCATAGTCCAGCATTACTCAAACTGGAAAAAGGCACAACCTGGTATGGTGTGGGATGGCATGGAGAACATTAGCACATTATTGGAGAGATGGGTCTTGGGGCAGGGAAAAGAAATACGGCGAGCTGAACTATTAGGGTCAAAGTTGCAAGAAAATAAAATTACCAAGGCCCAACGCACATCCATCCAGCGAGCCAAAAAGAAGGTCAGAGCATGAGTCCTGGGGGTTTTTATTCAAATAATGGACACTGATGGTGTGTGTTGGTTTGCATTCCAGATAAGTGAAAAGCATTTTTACACAGCCCGCAAATACCTTCCCAAAGAAGCAGCAGAAGTCATCACAATATTTGACCGTGTGGATGTTGTTTCTGATTGGGAGGAGGATAAAGAGGGCTCTTGCACAACCATTGAAACCCCCTGGAGAAGCTGTGAACTAAATCATCTAACTCAACTACTAGATGAAATAACGTTATGAGTTGCTATGAAGCACCAAGAAATCAAGCAGTTGCATTCGCTACTTGATCGTGTGTCAGGCAAGGTGAAACCCAAGGAATTCACCCTCCTTGAATGCCCAAAAAAACTTCCAATTGATGCTTATCACCCTGCAGCAGTGCAAGCCCTTTCGGAAATTGACCTCAAACTTGTGGCTCCTGCAGCAATCAACTTACTATCAGAAAAAATCAAGAAGAAGCCTGGTACCACAATTAGCATAGTTCCAGCTCACACCCCCGAGGCAAGTGGATTGCACCAACAATAGTTGAGACTTGGGTGGTCTTTTGTTTCCTCCTGTATCTTCAGAGCCTTTCTATTCTTCTATTTCTTAATGAAATAAAAGTTGATATACAAGTTTCAGTTTTAGTATCTCTGTAAGTGATGCATGATTTTAAGTGAACAATGAGTATATGTATCAAACAAAACTGAGATATTGGGCACTTTATATTGAGCTTGATGTTGAAATACATAGATGGAAGAGAGTGGAAATGACATTGAGGTCCTGAAAAGTTTCAATTATCAGGTTACCTGGAAGTGCTTGGTTTCCACACAGCACATTGCACATGCCATTCAATCTTGTGAATGCAGGGATAACACAACCCCGGATGAAACAAGTATTGTTTTTTTAAGAATGCTTGGACTGGGCAACAATTTCTTTTGGGTTTAATCAATTTTTTCCCAAGTTTAATCACAGGGTTTTGAGCCAATTTTTTAGACTAAAAAAATGGTCGCCGTCCATAGAGCTATCACAATGCATCTGGCCCATTGGGCAAGTGAATAAACAGTGTGAATGAGCTTTGAGTGTCTCACATTATCAGATCAGATGCTTACAGTGGACTACAACAATGGTCACCATCCATAGAGCTATCACAATGCATCTGGCCAATGGTTCTGATGAATGAACAGTGTGCATAAGCTTTGAGTCTCTCACTTTCACAGGTGCTCATGGGAGTCAGCTCACCGCAATGTCACATTATGAACTCATTTATCAAGGATTAAGTTGCATAAGGCATACATGAATTGATTTATAAGCATGATTATTAAAAGCAATGGAGAAAGAAAAGCTAGTACACTAAGACACTGATAAATTTGGCATAGCTGAAATAGAAACATTAGATTTGCCAGGTAAACTAAATACAGGATTATCAGTTGAGGGGTTTTGGGAGAGCCAATGATCACTGAAATCAAGGACAAGACATTTTTCCAATTCCATGCGGGATACCCGTGTTCCTGGCCAAAATTCAGGGCTGAAAAAGCAGTCTTTGATAAGCTGTAAGCGTTTGTCCGCTTCCATACTTGTTCCTCAATGTCCTTGGGCTCTAGCTGGTTGGCTTTGGAGACAAGGCTCAGGAGCTGGAGGGATGGAACCAGGGGAAATTTCCTAATGTCTGATGGTATCAGCAAGAGGCCACGTACTCTGGCTACCAGGTAGGCCACAAGAATGTGGTAGTAGGGTTGGGATGTGATGGTGACCATGATTGTGTTGAACTCAGCCTGCTGTGGTGCCACTGCTGTGGAGGACCCCTCCAATCAAAGTTTTGTCCACAGGAGAGCAAATGCAATGAGCAGGTGGTAGATGTTGTCAACCAATTTGTCAAGGGAGTTGAAGCCAGATTTGTGACTAGGGCTGTCAACTGGCTGTCCTTCAATCCGAGCCATGTCTTCATGTGAGCCAAGACAAGCGGCAAAATACTTGATGATTGGGATATCACAGCTTGCCTCATCTTCAGTATCTGGTGATTGGATAAATTCTGGTGGCTGGGTAAGTTCTCTTGAGACCAGGAGGATTGATTGGAACCATAATTGTGCCCATCTAACCTGTGAAAACTCTGGAGGGTGAGTAAGGTGGATCCAGAGATTGTGCAGCTTAGACCCTATGGTGGTGGCTGGAGGGGGTGGTGACCCAGGTAGAAGAGGCAGAGCAAATACATCTGGCATGTAATATGGCTCAGATGTGTGAGGTGGGAAGGGATTTGCATCTGTAGGAATGAGGAGAGGTTGGCTACTGTGAGGGAAAAAGATCCCAGTGGAATCAAGCTTACCACTTGTAGCCAATTGACTGATCCAGTCCTTAATACCAGCACTGATGGTGTTGAAACGGATTTTGTGAGATAGTAATTGAGGGTAAGATTGCCATTCTTTGTGGTCTTTTGCACGTAATCCAATAAGGTTCACTGCTGCCTTGACAGCGCTCTTGTAGCACTTTGAGTCAATGATGCCATTTGCAAAGGGTTGAATGGCTTCCTGGAGTTCAGCCTGGTATTTTTTGAACAGTGTAGGGGAATCTATGGAGGGATCTACCGTGATTGGCAATCAGGGAGGGAATTTGGAGGAATGTGATGGAAGTGACTTACCAGGGTCATTTGCAGGATCAGCGGCAGCGGTGGGAGTAGCCCCCTTGGTGGGTTGGGAGTCTAGTACCACCGGTGTATCATTGGGTTCAAGGGGAGTGGTTATGGAGGCCTTCTCTGCTGGGACTTCAGGGGTAAAGAGTGGATTTTAGGATTCTTTGGAGGGCACTTCATTTGGAGCAGCTTGTGTGGGGGGAGTAGCGGGGCCTGAGGTACTTTCTTCTTCATCACTTTCCATCAAGGGCGCAAATTTATGCCTCTTCTTGTTAGGATTGGCAGAGGCAGTTGCAGCCCGTCTTTTGGCAAGAAGTTTCCCAGACCCAATCCAAACCTCCTCCCCGGGAGGGAGGTCATCAACATTTTCAACCACTGGTGAAGGACACAATGAGGATCAGCCAGGGATTAGACTAGCATTCAAGTGTTTCAACTCACAGGCCATTGCATCTTGAAGACCCTTACAGGCCTTGACCACCATGTCTTGCACTGATCGTGGCAGTGATTTGTCATCAGCCATTTTAAGGAGCTTTACCATTTGCCGCTTGCTATTAGCAAGGAAGTTAGACTTTGAGACAACTGAGGCTTCCTGTGTGCTCATAAAGCCACCGGTCTCGGCTGGGGGTGGGGGTGGGGGTGCAGCATTGTGGCTTGATGATGATTCCATGCCGACAACTTCAACCCATGGTGGGGGTGGTGGTAGAGAGGCTAAGGGAGGTCTGGTCAGTAAGTGAGGCCAACAGGACAAAGTGAAAATAGGACTCACGGTCTGGAGTGATGATTGCTGGGCAATCAGCAGTTTGTTGATCTCCAGTGGGCTCAGTGGGCTGGGCAGACAGAATTGAGGGTGGGGGTTTGGTGTGTACTGAATTGGCAGTTTGTTGATCTCCAGTGGGCTCAGTGGGCTGCGCAAATGGAATTGAGGGTGGGGGTTTGCTGTGTGCAGGTGATGTAGACATAGTGGAGAAGTCTTGTGGTGATGGTAGGGATGGATGGATGGATGGATGGATGGATGGATGGATTGATCATATGATGGAGGGATGGATGGAGGGAGGGAAGGAGGGAGGAAGGAAGGGAGGGAGGGAGGGAGGAAGGGAGGGATTGATTCATCAATTGGACGCACTATCCACCCACATCTTATACACTACCTCATATGCATTTATGCATTGAGGAGTGACTCACTCTCAATGGTCGCCATCCACTACCAAAGCCTCATTGTTGCTGTTCATTAGCCTAGGTTGAGCTTGCCCCAATGGTTTCCAACCATTATCTTTCCCCAATGGTTGCCGACCATTAGCTTGCCCCAATGGTTGCCAACCATTGGCTTTCCCCAATGGTCGCCGACCATTAGCTTGCCCCAATGGTTGCCGACCATTAGCTTGCCCCAATGGTCACAGACCATTAGCTTGCCCCAATGGTCACCAACCATTAGCTTGCCCCAATGGTCACCAACCATTAGCTTGCCCCAATGGTCGCCGACCATTAGCTTGCCCCAATGGTCGCCGACCATTAGCTTGCCCCAATGGTCGCCCACCATTAGCTTGCCCCAATGGTTGCCAACCATTAGTTTGCCCCAATGGTCGCCAACCATTAGCTTGCCCCAATGGTCGCCAACCATTAACAAGCCCCAATGGTTGCCGACTATTAGCTTGACGCAAATTTTGCCGACCACTAGCTTGCCCCAATGGTCGCCAACCATTAGCTTGCCCCAATGGTTGCCAGCCATTAGCTTGCCCCAATGGTTGTTAACCATGAGCCTTCTGCAATGGTGGCTGTCCATTCTCAAAATTCCACCTTTTTTAACATTCAAGTCATCATCCCCCTGTTGCCAACCGTGGGGAAGCATGAAAGTTGTGTGTCACCAAGATGCCTGCACCCTATTGTTTCAATTGCAATTCTGTGCAAGCAGCTTGATAACACAACATGCATGATATCTATGCCAACCCCCTAAGGGGGTAGCCAAAATGAAGCTTCAAAACAGGTGTCCCTTGAGTTATGCCCACACCCTTTCACAAGCTAAAAAAAATGCAGTTGAGCCCTTGTGGGAACAACTGCATGGCATTTCCTGGCTGCTCAGCCAGGAAATGGGCATGCCTTACAGCCAAAACTGGATGGGTGAATTTGGCTCTGTCCTCTGGGGGGCAAGCAGAGAACTGGGAGCCAAGTGGAGCTGGACCTTGGCCACCAGATTGCACAACCTCATTGTGTATTACATGCCATGATCCTTTCAGGAGTTGTACGCTGGCCGCCCAGCGTAAAACTCCATTTTTGGTCCCTTCACAAGGGTGTGGGCATATCAAGCCAGTTTTGATCCACAGCTTATTTTATGCCCACGTCCTTGTGAAGTAACCAAAAGCCAAGCTGGACCTTGGCTACCCAATTGAACAACCTCATTATGTCTTATGCGCCATGATACTTTCAGGAGTTGTACGCTGGCCGCCCAGTGTACAACTCCATTTTGGGCTCCTTCACAAGGGTGTGGGTATATCAAGCCAGTTTTGATCCACAGCTTAGTTTATGCCCACACCCTCATGGAGCACCCAAAAGCCAAGCTGGACCTTGGCCACCTGATTGCACAACCTCATTATGTCTTACACACCATGATCTTTTCAGGAGTTGTATGCTGGCCGCCCAGTGTACAATTCCATTTTGGGTTCCTTCACAAGGGTGTGGGCATATCAAGCCAGTTTTGATCCACAGCTTATTTTATTCCCACACCCACGTGGAGCACTCAAAAGCCAAGCTGGACCTTGGCCACCTGATTGCACAACCTCATTATGTCTTATGCGCCATGACCCTTTCAGGAGTTGTACGCTGGCCGCCCAGCGTACAACTCCATTTTGGGTCCCTTCACGAGAGTGTGGGTATATCAAGCCAGTTTTGATCCACAGCTTATTTTATGCCCACACCCTCATGGAGCACCCAAAAGCCAAGCTGGACCTTGGCCACCTGATTGCACAACCTCATTATGTCTTACACACCATGATCTTTTCAGGAGTTGTATGCTGGCCGCCCAGCTTACAACTCCATTTTGGGTCCCTCATGAGGGTGTGGGCATATCAAGCCAGTTTTGATCCACAGCTAATTTTATGCCAACACCCTTGTGGAGCACCCAAAAGCCAAGCTTGACCTTGGCTACCAAATTGCACAACCTCATTATGTATTACATGCCATGATCCTTTCAGGAGTTGTACGCTGCGCTGGCCGCCCAGCTTACAACTCCATTTGGGGTCCCTTCACAAGGGTGTGGGCATATCAAGCCAATTTTGATCCACAGCTTATTTTATGCCCACACCCTCGTGGGGAGGGTGTGGGCATATCAAGCCAGTTTTGATCCACAGCTAATTTTATGCCCACACCCTCGTGGAGCACCCAAAAGTCAAGCTGCACCTTGGCCACCTAATTGCACAACCTCATTATGTCTTACGCGCCATGATCTTTTCAGGAGTTGTACGCTGGCTGCCCAGCATACAACTCCATTTTGGGTCCCTTCATGAGGGTGTGGGCATATCAAGCCAGTTTTGATCCACAGCTTATTTTATGCCCACACCCTTGTGGAGCACCCAAAAGTAAAGCTGGACCTTGGCCACCCAATTGCACAACCTCATTTTGTATTACGCGCCATGATCCTTTCAGGAGTTGTACGCTGGCCGCCCAGCGTAAAACTCCATTTTGGGTTCCTTTACCAGCATCCTTTCCATTTATCCCATGTAAACCAGCATCCTTTCCATTTATCCCATGTAGATCCGTCAAAAATGGAGCTGCAAGGTTGCCATCCAGCACACAAGTTGATTTCAGAGCATTTCAAATCAATATGTCACCAACCATTTACCGAATTGATGCAAGTGAGATGTCAACCCTCCCATCATTATGCATACTTCCAAATCTAGAATTTGCATAACCCTGAATGTAATGAAGTCATAAGCCACTCATTCCCGGAACTGTATATAGTTTGATCTACAATGGTGTACATCATCAGCATGAGAATATGTCCCATGCAATATAACAAAGCCATCCCATTTTTGAATGGCGCAGGTGTGCTGGGGCAAAGCATCCACATAATGCACATCTCAGAGATATCAGAATTGCATACTCCTCCTCTACTAACCTGAAAATCTGGCCACAGAGCTCCAGAACAAACAAACAATCTGTTGAAATGAATTCCTATCACAGAGCCACCTCCGGGTCAGCTCAAAGATATAAGTACTCTCCTTCACATGCTTTTCTTCCCCCTCCCAATCATTGCTCTTCTCACAATCTCCCCCATATTCCATCTATCCATCTATCAAATCCCTTACTCATCACATAGCTTCATCAAACCTTAGCCATGGCTTCCTTCACTGCTAAATATCTTTGCCTCCTCAGAACCACCCTCACCTCAATTCCTGAAACTGTTCTTCCCTATCTCATTTCCAAACCAACAGCTCATTGGGTCTCCCTTCTTCACTAAAATAGCAAGCTTGCTGTCAGAATCCCAACACTAGATCAACCTGTTGGCTCCTTACCACTTCCCCTGTCACGTCTCCTTCTCTCTTATATCCCTGATTAAACATCATTTGGTCCTGCTTGGAAATTCCCTTTGGAATTTCCCAACCAGACAGCTTCACAGATCTTTGTTGAGGCATTTCTGCATGTCTCCTCCCAGCCTGTTGTCACATTCAATTTGGAATTATTGATATTTTGCAGCGAACGTGATCTCATGGCCATCACCACCTCCATTGTTTCCTCATTCATAACCCTTGAACGCTCTCCACCATACAATCCTGCAAAACACAAATCCATTTCCCTCTCCAACCTTGCCACAGAAATTGTAGACCTCCCATCCGCTATCAAGGAGCTACATTACAACCCCTCTCTACTCGAGGTGCCCAGTGGGTGTGATCTGGACCCTGTCTCTCCTCCAGCCAATGTAATCAAAACCCCATTGCTACCACATCAGTCTCAAGGACTTGCTTTCCTCCTTGATAGGGAATCACCACGCGCTGCATCTGCCTTGGCTTTGTGGAAGAGGACCTCAATTGATAATGGTGCACTATGGGAGAACAAGATCACTGGTGAGAGCCTAGCTCTTGCAAGGGGTGAGGACATTCCAGAATCCCCACTTGGATCTATCCTGGCCGATGACATGGGTCTTGGTAAAACAATACAATCAATTTCACTTATTGCAACCACCTTGCTGCAAGCCTGGAACTATGGCCTTCCTCTGGATCCCCCCCCCTGAAAAACCTCCACATCAAGCCACACTGGTGATAACCCCCCCACGCCTCCTGAAGAATTGGAAACAAGATATTATGAAGCATACCCAGTCAAAGGCCATCAATTTTCTTACCTACCATGGGAAATGGCGGCATCAGACCATGGATTGTCTACTGGAACATGCAGACGTGATTCTCACATCATATCACCTGGTGTCATCGGAATACAGCAAAATGCAAGCCAACCTCAACAACCGACGCTCCATTATCTTCTCCAGAAAATGGTTCAGGATTATTTTGGATGAGGCACAGTAAATCCAACCTTCATCTTGCCAACTTTCCTACCCAAGTATATTTTTTTTGGACCAAACTGACTGCAATTCACTTGCATGACAGCACTATCCAAAATACCGAGGCAAAGCTTTCCCAAGCGGTCAGCCAGGTTGCCACCAATTGTAGAGTTTGTCTCACAGGAATGCCAGTGAAAAACTGCCTTCAAGATCTCCTCTCTCTCCTTAGCTTCCTGGGTATCAGTCTAGAAAATGAGTACAGTGACTGGGCAACTACCCTTTTGCCCCACCTAAAAGCAGGGGACTTTGCCCCAATACAAATGGTCCTCCAACACACCACTCTTTGAAGGACCAAGGTTGATGAGCTGTCAAATCTCCCCAGTATTACTCATAACTACATCAAGACACCGCTCTCACCTGCAGCAGAAGACTTCTACTGCCGACTCCAGGACCAATTCATTTCCAAGATCAGGAATGAGCTGCCTGCTGATGGACCCAAGCCAATGAAGTTGTCACTCCTCAAAGATCTTGGCCAGCTCATAGGAGCATGTAATCATCCCGTTTTGGCAGACCCCAATGTCATTATGGACCAAAATGGACGATTCATTCTCACAGAAGAGTCGGGTCCCAAGGATCACAGCATGGGAGTTGAAACAATTGTCCACCACATTGATATTGACACCTGCCTTCAGAGCTCCAAAATCAAACAGCTTGTAGGGATGATTCAGCCAGGATCAGTGGTGGTAGCTGGAGCAAGCAAAGTTGTGGTCTTCTTATGTTGGACACGCTATCTTGATCTGTAAGCTGGCTGTCTTTTTCTCCTGTTTCAAATCAGACCCAACTCAAAAGTCCATTTTCTCCCCCCATGTGCAGGATTGGAATGACACTAGATGAATATGGAATCTCCTCCTTTCGTCTGGATGGAGGGCTGACGGCAAAACAGCAAGAATCAGTTCTTGAGCAGTTCTCAGCAAGTAGCACAACTTTTGTGCTTCTTGCCTCCATTCAGGCAGCTGGTGTTGGAATCAACATCATATCAGCCAATGTTGTATTCATCATGGTAAGTACCCAATACTTTCTAGAATTTTGCCATTTACTTAGTCTACATTCATTTAATCCACATAGGAACCCCGCTGGAACCCCACAACCCAGGCACAGGCAGTTGGTTTTCTGCATTGAATGGGTCAAACAAGGCCAGTGCAGGTTTATTACCTCATTGCACCTAATACCATTGAGGAGAATATTCAGAAGGTAATGTCCTCATACTCCACTCATCATATGCACCTCACTGAATTTTCCATCTCTCCTTCAGATTCAGAAACGCAAGGAGCAACTTGCCCAGTCAGTCTTTTTTTCCTCAAAAGATACCCACCAACCTTACAGTTCACTGATTCATGAAATTGTGCTCATATCATATTCAGGTCGACTATTCTCACCACCAGGGATTGGAGGGAAGTGTTCCAATCCCTGCAGGATGACACCTAAATCTCCACTCCCTCAGCTCCTCATCTCCTTCTTCCCAATCTTACTCATATGGTTGTTTTCTTCCTTCCTCACTATCCTGTACACTACTCTTGCATCATAATTCTTGAGAAGTACAATTTTTCCACTATGCCATGAGTAATTTTGCTCAAAATTCACATCTTGCGTGTCTTGCCATGCACCACCTGTCACCAATACTCCCAAATGTGTAGATAAGATGTTACATTGTATGTTATTGTGTGTGAAACTCTTGTCCTGGTCGTGACACTGGCAGGAGAATAAATGGTCGGCAAACATTAAGGTTACAGTTTCTCATGAGAATCAATTGTTTCCATCCATGAAGAACTGCAATGGTTGGCGACCATTAGAAAGAACATTGCTCACCATCCATGAGGAATTCAAATGGTTGCAGTTGGTCATGACAAGCAATCGTAATCATCCGACCGTCTGGAATGGTTGGCAACCATTAAGAAGAAAATTTTTCACTGTCCATGAGGCATTCTAATGGTTGCAGTGTGTCATGAGAAGCAATTGTCATCATCCATAAATAGTTGCAATGGTCAGCGACCATTAAGAACATTGCTCACTATCCATGAGGCATTCCAATGGTCACAGTTGCTCATGTGAATCAATTGTCACCATCCATGAAGAACTGCAATGTTTTGCCACCATTAAGAAGAACATTGCTCACCATCCATGAGGCATTCTAATGGTTGCAGTTGGTCATGACAAGCATTTTTCATCATCCATAAATGTGCTAGATTATTTTTCAGCCAATGCAGCAAGTCAGCAAGTCTTACATATTCACATGTCTATCCCCAGATAATGCAAGCCACATGCATCACACCAGCATGACACACAAATGAGCATGGATCTGCATGTCACATCATGTAGACATGGTCAGCAGCCATGTTTGTTTGGTGTGTTGCAGCAAGAAAAATGAGACCAGTCTTCTTGTCAATGGCTATAAATAACCCTCCCTTCTCTCAGGTTTTTCCCCTTTTCTCCATTCCTCAATACCCCTCGAGCCAGCTTCACATCTTTTTCCCATCTATTTATCAATCCGCTCATAATGGCATCCACTGCTCCCACACAAGCAATCCCACCTTCAGGTTTGTTGACCCACTTTTTTGTATTTCATCAAATCAAAAGAACCATCCCTACCAACCTTGGCCTCCATTGACTAATGCCTTGGCAAAATCAACAGAGTCCTCACCATCAACTCATGAAGATGAACAACTCTCAGCACCAGCAGACGAGTCCAACCCCGCATCAGAAGTCCATGAAGTAACTGAGGAAGAATTCTATCAGAATGTAGATACTATTCAAGAGATGGTCATGACCTGTGCTTGCCTCAGGATCCCCAGGTCAATCCAAGATACTGTGAACAGGTTAAACTCCAGCTTGATTGATATCCTAAAAGGTTAGTTTTTGCCCCACTTTTATTCTTCACATTTGCAGATTTGGAGGTCTGATTGGTTTGTTTTCCCTTAGAATACAATTGTAAAACGTGTCTCCCCTGCAGAGAACGGCTGAGCATCACACCCAGCTCTTGATCATCCCAAAAGCCCCCATTACAGCCACCTCCAGAACGTCCACGCTTGACTCATCCCCCTGTGGACATGACCCCACATTTACAAATCATGGGAAATCACAATCCAGCACCCTCCTCCCCTGATGCAGCATCAAATCATGAAGCCATTGCACCCTCCCCTCAACCAGAAATCCAAATAACTCCTGAACCTTCCCTCTGCGCCCAACCCGCTGCAACCATGGAGGAACCCCAAGTCACTTCTGAGCAACCCCAGGTGGCCCCAGATCAACCCAAGACATCCAATCAATCATTAGTGATTGAACAAGACCCAACCTCTCCCCAGCCCATTGTTTCTGGTATGGATTCACCCCAAGATGAGGAGCCCACTTATGATTTTGATGATCAAGCAACTAGAGGCTATTTTACCATCATTTACCACAAAAGAATACGCAAGGAGCTTCATTCAATCACTCAATCCTTCAAGGGTCGGAAATCTCCAAAGAAGCTCCAAATGGTATGGGATGCGGTGAAGCACTTTTTGGATTTCCGTCTCCAGGCCACCACTGCTATGGAACCACCAGAGATGCGGTACATCTCCCATTCAGCCAAGTTTGAGTATGGTAACTGGGTTTGGCAGATCCATGAGCAAGGTTAGTTTTATTTGAACATCTCATCAGCTTGCTAGATTCCTTTTTGCTAATGACCACTTTTTCATTTCACAGCAACAGAGTTTCTATGCTTGGATTCACATGAGCCATGGTGGGCACCAGACATCATCAATTTTCCTGCCCTCAACGGCCTGCAGAACAGCCATACTTGTCCCACTGGTGCACCGCCCCTAGATCAGAAAACTGCTCATCTAGAATCAAATCTGGTGCGCTTTCTTCATGCCTTGGACCATCCCACTGGAAAAGCCATCAATAAATGGACCAAGACAGGGGCTTTCTCAGTGCAAACAGTTGCCGATGAACTGTGTGCACAGCCTCCCCATCCTCTCACATCTCCCGTCTCCAATGTCAAGGCAAACCTACAAATGGTTATGTGGCTCCAAAGCATCAAGACATTGCCAAATTCACTGCAGCCCAAATCAATAGAGCATCACATGGTCCTAGACAATGAGGCTGAGACCAATCAGTCAGAGGCTATGATCACCAATCAGTCAGAGGCTATGTCCATTGAGCCAAGGGACTGTCTTCAAGAGCTACGTAGCGTCATTATTGATATCATGATCAGCTTCACCTTACTTCAGCCTCATTCCCAGAAAGACCCAAAGGAGCTCACCACCGGCAAGAAGAAAAAGCCCAAGCGCAAAGATCCACCAGCATCCACTGTTGACAACTCTTCCCTCACTGTCTCAGAGTTTTCAAATGAACAATGTTGCACTGAATTGACTCAACTAGAATGCTGCCACAATTTCCTCCCTTTTGTCTTCTACCTGCTTGCTGGCATCCGTGGGATCTTTATTGCTTCAAGAGACATGAGGATTGCTTCTTTTTGTGATTTTCATGAACTCCTCTGTTTAATTCAAAAAATTCAGTCTGTCTCAGATGGGAGACCATCAGCCAAGGACCCATATGGTCTCACCTTCAAATGTACATTCAATCCATCATGCTCAGTATATCTGAGAACCCTCAAGATACTGGCAAATTGACATTACCCACCCTGCATGATCTAGCCAAGGCTATTGCTCATGACTACATGAACCACATGAACAAAAATTCCTGTTCCAACATGCCTTTCAGCCTAGAACCCCTTCCAATCTCTGTGTTACCAAACTCAAATGTTTAATATGAGTGCTGTCATTTCTTCTCTGAGTTTCTCTAGCTTTATTGTGTCATCTTGCATGTAATTCAAATACTTTTTTCATAATTTTAGCTTTATTTTTTGTTTTTAAAATTTCTTAAAATTGCTATTTGCATGATAATTCATGATCAAACGTTTGAAAAGAGTGATTGTCCAATATTTTCCAATACTGGAAGCCCCAGTTAAAATAATTTTCCCCTGAGCAGTGAGATTGGATTTCTCAAGGTCAACTATTGGATTTGGACTTTCTAAATCCCTAAACCACCACTCAGCACTTTTAGATCAATTGCATATTCAAAATGCCACAGATTTTTTTCCCCCACCCACTACTCAACCACCTGGTCAAACCATCCATCAAGAACTACTTAAATAAAGCAATTTTGCCCCATCCCATGCCACCAATTCCCCCACGTTGGAACTGTCACCATACCACATTCACTCAATTGGTCAAACAGCCCAGAACCTCCCACCACTACTACTGTCATACAAACTACTTGTAAGATCTTTGCTTACTACAGTTGGAACCTGTATCTCAAACACTAATCTTACCCAACTCCTTACCTGACTTGTTAAATAAAGCAATTTCACCCCATCCTAACCCACCAATACCTCTATTGGAACTGTCACCATACCACATTCACTCAAATCCTGTGTTGTCCTAACATAAATCAAACTCTCTGGGCATGAGGCCTGACAGTCCCCTCCCCAGTGAATTTCTACCAACCAAATCAATATTTTCATGGCCAGGAAAAGGACTGAAGCGTATAGTTTTTTCCTTGTTATCATCACTTATGTTGATTCACCAAGCTGACATTGTCCCAATCCCTCCCCAATTTTTGGCTGTAATATTATTTCTGAAATTGTATGATTTGATATGCTATGGATACTTCCCCTGGTGAATATGAACTGCATACCACTCAACTATTAATGTGGTTACTTTCATGATTCACCAGTACAAAAGCATATTTTAATCGTAAGATTTCTGAAGGAAAACCAACCCAGTACAAATTGAAGAGGGATCTTCTCTTTACCCAAAAAATCACAGGTAACAAGGACAAGGGACAGCAACCCAAAATTCTGTGGAGGTACAGGTCCTACAAAAAATGCAAGCTCTATCCCCATATTGATCCTGAAAATCCAAGAAAGCCAACAAATGAAGAGTTACAAGAGGCCCATGCCTTTGTTGAATCCAACTTTCAACTAGTTGATCATGGTCAAGTGCTACTAATGGATAAGGACCAGAATTATATTATTGCATATATCAAATTTACCCCAATTGAGGACCTATCACCTCAGGAGTATGATGATATTGAATTTCTTGCTTGTTTCCTGCACCAATGCAACAAATTTGTAAACCCAGTGGGCTCACCATCTAGATCATGGGCTGGAAAAATGTGGGTGATTGGATGGAGAAAGGCCATGGTAACAGCTGAAATGATTGGCCGATATTTCAAGGACCTAAAGACTGCTACTACCAAATGCCAGTATGATGAACTTATGTCTTACTCAGAAAGAGCTTCTATTATACTCGGAGGATTCTTCAGCAATATGGCACATGTTCCATTTCAGAAAAACCAAACCCTGATGCAAAAGTATCATATCCCATCCTTCTCCAACTTATCATTTGATGATCCTCTTGGAACAAGCTCCTGTTCACCTCACCTCACCTTCACCTCTGACGGCTTCTGCAATTCACCCCATTTTGATGAAAATGATATATCCAACTTTGCCTTTGCTATATTCATACCACAGAAGAAAGCATGTGGATCTCTTGCTACTCCTTCCAAGGGCTACAATGTTCATGATGGGCATTTTGTCATACCTGACTATGGGGTTGGGATCAATTTCTCTACTCAAAAAGGAATTGTTAAGTTACTCTGGCAATCAAAAAAGTATTGGCACTGTAAACTTCCTCCTGTTGAAAATTCTTTGTATACCCGTCTTGCCATGTCTTTACAAATCAATGTTAGAACCCTAAACACTTGTAGAAGCATTCAGGATGGTACTATACATTATACCAAACTAACAAAAACTAAGTACTCCATATTGCTTATCATAATTATTATTTGAATAGAAATTAAACTTTCTTTTGAATCTTTGATCTTGAACCTTGTTAGTCTTGGTAATAATGTATAAATAAAAATTCATCCCACTGCTTGGTCTGCTTTTCAAAGGGAGATCCTGAGGTACAATTTGTTGTTTTTATGCCTTGATTCTGAAATTTTGCCAATTTTGATTTGCATGATAATTCATAATCCAATGATTCACAAGAGTGATTCTCCAATATTTTTCAATACTGGAAGCCCCAGTTACAATAATTTTCCCCTGAGCAGTGAGATTGGATTTCTCAAAGTCAACTATTGGATTTGGACCGGCTAAATCCCTAACCCACCACTCAGCACTTTTAGATCAATTGCATATTCAAAATTCCACACCTTGTTTGCCACCACCCACTACTCAACCACCTTGCTAAAGCATCCATCAAGAACTACTTAAACAGGTCCTCTTTCTCCCCTGAAGGCGTTTTCCCCCATCCCATCCCCCTTTCATCAATATGGCACATGTTCCATTGCAGAAAAACCAAACCCTCATGCAAAAGTATCACATCTTATATTTCTCCAACTTATTTTTTGATGATCCTCTTGGAACCAGCCCTGATAACATACATGCAAATCGCATCCACATATTGCTTGGCTACAATGCAATAGTACCTGGCCAGAATGCACCAAATTGGATTGTCTTTGCAGCTTCCAGGGCTCCAAAGTAGTTCCTCATCAAGTCTTTGATGGGACATTGTTGTGATTTCATCATCATGGATCTCACAAGCTTCCAAAACCATCTGCTTTTCTTGTAGCCCAATGTATTCAGACATTTGTTCCCAGAAGTAAACTACCAGAAAAGGAGGATAGATTCTTTTTGTGTTTTCCTTGGTCCACCATTGATCTAGATGCCTTTAATTTGGATCAATTTTTCATTCAGATAAATGGTGGAGCAAGGAAAACACAAAAACAATCTGTCCCCCTTTGCTGATAGTTTATTTCTGGGAAGAAATTTCTAAATGCATTGGGCTACAAGAAAAGCGGATGGTTTTGGAAGCTTGTGAGATCCATGATGATGAAAGGACACGAATGATCTGTCACAAAGCCTTGATGAGGGACTACTTAGGTGCCCTGGCAGCTGCAAAGACAATCAAATTTGGTGCATTCTGGCCAGGTACTGTGGCAGTGCAGCCAAGCAATATGTGGATGTGGTTTGCATGTATTTTATCAGAGCTGATTCCAAGAAGGTCATCAAGTGATAGGTTGGAGAAGGATGAGATGTGATAATTTTGCATGAGGGTTTGGTTTTTCTGAAATGGAACATGTGCCAACCTCAATTTGAAGAATTCATGATGCAATGAATTGGTGTTTCCACACTCCCAGATGATTGAATAAAGTCTCTCTATAAAAAAATTATGAAAAATGAATATTTGTAGTCATGAAATTTGTTTCTTTGTGGAAGCAAACAAACTCTTTGCATGTGATATTTCCTTGCTTAGTGTGGAGTTCTAAAATTTCCTGATGTAAAAATATTACTTCCAATAGTGGGTTTTTATTAAGATCATCAATCTTCAAATGAAATACATGATTTTCCATCAGGGAATTTGATTTTGAATTTAAAACCAAAGATCTTGGTATTGCCAATGTATTTTACATTGGTCAATTGTGCGCATTCAATATGATCCATTTATTAGGGAAATTTCTCAAAATATTGAATGTAACTTTCCCTTACACTCCCACTGAAGTTAAAATGCATATTCAAAATGGAACCAATAAGCTTTTGAGGTTTTTTTATTTTGAATGATTAAGCTCATCAGCAGATGTAAGATTGAATTCAAAATCCAATCAATCTTTTTATCTATTTCCCTGTAAGCCTTTCACTTTCTGCAAACTGAAAAAATTGACTTAACACCCAATTTAATTCAACAAAAACAATGAGAACACCACCAGATTTGGAAAAATTTGTATATTCCAATGCACCATATGTTCTCAAAGCACATTTGAATATGGAGGTAATCTATATACTGGTGTTGGAAGGTCAAAAAAATCACATCAAACGCATATATTACAATCAGATTTTTCTACAAATGTATGCGAGTGATTTTTTCCCAGGTTTCATCAAACTTCAAAACATCACTGGTCAAGTTTCATTGATACAAAAATTCAGAAAAATCAGTCACCAAACATTCTCCAATCTATTAACAGAAGAAACCCCACAAGTGAGCCACTACAAGAAATTACCAGCCCTGTGAGTAAAGATCTTGTTCAAAAGTATGTTTCTTTTTTTTATTTGAAGTGGGTTTTATTTATTTATATACCCTATTATTTTTCACATTCAAGCCATCAATTGAAGACTTCTTTTTTTTTGGTTTTTTTGGTTTTTTTTTGGTTTTTTTTTTTGGTTTTTTTTTTGGTTTTTTTTTTGGGTTTTTTTTTGGTTTTTTCTTTGGTTTTTCTTTGGTTTTTTTTTTTGGTTTTTTTTTGGTTTTTTCTTTGGTTTTTCTTTGGTTTTTTTTGGTGTTTTTATGGTTTTTTTTTGGTTTTGTTTTTGGGTTTTTTTTTTGGTTTTTTTTTTGGTTTTTTTTTTTGGTTTTTTTTTTGTTTTTTTTTGGTGTTTTTTTATGGTGTTTTTTTGGTTTTTTTTGGTTTTTTTTGGTTTTTTTTTGGTTTTTTTTTTGGTTTTTTTTTTGGTTTTTTTTGGCTTTTTTTTGGTTTTTTTTTGGTTTTTTTTTTGGTTTTTTTTGGTTTTTTTTTGGTTCTTTTTTTTGTTTTTTTTTTGGTTTTTTTTGGTGTTTTTTTTGGTGTTTTTTTTGGTGTTTTTTTTTTTTGGTTTTTTTTGTTTTTTTTTTTTTGTTTTTTTTTTGTTTTTTTTTTTGGTTTTTTTTTGGATTCTTTTTTTTGCTTTTTTTTTTTGCTTTTTTTTTTTGCTTTTTTTTTTGCTTTTTTTGAAGAGGTCGATGCACCTAGCACGGCCTGGCTCGGTGGGGGGACTTCATCACCCCCTAACCGAGCAAGCGAGCGAGGCGGGAGGGAGGGCCCCGCTTGGTGGGGGGATTTCATCACCCCCCGACCGAGCGAGCAGCGAAGGGGGGGGCAGCTTGGTGGGGGGATTTCATCACCCCCCAACCGAGCAAGCGCAAAGGGGGGGGGCAGCTCGGTGGGGGGATTTCATCACACCCCAACCGAGCAAGTGGCAAAGGGGGGGCCGGCTTGGTGGGCGGACCGAGAAAACGGCAAAGGGGGTGGGGGGCCGGTGGGGCTCCCAGTGGGGGGGGCCGGCTTGGTGGGCGGACCGCGCGAGCGGCAAAGGGGGGGGGGCGGTGCGGCTCCCAGTGGGGGGGGGGCCGGCTTGGTGGGCGGACTGAGCAAGTGCCGAAGGGGGGGGGGCCGGTGGGGCTCGCAGTGGGGGGGGCCGGCTTGGTGGGCGGACTGAGCAAGCGGCCAAGGGGGGGGGGCCGGTGGGGCTTGCAGTGGGGGGGGGCCAGCTTGGTGGGCGGACCAAGCGAGCAGCCAAGGGGGGGGGCTGGTGGGGCTCGCAGTGGGGGGGGACTTCATCACCCCCCCGCCCAGCGACCAAGCAAGGGGGGAGCAAGCCACCGGCTCGCGGTGGGGGGGACTTCATCACCCCCCCGCCCAGCGACCAAGCAAGGGGGGAGCGAGCCACCGGCTCGCGGTGGGGGGGGACTTCATCACCCCCCCGCCCAGCGACCAAGCGAGGGGGGAGCAAGCCATTGGCTCGCGGTGGGGGGGACTGCATCACCCCCCCGCCTGGCAAGCAAGCAAGGGGAAAGGAGCTGGTGGGGCTTGCGGTGGGGGGCACTTCATCACCCCCCCGCCCAGCAAGCAAGCGAGCGGGAAATTGAGGGGGGAGGGAGGGGGCGGGATTTCAAATCCGCTCCCCACCTAGCAATCAAGCAAGGGGGGAGGGAGGGGGGAGGGAGGGGCGGATTTCAAATCCCGTTCCCACCTAGCGATTGAGCAAGGGGGGAGATCAAGGGGGGGGAAGGGGGGAGGGATTTCCAATCCGCTCCCCACCTAGCAATTGAGCAAGGGGGGAGATTGAGGGGGGGGGAGGGGGGAGGGATTTCAAATCCGCTCCCCACCTAGCAAGCGAGCAGGGGGGGAGGGACAGGCTTGGTGGGGGGGTTTTCCAATCTTCTCCCCACCTAGGAAGCTATTTAGTAACCTGGACCACACCAACACAATCAACACCAACCACCACCAACCACCACCAACCACCACCCACCACCACCCACCACCACCGACCACCACCCACAACCACCCACCACCACCCACCTCATTCACCTCATCCACCACAACCACCACCCCATTGGTAAGTAACCTTTTTTTTTTTAAAAAAAAAAAAAAAGAGAGGGTATTCAATTTTTGTAGATATCAATATTGATGGAATTTTGTTTTTTTTAGATATCAATATTGATGGAATTGAATGAAGGCATGTCTAGTAAAAATGGGTATGGGATTTAAATTTATTCCTCAATATCCTTTGACAATAAAATTATTAATTGAACTTTTGATTCTGAATTATTTTTCTTTGGGTCTTCCATTTGTGTTGTGATTCCTGGGTGTCATCCTGAAACACGGTTTGTAGTTTTGATGAGCTTGGCGTTTCAGGAGATGCCAAGGAGACACAACCTGGATTGAAGCCCCTAGTAGTAGGAAAACAACACAGACTACCAAACTCAGATGTTACTTCAACATCCAAAAGTAACAAGAAGTTCAACCGTGCCAGAAGGCAATTTGCACAAGATTGTGATGAGCCAACATACTTTGTGACCCTTTGGGAAAACCTTCCGCCCAATCATGTTGTCTTACCACGAGTGTGCCCTGACATGCTGGTTAATGCTGTCACAAACCGCCTATTCCAGCCCTACTTCATTATCAAATACCACAGTTTGGAGGCCCCCAAAACTCCACAAGTGGGTACTTTGTGCAACATCATCTTGGACTTGTACCTAATGGCAAAGAACCGCCATTCACTCAGCAAAGCCAACACAGCCGCCTTAACTGGCTGTATGCATGCCATTGAATTTCGTACTGGAAGTGATAGGGGTGCCTCTGCAGGTTTGTCCAATTGTTTATGAAAATTCAAAAAATTGAATCCATGTTGACTTTGTAATCAAAAACAGGGGTCTATTCTTGAAAACCAGGTTTGGATGAAGAAACTATCAAGAAAGATGATGAACTGTGGGAGCATCTTCCTGCACACAACAAATTCATCTTTGAAAGAATCCAATCATTGCGTACCTCAGCTCATGCTCAAAACAAGAAGGTTT
Organism: Puccinia polysora; assembly: GCA_025617555.3. Lineage (NCBI taxonomy): Eukaryota > Fungi > Basidiomycota > Pucciniomycetes > Pucciniales > Pucciniaceae > Puccinia > Puccinia polysora. The sequence goes on from CM062640.1 coordinate 29,481,665, forward strand.
CAGATCAATATTTAATCCCAAACTGGTCTTCATCTGAGTGGATGGAAGCTGAGCAAGATTTCAGCATTTTTTCCAATGTGGTTGTGACATTTGATGATTTCTCAAACAAGCTCCATACTGATAAGAATGATTTAAATGGTTTCACATATGGGATATTTTCTTACATCAACAGATCAACAGGAGAGCCTATCCTTCCTCCCTGCAATGATTTGGGTCATGGTTTATCTTTTCCAAAACTTGGTTGTATTGTGACTTTGCAAAAGCCAAAGTAATTATTGAAATTCTTTGGCAGACTCAAATTTTTGAACATCAGACTACATTTCCTCCTCCTAGTTTAAAAACCTCTTCAACCCACACTCACTTTGGCTGCTCATTCCAAATTAACAAAAAACTAGCCAATGTATCTTTAAAACTCCAAAATTCTAGTCCTTCAAAGATTGATGAACAAATTTTGGGAAAGAAGGCCCGATATGGCTGATGTTGTTGTTTCTATTGTATTTTTTTCATTTTTGAAAGTTTTATCTCATCTATTGTATTTTTTTCATTTTTGAAAGTTTTACCTTAGTGATAAATCAAATATATTTACAAGCCCAGTAATTGAGCAATCTCCTTGAGTTCTTCCACTGTTCTACTGCTTCCAATACATGCAATTGCCATGGACCATTGATCTCTTTTAAATGTCTGAATACATTGGGCTACAAGAAAAGCAGATGGTTTCAGAAGCTTGGGAGATCCATGATGATGAAATGACACCAATGATCTGTCAAAGACATGATGAGGGACTACTTAGGTGCCCTGAAAGCTGCAAAGACAATTAAATTTGGTGCATTCTGGCCAGGTACTGTTTCATTGCAGCCAAGCAATATGTGGATGCGATTTGCATGTATGTTATCAGGGCTGGTTCCAAGAGGATCATCAAAAAATAAGTTGGAGAAATATAAGATGTGATACTTTTGCATGAGGGTTTGGTTTTTCTGAAATGAATCATGAGAAAGTTGTTCAATGATGACATGCCTTGGTGACTAGCCTTATTCCCACTCAACTTCATGTCTTTTTATTTTATTCCACAATGGATGCCCTCCTGCTTAGGCCAGAACTAGTTCAATGCATTTTTCTATTTTTCTAAATTTTACCTATTCTTGGTTTTCTACACTGAAAAAAGAAGCCTGCCTCTTGCCTTGGTGTCAGTTAACATTCTCCCTCAAAAAACAAAAGAACCAGCTCTTTTGTGCAGACCAGAGATGGTGATCAGGATATCTAAGTGAGGATATTGACTTTATTTTCTTCCCTTGTTTGTTCTGTTTCCTTTCTTTCCTCTCTTTGGTACTTTGTCATCTTTCATTTCAAATATTCTTCATTTTTTGAAATTTGAAAAAAAAATTTTGGCTTGGCTTTCTGTATTTTCCCCGATGGAAAGTATAAGTATAAAAAATAAATTTACACCAACATAGGTTATTGAATAAGAAACCAACAGAAAAAAAGCCATGAATGGCTGATTTATATGAGGAAAGATTTGCACAGTTTATGAGCATGGTGTGTCAGTATTATCTTAAATACATGTTTATGAATTTAATTTTGGGAATTGAATAAGAGAACTTAACCATTTTTTGACCAGTTAATGGAAATTCAAGTCTGGAAATAATCAGCCTCTTCTGGAATTTTAAAATTTCACTTTGAAAGAATTCCCAAACACCAACTGCAGTAATTTGTGGCTGATGTGTGGACTGCTTGTGAAGCAACAGCTTTGCTCATATCTAGCTTTCCCTTGACAATCTATTATGAACTAATGTGCCAGAAGTTCAGCAAATGCTGATCTCTAGTCACAATCTTTCTCCACCTGGTGAAAGTTAATGATGAGATACAGCATCACATAACCCTGAGATATCAATGGGATACAGAAATGCCACCTGCATACAGGTGGCGGCCATTTTTCTGTGGTGAAATGGTCATACTTGAAGAAAAAAATGCTTGAAGTTGGGGGGAGGGAGGCTGGTCAATTTTGGTACAACCAGCATTGATTGGCATCAAGGGGAGCTTGATTAGGTGCCAAGTTTTAATCCCTGCAAGCCCAACTTAATCAAGCTCCCTGGGAGCCAATCCAAGTCCCGCTAGGCACATGCCAAGTCAAACCTGGACAGGCGCCCAGAAGCGCTTTACACACCATAAGTGTATATGGCCACGGGAAAGGCCCAAAACAACATTTTTCATCAAAAATATAAAACTTTGGGTTGCAATATACACCCCCATTTTCAAATTGATGGTGTATAAAGCCCATCTGGGGGCCTGGAAAATTTCCAGTGTTTGTTTTTAAAGTCTGTGTGGTGCCCAAAAAAGCTAGCATTGCACCCAGCCAAGTGATCTTGGTGCCCTTTCAAGTGCCAGTTGGTGCATCCCCAAATTGGCTTGGTGCCTTGCAAAGTTGGTTTGGGTGTCAATCAAAGCTGGTTGCGCAACCAATTCTCAACTGTATTGTTTCTCTTTTTTTGACTCAAAAAGTTTTTCTTTTTACTTTTTATTTAAATAGCTGTGCATAAATTAAAAAAATGAATTTAAACAATCTTGAAAAAAAAACTTACCTTGTTGAATATGCTTTGTAAAACAGTCCCATGACTTTTTTCTACCCACTTTACTTTTCCCCCACAAGATCTAATTGGTCCCTCAAGCAGGAGAAGATAAAAAAACATGAGAAAAAAAAACAATAAAATATAAATATATATATTTCAGAGAACCCCATACCAGGATGTGTTTCCCAGCAGATACCACTCATTTACTTTTCCCCCACATCATCCAATGAGTACCTCTTGCAGAAAAAGATAAAAAACCATGAGAAAAAATACAAATAAAATTAAAATAAATAATCAAAAATAAATTTTAAAGAAATATCCAAATTCTGTTATCCAATTCAACTTGTGAGCTCAATTCTCAAAGGCAAAAATAATACTTATATCTATTTGGTCATATTATGAACTAAAATGTGGTTACTGATCACTAGGGTGTTATTTAAAACTCTGTTCCTGAAAGAGAATTTTTATCCCCCTGGTTCAACAGGCATTAAAATTATTACTGCAACCTGGTGGTTGAAAAAGTGAATTCTTCACTCCAACAGTGTGTTGTAGTTGGTGTCTCACTCCTCAGTTCATTTTTCCAATCCAGAAATTACATAGTTATGTAATTGGAGGTAGCATTTCTGATGATTTGGAGGTTGAAAGGGTTTTCCACTTGCCCTGGGAACTTGGTGGAGAAATGTGGGTTGACCTCCACTCATGGATGCTGTCCAGGAACAGAGGAGATTGAAGGTGTAGTAGGTTAAAGATATGTGAATTTAGAGTTGAGGGTGATGTGAAAACCTCTGCAAATGACAGAGGGGGGAGTTGAAATCAAATGAAGATACAACAGAGATACTTCTTTAGATATAGCTTGGATACAGGTGAGATACAACTTGCCACCTGTATACGGGTTGCGCCCAATTTTTTGTGGTGTGATGTCAATTGGGATGAAAATTCAGCCAGCATTCACTGAATTCAAGCAAAATGAACTTAGAAAGCTCAAATCTTCTTACATGGAAAGCAAGAAATCCATCTGCAGAAAAGAAAGTATTTTGAATTATGGAGCAGATGTATGAGTTTGTTCTTTTCCATATGGGTTCACCAATGTTGTTGGCTTCAAGTTCATTCAGCTTGGAAAAAACAGAAATGAGTTCCAGGAAACTGGAAACTGGGAAATTGCTGTAAAAAAAGCAGCCAATGGGGAATAACATGGCCTTAAAGTTTACCCGTAGGGAAGTTGATCAAATTGGGAGGTATAATGCTGAGGAGATTTTTCTGACCAATTGATTTTGCACCTGGACTTTAATATGGAAAATGAAATCAATGTATGGTAGACATTATAAAGCAGCCTTTCTAGAGCCTTTCAATCAAGTTTGATACTTCTTTCATTGGATGATGCGGTGGAATAAGTTATTTTGGAAGTGGTGCTATGGCTGTTAATACATTGTCTGAAACACTGTACAATAGCTATCTCCTGTGCCAAGTCACCATTGGGCTTGGTTGGAGCTTTATATGCTGGAAAGGTGTGATATCCCTAGAAACCAGTGCAATGGACTTGAAAAATATTTTTTCCCAATTGTTATGTTGATACTCCATGGCATTGAACAACATATTGAGCAGTTTAATCAATTCATCAACAATTAAATTTGATAGAGAAGTGTTATTTGCTATTGCAGGAATGTTCCAAACATCTGGTTTCAAGAGTGGTTCATTCAGAAATTTCTTGAAAATATTGATTCCTGATTTCAATCAAAAAAAAAATTCAAATCAAAATTGAAAATTCAATTCAAAAATAAAGGTTCAACAGAACATCATCCAGAATTTTCTTCAACCGCCATTTTATACAAGTTTTAGTCAGTGTAGGCAATTGAATCATTGATTGCAGGGTTTAATTTCAGCTGCTAATTGACTGGAGTTTATTTATTTCCATTATATGAAGCTTGACTAAAGATTCATGTGCCATGGAATAAGCATCATAGAGTAGTGTTGAACAATACAGTTGAATTATAGGAAGGATTGTCTTGGTGAGTTTCAGGAATATGGTGGATGCATTGAATTGTTGGATACGTTGGCCTTTGGAAAAGCCTGGAAGTGTGGCAGATAGAGCATTTTCTGTTGGAGGTGAATTGGGTTGATACTTGAATGAAGATTGGAATTGAGAGTATTGGTTTGTTTTGTTTTCAGAAGTTGTTGTTGGTATTGCCAAGAAAGGATCTGATGTTGAAAGGTGGATGGTTTGAGGCTGGGGCTGATGGGGGAATTCACCAGGAATTTGAAGCATATCAGGATAAATGGTTCCAGGTTGTTGGGGTGGCTGATGCCCATTTTTGGTAGAGCTTTGAAAGTTGGATGGGAAGAATGCCTCAAAATCAAAAAATTGGACACTGGGTTTGGGATTGTCATTGGTGGTGATCTGCTGGATTTCAGGAAAAATTATATCATCATTTGTTGCGCTGGACTTTGATGTGACACAATTCCGTCTTTTGGAAGGCTGGAGGATTTATTTGAATTTATGAGAGCATTTAGATAGCAGATTTCCAGAACCTATTTTCACCTGCTCTTCGACTGGCAAATCTTGACCACTTGACACAACTTTGAAAACCAAAAATTATTGGTTATCATAGGATGACTGTAGAGGAATGGCTTTCAATATATGTGCTGAAACCTATTGGATACATCTATGGCATCCATAGCCTTTTGTGCATGGTCAAAACAGAAAGGGGCATGGTCTTATCATTGTGGGATTTTTCAAAGTGGTGTCGCATCTGTTGGAATTTTTCAAGAAACTCTGCCCAGGGAACTACAGAGATCTCTGACTAATATAGGAAGGACCCTAGGGTGGATGGGCCACCCAAGCCAGATGGGCTTATTTGGGCATAAGAGGGCCCAAGCTTTATTATGGACATACTTGGCCAGACGGGCTGGCCCGCCAAAGTATGGAATTCTCACGATTTGGGCTTGGGGCGGCCCATTGGGGCCGCTGCCCCTGTCGCGGCCCGCTAGGGGCCGCTGCCCGCTCGGGGCCGCTGCCCGCATTTTGGCCCATTTGGGGCCGCCTGAGTTCCTTGGTGCGGCCCATGCGGGGCCCAACGGCCCGCCGCGGGGCTTTTGCGCAGCCGAGGGATCCCGCGCGGTGGGATGCCATGTGGGCCCGGCTGGTCGCGCTAGGCGACCAGCGCCATGGAGCCGGGGCTCGCGGCCCCGGCTTGCTCCCCCTCCCCTTGCTTGCTGTCGCAAGGGGGATGGGGGCAAGCTGGCTGGGTTGAACCAGCCAGCGACCAACCGCAACAGCGCGGTTGGTCAGGGCAGGGGGGACCTGACCACCCCCTTGCCCAAGGAGGTGGCGGCGCCAGGCGCAAGCTGAGCAACCGGCAGGTGGGGGGGAGTTCATCACCCCTCCACCATTGAGCAGTTGAAGGGACCAATTAGGGGTGCTCTCCCTCCCCCTTTACCAAGGGGGAGGAGAAATGGGCCTGGGAGGACCTGATCCCCTCCCAGGAAAATTTACATGACAACGCCCTGGGGGGTATTGACCCCCAGGGCCTCTGGTGAGGGGATTTGACCGCCCCCACCAGGGATTTGAGAGAAAGAGGGGGGGGGGACAGCATGTCTGCTGGTCACCCCCCCCCCCCATGTGAGTCTGAGACCGGACCCAGGTGTGCCCTGGGTCCCACCTGGCCCATTTGAGGGGCCAGGGGCTGGCTGCATGAGGAAACCAGCCCGTAAACAAGGCAATAAAGGTCATCATGGCTGGTTGTAAAGGACAATCAGCCAAGGGTATTGAACAGTTAAGGGGCTGTTTCAGCCCCATTGAGGTGGAAACACCAGAAATAACCGCAATAGGCTGGTTGTAAGGGTACAGGAATTGATGCCATGTGGGCTGATGTAGTCCAAACCAAGTAAAAAGGCCAGTAGAGCCTGTAGAGCTTTTTTGGGGCGGAAAATTTGCCTTTTGGCTTGTTGTATCATGGGCTCACAAGAGGCCAATCTTTTGTACTTAAGGAGCTCTTCTACCTGCTGTTTTCCATCCATTCATTCATCATTCCAATCAAATTCATCCAAGATATTGCCCCATTGTGAGAGCCCCATTAGACAATATTGACACCCAGTTTCCAGCATTTCTTTTGCTTTAAATACTGCTCATTTGCCTAAGCTAATTGCTGGCCATAATTCTAAAAGTGGGATTTGGTTGGGCTGTTGATGATGGTGTTTGGGTTTTTTTATTTGCCAAACGTGGCATGGTAGGTTAGAAGATGGGATGTGATGATGGATTCAAAGGAGTGGTATTTGGGGAATTGAAGATTTCAACTGATTCAAATTTTAAAAAGTCAAGTCTATGAATGAAAAATTATCAGCAAGAAGGTTAGTCCATTTTGCATCACCAGGGTTAATATCAGAGATTTGGGTGGAGTAACCTGGCTGGGAAACGTAACTAGCTAGGAGATAATTTATTTCAGGTTTAAATAGATCACAAAGGTGAGGAGAGGGATTGATTGTTAAGTATTGTCAAATACAAGGATATTACGGACCTGTCCTCAAAGGTTGCACCAACTTGGACAGGTCCCCCAATGATCTTTCCTGTGACACTTGGGCAACCTCCTTTCCTCAGCTAACTCAGATCCTGGCCTCAGAAGGAGCTCGGGCTCCTTCTTCTTTCTTTTTCTGGGCTGCTGTCTCTTTCTTTCTCTTCAATACCTTTCCTCTCTTCTTCCTTTTCTTTCTCTCTTTTCAGTCTGCTTCCTATATCTTGTCTTTTCCTCTCAAATCATCATTGACCTATCTTCTCCTCTTTGACCCTCTATCCACCTCAATCTGGTTCAACCTCATCCAACTCACCATTTGATCAAGTCCTCATCTACGAGTCCGTGCCTGGTAAGAACATGATCCTCAAGATCACTCTAGCTTGACACATCTGACAATCTAGTTCTGCACTTGCAGCCATTCTCCTGCGTATTCTTTCCTCTACCACTTCTGTGCTGCCAGGGTTCTTTTCTAATCTACTCTCTAAGCAACGTCTAAGCTTTTTGTCTTTTCATCTTTCTTCTTTCTTCTCATTTTTTCCCAGTTGTTTAAATTTCTAAATCTGGTCTGAAGTCTGTTGGTTTTTGGTTCTACTAAATATTGTTGCAATCTTATCACAGTTAAAAGCCAAAGGACAAATCTTCCCCACGAAGAATGAAAAAACCAGCCTGAGCAAACAACTATTTCTCTCAGGTTGCACTCAAGGCCTCCGTGGACGCTATTCCTCCTCTCAACAACAATAAATACTCCATCTGGCGAGATAAGATGATCATGATATTTGATCTCAAAGACAACAAGGACGCCATAACCAGAAACTTGGGCCAATTACCTATAAAGCAAGATCCAGAAATTAGAGCAACAATTTTATCTAAAATTGACAGCACAACCCAAGCCAACGTTGTCAACGCCGCAAAGATAATGTTGTCTAAAGTACTCAGGGCCAAGATCACCCGCTGGTTTGCCTCATCTGAGACTGCCAATAGAGCCCATATCTTCAACCAATTCCTCCACGCTCCATTAAACAAACACGCCATCAAGGCATTCATAACAGAAATTTGAAAAGCTCTCACTTGCATGGCCAACGTTGGAAGAGAGCTACCCAAGGATATTTTGACGTATCTTATACTTTTCAAATTCCCACCTACTCTAGAGAACCTAAAACAACAAATTTTGCACAGGGAAAAATTGGTGACAATAGAGGCAGTATTCAACCATCTAACTCAGTAAAATAATGAGCGCAAGGCACAACTCAAAACAGGCAAGTCCACCTCCAATGTCACTTTAGTGACTACTAAGGGCAAGACAGATCAAGGAGGCAGAAAGACTTGCATTTGGTGAAAAGAAGGCTTCCACAACCCTAATGCGTAGCATCCCTAGTCCTCTTCCTTTCACCTCCATCCTCAAATTTCTCCAGCCTGGTCAATAGAACAACAGAACAAACGGAAGAATCAAATTAAGAAGACTCCTATCATCAGCTACCACGCGTTATTTACACTCTGAATCAACGCTGATAATACACCTAACCTTCTCTTGGATTCTAGCGCCAATATCCACATATTCAATGACTGAATTACTTCAACTCAATCAACTTGCAGGAAAAGTCGGACAAGATCAAAACAGGCAAACTAGAAGCCAATCTCAAGATACAGGGAACAGGTACTGTTTGACTGGAATGGAAGGACTCTTTTGTCACTCTCAAAGAATAAATGTATGTAACCAACATTGTAGTCAACCTTATCAGCCCTGGTCTCCTGGCAAAGAAGGCATGTAATCTCTCCCAAGAACAAGATCAATTCAGAGTCCCCCAAGCTGCCAGACAATACTTAAAGGACTGATTGGCAACAGCTTATTTGTTATTGAGAAACCCACAATGGCTGTTAACTTATCTGTTAATCTCTCAAATCAATCCTTGACGTCTCCATCAATCCAAGTTCAATTGCTCTCTGACCTCAATAAGATGTATGGGCACACCTCAATATCTACACGGAAAACTATTCTCAAAGATAAATACTCTAAAGACAAATTAAGTAACTCCCAGTGCAATGGTTGCGTGAGGAACAAAATCACAAGGGCTCCATTCTCAGCTACCTCAATACCCTTTTCAAAGCCCCTCAAAAGAATTCCTCTAGATTTGATAGGACCAATCACTCCACAATCAAAAGCTGGCCACAGATATATTCTAACTCTTGTGGAAAACTGCACGGGCTACCTCTTGGCCTTCCCCCTTATGTCCAAAGAAGAAACTTCAGATTTAATCATCAGCATCCTCAAGACTGAACTTAAACAGCTCAACTATTACCCAACGGAGATCTTTTTGGACAAGGGGACAGAATTCACAAACAACACCCTGAAGAGCTTCACCAAAACCAAGCACATCAAGCTCTTGATGTCTGAACCCTATCACTCTCAACATAATGGTTGATCTGAACAAGCCAATCAAAGAATCATCAAATTAGCACGTGCAACTTTCTCATCTTCTAGATTGAATAAGAGCTACTGGCACATTGTGGTCAGAAGCTGCTGTTTCATGCTTAACCAATTCCCCAGGGAAGGTAATGACCGGTCCCCTTGGGAAATGATGTTCAACAAGAAATTACCTGCTAACTATTCAAAACCTGTAGGATCCTCTGTCATTTACCTTGCGAATTGCCTACAAAAGTGAAGGAAATTTGATGATAAAGGACTGGAGGGATTCCTGATTGGGTTCAATCCCGTTTTCCACTCTTATCTTATTCTCAACTTGTCTGGCGGCGTTGTTGAAACCAAACATGTCCAGTTTCTCAAGGATTCTCTCTACAACTTTCCCTTCTTTGAATCGCCTGGAATGGATCTCTTCAGTCAAACAAACCCTAAGTCAAGAGAATCCAACTTCTCTTCAGTTGAAAAACAATACACCATACAAGAATCTCACAACAATTCTTCAGAATCTGAATTGGATTGGGAAGACATGGCATTGGTAGCGTCATCATCTCCCAATCCTCCTTCTCTGCCTTCTCCAGTTCCAGAGCTTCCTATTAAATCTACCTCTCAAATGCCCAGGCGTGAGACAAGAAAGCCCCAAAGATATGGTTTCCATCACTACTACAAACCCCCCTCTAAAAAGGCTGCAAGGAAGTTCCCTGAATGGCCAAAATGGAAGAAGGCAGCCAACAACAAATTGAAATCCATAGAGCTCCAGGACATCTGGGAAGAATATCAAAATACTCAGGAAAACATTCTGAATACAACTTGGGTCTTCAAGGTAAAGGAGAATTACCACGGAAATCCTGTCAAGTACAAAGCCCAACTCTGCGTCCAGGGATTCAACCAAGTTCTAGTGATTGACTATAATGAAAATTGGGCACCAACTGGCAAACTCGGCTCACTCCAAGTTGCCCTCACATACAGTCTAAAGAAGAAAATGAAATTGACTCAATTCAAAGTGAAAGGTTCATTCTTACATGCTCCTCTCAAAGAAACAGTTATCATAAAAAATCCAGAAGGATCCAACAGGAATTCTCCACATCTAAAGCTAAAAAAATCTCTCTACGGCTTGAAACAATCCCCAAAAAACTGGTATGAGACTCTGACCTTGTGGATCAAATCTCAAGGCTATCAAGAGTCAACTAGTGATCCCTTACTATATCTAAACACTACAACAAAAGAAATCATCTACTTTCACTTTGACAAATTAATTCATGTAGGCAATTCTCAAGTCTTTGAATCCAACTTCCTCAAACAATTAAAGAACTTGTCTTGTAATCCACCCAACACCATCCTTGGAATGCTTATGGAACACAAGGACAACAAAATTCTCCTGAGCTAACCTAATAACATTGCTCAAGGCCTGAGAAAACTAGGCCTTACATCCTGCAAGGAGTTACATGCTCCACTGACTCAAAATTTGAATATTGAATCTGCATCCAACACCAATCACGCCAAATTCTGCCAGTTAAACATCAGCTATAGATCAGCTACTGGACTCCTTAATCACCTAACTCAGTATACACTTCCTGACATATCTTTCTCTGTGTCTAGCCTGGACATTTTCAACTCTGAATCACTGGAGAGAAGTCATGAAGGTGTGGAAATACCTCAAAAAAACCAAGGATTTCAAGCTTGTCATCAGCTATGACCCCAAAAAAGTACTTCTCTCAAGCTTCAGCAATGCCACCTGGGGAGATGATCAGACCTTCTGCAAGTCAAAAACCGGATATATTATCCTTCCTTATGGAAGCCTGATCATCTGGAACTCTACTTGACAAAGAAACATTACCTATTCCTACACCAAATCAGAATTAAATGTGCTATTGTATTGCTACCTTGAAGTAAAATAGATCAAAAAGCTCATTGGAAAAATATATCAAATGCACAAACCCAAGCCTACCTTATACATCAACAACAAGGGCTTGGACAAAAAGATTAAAAAGTTTGGATCTAACTCAAAGTCCAAACATAGATATCAAAACAAAAGGGTTGCGCAAGGACTTTGCTAACGGAGAGTTTACTCTCAATCTGGTTCAAAGTCAGTCAATGGTCGCTGATTCTCTCCCCAAAGCTTCTTCAATGAGCTCCTTGGAAGTTCTCAAAAATAAAATCTTTGCCTCTCCAGACAACTAATCTTTTGGATCATCCCCTCACCAGTCATGTGGGGTGTTAAGTATTGTCAAATACTAGGATATTATGGACCTGTCCTCAAAGGTTGCGCAAACTTGGACAGGTCCCCCAATGATCTGTCCTGTGACACTTGGGCAACCTCCTTTCCTCAGCTAACTCGGATCCTGGACTCAGAAGGAGCCCGGGCTCCTTCTTCTTTCTTTTTCTGGGCTGCTGTCTTTTTCTTTCTCTTCAATACCTTTCCTCTCTACTTCCTTTTCATTCTCTCTTTTCATTCTGCTTCCTATATCTTGTCTTTTCCTCTCAAATCATCATTGACCTATATTCTTCTCTTTGACCCTCTATCCACCTCAATGCGGTTCAACCTCATCCAACTCACCATTTGATCAGGTCCTCATCTACAAGTCCGTGCCTGGTAAGAACATGATCCTCAAGATCACTCTAGCTCAACGCATCTGACCATCTAGTTCTGCACTTGCAGCCATTCTCCTGCGTATTCTCTCCTCTACCACTTCTGTGCAATTATGGGGGGTTACAAACCCTCCAGAATGGATAATGGAGTGTTAAAACCCCTCAAGAATTGATTATGAAGGCTTAATAGTCACTGTGCACCATGCACAAGGACTGTGCATAATGCACAGTTGCTGTGCACTGTTCACAGTTGCTGTGCATTGTGCAGAGTTGCTGCGCATTTCACAAAGTTGCTGTGCATGGTGCACAGTTGCTGTGCATTGTGTAAGTTGCTGTTCATTGCACACAGTCACTGTGCATTGTGCACAGTCACTCTGCATTGTGCACAGTCACTCTGCATTTTGCACAGTCACTGTGAACCAAAAACATGTTAGAGAATTAAAATACCTTCATTTAGAGATTGTAGAGAGCTTCAACCAGAGCTTCCTTGATGGCACTTGCTAGCATGTGCCACTACTTTTTTTGTGGTGACAATATGGGTTTTTCCAATAAATTGTGGTATTAGGGCTCATTAGCCTTCCTTGATATCAAAGCATCATAAATAACTGAGCTATATGGCCTCAAGAGAGGCTTACCCAGTTGAAGATATTTCTAACATTAATGCCAAATCTTATCTTGGAAGATGATATGCAAGGGAAAGTCATCCCTGTTTCAAGTTTTTGAAAAAAAGAAAATCTTAGCAATTTCCAGACTCATCATCCACAACTTTAACCCCAGTGACTGCTTCTAATCTAGTTGGTGAATCAATCAGCTCTCACCCAACCACTTTCAAAATAAAAAAATATGACTTTCATTTCCCTACAGCTTCAAACATTGAAGAAATCAAACCAAAAAAAAAGTTATCTTAGAAAGTAGGAGTTGCTAGATATCATATTAACAAACACTTTTTCATTTAAACTCAACCACCAGAAAGAAAACTCATGTTAAAAATCCATAAAATTACCATTATTAGCCATTAATATCTACCAAATCTTCTGAAGAGAAATTAAATAAAATGAAATAATTAATTAATCATTCACAAACCTATGAATTTCCTCCTCTTTTTATGAAGAACAAGCCACATTTGATCCAAAACTCCTGCCAAATAAACTTGAAATTTCCAAATTACAATTCTTCAATATTTTAAGTCATTTCTGAAATAATATTTAAAAAATTGAATTATCTTCATTCCAAGCATTCCAGTGCCAGAATCTTCATTATTCAAAAAAACAATTTGAATAAAAAATGAAGGAAATTCCACCAGAATTACATCCCACTTATATGAAACTAAATTGATTAAAATGCACATTCTCCAGCCATGTGAAGCCATAAATCAATAAAATAAAGTAAATAATCTTCTTTTTGAAATTGAAAAACAAAATAAAAAACATTATTTGATACTCTTCAAATTATAAAAGCTTGATGATAAATTCACAACTCCCACTTGTGTGGGAGTTTTTTAGGGCCCTACATGGCTCAATGGGCGTGTGGCGGCCCATACACACGTCCAAAACGCGCTGCAACACCTGTCTACACGCGCCCAAGGGGTCATCTCAAACATGCGCAACCCCTGGGGGGGTTATTCACCCCCCAAAACAGCGTATTTGGACCATTTACCCACGCACACCCGAGATTTTAGCAGTGTTTGGGGTTGCGTGGCCCCCCGGGGGTTTTTCCAAAACTTTTTGGTCCCCCTGGACCACATTTGGGTTCCATTAACCCAAATTTTGGATCAAAAAATAGTATTTGGGAATTTTGGACCACACCTTACAATTTTAAAGTGACACTAATGTGAAATTAAAGTGAAATCATGTGAAATTAAAGTGAAATTCAAGCAACACTATTGAAAACTGTGGATAACACATCCTAAAAAATTAATCTTTCTCAACTTGAAAGTTAGCAAACTTGGTAGCTGTTCAATTGAAGGTTGGATTCAATACTGAAGTAGAATTACCATTTTTTGCATTATGGGAACAGTGGAAAGCCCTCCTTTTAACATGGAGGTGTTGAAGGAATACATTATTGAACTGAAAAAAGCTGCGGAAAAGAAGGATTTGGTTAATGAATCATTGGAAGCCCCAATTGCATCCTCATCAAGGGTGACAGTTGAGGAACAAAATTTTTTACAAATGGAGATGACCTGTGGTGGTGAGTAAAATTTTATGTTACTTGTATTTGGCATATTTAATTTGATTGAAACTGATGGAGTGCATGCCATAAATATAACTATGTAAATATGAAAGAAACAACTTCACCCACCTCCTGCAAGAGCTTTTTCAGCTAGGGAAGAGTCAAAAAACTATTTTCAAACATGGGAAATGAAGTATGGTTACTCTTTAAGATTTTTCAACTCAAAGCATGACAAATATGTGTATCTAGCCTGTGATAGGAATGGTTAGTACTCTGGAAAATTGCTCACCAAATGGTCAAGGAAAACTCACACAAGAAAGTTTGGATGCAATTTTTCAATCCGTGAAAGTTCCACAAAGGCAGACCCCTTGTGGCAAATCTCCTACAGAAATGATCAGCTTAACCATGAACCATCTCCACACCCCCCAGTCCATCCTCACCTGAGAAGAATATCTGTGTTAGCCTTAGAAAATCAAAAAAAAAAAGCTAGAATGATGGGCTAAATAAAATTCAACTAAAAAGAAAATTGAGCAGCATTGATGGAGGAAAATATTTTGATGACCAAAAAATCTATAACACTTAGGGTAAGGTAGCGCTTGAAGAGGTGAGGGGAAAAATTTTTATGGAGGTGCTCTTTGAACAACTTTCTAATTCAGGTTGGGTTCATAAAGCAAAATTCAATGGAGAGTGTCACTTGGAGGCCCTATTCTTGGCTCACCCAGAGTCATGAAGCTTCGCAAGCAATATAATTGTCATTCTAGGTTGGATTGTACTTATAAAAAAAATAAGTAAAACATCCCCCTATTGCACATGGTAGGAATTATTTCCAACCAGAAAAATTTCACAAAAGCTCTTGTTTTTATAACAGGAGAGCCTTTGAGTTCTGCAGTTGGTCTGTAAATGCAGTAAAGGAGTTTTGTTATGATCCTGAGAAACTTTCCAAAGTCTTTGTGACAGACCCTGGACAAGCTTTGATCTGTTCACTAGAAGAAATTTTGACTGAGTCAACAGGAAAATTTTGTCAATGACACTTGTCTAAAAACATATAAAAAACTGTAATGTTTGTTTTAGAATGAGGTTGCAGGGTTGCAAAGCTTCATGTCTCTGTGGGATAACAAAGGCGCCTCAAAAACCAAGGAGGAGGCAAAGTTCAATGATGCAGAACTTACAGTAAGTTCCAAATCACTGCCTCTACTGTTAATCTTCCTAGTTTTGGTTTGCTTACATTATGACTTGTATAAATTGTTTTTTGGAAGACTGTGAGGATATATTACAGTATATGGATCATAATATATTCCTTATAAAAGATATTTTTGTAATGTCTTTGACTTGTAGGGTTCTCTTCTCATCTCCTCTCTAAACAACGTCTAAGCTTTTTGTCTTTTCATCTTTCTTCTTTCTTCTCATTTTTTCCCGGTTGTTTAACTTTCTAACGTTGGTCTGAAGTCTGTTGGTTCTCAGTTCTAGTAAATATTGTTGCAATCTTATTGTTAATATTGTTGGGCGGAAAGACATTTCCTGAATCACAAGCGCCTTATTCAATAAATATAGGCAATGCAGGAAAGGGGTCACAATTTGATGGGAAAGGGATGGGAGATCCTCTGAATCCTGGTATTGAAGGAAAACAATGTGTTAAAATATGTATGCACTTACTCTTGTGCTACGTATAAGTGTAATCCAAATGGGATGCACATATGGGTCTCTCCGACCCATTGGAAACTCAAACGGACCATAGGGGCCTGCGTTGATGTCACTGATTTGGGGAAAATGGCCTCAATAAAGGTGAAACAGGATCATTGTTACATGGGCCTTAACGGGCCCGGTGGGGGATATAGGCAAGTACAGCCGGATAGGCTTCTATGGGCGTAATTGGGCCCAAGGTTTATTTTGGACATACTTGGCCAGACGGGCTGGCCCGCCATAGTATGTTTTACTTAGTTTTTTGGCTTGGGGTGGCCCATTGGGGCCGCCACCTGTGTTGCAGCCCAATTGGGGCTGCCACCTGTGTTGCAGCCTGGTTGGGGCTGCCACCTGTGTTGCACCCCAGTTGGGGCTGCCACCTGTGTTGCACCCCAGTTGGGGCTGCCACCTGTGTTGCACCCAAGTTGGGGCGGCCACCTGTGTTGCACCCCGGTTGGGGCTGCCACCTGTGTTGCAGCCTAGTTGGGGCTGCCACCTGCGTCGCAGCCCCCTTGGGGCCCCTGCCTGTGTCGGTGCCCGCTTGGGGCCACTGCCTGTTTTGCCGCCCACTCAGAGCCACTGCCCTTGTTGCAGCCCGCTTGGGGCCGCTGCCCATGTTGCGGCCCGCTTGGGGCGGCTGCCCATGTTGCGGCCCGCTTGGGGCAGCTGCCCATGTCGTGGCCTGCTTGGGGCCGCTGCCCATGTCGCGGCCTGCTTGGGTCTGCTACCCATGTCCCGGCCCACTTGGGGCCGCTGCCCATGTCGCGGCCCGCTTGGGGCCTCTGCCCATGTTGCTGCCCGCTTGGGGCCGCTGTTTTTGCCTTTTGGCCCATCTATGGGGCCCAACAGCCCACGCAGGGCGGTCATTGCGGCTGCGCGGCAGGTGGTCCCGCCTCCTCCCCATCCCCTCGCTTTCAATGGCAAGTAGGAGGGGGAGGGCTGGCTGGTTTTAACCAGCCAGAAACCGGTTGCAAGGGGAAACCGTTCATGGTGGGGGGGAGTTGATCACCCCCCCACCAAAAGAGGTGGCCAGGCCGGTTGCATCAAGGCAACCAGCGGTGGGGGGGAATTGACCACCCCCCCCCCCCACCATTGAGAGGGGCGCTCTCCCCCCCCCCCCCTTTACCAAGGGGGAGGAGCAATGGGCTGAGGGGATCTGGCCACCCCATATCCCACTATTCCTGACACTTCCCTGGGGGTATTAACCCCCAGGGCCCCTGGTCAGGGGATTTGACTGCCCCCACCAGGGATTTGACAGAAAGAGGGGGGGGCGGCATGTCTGCCAGTTACACCCCCCCCAAAGTGAGGTTGAGAACGGAACCAGGTTAGTCCCGGGTCCCACCTGGCCCATATGTGGGGCTAGGAACTGTCTGCAGGAGGCAACCAGCCTGTAAGTAAGGAAATAAGAGTAACTGGGCTGGTTGTAATGGACAACCAGCCAGGGGATTGAAAAGCAAAGGGGCTGGTTCAGCCCCCTAATGGTGGAAACACCAGAATGGACCAGAATAGGCTGGTAACAAGGGTACAGGTACTGATTCCATGTGGGCTGATGTATCCCAAACCAAGTAACAAAGCCTGTGGAGCCTGTAGAGCTCTTTGGGGGCGGAAAATTTGCCTTTTGGCTTGTTGTATCATGGGCTCACAAGAGGCCAATCTTTTTCAATTAAGGAGCTCTTCTCCCTGCTGTTTTCCATCATTCATTCATCATCCAATTGAATTCATCAATGATTTCATCCAATGTGTTGCCCCATTTGTGAGAGCCCATCAAGCAATTATTGACACAAGGTGTCCAGCATTTCTTTTGCTTGAAATACTGCTCATTTGCCTAAGCTAATTGCTTTCCATAATTATAACACATGGGAAACAAGTGAATAAAAAAACTGCAGTTTGTGGGTAAGAATATTTACAGGTAAGCGTGTGGAATATGCATGTTTATGATTCACACAAGTCACATGCAAGCATTCAATTCATTTTGAATGATCAATTTTGAGATTATCATGGTGGAAACCGAAAATTTACATTTGTGGAGCATTTTTCAATAGAAAAAAGGGGTGGAAATAAAGATTGATGGAAAAAATAACATCTGGATGAAGAAGCAAGCCAATTGATAACAATAACCTACCTTGCACTATGTCCACCAAAATTTCCCAAACCTGTTACTTTTATCTTTTTGCAAATCTCAGCCAGGTTTTTTTTTATTTGGACTGAGATTCTTAAGCGTGTGAAAGGACTGCAAGGGGGTCTCAGTGATTGGAATGTCTAATGAAACAGATAATTTGATGCCCAGATTACATAAGTCCAACCATTGTTGCATTGAAAGTCAATATAAGTCTGAATCCCAGGCAATAAAAATTGTCCATATTGAACACCAAAGCCCTTGTGTACATGGGCATGTTCCCCTGTCTATTCAAAAATACCACAGAAGCCACCATAAGCCATAACACTGATTTCATTATCAAAATTGAATGAATTATAAAATTCATTCCAAGTGGCAGTTAGATTTCCAAAAAAGACTTGTTCACCGGCAGACCCATATTCTCTCAATTCAAATCCTGGTATTGAAAATTGACAAATTTGATAAATGGATTGCCTGTGGAAAGCTGGCGCCATTGTTTTGAACCAATTCCCAATATTTTTTAAATCCTTGGTAGAAATTTCACAAGGTTAATCTAATGCACATTTTTCTGGGTTGTGTTAACCAAGGCAGGAACTGGCACATACTGGCCTGTGAAAATTGTTTGTCAGCCAATATGATATAGCCTATTACAATGATTTGAAACTTACCAGTGTTTCATCCATGATAGCCATAACCTGGAAGCCAACCAAATTGTTTCATGATCCCTGAAAAGAAGGAGCCATTTTGCTTGTTAACATAGAAATATCCCAACTGGAAAAGAGTGGTTGTGAGAAAGTGGAGGTCAGAATATTCAACAGGAATAATATCCCTCCATTTCACTGATAGGGTGATTTCCTTTTTTGCATTGACATGCACAACAGCAGGCGCTGGTGGCCTGAGATACTTGTAGCATTGGATTACCTCCTGTGTATGGTGGATGGAATGCACATCTGGACATCAATTGGACCCCAGGTTTTTGGTTTGGTTTCAAGAAAAAGAAAATCCTGGTAAATGCTGTAGCATTTCAATTGAGGCCTATTTATATTATTTCTGTCTGTTTGCATGTTTTTGGCTATTCTCAGGAAATTTTGTGGCCATAAAATGTTTGGCAGGGTTTCTTTGTGGTTGATACACACTCATGGAGGGTACATGGAATTTATGCTGAGCTTGGCTTCCTGTCATAATTGTCAGCCATGAGACATGTATTGGTGTCCTATAGGTTGCCCAATTCACAAGTCTTGGTAGTATAGTGGTTAATGAATGTCTTAGTACCCTTCGGAGTACCTAGGCAGTGTGTTCAAGCCTCCATTAGTCAATTACATATCCATATTTTTGACATATAAAGTTTCATATAATCATATTTTTATAGTATGTCTTAATATTAGAAATCATCCCATAAAACCTTGAAGGTTTATATTATAATTTATTGGAGATCTTATAACTTTACTCTAAATTACAATCCTCTAGAAGCGTCCAATTGGATGTACAATTAATGTCCTTAAAGATTTCCCTCTGTGGAAAATATATTCTGTAATAATCCTTATCTACCATAACCCAGATTTTTAGGTGAATTGTAAATTATTTTCTAAGAAATCTCCTTCCAGCTTGTAGATAACTTTCAAGAAGTTAATCATGCTGGAAAAGCTTACACTCACAAGCTAGGAAACTCCCCTGGTGCAGATAAACTCTGTGGGAATACTTACCCAGAGTATACATATCTATGTGGATTAAGAATATCTAATAATATGGTTTTAATTCTTTGAAAACATGCTCTGATGGATCTAAAGAGAGTTAGAGGGTAAGTAAATTGATTCTGAAGCCTTGAGAGCGTCCTCTTGAAGGAGAATAAGTGACTGGGGTGATTCCCCCCCCATCACTTTAAACTTCTGAGTAAATAAATTACAACCTTACCTCGAAAATAGACCCCAATGAGTATGTCAATGTTATTATACATTGGGGATGATTGCTTGGAGCTCTGAACCACTGGAGACGAAATCTAGGACAGTTGTGTACTCCCCTGATGATGCCCTGAGTCCCCCTGAGGACTCTTTCAATATAAAAGAGGAGGGTCTTGTCCCTACAAGACCTATTCCTCATTGTATTTTATAAACCAGATAGTGCATATTAACAAGCCCATCCAACTTAGTCCACCAAGAGGATTGACTGGGGCCTTTTAATTCAACATCTTATTATATTATCAATCAAACAATCAAATTCAATTTCGATTCCAAGGTCCTATTGGAGTTATAGTCCTTCTCAGGCTATCATAAAGGGTGCGAGCTTCCTTGTGTAAGCAAGTCTCCTTTGAGCTTTATTTATTAAAGATAGGCCCCTTATCTCTTTAGAGGCTCAAGGTGTGGCTTTTTTACTCCTGATAACTTACTATCAGTTGAGTTTTTATTGATATTATCAGTGTAATCATTAAAACTGATATTTTGCAATTATTATTATTTTTTTTTGCAGGTATCTGCCACAGCTACTATAGCAATAGAGGCAATACTCTGACAATAATCCTCTGCATGTAATCCTTTTCTTGATGTCTCAGGGCACAGCGTTCAAGGGCTACTACTCAGCAATGAAATTCTTTTTTTTGCCAATCAAGAAAGAAATTTCAATCAGTTTTATTCAAGTTCCTGTGGGAAGTATTTTACTGGAATGATTTGGGTAATATTAGGAAAGCCAAGTGGAAAAAAAGAAAGTTTTAATGTCGCAGGGATGGCGCAGCCACAGCTCAATAAATCAAATGCCATCATCAATTAGAAAGCACTTTGCATGGTTTCCTTCATGGCCGCATTCAAACAAGTAATTAAATCTCTGGCATTCTTTGGTTGAAAAAAAAGCAAATTCTAGGGAAACAAAGAATAAGTGAAGAACTTGGTTATTCCATTTTTTCAAAAGAGTAGCAGATGGATTGTTCATTTTTGAATTCAAATGGTTCAGGGGGAGAATTTTGTCAAGAGGAAAAGGGAGTAGATGCAGGATTTTATATAAATGTCAATGGGGGACACCTTCCTGTGGGAGAATTCATCATTGACTCTGTTTTTGAGCCTTCCCTCAGCATGACTCAAGCACACTTGCCGCTGTATCATGAAACCTCTAAGCTGTGACAAGTTTGGTTTTTCAGGATACAGCAGCAGGTGCGCCCTCATTAGACGGGATCAAATGGGGCAGGGCAAAATATTGGATGCTTTTGCAGCACCCATTTGCATCTGCCGGTGACAGCGGGCAGCTTCATCAAGCCATTCTTTCCACTGGCACCAGCAACTGCAATTGAGCGCTGCAAGGGCTTGGACCACGAGCAAATCCAATAAGGGGCTGCACCAGCATCCAAGGCATTTCAGGGCCCAATTTTCACCGGAAAATTCCATTGGGCGGTGCAAAAGCTTTGAGGTTTTCAAAGAGACCAATTGCAGTCGCTGGTGACAGCAGACAGCAACAGCCTGCAACTTGCATGATTTGATTGTATGTATGTAAAGTGAGTTCTATAGATATACAAATACCTGAAAAGGCAGTGACGTTGAGTGCCAGGTTGCTCCCAGTTATCATCCTCTCTCTCCTAGCCAGCCAAGCAACCACCACCTTCCTGCGCTGCTCACTGAACAGTGAGGGATGCCCACCACAATTGAAGCACATATTCACTTAGTAAATACACGCCATAATGCTCAAAGCAGTAATTACAGCTCAGCTACTCAAGACTTTGAAACACCTTTTGGATCACTGCGTCACATTTTTGGAGGCTTGGAGCCTCCTCAGGAGTGAGCTGCAATCATTGGGGCTGAAATTTAATCCTAGTAAACTTATCTGTCTTTCACTGGCTCCTCAAGTTTACCCGTCCCCGGCTTGCTTCATTGACAACATGTGCAAGTTTTTGCCCCCCTCAGATAGCTTTTGACTGTTTTTAGTTGTCCCTCTCTCCTCTATTCTCTTAGTCTTTTTTGTTAAAATACGGATGCATTCAGATAACGTGCATATTAGTGTGTAATCCAAATGGGATGAAGAAATGGGCCTCCATGGCCCATTGGACATCACGGGGGCCATGTGGGCCTATGTGGATGTTATTGGTTTTGGTAATTTATGTTCCAAAACAAGTTTTCCAAGTCAATTTGGACAATGGCCTTGAAGGGCCCGTCAGGGTTGATGGACAACCTTAGCCAGATGGGCTTATCTGTGAATTTATTGGCCCAAGGATTGTTATGGGCATACTTGACCAGATGGGCTGGCCCGCCAAAGTATGTTTTTTGGCCTCATTCGGCCTTGGCAGCCCATTGGCGACACTGCCTGTGTTGTGGCCCGCTTGGGGCCGCTTTTTTCTCACCTGGGGCCCATTTTGGGGCCAAAAGGCGCGCGCGGGTCTTTTTAGGGGGCAGTGGACTCAGTTTGGATTCCCCCCACCCCCTGTGTGCAGGGCCGCAGCCCCAGTTGCCCCAGGCGGCTGGGGAGGGCTGGAGGCCCCTTCCTCTTGCTTGATTGCAAGAGGGAGGGAGGACAGCTGGCCCCTCCTCAACCAGACCAGCCACCAAGATTGACCAGGCTGGTTGCAGCAGGGAAACTGGCAGTGGGAGGGTATTTCATCACCCCCCCACCCAAGCAAGGGAATAAGTGGGGAGCTCTCCCCCCCCCCTTTATCAAGTGGGAAGCGCCAAGGGCTGGGGGGACCTAATCCCCTCCAGCCTCCTAATCTGTTTGTTGGCCAGGGGAAAACATTGTCCCAGGCAACCAGCAGTGGATTTAACCACCCCTGCTGGTCACCTAGTTAGTAAAGAGGGGGGGGACATCATGTCCCCCAGTTACAACCCCCCCTGTGTGACTTTGAGAATGCACCCAGATGAGTTCTGTGTCCCACTTGGCCCATGCGTGGGGCAAGGGGCTGGTTGCATGAGGCATATCCCCCAGTTACAACCCCCCCCCCCTGTGTGACTTTGAGACTGCACACAGATGAGTTCTGTGTCCCACCTGGCCCATGCATGGGGCCAGGGGCTTTTTTCATGAGCCAACTAGCCAGTATTTGAGGTTGCAAGGGGTAAAAGGGCTGGTTGTAACAGACAACCGGCCAGGATCTGAACAGCAAGGGGCTGGTTCAGCCCTGTGAGGGTGGAAACACAAAATTTGACCAGTACAGGATAGTCAACCAATGCCAAGTGGGCTGAGTTAGCCAAAGCCAAGTAACAGGGCTTTTACAGGCTGTATAGCACAATTGGGCAAAATTTTATTGCCTTTTGCTTGTCATTAAATTAGCTCCATATGAGCACAATCATTTGTATTTAAGGAGGTATTCTCCCTGATGTTATTGATTCATTCATTATTTGATTCATTCACATTCACAAGTGTTCCATTTCCTCTGTATCAGATTAAGGATCAATCATAAGACATTATTGTCTTGACATTTCTTTTGCTCTAAATAATTCTCTTTGACTAAGCTTGAGGGCCAATAATTCCCACTTTTTTTAATTTCTTTTTCCCTTTCTTGTTTTGCCTTTATTCCTCTCACTTTTTTTTGTTTTCTTTTGATTCACAGTCACTACTGTATTCCCCCTCTGGGTACCAGCATTGTTTTATTCACTCCCCTTGGTCCTGCAGTCTTGTTTTTAACCTAGTGTGCAATGCTATTTGCTGATTCACATTTAAAAAAAGAAAAAAAAACTCAAGAATTCAGAAGGATTGAATTCAAGACTTGACTGTCTGGAAGTGCTCCATTCTCCAGCAGGAAGGAGGCTCAATTGGCATTTTGGAAGAGGAACAAATTTGTCTCCGCTAGAATCATCCCCATCATCACCTTCTGCTCTCTGTCTGAAATTGAGATTGAAGACAAAGACAAGTGGCAAGGAAAAAATCCCACAGCTGCCTAAGCTCCTGAAGCCATCCTACCATCCATCCCTCAGTTCAGCTGTTCACTTGTCCATCATGACCTGATGAATTTTGATTTTTACCTCAAGTTTATTCCCTCCAGTGGCCGGGCCACCATACCTGCTGAACCTGGTGGATGGTGTCCCCTGATCCTAATGACCATCCGGCCCAGCAGACTGCTTCCCTTGTCATGTAAAGCCATGGTGAGTAGGGTCCCCCATGTTCTCTTTGGCTCCTTTCCTGCTTGACCCTCACTTGCTGCACCCGGCTCACCCCATCTGCTCCACCTGCCTGCCCCCTTGGCTCCCCAACCAGCCTATCCCCCATATCATCCACCTGGTACCCAGCCCCCACCCATGGGCTATAGTCCTCCTGGAAGTTTCCCAGCCCGCCTCCAAGCGCTGCTCCCTTTTCCCAGTCAGCTTGAGCCAGCCCGGCCAGTCCCAGCCACCAGCTACCTTTAGCTCACTTTCCTTTGTAATTTCTCTGGGATGAATCCTCAGCGCCAGTATCAAATGCCTACTGGGCTACTTGAATCACAGCTCCAGATGACTGTGAGACAATTATATTCTCCAAGCACAAAGCCGCTGAAGCAGAAATATCAACCATTGAAGACAATGGTTGAAGGCAGCACAAAAGAAAAGACATTTAAAAACTGTAAGAAAGGTATGTATAAGTATTTTACAGGGACGTTGTAACCCCTTTATGTACAACAGAGCCTAGAGATTGGGTAACCCAGCTAGGATGAGTAGGCGGAATTCTTGCAATTTGGCTATGATTGTTTCTGGATGCTCCACAGCATTTTCATTAATCATGAGGTGATGGAAAATATATGAGATCTCCTCAAGTAAATGGGAAAGGATTGAGTAGCATAGAATGCCTTGAGGCACATCCAATTGAACAACAGAAATTTCCTTCATCATTTTTGTGACATCTATGATGTAATGCTCCAGATCCCCATCATACTATTATGTCATGAATTTCATCCAAACTCAACCTTTGTTGGAAAACATTTGAGGAGCATAAAATCTGATTATTTTTTTCAATATTTAGTAGGGGTTCTCTTTGTTCTCAGGCTTGATGATGGCATCAAAAGGGGCATTTCCCATTTTTTTCATGAGGAAATCCACATTTTTGTATCTCTTGCGCATGAGGTGGGTAAAGTAGCTTCACTTGGTGTGTGCTCAATGGTTTTTAAAAAACAAGAATGGAACCTTTGCTCCTTATATTAGCCTTCATCCTCATGAACAAAACTTTCAGCTTGCTACTACTGCAGAGAAAGCTTCAAAAGTAACAGAAATAACATAAAAATAATAAATACTAGAATTAACATATAAAGCAGTAGGGAAACAATGAATATTATTGCAAAAATGAATTCTCCACCCAAAATTAGGTAGGGTCACTCCATGAACCCACCCTTGAAATCCAACTCCTTATATTTTTAAATAATTAAGGAAAGAAAGAACAAAATACCACTGCACCATTACAGTACTTTTTTGGCCAATTAAATATTTCACATTTAATGTCACATATAGGTTTCAGACCTAAAATTCAGTCAGAATTGAGGTGTTGTGTATATTTTAGGAGTTGCAGACAAAAATGTGTTCTGTCACAATTCCCAGACGCAGCTGCGGCAGCCAATACACCCGCCCCTGGCTGAGCTACAGAACTGTCACCCTTTCAAAGCCGTGTACGCAGCTCCGGGCCTCTGACAAGTACACGGCGGCGGGACTAAGAGTTAAAAAAGTGACAGGCGGCCTGAGAAACCTAGGTACTGCGTAAACATGCTACAACATACATGGGAACATTCTACATATATAATAATTTTTCCTGGGGATAGTAGATAGTCTAAAAATACATAAAAGTCTATAAAAATACCTAAATAAACTTTACACCTATTTTTTATTATATATAATTTTAAATACCAAGAATTTTGAAAATGAGATAATGAGTACTTCTAAAAATATATTAAAATAGTTTGATATGAAATTATGAGAACTAAAAGACATCAGTTTTTTTATTGAAATACTAAGGAAACTAATGATGCAAAAATATTACATAAATACTCAGGAATTATATTTTTAAAGAATTATTTTAGGAAATCAACTAAATTTCGAAAATAAGGAGTAAAATCAATATTATGAATTTTACTCCAATCATTTAATACATAATGAGAACTCACCTGAAATCAGAGTATCCGTAAGAATGTCAATAAAAATAATTATTAACTTACTGGGAACATTTATAAGGATAATTAATTAAATAATAAATAAAATGGAAAAATTAGTGTTATTCACACGTCTAAACATCAATTATGAAGTAAAATAATTCCAATACCCTGTGGAATTAGATGTTACCCATGCTAAAGCACCAAGGAAAAGTAAAATTCTGCCACTTTTTACCCTTCTAGCCTCAGTTTCCATCCCTTTGAGCCGCTGTACCCCTCACAAGGACAATATTGGGACTCAAAAAGCTATAAATAAAGAGCTCTTTTGAGGATGTTGATACCCAGAGACCCAGTTATATTTACATCCAGACACCGTGCCAAGGTAATCAAAAAATTATAATAGATAATTAAGTCATTTATTGCTTTATTCTGATTAATAATAGCCATCCCCAACCCTTTTGATCAATTTAAACTGCTGAACAACCTAACAACCCCGGTAAACAGGTTTAACCCATCAGTGCACTTCCAAAATAGGTACCCAAAGGATTCAATAATATACCAGTGAGTCTTATTATCCTTTTTCTTTTGTGGCAGCTTGGCTAAAAAGCCCTTCCACTCCACTGTGTATTTTATATACATATTATCTTTGGGCAATATATCCTTTTAGGATATAAATTACAGGTTCCAAGTAACCAGGCGTACATGTTTTCATACTGAATTACCTGAAGAGAGGTGTTGGAGATCCCTAAAACAATTGTGGCCCCTCTATTAAATTATTTAATAATAAATTTATTTATATTTATTTATGACAATAAACCATATCCAAACCAATCAACCTTGCAATAAGCTTAATTCAAATATTTTACAGATTTTTGCTGCATTAATTGAATAATATATTTATTATTTATTCTATCACCTCTGGTAGCTAAAGGATAGCAAGGATCTTTGCATCCAGAAGGCTGAAAATTGGGGGCCTGGCCGGGAAATATTCTATTTTATTATATTTAATACTTTGGACCAGACATTTCATGTAAAATTAAAATCTAAGATAAATTTATCTGACTTTTTAAATGCGACTTATCATTAAATTCTTTTGCAGTAGATTTAAAAAAAATGCAGAATTAATAATCTATTATTTAAATATTTTAAAGGTAACAAAAGAAGAATATATGAAAAAAATTATAAACCAACTGGTTGGGAAGCTTTAACTCATGCTGAGCAACTTAATATCTCTTCTGCACGTAAACACTTAGATAAACTCCTGAACAAGAAGATCTTGAGAGGCATATCCACTTCCAGGCCCTATCAAGGAAGCATAAAGCTTGGAAGAAATACTGTATAAATTACTTTTAAAAATATAAAAGTAAGTTAAAAACTTGTATCACCATATTATTTTTATTAGAATAATATTAATATATTTTATTGACCAATAAAATACCCTTTTACCATCAGTGAACCCTCCTATACCAGAAACCACCGCCACTGAAACTGATTTATTGGATCAAGAAGTCCTTGATATCTCTGGACGCCCTGAAAATATTGATTTGATGGGTGAAGACCTCATTGAAAAAAACCAAGACCCCATAGGATTACCTATTAAGGACCAATTTAATCCCAATAAAGTCCTTGTACCTTTGAATATCAACTTAAGTGATTTCTAAATGAACTTATTTTTATGGATTTTTTCTTTAGAAAAATACTTATAAACATTTTATTCAATATGATAAGATGTAACACAAGAGCTGAGGGAGAATTCCCTCCTATGGATAATTGCCAGGAGCCCCCAGTAACCGTGAGATTTAAAGACTGTTACCTTACAGGAAGTTCCAGTTGATGGATCCAATTTTATCTTGCTCACATTGGTAATCATGAGCCAGATTTGATCTTTCTTTAAAAACCCTATTGGAGACTGATGCTAGTGACTATGCTCTAGGAGCTGTCCTCACCCAAGTCTCCCCTGATGGATCCAAGCACCCAATCTCTTTTTGACAGCAGGAAAATGAGTATTGCTGAACTGAATTATGAAATCCATGATAAGGAACTCCTGGCCATTTTATGGGACATCAAGATCTGGAGAGCTTACTTAGTCAGTCTTTCCTCTCCTTTTGAAGTTCTCATTCATCACTTGTCCATTAAGTATTTTATGACCTCTAAAGTCTTGACTCATTGCAAGCCTGTTGGGCTGAATTCCTATCAGAATTTGACTTTACTATAGTATATAGAACTGGGAAGGACTCCATAGTGCCTGATGTATTATCATGTTGAGACACCGTTTATCCCAGAGGGGGGATGCCCTATGCATAAAAGAATCCAGAAAATGTCAAAAAACTCTGACTTTGAACCTTCTAGAATTTTCTTTATTTCTACAAAACAGGTTGATTCACACTTGGAAAACTTAATTCAATCCCAGAGCTCCAAAAAATCAACCCAAAAGATTATTCAGAAATTACACAAGAAGGAGAAAGTAAGGATCTACCTCATAGACCAAGACACTGGACTCATTATTTTCCAAAATAGAATAGAAATACCCAAGGATGATGAACAAATTCAACTTGAAATACTTTGAAAACAACACAACTCCCCTCTTTCTGGTCACCCTGGACAAGACAAAACAATTTATCTAGTAAAAAGAGATTTCCACTGGGAAAAAATGAATTCCTTTATCAAAGATTATGTTTCTTCTTGTTAACTTTGAAGCAGAAAAAAATCCATTCACCACAACAATTTTGGATTCCTTCAATCTTTACCAATTCCAGATTTTTCCTGGACCTCACTCTCTATGGAATTCATCTCACAGCTGCCACTATCCAAAGGATTTGACTCAATCCTTGTGATAGTTGATTGTTTTTCAAAAATGTCTTTCTTTATTAAAACCAGAACTGATATCTCCTCTGTGGAGTTAGATAAACTACAAATCTCCCATGTGTTCACTAGACATGGAATCCAAACTGACATTGTCAGTTACAGAGGATCTTTATTTGTTTCCTCCTTTTGGAAAATTGTATGTGAAAAACTACAGATAAAAAGAAATATTTCCACAGCTTATCACCCTGAGACAGATGGACAAACGGAAAGGGGAAATCAAATCCTAGAAAAATTTCCTAGGATTTATATCAGTTATCACCAAGACAACTGGGATCCCTGGATCCCTCTTTCTGAATTTGCCTACAACAATTCCAACCATACTTCCACCAAGCAATCTCCATTCTTCACCATTTACAGTTGATATCCCAACTTTGACAGCCTCCATGTAGTAGACAAACAACCTTCCAGCCACTAAATGACTCAGATTCACCAGAATCAGAAACAACTAGGAGTTGAGCTTTAACAGTCAATTAAAAATTATAAGAGATATGCTGACCTAAAAAGAATTAATTTTCCTGCCTCATTTGCTGTTGAAAAAAAAGTTTGGCTCTCTTCCAAAAGTATCAAAACTAATTGACCAACTAAAAATCTTTCAGAGCAATGGTTAGTTCCTTTTTTGATTACAGAACAGATTGGAAAAAGTTCATTCAAGCTTCAACTTCCTCAACAACGGTCCACTATTCACCCTGTATTCCACTCCTCCTTACTCAAGCCATATCAGGAGAACTCAATATCCTCCAGGCACCAAGCAACAACTAAACCAGTCAAAATTGATGGGGAAGAAGAATGGGAAGTGTCTCACATATTGGACTGAAAGCTTACAAGGGGCAAATTATTTTACTTAGTTGAATGGAAAGGCTTCCAGAATTAAAATGAAAGAACCACTTGGGAACCTCACTCTAATCTTACCAATTCCCCTACTTTATTTTAGGATTTACATACACTCCATCCTTTGAAACCAACAATATCCTCAAATTAAACAAAATAAAATCAATTTCTTCTTCCAAAAAAATATATAATATCAAAAAAATATATATATAATAGTAAAATAGTAAAGCTAAAAAAACATATAAAAAAATAAATCACAAAGTAATAAACAGAAAATCTTTTATAAACATAAAAAACTCTTTATTTATATAATAGTTTCTCATTAACAAATTTCAAGATAGCTTCACACATTGAATCTTTTGAGTCTTCCACCTTAGAAATCCATGTATTTACTAATTTCAATTTTTTAACTTGATAAGAATTAGGAGCTCTTATAGTAGTTCCCACTTCAAAAGTATGAACAGTCAAAGCCAAGATATCAGCTAGTCATTTATTTATCTCTGAAATCTTTTTATTTCTAGCCTCCAAGAATCCTTACTTTTTTTTTCTTATTTCACTACCCCAATTTTTGTTCAAACCTTCTTGTAAACTTGAATTTAAATTTCTAGAATTTTTACTATTAACTTCTAAAGATTGATTGGCTTGATCTTCATTTAAAACTGAATCTTCTCTAAATCTCCTTCCTTCCATCATCTTGAACAATCTTCCTCCATTTTCTATTTTTTCCATCCAAACTTCTGCTTCATTTCTCTTCTCAATTCCCTTCTTTCTGTTTCTTCTATCTTATACAACCTTCATCTTCACCTCTAAGTCCTTCATCTTACTCCTAAAATCTTCTAACTCCAAAGAGTCATCTGATCTTCCCCCTTCTTCTAAAATGGCTTCACTTTCTTTCTCTTCAACTACACTCTTATTTTTTCTCTTTCATCTTCCGATTCAATCACTTCCATCTCTAAACTTCCCTTGGCAGCTTCATCTCCTTCCTTGCTTTGACACTCATCTTCAACGCTTTGACACAAAGGGTTTTTTTACTTTGAGGCTTTGACAAGTTCCTTTGATGCTTCAAAAAACTGCTTCAATGCTTCAAAAACATCCTTCAACGGTTTGATGGCCTCCCTCAAATGTTTGAGGGCCTCCTTTGACAGTTTGACATTTGAATCTTTGACGCCTCAACCTTTGATGCTTCCACATCCTCATTCAAAGGTTTGACGCAAAGCTTCAAAGCTTTGACCTTTGAAGCTTCAAAAATCTCCTATGGCGGGTTTGAATGATTCAAAAACTTCTCTATTTCTTATTCTTTTTGACGGGAAATTGCCCACTTCATCTTCCAAGTCTACGTGAGGGGTGTCCCATCTTATAAATGCCTCTCCGCACTCTTCCTCTTAACCCCTTAAAGTATCATCTATTGCAAAAGTCTGCTTCAACGCAACATTTCCCTCTTCTCCTGCGCCTTATTCAACCTTTCCTGAATCAATCAAACTATAAAAACCCATATCAGCACTACAAAACCTCCCACATAACAATCTGGCAACACTTACCTGTAGATTAATCCAATCTGGATGAATAGGCCAAAGTCATGGCATTGTCATCAGGAGCCTCCTTCACCTCAAAAGGGTGGATCTTCTCCATGACCCATAAGGTTTGCCCCATGGCCTTCCTGCCTTGCTTATCCATATCACATAATATTTGATATTTTCTACAACTTTAACACTTGGAAGAGTTATGCTTGATACTGGTGGTACAGATTATTCCAAGGTTGATGAATCTGTCACAGCTTGGGTAATATTTTGGACTGGATGGTAGTTTTGGGTCTTCTCCATTAGGTAGGTTGGTGTAGGTGATCTGGTGAAAGGGGATAAGGATGGTAATGGGATGGAGGGTAGTGATGGTTGTGGGTAGGAGGAAGTAAAGCACAAGTTAGACATTGATGAAGGAATACATGAATGGCCTTTTCAACCTCTCCTTTGATGGTCATCAGGTGATGCCCTTCTTTTCACCAGGGGTTACTGTCATACTGACACCCAAACCCAGTCTAACCTCATTATAATCTACTTACCTCAGGAACTTCAACAACCTCAGGGCTCTGGAGGCCTTACCAGTATATCTCCTTCAACTACCTATACTCAGGATCTTCATGCCTTACATCTCTACATATAGTCTAAACTCATGCATGATAGATATAGACTCCTTAGGCTTGCGCATACTTAATCTCTCAGGTTCTGCATATCCTCTAACCCTCTTCACTCTGTCTATCCCATACTTCATTATGACTTATCCTTTGGGAATCCTTATGTACATCCTCTTTCAGATTGTATCACATACTCTCTATAATTACACATAGTTTCATGGCCTCCATGCACACTGTACATCCTCTCACTGTAAATTCCCAACTTAGACAGTCAGACCTGTAGCCTAGCCCCAATGTAGTAATCAGCCTAACCCCAATGTAGTAGCATACCTGACCAGCCCTCTCTGTTACCTTGACTGCTCCCTTGTCATCACATATGCAGCCTGAGCCCCAAGCATCTGTACCTTGGTTTTGTTCCAGCCTCCTGTCTATTTAAGCAGCCCTTTCATTCCTCTTCCTCATTTTCCTCCAAGAAATAAGTTTACTACTTCTTACTAGGAATCCATCCCAGCAAGTGTCATTCAGCAGCTCAACTCCAATTCAATCCTACTCTGCTCATTGTAGAATATTCCAGTATCCTTGCACCCAAGCCTAATGAGAGTAGAGTCCCCTCCCTGCCAAGCCCTGCATGCATTCAGCAGCTCTTGTGACAGGAATTATCTCTTGCTCCCCAATAGCACTCAACCCTGTTTTTCTCAGTTAATTTCCCCAGAAATGAACACTTTTCTGAGGCTATCTGAACAATCAAGATGATCTAGTAGGTATACTGCTTGCCAATGGCAATACACTGGTGGGACAACTTCCTCCACATGTTTCAAAGGCTCTATTTTCAAACCTTCCTTCAACAACTACTCCTGGAACAGCTGGTGATTGGAAATGAGAGCAATCCCTGTACAATTACATTTGTGTGGAGCTAGTTTTAAATTTCATAGTATCCAATTTAAATAAATTTTAAATGGCTCTGTGGATAATCTGTGCAATGGAGACATCAAAGAAAATGCTTGATGATATGCTTGATTCTCGGATCATTCCAACACAGCCTTGAAACTACAACACTGAACAACATTCTGGCTGCCAGCTTTCAGCATTTCCCCTTTAAAATCCTTCCAGATTGAGATTCAATCCACATCTCAATTCAAAGCTTCTCTTGATTCCCAGTGGTTGTGACCTTCCAAGCCAAACTCCCCCACAGGCTTTTTTTTGGACCAAGCTTCTGCAACATCAAGAACAGGGACTGGCCTTCATCCTTGATCAAGAAATTCCTCTTCAAAATCCTCAAAATCACTGTGGAAGATAGTTCTCTCTCATTGATCTTTTTTGTGGGAGCATATTTCCGGTGGAAAAAAATATTGGTTTCTAATCCACTGTCAATTCCTGTTATTCCACTTGACTTTATCCTTTCAGATGAACTGGGACTTGGAAAATCACTCAAAGCCATTTCCGTCATTGCCAAAAACCTTAGGCAGACTGTTTCTTTGCCACAGCAAGGGGATCCTGGGAATTCCCTTCATTCAACATTGCTCATATTTCCTTCAAGGCTGCTCCATAATTGGGAGAAAGAAATTATCAATCATACCTGGCCAAAAAAAAACCAAATATGTCCTGTATCATGGGCCCTCTTTGCACAATATAGAATTTCATGCAGTCACAAGCTCCAATTGAGTTCTGAAAACATACTCCATCATGGCAAGAGAATTTTCACTTCACAACAAAATTCCAATTTCCAAAAAATCAATGCTTTTTGATTACACTTGGCACAGGCTCATACTTGATGAAGCACAGTAAGCATTTCAACTAATATTCAGTTCATCTATGAAACGTCACATTGAGAATGGTACTTTTGAAGTGAAATCAGGACCAATGAATCCAAAACACAGATTGCAATATATCACCTCAAGGCTTCAAAATTTTTCTGTCTGACTGGAACTGCCTTCCAGAACAGTATTCATGATTTACTATCATTAATCACATTCCTGTTCATGAATCATCAGAATTCATTGAATGAATGGCCACAAATTCTGCTTCCAAATTTTCAAAACTGCAATATCAAGCCAATTCAGCTGATTCTATGACATTATCTGCTGCAAATGACCAAATCAAGGGAACGTTAGATTTTTAGCCTGATTTTCATCTTGCCTAAATCTTGAGTGCAACCGTACTTTCATCAGTTTCTATCAATTTTCTTTATAGTTTGATATCTTGTGTGTCACACTTAAGCTTATTAGACCTATTTCTCACATTCACGTTGCCAACCACCTGTCAGCCATCCTGAAATTAGTCTATATATAGTGATGCCTGATAAAGTCAATTAACACCATCTGTTATTCCTTGCATTGAACCAGAGTGCTCTCCTTGGCTCCCTAGATCCACTTTTCTTGGCGTAATAAGACTTACCTCCCTCATCTCTAACTTTCTCAAAAACTCAAAATCCCACAGGGAACTGCATTTTTTGCTGCCAATGACTCACAAAAAAATCCTGAAACCCCTGTTCACCCCTTTCAAAAAATATCAAGACAAGCATTGTCAAATGTTTTTGACTTTTTTTGGCAAAAAACCCCTCTTACTGGCCAAAGAACACGTTCAAACTTCCTCCAAATGATCCAAGGCCTATCTGAGATTTTTGATCATCCCCTGCTTCACAATCCTGCTCTCGGCCTCACTTCTTCAGGGGAAATCACCAAATTTGACTCACAGAAATCACAAAAAGTGAAAAAGGAGCTCATCATACATAAAATCAATCCACATCTATGTCTCTTGATCTCCAAGATATCTGCAATACTCCCAAATTGTCTCACTAATGTCTGATGATATGAAAAAAAACTCAAAGGAGTCATTTTTTCTATTTGGAAATGTATGATTGAAATGTGAGTTGTGATGAAGTATTCAATCCTTCTTGGAAAGCACTAAATTTCAATGGTCCTAGTATTTCTGTTGGATTTGAAGACAGAGTAATTCCATTTCTATGTCTGGATGTGGAAGTGGATGCAAATGTGCAAGACAGCTGCTTTTGCCAATTACAAACAAAAACTTACATCTCAATCCTTCTTGGTTCAATCCCATCAGCTGGAGTAGGGATAAATATTAAATGTGCTTCTGCTTGTATTCTAACATTATTTATCCTTCCCACAAGCATTTTGGAAAATTGGAATAAGATTCTCAATCAGAATCAATGTTTCCACCAGGAGCCCCATTGGAACCCAATTGTTGAGTCCCAAGCTGTTGACCGTCTGCACAGAATTGTTCAAAATAAACATTTTCAAGTATTACACCTCATTACCCCAGACACAATTAAAAAAAAAATGGGAAGTTTTTTCTTTTCAACACAAGTTTTAAACTTTATTGATTGACTCATTGTGGAAACACATGGATTACATAGGTGCAAAGGTGTAAGGAGCAGCTGGTACAGTAAGTGTTTTGATCATGAGTTCCTTGATACTTTCATGTATCTCATGATTCTTTTTGATATATCATGTCAAACATTTTAGGTACAACTGATTGGAGGCCGTTATTACAAGCATTCTTGAACTGAACTCATTGGTAAAAATCAAGATTTATATCAAGGTAGAAATTTTTTATAGACTAAGGACTTGTGGAAATTTATGGTTGATCATGTCTGTAATGATCTTGGTGTTTGTGATTTTAAGGCTATCCCTTGTTGCAGCTGTCAATGTGGCCAACCAAGAAGGGCTTTACACTTGGAGTGCTTTATTTCCTGGTATATGTGGATTCTCTTCATATTTAGTGCAATCTTCTCTGATAATGAAGTGTGTTTGTTTTCTGCTTTTTCAAATTCTTGCACCACTTAAATTTGATGGTCTATACCTTTGACCAGGTTTGAAAAGGGATGTGACCTCCATTAAAGTTTTGTTTGGTGATTCTGTTTCACCTGGCCAAGTTAAACTTCATTGGTGTCATAGCATATGGCTGGGGCATTGAACTGCGCTGCCAGCTCAAAATAAAATTTTCATCCCACCACTTATTCCTTGTTTTGGAAAGCTCTAATTTATTTTGAATAAATTTAGTGGCCCTTCATCAATTCAGAATGCTATCAGCAAAACTTCACTCACTCTTTTCCTTGTCTTGAGAGCATGTGCCTTGGCTCACCAGATCTTTGCACCAGCTTCCATTGAGAATTCAGGTGTGAAAAATACCTTTCAAAAATAACTGACACAATGCATGAGTAGCATGATTTGGCAACCACAGGTAACTATTACATTCCCAAAAATGCAGGGCCATTTCAATTATACTGAAAAACAGCAGGTCCATGAGCTGGTTGAATGGATTCTTCCATGATCTTTTCCAATCCAATGTGAAAAATGTTCACCCAATCTCCTTGATTTGGGTTTGGACCCAACTTTTTTATTCTTTTGTTTTGTTATTGATTTTTTGAGGCCCTGTTGGGGTAGGCTGAATTAAAATGTGACTCTTTGATCACTGAGCTTCAATTTCCCTCTCATCTTTTATTGGTGTTGCAGGGAGTTTTTGGAGGTCAGTTCCTTCCACATCCATAAGAAGCCTGGAATTTTTAGGGAAAATTGTCTTCATGATTTAACTTCCATCTGGAAGCTCTCCTCCAAGTTCCTTCATCCTCTCTTATTGGGTTTGAAGTTTGGCTGATTGAGCTTCTTTCCTGCAAATTCCTTGATTTTGATGTGCCTTAGAGTCTGAAGAATAATCCTCAACCTCTACTGGGTCCAATAAAATTAGTGAAATCACAGTCAATTGTTTTTTCCAACAACAAGTCATACACTACAAAGAAAATTTCCCTGATCATCAGATCAATCTCATCTTGAATTTGAATAATTTGTGTTGATTTTTCTACAAGCAAAAATCATAATTAGAAAGTGAGATAATGCTCAATATTATTTTGAAACCAATAGCTCACTTTGATTTCTTTCAGAAGGAATTGCTTCTCCTTGTGCTTGTGTTGCGAAGTTTGAATGATGGGTCTCATTTGCATGAGTAGGATCTTGCAATGTCACAGCTCCAGCAGCACATGGGGTTGAGAACGGTGTGGTTCTCCATTCAGGGGCTCTTCCGGTGAATATATGCTGAGGAATACCTGGGGGGAATTGTTCACTTGCACTTGCAGTAAATGGCAATTATTTGCATGTTCTTCCTGGGATTGGTGATTGAATTCTTCCTGGGGGTTTTATATGGACTTTAGCATCTTGAGCCCTAGAAATTTTTTCCTCAAGTGAGGCCACATCTATTCACCAATTCACAATCAATTAATTGGATAATATTTCTTCCTGTGATTATTTTTTTTCCTCTGAGGCCTGGAGACTGTATTACTCTCCTCTGGCTTGAATCCTGTGCTAATGCACCCACACTGTATATGGAGTATAATTGTGCAAATTCCACAGATATATCTGTTTTTATCCTGATATTTAGCTCTTGACCACATGCTTGAACATTGAAAACCCTCACCTGGGCTAATTTCTCTTTGCTTTTATTTGTCCATCCTTGCAACGGGATATGATAATTCTTCTTCTAAAACACGGTCTATTAATTAGATTCATTGTGGTCTAGCTTATGCCATATGAAAGTGCATGGTAAAAAAATACCTTCTCCACTTTCTTCCAGATGTTCAAAAACGCCTTTCTTGGGAATCCTGAGGAAATCATGTAATTCAATAGACCCAAAATATTTTAATTGATGATTCTTTGAAGAACCTCATTTTATGAATATTTACCATCATTTTCCTGGGAGGAAACATCCTTATGTTGAGTTGGAAATGCATTTTCTGCAAGTCTCTTGGGTCTCAATTGAGATCCAGATTGTATAGGAGGATTTTTTATAGGAGGTGCTGATATCCTTCAATGGTGGCCAACATTATCTTTCTTATTCCATGATGGCTGATTGCTGCTTCGCCCTAAAAAAAGAAAAAATGCTACCAATAAGGTTGTTTTCCTCTTTCTAGAATGAAAATCAAACTTATAAATTTCTTCCAAAGTCCCATTTGAATTTCTCTATCAAATTCTTGAAGCCTCATAGACATTCTCTTTGATATCTCCCCAGAAGCAGCTTTAGATTATTCTGTCAGCAGCCAATTTTTCATTGAATAAACATGTAATTCACCATTCACCTTCCAATTTTCTGGTGGCTGGGCTTTTTTTCCCGTTTTTAATTGCTCTGGGTATTCTTGTTCTCAAATTCTAAAATAAATTTTTATCACCACTGGGCTTTCTGGAAACATTATTAATGCAGAGCTAGAATTTGTACCATCCAATTGAAATTGAGCCCAACTCTCAAACCCTTCCATATTTCCCAGTTCTCCAGCCATATTCCTTGAATCTTCCTGTGATTTAGATGCACCATCATGCAAATTTGAAATTTTTCTCATTTTGTCTGTGTTAAAATACGTACGCACTTACGCGGGTGCTACGTATAAGTGTAATCCAAATGGGATGCACAAATGGGCCTCTAAGGCCCATTGGACACACACACGGACCATACGGGCCCATGTGGATGTCACGGATTTGGGGAAACTGGCCTCAAAATGCGTGAAATAGGCCTATTGGTACACGGGCCCTAACGGGCCCGGTGGGGTATATGGGCAGATACAGCCAGATGGGCTTGTATGGGCATAATTGGGCCCAAGGTTTATTTTGGACATACTTGGCCAGACGGACTGGCCCGCCAAAGTATGTTTTTCTCAGTTTTCGGGCTTGGGGCGGCCCATTGGGGCCGCCGCCAGTGTCGCGGCCCACCCGGGGCCGCTGCCCGCGCCGCGGCCCGTTCGGGGCCGCCTGTGTTCCTTGGCACGGCCCACGCGGGGCCCGACGGCCCGCGCGGGGCTGTTGCGCGGCCGAGGGATCCCGCGCGGTGCGATGCCGAGCGGGCCCGGCTGGTCGCGCCCGGCGACCAGCGCCGCGGAGCCGGGGCTCGCGGCCCCGGCTCGCTCCCCCTCCCCTCGCTCGCCGTTGCAAGGGGGATGGGGGCGGGCTGGCTGGGTTGAACCAGCCAGCGACCGGCCGCGACATCGCGGTCGGTCAGGGCAGGGGGGACCTGACCACCCCCTTGCCCAGGGAGGTGGCGGCGCCGGCCGCGGTAGTAGCGACCGGCAGGTGGGGGGGATTTGATCACCCTCACACCTAGCGAAGCGATGCAGAGGGAGCGAGGGGCGCTCTCCCCCCCCCTTTACCGAGGGGGAGGAGCGTTGGGCTGAGGGGACCTGATCACCCCCAGCCCAGTCCTTTTCCTAATGACGACGCCCTGGGGGTATCGACCCCCAGGGCCCCTGGTGAGGGGATTTGACCGCCCCCACCAGGGATTTGAGAGAAGAAGGGGGGGGGGCGGCATGTCCGCCGGTTACACCCCCCCCTAGTGAGGTTGAAACCGGACCCAGGTGAGTCCTGGGTCCCACCTGGCCCATTTGAGGGGCCAGGGGCTGGATGCATGAGGCAACCAGCCCGTAAGTATGACAATGAGGTCATCAGGACCGGTTGTAACAGACAACCGGCCCAGGGGATTGAACAGCAAAGGGGCTGGTTCAGCCCCGTAACGGTGGAAACACCAGAATGGACCGGAATAGGCTGGTCGTAAGGGTTCAGGGACTGATGCCATGTGGGCTGATGTAGTCCAAATCAAGTAACAAGGCTTGTAGAGCCTGTAGAGCTCTTTTGGGGCGGAAAATTTGCCTTTTGGCTTGTTGTATCATGGGCTCACAATAGGCCAATCTTTTGTACTTAAGGAGCTCTTCTCCCTGCTGTTTTCCATCATTCATTCATCATCCAATCGAATTCATCCAACATATTGCCCCATTGTGAGAGCCCCATTAGCCATTATTGACACACAGTGTCCAGCATTTCTTTTGCTTTAAATACTGCTCATTTGCCTAAGCTAATTGCTGGCCATAATTATAACACATTATCAGTACCAACATCATCATTACTTCAAAGCCATCTAGACCTTTGTACCTTACTTTGGAGAACCTCAAAGACCTCAAGTTTTCCAAGAAGATGTCCTATATCCCTGATGTTAGCTCTACCAAAATAGTTCTGAATAGTCAGAACTATAATGCTTGGGCTGTCCTTATGGATAGTGAGCTGGATAACATCTGCTGTGGGGAAATTATGGATGCAGATGACACTCTGATCAGTTCAGAAGTGGAGAAGAAGTCTTACCATCTGATCCTTAGGCATCTTGATGAGAATCATGTGACATGGGTTGCTGATACTCTTAGGGAAGATGAGAGGAGGAGGGGCAGCATCCTTTGGAAGCTGCTTAAGTCCAAGTATGCTGGTGATTCTGTTCACCAGAAGGGTATAGCCTTTAATAAACTGTTCAAGTTACAATATTCGAATTGTAAACAGTTTGTGGCAGAGGCTAGGTCTAGTATAGCCAAGTTCAAGTCATCTGGACTTAACATGGATCCAGAGTGTTTGTCACTCTTAATCCTTCAAAAGCTGCCAAAAGAGTTTGATTCCTTAGTCAGAATCATTTCTCAATTGGATCCTCTTCCTGGGGAGGAGGATGTGCTTAAAAGGATTGAAAAGGATGACCTTCAATTCAAGATGAAGGGGGGTTCTGGAACAGCCCTAGTTGGAAAGACTGGAAAATCTCGCAAGAAGGCGAAAAAGGATTTGTCCAAGGTCTTATGTTACAATTGTCAGAATAAGGGTCACTATGCTAAGGACTGCAAGGAGGCCAAGAAAAGGAAGAAGTCCGAAGGGGATGACAAGGAGGTCAATCTCACAACTGAAAACGTTGCAATGGTGGCGTTGGATGCTCCAATTGAAGAGGCTGTTGTGGAAGAAGGTCCCAACAAGAAGGCCAAAATCGATGAGGATCAAGAAATGGACTTGATTGATTATGAAGTGAGTAATCTTAACCTCAAAGATAAGAACTTATCAGTGACTGATAAAGCTTCTTTCCTACTAGGAGGATTGAAGGAGGATGTTCTTGTTTTGATCGATTCTGGTTGTACAGATCACATGTTTTTTGAACCAAATTTATTTTCAAATCTTAGTGATTATGATGGGGTTGTAAATATTGGTCAGAAAGGCAGAACAATTCAGATTAAAGGAATTGGAAAAGTTATTCTTGCAAATCAACTGGGTTTCCAAATTACTTTTGATAAAGTGTTCTATGTACCAGAGTTGCCTTACAACCTTGTGTCTCTTGGGGTGTTATGGAAAAAAGGTTTCCAAATTCGTTATCTTAAAGGAGATAGGTTTGTTATTGATATGAATGGGAGAACTGTTCTTAGTGGACAAGTTCGGAATAAGCTTCTGTGTGCAAGCTTGTTCAAATTCTCAGCTCTGAGCACTGTTTCTCACAATAGAAGTGGCCATAAGGTAAAGGACAGCAACTGTGAGAGTTGTACCTTGGGGGCCAAGACTAGAAATGTGTTCTCTAAGAGTAGAGATCACACAGATGTTCCTAGAGAGGAATTTTCCATTGATTTGGGAGGGCCATTCACTCCAGAGTCCCTTGGTGGGGCAAGATACTTCATCAATTTAGTTGATACTGCAACTAATTATGTTTGGGTTAAACCGATTCGATCTAAGGATCAGACCACAGAGGAGGTTTCTGTAATCTTCAAAGTCTGGAAACAGAATGGTCTGATGAAGGAGATCAAGAGGGTTATTACCGATGGAGGGGGTGAATTCGTGAGTAAAGAGTTTGGGAGGCTGTTGAAAGATTATGGTATCATTCATATAGTCACTACTGCAAGTACTCCACAAAATAATGGAATAGTTGAGAGAATGAATAGGACTTTACTGGACAAAGTCAGAACTATTATGTCTCAATCTGGTCTGCCAAAGTTCTTATGGGCTGAGTTGATGTGCACGGTGTGTCTGTTGCACAACATTGTAAGTGTTAATGGGAAGTGTCCCCATTATCAGTTTTGGAAGTTGTACCCCAAAACATCACACCTAAGAACAATTGGTTGCTTGGTGTATTATAGTGTCCACCATAATGAAATGGTCGGAAAATTAGACCCTAGAGCCAGAACAGGGGCACTTGTAGGCTATGATTTAATAAGTAAATCTTATAGGATCTATTGTCCAGGGACAAGAAAGGTTATCCGTAGCAGGGATGTAAAATTCGACGAAAGTACCTTTCCACTCAAAAGGAGTGAAGATGTTGTTGTGATTAAGCCAAAACAAGAAATAGAATTAGCACCTATTTCACCAGCAAAAGCTGTGGAACATGTGGTTCCAGAAGATGAAGAGGTGGCAGACGTGCCACAAGAGGGTTCAGTACCCGCTTCAGGTGATTCTGTGGAATCAGAACCTGATGAGCCTCCACCTCCGGTTAGAAGGAGTGGTAGGGTTAGAGTACCGGTTGACAGGTACGGGGAGTGGAGATCCCATTATGCTGCCGCAGGATATGAGGAAGATACATTTCAGGAACAGTGTATGCTCAATGAAGTCCTGGAGTTGAGTTCAGAAATGGGTAACAGGGTTAACCCAAATAGCTTTGGCCAAGCTATGAATTCTGATGAGAGAGCCAACTGGAAGAGTGCTATTTTTGAGGAATTTGATTCTCTAGAGAATAATAGTGTCTTTGAAGTGGTTAAGCGGGATTCTGTTCCAAAAGGAAAGACCATTGTGGGGTCTCGATTGGTGTTAAACAAGAAGTTTGACACAAACGGAGTTTTGAAAAGGTTCAAGGCTAGATGTGTTGCACAGGGCTTCAAGCAGAGAGAGGGTATTGATTACCAAGAAACTTTCTCACCAACTGGAAGGCTGTCCACCTTCAGGTACATCATTGCTCTGGCAGTGGAGTTGGGTGAAGAAATCAGACAAGCTGATTTTGTAACAGCATACTTGAATGCAAAACTTGGAGAGGAGGAGACTGTTTATATGTCGATTCCTGATGGTTTTCGTGAATGGTTAGTAGAGACTAAACCAGAAACCATGAAGAAAATCTGTGTTAGAACTTTTCTTTCGGCAGATAAAGGGGAATATGTCCTCAAGCTGTGTAGATCCCTGTATGGATTGAAGCAAGCAGCTAGGTCATGGTATAACACCATGAGTGAGAAACTGATAGAGATTGGTTTTAAGACGTCTGAGGCCGATCCTTGCCTTTTTGTGAGGAAGGATGCAATTTTGTTTGTATGGGTCGATGACATTATCATTATTGGTGATGGTAAAGAGAGAGTCATGGAGACACTCAAAAAGGAATTCAAGATAAAAGATCTTGGTCTGGCGCAACAGGTGCTTGGAATGAAAGTCAGCAAGAGCAAGAATGGTATTAAGTTAGACCAGAACCATTATGTGGCAGCTCTTCTTAAGCAATACGGCTTAGAGGATGCAAAGGAGTTTGGTACTCCTATGCAGTCAAACATTCGTTTAGAGAAGTCTACAGATGAGGAGTATCTGGAGTTTGTTCAATCAGGGAATGACTACAGGTCAGCTGTCGGATCGCTTAATTATTTGGGGCAGTGTACAAGGCCCGATATTGCGTTTGCAATTGGGGTCTTGTTGCAACACTTAGAGAAGCCAAGCATGAGGCATTGGTCAGCGTTTAAGAGAGTTATGAGGTATCTTAAAGGAACACACAGTCTGGGACTGTTGTTTACAAAGTCAGCAAACTTTGATTTGGTTGGTTATTCCAATGCAAGTTGGGCAGATGGTAACACTAGGGAATCAACAAGTGGTTTTGTATTCTTTTTAGGTAAGAATCTGGTGTCATGGATGTCCAAGAAGGTGTCGGCAATAAGTCTTTCATCAACAGAGGCTGAGTATAGAGCTTACTTAGCAGCTTCACAGGAAGCAAAATGGTTGAGAAAAGTCTTAGAGGACACACATAAACCACAAGGGTTTGCATTGTTGTATTCCGATAACCAGAGTGCCATTGCGTTGGCGCAAAACCAAGTGTTCCATTCAAGAACAAAACATATTGATGTCCACTATAACTATATTC
Organism: Puccinia polysora; assembly: GCA_025617555.3. Taxonomy (NCBI): domain Eukaryota; kingdom Fungi; phylum Basidiomycota; class Pucciniomycetes; order Pucciniales; family Pucciniaceae; genus Puccinia; species Puccinia polysora. The sequence goes on from CM062640.1 coordinate 29,525,416, forward strand.
GCGATGCAGTTAACTGCAAAGAGATTGTGTTGAGGTACATGCCCACTGGAGCAATGATTGCGGATATCTTGACTAAGGCATTAGACAGAAACAAGCATCAAGGCTTTGTGACTAATATGCGGATGTCACCCCTTTTGGATTAAGGGGGTGTGTTAAAATACGTACGCACTTACGCGGGTGCTACGTATAAGTGTAATCCAAATGGGATGCACAAATGGGCCTCTAAGGCCCATTGGACACACACACGGACCATACGGGCCCATGTGGATGTCACGGATTTGGGGAAACTGGCCTCAAAATGCGTGAAATAGGCCTATTGGTACACGGGCCCTAACGGGCCCGGTGGGGTATATGGGCAGATACAGCCAGATGGGCTTGTATGGGCATAATTGGGCCCAAGGTTTATTTTGGACATACTTGGCCAGACGGACTGGCCCGCCAAAGTATGTTTTTCTCAGTTTTCGGGCTTGGGGCGGCCCATTGGGGCCGCCGCCAGTGTCGCGGCCCACCCGGGGCCGCTGCCCGCGCCGCGGCCCGTTCGGGGCCGCCTGTGTTCCTTGGCACGGCCCACGCGGGGCCCGACGGCCCGCGCGGGGCTGTTGCGCGGCCGAGGGATCCCGCGCGGTGCGATGCCGAGCGGGCCCGGCTGGTCGCGCCCGGCGACCAGCGCCGCGGAGCCGGGGCTCGCGGCCCCGGCTCGCTCCCCCTCCCCTCGCTCGCCGTTGCAAGGGGGATGGGGGCGGGCTGGCTGGGTTGAACCAGCCAGCGACCGGCCGCGACATCGCGGTCGGTCAGGGCAGGGGGGACCTGACCACCCCCTTGCCCAGGGAGGTGGCGGCGCCGGCCGCGGTAGTAGCGACCGGCAGGTGGGGGGGATTTGATCACCCTCACACCTAGCGAAGCGATGCAGAGGGAGCGAGGGGCGCTCTCCCCCCCCCTTTACCGAGGGGGAGGAGCGTTGGGCTGAGGGGACCTGATCACCCCCAGCCCAGTCCTTTTCCTAATGACGACGCCCTGGGGGTATCGACCCCCAGGGCCCCTGGTGAGGGGATTTGACCGCCCCCACCAGGGATTTGAGAGAAGAAGGGGGGGGGCGGCATGTCCGCCGGTTACACCCCCCCCTAGTGAGGTTGAAACCGGACCCAGGTGAGTCCTGGGTCCCACCTGGCCCATTTGAGGGGCCAGGGGCTGGATGCATGAGGCAACCAGCCCGTAAGTATGACAATGAGGTCATCAGGACCGGTTGTAACAGACAACCGGCCCAGGGGATTGAACAGCAAAGGGGCTGGTTCAGCCCCGTAACGGTGGAAACACCAGAATGGACCGGAATAGGCTGGTCGTAAGGGTTCAGGGACTGATGCCATGTGGGCTGATGTAGTCCAAATCAAGTAACAAGGCTTGTAGAGCCTGTAGAGCTCTTTTGGGGCGGAAAATTTGCCTTTTGGCTTGTTGTATCATGGGCTCACAATAGGCCAATCTTTTGTACTTAAGGAGCTCTTCTCCCTGCTGTTTTCCATCATTCATTCATCATCCAATCGAATTCATCCAACATATTGCCCCATTGTGAGAGCCCCATTAGCCATTATTGACACACAGTGTCCAGCATTTCTTTTGCTTTAAATACTGCTCATTTGCCTAAGCTAATTGCTGGCCATAATTATAACAGTCTGATTATGGGCTTATCACTTAGGCATGGATTTCAAAATAAAAAACTATTACTGTTTTCAGGAATCATATCAATTCATTGAATACTTCCAAAATTTTGTGGATTTTCATAAATTGTTTCCCAACCTTCTCCATCACAGAGCATTAAGATAATTTTCTCAAATACTTTTCCACTGTAAGATTTTTGATGATCCCAGAAATTGTGTGATTGTGGTGAATAACTGGCGCATTCTAAAATGGTCATGAATAAGTGATTGTGCCTATAGACATAATTTTCAAAATACCACGGTACTCATCTGGGAATTCAATCTTCCATGCCAAAAATCCAAATTTTCTTGCACTGGTTGAAACAGCTGCATCCTGATTGATTCTTCTGACTCACTTCTGCTGGATGAATCTCTCCAACCCAAACCTGAACTCTCCAGGAAACCAGGGATAATTCACCAGGGCTTCTATCATGCAATTCAGCAACTGGGGTCCTTAATGATCTCTCCACAATTGAGCTTGTTTATCTCTGATCAGTCTTATCCTTTTTTTTCCCAGAAATTTACTTCTTAGGGCCTGACCCTATATTTAATGTTAAAAAGAATTTCCAATTATATTTTTTCAGTGTGTTACATTCCTGAAATAAATTTCAATCTGTGTCACCACCTGATGGATGGAAAGGGTGTGTTTTGAGCTGTGGAATAAAATTTTCATTTCTATAATTTCAACTCAATGTTCAAGATCAAAAACACCTATGAAATCAATATGCCCACCTAGAATCTGTGTCAGAGAGCATCCACATATTGTATCCGTGAGCTTGATTCACCAATTGAACCAGCAGCTTCAAGTGTCTAATTTCTTTTCTTTTTGCCCCCTGATAGTGTTTCTGAAGATTGTGGTGGGTTCCTTTCCATTCCTAATTGAAAAATTTTGATAAGTCAAATCAAAATTTCTGCCAAAGGTTAGAAGTCACAAATAATTTCCACATACCTGTTTAAATTATTGTGGGTATGGTTTTTTTCAATGCCTCAGGTGTTAAAAATTCAGATGAAGCCACTATAAAAAAACATTTTTTAAACGTGAAGAATTCTAAGAACATTGTCCTGCTTCACTCACAAGTATTGCTACTCTCTCTTCTTGATTCAAGCGGGTAACTAGTCTCTCTTTTCAAAGGAATTTTAACCAGTTATCAGCCATTTTGTTTGATCCAAGCAAATTTAGATACACCAATTTTCATCTTCCATATCCAAATTTTGTTCCAAGGCAATGCCCACAGAGGTCACTTCTGAGGCTTCCAACTGATTTTTATCTGCACCATGGGGTTCCATCTGCCTTTTTGAGGAGACAGAATTTCCAATAACCTCTTTTTTTTTCTGCATTGGAATATTAAATTTTCTCTCCTTGCTTCTGCTTCAGTTTGTCTTTGTGCATTTTTTCTTTCCTGTTCACAATGAGTCACATTTCCTAAAATTTGGAATCTGATAAATTTACAAGGAATTATTTCTGCTATCATTTTTGAATACATAACTTGACTTCCAGATGGAGCCACTGGGGACCTTGGAGTGCAGACTAGATCAAGAATGGATTATTACTTAATCCCACAAGCTTCTCTCACATAAATAGAAGAAAATATGACTTGTTGGATAAAAATTTCCTGCCTTTGTTAAACTCTTTTTGAAGCCCACAACCCAGTTGATTCTTTTTTTTGTTTTAGGCTGAAACTGGGACAGAACCTTTACAAACAAAATTTTCAAAATTTTTCTGTGATTAATTCATGCCATTTTCAACCAGTGAAAATTTGAACTGACCACTTTTCCTATCAGCTTTATCAATACTCCTTTCCAATTAACTCTGTTGAGTCTCAGTAGGCTTCCCCCCGTTTTTCCGCGGTCCCGCGCGCTCTCTCCTTCACCCCGGGGGCCTCACTCCGCAGCAACTTCAACACTCAGATGGTCTGGAGGATCTTTGGTCTTCATCTCTCTCCTCGTCATTCTTCCCCCTTCTATCTTTCCTCTTTATACCTTTTCCTTTTCTTCTTTTTCATTTTCTCATTCTACCCAGTCGTACTCTCTGTTAAAACTCAACGTCCACACAACCAATTCAACCTAACCTTACCAACCACTGATCTCTGCCTGGTAAGACCTCAATCTCTCAAGCTCTCACAATAAGACTCAATCTTATCCTCCAGCCATTTAGCCTACCTCCTCAACTTCTCCTCTCAGCCTGTCCTCTCTCAATACAAATTATCCTCACTGAATAATTTCTGCCCTCAACATACAATCACCAGCCAAGCTGTAGGATCTTCTTTACCCGTCTCTTTCTCTGAATCTCTGTTTCTATCAAATTCTACATTCTCATGTTTTCCTATTCTTTATACAGCTTATTCTGGTTCTGAGTCATATAGAAAACCAAACCAATCTTTTCAGTAATGATTGAACTGATTTTGGCAGACTGGATTGAGAAAAGTTTTCTAACGTTTTCAGGATTTTTGTTGGAAAAGGTGCTCCCCCCTCCTTGGTAAATGTTTCCCAACGTTACAAAGCATCGGGAACTTCTTCTTGTTTCCCAGGAGGATACTTTATTGTAAATTTGAACTCAGAGAGAAATTTGGCCCAACTTGCCTTTCTGCGTGTAAAGACTTTTGAGCTCATGAAATATTTCAAAGAATTGTGATCAGTTAAGACCTCAAAAGGTTCCACAAGGCTCAAAAGGTAGGAAAACCATTTTTTCACGCAAAAAACAATTGCAAGAAGTTCCTTGTCATGAATCTCATAATTAAGCTCTGCAGGAAGCAATTTATGACACTTTAAATCTACAGGATGAAAAATAGAAGAAGAGGAGGAAAACTGCAAGATTATTCCTGCAATCACATAGTTGCTTGCATCTGTTTTGATGATAGTGCCAACTAGGTTGTTTAATTGAGCAAGTATTGGAGCAGTAGTAAAGGCTTTGTTCAGAGCTTCAAACTCCAAAGCAGCTTTTCCTTTGAAAACAAAATGAGTGTCTTTTTGAAAAAGGTTAGTGAGGTTTACGTTTTTCTTGTCATGATGCTCAATAAACCTCCTGTAAAAATTACTGAAACAAAGGAAAAATTGAAGGGATTTAACAGAAAAAGGTGGGGGCCAGTCCAACATGCGTTGGCTTTTGCCTGGATCAATCAATAGGCCTTGCTGCAAGACTATGACACCTAAGAATTGAAGAGAAGGAGTATGAAATTTGCACTTAGAGGCTTTTTCAAACAGGTCATTATTGCAAAGTTGCTGCAGCACTTCTTGCACATGTGCGATGTGATCCTCATGAGTTTTAAAGTAGACTAGTATATTTTCAAGATACACCACAAGATATTTCTCTAAAAGTTCAGATAAAATGTCATTGACAAAATGTTGAAAAGTGGAAGCAGCATTGCACAGGCCAAAGGGCATGATGGTATACTCATAACTGCCAAACCATGTTCTCATTGCATTCCAATACTCATGGCCTTTTGCAATGCAAACTAGGTTACAGGCGCATCAAAGGTCTAACTTTGAGAAATAAGCAGCTCCATGAAAGAGAGTGAGGAGGTGCAACATAGGCAGTACTGGGTAGGCATTCTTCTGGGTTACCTGGTTCAGTTTCCTATAGTCAACACAAAGGCAAAGTCCACCATCTTTCTTCGGAACAAATAAGAGGGGTGAACCAGTTTTGAAATTGCTTGGTTGAAGAAATCCTTTCAATACATTTTCTGCAATGTATTCTTGAAGTGGGGTTGATTCCTGCTTTGAGAAAGATTTGACTGGTCTGGGTGCCAGTTGTGGGCCAGTAAGTTTGATATTATGATTTCAAGAAAGGAATGGAGGAATTTTATCTGCCTTTAAAGCTGAAAAGAAATCAGCAAAGTCATGATAAACAGAAGGTAAAGAATCTTTAATGATTTCTAAATATTCAATCTTGTCATCTTTGAGCACGCGATTGCAAGTGCTTGAATGATGCGAGAGGATTAGGGAGCTCAAAATACACTGTTTGGTTGGTGCCTGTTTCTCTTTGAAGAAACAAGGAAGAAGTCAGTGGTACAAATAAGCAATAACTCCTAAATCTGAAGAGGGAACTTGGGAATGAAGGTCAGGATATTGCAAATCTCCTGGCCAAAAAGTGTCATCCAACTCAATGAAAGTGTTGGGTAGGATTTTTAATTCCTTTTTGACAGAGGGGTTAGTCTCCTAAGGTTGCAAGGTTTGAAGGTTAATTACTCCTTCTTGCCAATTCACATCCGGATTCCAGTGGATTGGGAAATCATGGCCTAGAATGGTATCATCCATTCTGGGGATATCCAAGACAAATAAATCCCATTCAAATCTGGGGAAATTGGAAAATGCAAAGGTCCATTTTTCCTTTTGAAAAACACAATGAGAAGGCTCAGTCACACAACTTACTAAATAGATATGAAAATTATCTATCTTGGAACACGTCAGGTTTTTGGAAGTGGAAAAAGATTCACTTTTAAAAGAAACATTAGGTCCAGAATTGAGTAAAACTTGATCAGGAGAGTTGTTGGAATGGAAAAGGACAAATATTGAACTTGGAGCACCTAGTGTCTTGCAAGTTCAAAGATTGACTCACTGTAATTTAGATAATGTGTAGCCTTCCTTGCAATCTTCAGGAAAACTAAAAGCTAATTTTTTGACTTTTTAGCCACTTCATGCACTAGCTTCTTGCCAAAAATATTGACATCATGTTTCCCTCCACAATACATAAATAACCCATTCTTTTCCTTCCTTAACCTTTGCTCATTCCAGAGCATCCCAGTTTCTTTATCCAGGAAGTTCATAGTTTTGGGAAAGGAATTTCCTTTTGTGTTGGAGTGCAAGGTTGGATTTGGTCTGGATTGCTTTGGGTTCTTCAAAGATTTTTTTGAGGATTTTTCCATCTTTGGAGTGAAATTTGACAGTCCATGGCTGTTTTGTCAAGAGAGGTTCTTGTTGTGATAACCATTATCAAGCTCAATCACCCAGTGGATTGGCTGTTGAAGGGAGGTTGTCTTATTTCCCCCAAATGCAAGTTATTTGATTAGGCGTGCGGGTAAACCTTTTCAAAAATGAAATGAAGGGGCTGCCTTGTTCCATTGTGTCATCCTGTTACTTAGCACAGAGCAACCTGACAAAGCAACAACAATAATAATATTAACAAAAATAAAAAGAAAAAAAAATAAATAAATAAATAAAATTATTATAAAATAAAGGAGTAGGAAATCCATAAATATTAATGCAGAAATGGATTTCCCACCCAAAATAAGGTAGGGTCACTCACTGACCCCACCCTTAAATTCTTACTCCTTATATTTTTGAATTAATTTAAAAGAAAATAGTAAATGACCACAGCACCAATATGGCACCTCTTGGCCATTTTAATATTTCACATGATATGTCATGTATAGGTTTCACACCTAAATTTCAGTCAAAATCCAGGTGTTGTGTGTATTTTAGGAGTTACACGGGGAATTGTGTTCTGTCACAATTCCCGCATGCAGCCACGCGTCCCTACAGCGCTGGACTCCCGCGCGCCCAAACTCCCGCACGCAGCCCCGCGTCCCTACAGCGCTGGACTCCCGCGCGCCCAAACTCCCGCGCGCAGCCCCGCGTCCCTACAGCGCTGAACTCCCGCGAAACCAAACTCCCGCGCGCAGTTGATCCCTCCCGCGTGCAAGTAATCCCGTGAACTAGTCACGCGCGCAGCGGATCAGTCCCCCGCGCGCATCTGAATGGACTGATCCCTGCACCTAGCCTGCAGTGATCAGTCTGACAGCCAGGTACCGCTCAGAGGAGCTAAAACATAGTAGGATCTACACTAAATATGTAAAGCTACCACACAAGCATATATCGTAGTTTAAAAACCTTAAAAGTCAATTAAAATTAGTTATTAACTAATTTTTAGTATTTTTTACTAATTAAATAAAGATCCAGACTCACCACATCATGAGCTGTTCAGAACCTTCAAAGACCACAAAACTACACAAGGAGTGGTCGTAAAAATTATTAAAAATTACATGAAGGATCAGCAGAGGATGGAGAATCAATAAACATCCACGTCTGCTCACTTTTGACCAGTACTTACAGTACAAATTGAGGATCAGTGAAGGATCAGCAAAATGACTAATCTATTGATTAACAGATCCTGCAGCTAAAAAGGAGCTGTTCCTTGACAGATCTAAGGCCAGCAGGCTAAAAGCACTTTGAGGACGTGCCAATCCTGCCCTGAATTTACCCCTAGCCTCGGCCCATCGCTAATACCCCTTCTAGAGGCCCTCAAGCACCCAAAAAGGAATATTTAAACAGGCTCTTTTTGCCCTTTTGTTCCAAGAATCCATCAGTTACCAGAAATATTATTATTATCAATCAGACATTGTGTCATTGTTAGTCAAGTGCTTATCAAGAAGAAAGCAAGTGATTTATGATCTAGTCTGAAGTATTATTATTATTATTTTCTGAATAACTATCAACAACCAGAAGTTTGAACCAGCCACCAACCCCATCTGTTCTAAAGCTTCTTACCTGAATCTTTGCAGGATTTCTGTGGATTACTTCCCAAGTAAGTTGTTCCCTTCCTGCTCTGGGTTTGTGTGCTGTTTTGCCCGCCCAAATTAGTGGATAAGGCCTTAGAAGGAACCCATCTTCATTCCAGGTTTATAAACTGCCTAAGGAGGCCCCTTGAGGAGAGGTTTACAAGTCTGTAAAGACCCCCAGTAGTATATTACTGTGGCCCCTCTTTTTATATTATATTTAACATATTTATAACCAAACCAATTAAACCTTGCACTTGCTCTTACCATACTATTATTGGAGCTTTAAAGTGTTTATTCTTTGGAATATTATTGCTCCAAATTCTTTTATCACTCTCTGTAGCTAAAGGAGGACTGCAAGGTTCCTGGTATCAGAGAGCTGACAACTGGGGGTCTGGCCGTGAATTATCCTTAATAATTAATTGTTTAATTAATTATCTCCTGGACCAGTTATTTATATTTAAAAAATTATATATAAGTAGAAATACTTATTATTTTTCTTTATCTTTTGATTTATCCAGTGGATTTAAAAACCAACGGAGAATTGATCAATTATGATTTGAATCTTCTTAAACAGAAAAAAGAATAAAAATTACGTAAATTTGTGCCTGTTGTTATAACTCCTGAACAAGAACAAGAGAGACTTCTTCATTATAGACAACAAATCTTAAAAGAAAAGGAACAAGAGTTAGAAAGAATTATTAATTTTAACTCCTTGTTAAGACAGCACAAAGAGTGGAAAATCTATCAAAGAAAGCTTTCTGCTTTTAAGAGACGGTATCCAAATTATAAAAGTGAGCTTCAATCTCCTTTTTATTATTTTTTTTTTTATAAAAAAAAAATCATAAAAAACTCGAAAATTATAAAAACATTATTATAAAAATAAATAAATATATAACTTATATTTTTTTATTTTATCCTTTCTAGTGGACTTTGTTTTTGTTGATCTTCTTGACCAATACCTCTTAGAGGATGTCCCAGACTGTGGACCCTTGGACTTGTCCCAAGATTTGATTGGAACCCACTCAGATCCCATTGGAATACCCTCCAAGGACGGTCCTGACCTCAACAAGGACTTAGTACCTTTAAACCTTCATAAAAGTAAGTCATATATTTTTTTTAAAAAATATAAAAACCAAAACTACTCGAAAAAAATTATTTTTTTTTGATTTTTTTACAAAGTTTCGACAAAGACTTACATAATTTTTAACATGCATCAAAACAGACGCAACACCCGCGCCAGTGGACGCGCCCCGTCATATGGATCTTTGCCCGGGGGAACCCGCACGCGCAGGACACCAGTTGCGAACGCGATGCGGATCAAGCCAGTGATTGCTCCGATCCGAGCAACAATGATGATGACCGCGGCCGCCGACTCGACCAACTCACCGTTGGAGAGCCGTCCCTTGTCCAACGTGATATCCCAGGAGGATACCGTTCCACCTACGCCACCCCAGCCAGACTCCTCCAAGGAGGACAAAATAAAGGTATTGGTGAAAGAACACGTGGGTCATTGGGAACTGTTCAAACAGGCTCAGACCCAGGAAGACCAGAAAGGTATGAGAAAAGCCATATCTTTGGCAAAGAAGACTCAAATAACCCTCCAAAAATTGATTCCCAAGAAAGAAGTAGAAGGCTACGTGCAGAATTGGAATCCTTGGGACCAATTAGTTTCCTTAAGAGGAAACAACAACAACAGGAAGAAGATATCTCTAGCCCATCAGAAATTAAAGAATCCCAAAGAGTGGAACAATATAATATCTTTGGCAAGAAAATGGAAGAAAGTGTACCAAAATTAGATGTAGAAACTTTCAACTTGTTTTCCATAAATGTTTCTCATAACTTTGATATCATTAGCAAATGTTTTGACAAAGTATATGAGCAATTGGATAAAGTAAATACCAATTTTGGTAAAGTCATGAAATCCCAATCCAACTTGGTCAAAATCAATGAGTTAGAAGTAAAAAAAATAAGAGACAGAATCAGCTTGAGTAAGGGAGAAATAATGAAGTACCTAGAAAACAATACTTCAGCTATCCAAGAAGAAATTCTTCTATCTATTGAACAAATCAAAGAAGGTATTAATAAGACAGACCACACTTCACCTACTCATATTATTAATAAAATTGATTCATTAAGTAACAAACTTGACCTGGAATTAGGTATGATTAAGAATGATCTCAGAGATCTAAAGGTAAACTTAACTCAACCCATTGCAGACTCTGATGAAATCAGACCTTCCAGGTACCACAGTACTCCCCAATTACCTTCTAGACCAAGAGCAACCAGGCATGAATCTTTCAGGCCTAGTCCCACTCCTGAAGTAGAACAAGCATTTAAATTACTTCCCCCTATCAATGAGTGGCCTAAATTCTCAGGAGAAGGAGAATACAATCATCTCAGTTTTATTAAGTTTATTGACTATACTCTGGCCTCTTATGAACTTCCTGATAACATAGCCGTAGTAAGACTACCTAGACTGTTTGAAGGAGTAGCCCTTGACTGGTTCATCAATAAGAGAGAAGAGGTAGGATCTTTGTTGTGGAATTTGTGGAAAGACTTGATTAAGGAACAATTTGGTACCAGAATTTGGAAAAGAAAAATGATGAATACTTTTGAGACTTCTTTGTTTGATACATCTAAGGACAAACCTCACAAATAGTGCCTTGACCAGAAGAGAAGAATAGACTGCTTCTACCCAAATGCTGATAAAGAAGAAGTCTATGAAAGACTCCTCAACCTATGTCCAGGACAACTTAACCATAGCATAAGATGCAGAATGCCCATGAACTCTGACCTTTCTGCTCTCATAGGAGTATTGGAAGAAACTATTGACATGAATGGCTTAGAAAAAAGGGTTAACAAACCCAGAGAACCAACTACTAGGAATAAGGAAGAATATAATAACAAGAATAAAGAACCCCTCCCTACCAACTCAGAAGCCAAGAATACTTTAGTAACTAAAGAAAAGATATGTTGGAATTGTAACCAAACAGGGAATGTAAGACCTGACTTTCCTTTACCCAAGAGGAAGATTAATCTTATTGAAGGAGAAGAAGATGACACTAATCCTGACCCACAACTAGATGACACTGATGGTTTCATCTCTGAGTGTGACTTAATGATCACTAATCCCATTAATGTCATCAAAGGTAACATAGAATCTTCCCTGGATATTAACCCTGTTAGTGAAGATGGCAATTTGCCTCAAAAATGGACACCCAACATGAAAATCCAAAATTTTTCTGAAGCCAAGACCTTAACTCTTAAACCATCTATTGGAAAAGGTTAAACTGGTGGTAAAACTTGTTTTGCTACTGGCTTGATACAAGGTTCTCCCGTAAAATTACTTCTAGACGGTGGAGCCTTCTGCTCCTGTGTCGGAACTGACTATTTAGATAAACAGGATTCTAACTGGAATAAAAACTTACTACCAGTACCTCAAGCTAAGTTCAGCAGCTGTAACTCACCCCTTAATGCTATTGGAGTATGGCAAACAGAAATCATACTTCCCCACTCCAAAGGATCAATCAAGATAAAGATTGAATTTGTAGTACTTCAAAATGGAGTATGTGATTATTTTATTGTAGGAAATGATTCTCTTTGCCTGTACGGGATAGATGTCTTCCAGAGTAAAGGGAGATATTTCACTATAGGAGGAGATTGGAACAAGAAGTTCCAAATATGTCATGTCAATTCTAAAGCTACTGATTCCACTTATGAGAGACACTTAGAGACTTTTAACCAGGAATACTTTTCCCAAGCCGCCCTGAATTCCCAGCTTAGTGAAGACCAGAAAATAGATATTCTCCAAGTATGATTTGAGAAACAGAATTCTTTTTGCACTAAAGACCATACCATTGGTAATATTAAAGGTCATGATATGGTCTTAACTTTGACTATTAAGCCTCCTTACCCTCCTAACCTCAGAAGACCAGCTTACCCTACTAGCCCAAAATCTAGGACTGCTCTAGAAGACCACATCCAAGAACTAGTGGACTTACAAGTCTTACGGAAAGTAGGGCATAATGAGCAAGTAGACGTAACTACACCTGTGATAATAGCCTGGAACAATGATAAGTCTAGGATGGTTGGAGACTTTAGAGTGCTCAACAACTACACCCAAGCTGACTATTATCATATCCCAAGGATTGACCATGCTCTACATAATCTTTCTAAAGCTAAGTTCATTACTACTATGGACATGTTGAAAGGCTTTCACCAAATACCTATCAGTCCTGATAGTAGGAAATTTATGAGAATCATATGTCATTTAGGCATATATGAGTATCTCAGAATGCCCTTTGGTATTAAAAATGCTCCTTCCCACTTCCAAATATTGATGGATACGGTCTTAGGAATGTTCATCAGGCAAGGTTGGATGATGGTATACATAGATGATGTTATCATTTATTTGGATGATTGGGATACTCACATGGATAAAGTAAGGCTAGTACTTAGAACCATCTCCACAGTAGGGTTAAAATTATCCATGAAAAAGTGCAACTTTGGATATGGAGAACTTAAAGCTCTAGGACATATTGTTTCTGGACTCACTTTAACTGCTGACCAAAGTAAGATAGCAGCAGTAATGAACAGACCAATGCCCCAGAACAAAACTGAACTCTTATCCTTTATAAGCTTCTGCAGCTACTACAGGAAGTACATACCTAAATTTTCTAACCTTACCAAGTGTTTATATGAGATCTGCAACAACAACACTTTGTTTGAAATGACTCATGAAAGATTGAAGAATTATGAGGAACTCAAAGTAGCTATGACTACTGCCCCAGTGTTGATACAACCAGATTATTCTAAACCTTTCAAACTTTACATAGATGCCAGCATGGAAGGATTAGGAGCTGCATTACACCAACAAGTAATGGAAGAGGATAAACCAGTAGAGAAACCTATACTCTTCATATCTAGACAAGTCAAAGATACTGAGAAGAGATATGGTGCCAGCCAAATGGAATGCCTTGCTCTAGTATGGGCATTAGAAAAACTCCACTATTATTTGGAAGGTACAAATTTTGTGGTGATCACTGATTGCAATGCTGTTAGAACTCTCATGAACATGAAAACTCCTAGCAGGCATATGTTAAGATGGCAGATAGCCATACAACAGTACAGAGGTCAGATGACTATAGTCCACCAAGCTGGAGTAAAACACCAGAGCACTGACAGTCTTAGCAGAAATGCTCTACCAAATGATACTAGCAATCCTGCTCATGACCCAGAAGATCATGATATATTTCCTATACTAAACCTTAACCTGTTTAATCTTGAAGCTCCAATTATAGGAATTCACATATGTGAACTAGATGAATCACTGTTCAGCTCCATCAGAGAAGAATAAAACTCCAACATGAAGACTTTGGTTAACATCATAGAAAGTGCTTCACCTCCATCTGAACTCATCAACAGTTTACCTGAAACCCTGCTGAAATCCTATAAAGAAGGAAGATTCACACTGTGGGATGGCCTATTATATTACCGGCATAAACACTCTAGTGTTATAGTCTTGACCAAAACAGAGCATATCAGACTTGTTTTAGCTGAATGTCATGATAATTGCTCTTTGGGTCACCTTTCTACTGATAGAACCCTAGATAAAGTAAAGCAGACTTCCTGGTGGATCAACTGGAGAGACTCCACTATCAAGTATGTTTCAAGTTGTGAAATCTGTCAGAAGTCCAACAGGACCACTGGGAAAAGGTTTGGACTACTCCAAAGGATTGCTGAGCCCAGGAAAAGATTGGAAGTTATCAACATTGACTTTGTAAATGGACTGCCCCCTGGAGGAGCTTACTCTTACAAATCAGTCCTGGTTATTGTAGACAGATTTTCTAAGAAAGCCAAGTTTCTACCTAACCATAAGGAAGACACAGCTATGGAAGTAGCCTTACTCTTCTGGAACAGACTAATTGCTGATGTAGGAGTTCCTAAGATTATTATCAGTGACAGAGACCCCAAATTCACGTCTGAATTCTGGAGAAACCTCCATGATATGTTAGGAACTACCTTAGCCTTCTCTACAGCTTATCACCCTCAGACAGACGGATTAGCTGAAAGAATGATCCAGACTCTAGAGGACATGCTCCAAAGGTTCTGTTGCTTTGGGATGGAGTACAAGAATACAGATGGATACTGCCATAACTGGGTTAGCCTTTTACCTGCACTAGAAATGGCCTATGACAGTAGTAAACACTCTACTACCAAAGAGGCTCCTTATGTACTGGAAAGAGGATGGATCCCCAAATTACCCAAGGATAACCTCAATCAGGAGTTAACTAATATCCATCCAACATCACTGGACTTCAAAATAATGATAGATATGGCAAATAAGCATGCTTCTAAGTGTGTACAAGATGCTGTTGAATACAACCAAAAGAGGTGGGATAAAGCTCACAAAGAACCTGATTTCAGAATAGGAGATCAAGTTCTAATTTCAACCACCAATTTCAATAAATTGGCTTGAAACAGAAAACTCAGACCAGCCTTTGTTGGGCCTTTCACTATCAAGAAACTCCATGGTAAGAATGCTTTAGAAGTCATCCTCAGTAATGAACTCTCTAGGAAACACCCAGTCTTCCCAGTTAGCCTTGTCAAACACTACCATCCCAGGGAAGGTGAAAAGACCCCTTCACCTGAAATACCAGTCTTAGATGAGCCTGAGAAGGACAAAGGAAAAGTCAGTAAAATCCTTAAAGATAAAAAAGAAAGGATCCAAGGAAAAGATGTTAGACTTTACTTAGTCAGATACAAAGGAGAATCAGCTGATAAAGATGAATGGCTACATGAAAACAACATTCCAGATGGACCTATACACCTGAGAAACTACAGAGCCAGTAAAAGACACTGAACCCCAAAATTTTTTTCAGATATAGTTATATCTTGGAATGGGGGAATGTCAGCCTGCTACTTAGCACAGAGCAACCTGACAAAGCAACAACAATAATAATATTTACAAAAATAAAAAGAACAAAAAATAAATAAATAAATAAAATTATTATAAAATAAAGGAGTAGGAAATCCATAAATATTAATGCAGAAATGGATTTCCCACCCAAAATAAGCTAGGGTCACTCACTGACCCCACCCTTGAATTCTTACTCCTTATATTTTTGAATTAATTTAAAAGAAAACAGTAAATGACCACAGCACCAATATGGCACCTCTTGGCCATTTTAATATTTCACATGATATGTCATGTATAGGTTTCACACCTAAATTTCAGTCAAAAGCCAGGTGTTGTGTGTAGTTTAGGAGCTACACGGGGAATTGTGTTCTGTCACAATTCCCGCATGCAGCCACGCGTCCCTACAGCGCTGGACTCCCACGCGCCCAAACTCCCGCATGCAGCCCCGCGTCCCTACAGCGCTGGACTCCCGCGCGCCCAAACTCCCGCACGCAGCCCCGCGTCCCTACAGCGCTGAACTCCCGCGCAACCAAACTCCCGCGCGCAGTTGATCCCTCCCGCGTGCAAGTAATCCCGTGACCTAGTCACGCGCGCAGCGGATCAGTCCCCCGCGCACATCTGAATGGACTGATCCCTGCACCTAGCCTGCAGTGATCAGTCTGACAGCCAGGTACGGCTCAGAGGAGCTAAAACATAGTAGGATCTACACTACATATGTAAAGCTACCACACAAGCATAGATTGTAGTTTAAAAACCTTAATAGTCAATTAAAATTAGTTATTAACTAATTTTTAGTATTTTTTACTAATTAAATAAAGATCCAGACTCACCACATCATGAGCTGTTCAGAACCTTCAAAGACCACAAAACTACACAAGGAGTGGTCTTAAAAATTATTAAAAATTACATAAAGGATCAGCAGAGGATGGAGAATCAATAAACATCCACGTCTGCTCACTTTTGACCAGTACTTACAGTACAAATTGAGGATCAGTGCAGGATCAGCGAAATGACTAATCTATTGATTAACAGATCCTGCAGCTAAAAAGGAGCTATTCCTTGACAGATCTAAGGCCAGCAGGCTAACAGCACTTTGAGGACGTGCCAATTTTTCCCTGACTGCACCCCTAGCCTCGGCCCATGGCTAATACCCCTTCTACAGGCCCTCAAGCACCCAAAAAGGAATATTTAAACAGGCTCTTTTTGCCCTTTTGTTCCAAGAATCCATCAGTTACCAGAAATATTATTATTATCAATCAGAAATTGTGTCATTGTTAGTCAAGTGCTTATCAAGAAGAAAGCAAGTGATTTATGATCTAGTCTGAAGTATTATTATTATTATTTTCTAAATAACTATCAACAACCAGAAGTTTGAACCAGCCACCAACCCCATCTATTCTGAAGCTTCTTACCTTAATCTTTGCAGGATTTCTGTGGATTACTTCCCAATTAAGTTGTTCCCTTCCTGCTCTGGGTTTGTGTGCTGTTTTTCCCGCCCAAATTAGTGGATAAGGCCTTAGAAGGCACCCATCTTCATTCCAAGGTTATAAACTGCCTAAGGAGGCCCCTTGAGGAGAGGTTGCCAAGTCTGTAAAGACCCCCAGTAGTATATTACTGTGGCCCCTCTTTTTATATTATATTTAACATATTTATAACCAAACCAATTAAACCTTGCACTTGCTCTTACCATACTATTATTGGAGCTTTAAAGTGTTTATTCTTTGGAATATTATTGCTCCAAATTCTTTTATCACTCTCTGTAGCTAAAGGACTGCAAGGTTCCTGGTATCAGAGAGCTGACACATTGGATGCAAGAATGCAAAGTTAGAAAATTGGAAATTTTAATGGAAGCTCTACTATTTTTCTTCATGACTAGATTATTGAGTTTTTATTTGGTGTTTCAAACTCAATTAGGTTTGCCAAACATGGTGAACAGCTGTTTCTCAAACTTTTCCCAATTGTTGAGAATACAAGTGGGGCTAGTGTTATCTGATATTTTGAGGTAAGTTTTGAACCACTGCGAGGCTGTTCCACCAAGGAAGGAAGATGTGTACATAACTCTAAGTCTATCAGTAGGGAAATTATGAGGATCATTTGAGAAGATGATTTTGCAGGACTGTAGGTAGGATCTAAGCTTATGAGGGTTTTCCCCAGTAAAGTGATCAGGCTGCTTCATGCCCAGGGTACAAAAACTAGGACCACTCGGACCAGATTGCGAGGCAGTTTGCTTGAGTGCCTGCATCAGAGACATGATTAAGGTTGAGGCACCGGGTTTGGGAGCATTAGTGCAAGCCGGCAATCTACCACAAGTCAAGGTTTCATTGGAGGAGTCTTTGATTTCTTTGAGAGGGTCCACTTCCTCCTTCAAGGGAGCAAGGGTTTCATCAAGAGGTTCAGCCAAAGGAGATTTAGAAGAAGGGACAGGATCTAATGGTTGTCTGGCCCAATTAAAGCTGGATCTCCCTACCCAATGGATATCATCATTGTAAGGGGTTAGGGAAGCGTTCCCGGTTGAGCAAGTACATGAAATTGTAAAAATAAATCTATTATAGGTTGGCAAGCTACAATAGATGAGTTGAGTTAGTTAATTTACTGTCACACAACCACCCCACGTACTATAGGGAAATCTTAGATAATTGTGAGTGCAAAAGGAAACCTGAGTGCAAGGGCAAGTGTGAGGTAGCAAGGGCTAACTGCAAATTGAAAACTTATGGTGGATTAACTTAAAACACAGAAAGAGGGATGAATGTTCCAATGAAAGGAAACTAAACCAAAGCACAATGTGATGACTGGATTTAGCAAATGCAAGAACATATGGAATTAACTAACTGAGGAGACAATCCTCAGGCAAACGGAGTAGCCTATATAAGGTAATCCAAGATGACTAGATACAACCTGATGGATGGTCAACTTCAGTTCTGAGGGGTGAGGAAATGAATGAAATGGACAGAGTAAAAAATGAAATGACAGTATAAATTTTTTCCAAGTTCTTAGCATAAGTGCAAGACAATAGAGGACAAATGTATTGGAATGTAACGGTTGAGACATGAGGGAATGACTTCATAAGCAATGGAAATATGAAGGTCTAGTTTATGCAGGGTAAGGGACTAGTCCATTTGCAAACTATAAAGTTGAGAAGGTTTGACTAGCGTTGTGGTGACCAAATCTGGACACCCTGGACCAGATGAGGGAAATTGAATTTTTTTTTTTAGGATTCTTTTATTTAGGTGTCATTCAAAAAAAAAAATCGTATTTTTTTTTCAGTGTCACTCCTCCAATTTCCTTTTCCTACCAAACATCCCTCTTTCCAAGTGGTCTAGGACAGGCCTCTCTTGGTCTCATCACCTAGGCATTGCGTTTTATCCCTTCTTTCTTTGTTCCCCCCTTCCTTTTGGCCAAACGCGCGGGCCAAGACCCGCTTGGCCCAAGATCTCATCTCTGAACTTATTAATTTAGTTGATGATTGAATTCCAGACCAGAAAGAAACTATGAAGTAAAACAACCTTGAGGAGATCAGATGACATTGAAAAAAAAGTTTCTCAAACAAGATAGAGAGAATGAAACCAACACTATGAAGACCTTACCCAGATTGCAAATAGGATAGGAAAATGATTGAGACAGAGATGATTATGATGAGAAGAAGGATCTGGGATGGAACATAATGATGCTAGAAGCAGAGGATGATTCTGAGTTGAAAGTTAAGTTACATTCTGATGATTGCTGATTGGGATTGATCTTACCAGTTAACTGTAGTTCAGGTTGGTGGATTGGGCGCCGGTTGGACTATGATGATGCGTCAAATAAATTGAAGATTGAAGAGAAGAAATTAAAGAATAGAAAAAAAGGAAAGAAAAATGAGGGACAGATGATAAAAGAAGAAAAAACGGAGGTCATCCCCCGTATCCTCCTGAAGCATCCTAAGAGAGAGTGTTTTTTGGCAACCTCTGTTTAATTGGAGGTCCTCATTGGGGTGAGAGCACCCGCGGACATTCATCAGATTCTTACGTAGTGGAGAGTGCACCCATGGAAAACCACCATTACAACCACCATTCTTACACCTCCCTTGACTGGAGATCAATCCCACTTGCATTCAAGAATGAGGTCAGAGAATTCTTCCAGTTGATTTTGGTTGGTAGCTTTTGTCAGTGGGTCTGCTAAAATCTCTTCAGTGTCAATCAAGTGAACAGTTAGTGTCCCTTCTTTGAGCCCTTCTCCAAGTCCCTTTGTTTTGAGATCCATCTGCCGGGTCTTGGCGTTTGATCCAAACTTTTTGAGTTTGTCGTCAAGTCCCTTGTTGTTGATGAAGTGTTTAGATGGTGGAAGATCAGATTGGAAAACTTCACTCAGCAAGTGGCAAAGCCATTTGCTTTCTAGATAGGAGTCAAGTAATTAGTTAAGTTTGGAATCTGTGGACAAATATGCAATTTTGCGCTGTTTGCAACTGTTCCATGAGATGAGAGCCCCAAAGGGTAAACAGACATATCCAGATTGAGATTTGCGGCTGGTGGGATCTTCACCCCAGGTGGCGTCACTGAAGTACTCAATGGGTTGTCTAGATTCATCATAAGCAAGGGTGAGCTTCAGCTCCTTCGTGTGGTTAAGATATTGCCATGTCCTTTTGAGTTCCTTCCAGTGAGTTAGACCTGGTTTTTTCTGGAATCTGGCAAGACTGGATAATGAGTAACTGATGTTGGGACAGGTTTGACTGGCTATGTAGTTGAGAAGCCCGATGGCCAATTTATAGTTGATATTGAGCTTCTTGAAGTCTTCAAAATCTTTGTCAGAAGCTTCATACAGTTGGAGGTTCGGCGTCAATGGGGTATTGGATGCTTTTGCCTTCAGTAGGCCAAGCTCTTCTAGTCCATGCTCAATGTGTTTGGGTTGACTCAGCAAGATGCAGCTTGGTGTTCGCTCAAATTTTATTCCGAGAATGGTATCTGGTTTTTGGGCTAGAGAGTCCTTGAATTGTAGGTTGAATTTGCTATTGAAGTGGTCACCGTCCCCCACAAGGATTAAATTGTCAACATGGAAGAAGCAAAAAGAATTATTATTCTTGTGAATATACAGGCAGAGGTCTCTGTCTGACTCTCTGAACCCTACCAATTTGATCCATCCAGTGAATGTTTTGTACCAATTTTTTGGTGACTGTTTGAGTCAGTACAGACTCTTCTTGAGCAGTAGGTATTGGCATTTGCGTTGGCATCCCTGAGGGTTCTTGATGATAACTTCTTCATCAATAGGTGCATGCAGAAAGGTGGCCTTCACATTTTACTGTCAAATGTTCAGCTTTTTCTTCAAGGCTCATAGTAGTATTTCTCTTAACAAGGCTATTTTTCCTTTCGGAGCAAAGGTTTCATCAAAATCTAGTCCGTGTACTTTATTAAATCCCTTGACGCAGATCCGAGCCTTGTATACAATCTTATTGTCATGAGATTTGTCTTTGATCTTGAAGATCCAGGTTGTATCTAGCGGATTGAGTGGGGTTTCTCCCTTGTAGTCTTCCCAAATCTTAAGGAGCTTGCCCTGATCCATTTCCTTTTTGATTGCCCCCCCCACTTGTGATTATCTGAACATTTCCTGGCTTGATCAAAAGTTTTAGGTTTGAAGTAATGGTGAAAACAATACATTTGAGGAGGTTTTATGGAATATTGATCTCAAAGGTTCCTTATGACCGGTTTTTTGCCTGTTTCCGTTGATTCGGCAGCTTGACCAAGACTTGGAAATGTTTTTTCCTCTGAACTAGACTCAGATTCTGGGGTAGATGTAGATGGGCCTATCTCCTCATCAGATGAGTCAGCTTCAGTAGTGGGGTCACAATAGTTCATACAATTGGAAATTGCTTTCTCGTTGAGGTTGGTTGTGTCCTTTGATTTGTCTACCCTAAAGTCCAGATCCATGGTTGACTCAAGTCCCAATTTGTCTACAGGTTCCTTCAGGAATCAAACATTTTTTGATTTTATGATCTGTCCATTAGTCATGAGAATCTTATACATCAGGAATTCCGGATTATATCCAATGAGTTTGCCCTCCAGTCCTTTTAGATTGAATTTTGCTCCTTTTAGCCTTCTTTGGTTCAACACAATTGCGGTGACGCCAATTGGTTGAAGGAAGTTTAGTGGTAATTTGCTTTTATTGATGAGTTCCAAGGACGACCGGTCCAATTCATCCTTTGGTATTTGATTGAGTCCATTGAAGCATGCCTTCAAGACTTCCAACCAATATTTCCAAGGAAGATTTGCTGAACTTAGTAAAAATCTCACGCTCTTGATGATTGTTTGATTGGCCCTTTCAGCTCTACCATTTTGTTTGGGGTGATAAGGTTCAGTTACCAAGTGAGTGATAACCTTCTCCTTGAGATACTTTACTAACCTAGCGTTTACAAATTCCGTACCCCCATCAGAGGACACGGTTGAGGGGTAATAACCGCTGACCTTTCTTTGTTGCTCTATAACTTCCAACATCACAGGGGCCACGTTTTTGTTTTGAGTTAGCGGTATGCCTGCAATGTAGCAAGAGTAGTTATCCACAACTGTGAGGATATATTTTTGGTGTCTGAAGGATTCCGGCGTAATTGGGCCAATGAAGTCTAGATGAATCCGTTTGAACGGTTTAAATGCCAAAGAGGACGTTGATTTGAATGGGGATTTGGTGATCTTGCAGAGAAGGCAGTCTACAAATTCAAATTTTTCTTTTTCTTTGTTGCTGTACTGAAGGCCCTTTAGCTTTGATAACCAACCAAGTGACGCATGACTGTAGGACAGATGGAGATCTCTTAGTGTCCTAGGCTCGTCTTCCTGCACCATATAGCATTCTTTGTTACCTATCTTGCGCGGCTTGTTCAAGACAAAAAGATTATTGATGATAATTCCTTGGCAGATAGTCACTTGGTCCTTGTTTAATTCAAATTGACCGTATTTTGCATTCAGAACACACCCTTGATTGAAAAGTTTTCCGGGACTGATCAGGTTAAAGACAATCTCAGGAACACACAAGAAATTAGCCAACGTGATTTTTTGGTTTTTCCACTCCAGCCTAACCGTTCCTATTCCCAATATTGGTAAGTCTGCCCCAGCTTTACCCGTGGTTATGTGTTCACCAGTGAACGGATCAAGAGAGATAAAGAATTGTCTCTTGTTGAAGATATGAGCAGTAGCTCCACTATCAATAAGGATGTTCTTTTCTGCGCCAATTTTGGATTCTATCCATCTAGTTCCAAAGGCATGAAAGTGGGCCGCATCTTGAGCCTTTTCTTGCTTATCTTTCCATTTACTTTTCTGATCCTTCCACCAATTGTGTGCCTTTTCCGGATGTAGGTGGAAGAATTCCGATTCAGAGTGGTTTTGATCTTGCTTTGGATTGTGATAGCCTTCAATACATTGGCTTGACAATTTATTTTTGGTCTTGGTTCTCATGGATGCAAGGGCATTTTCTGGGATGGTGTGCGACGTTCCTTTCTCAACTTTTTTGGCCTTCACTTCATTGTGATATTGGACAAGATGATTGCACACAAATTTGACAGAAATTTGTTTGTTGGTGTGCATGAGTTGACGTTTGAGATCGTGGAGGTTTTCCGGGGAATTTAAACATAATGAGATAAGCAAGGATGTTGTCAGGTAGTTCTATGCCTATGTAGATCATCTTCTTGATAGAGATTTTGATATTGGTGACAAAGTTCATGATTTCAACCTCCTTGAATGTCAAGTGGAGAAAGTCATTAAATATTCTGGCCCAATTAGAAGCTTGCAAGGAAGAAAATTG
Source organism: Puccinia polysora (assembly GCA_025617555.3). NCBI lineage: Eukaryota > Fungi > Basidiomycota > Pucciniomycetes > Pucciniales > Pucciniaceae > Puccinia > Puccinia polysora. The sequence continues at coordinate 29,548,278 of CM062640.1, forward strand.
TTCCTTAATAGCTTTCCAGATGTCCTTGGCTGAGTTGACATTAGCTGCATTGATAATGTTTTTGTGGGTTATAGAGTTGACCTTAGATATAAGGAGAAGCTGAATTTCATTGTTATCTTGAGTCGCTAGGGTTCTATTGGCTGAATTCAGAAAGTCCAGAACTCCTCTGAGTTTAAGCAACGCCATCATCTTGTCCTTCCATATCCCATAGTTCTCTTTGGTTAGGAGAGGGGTTGTCTCTAGTGCTTTCTTGAGCATAGCTTGTCAGAAGGCGTCCGACAAAAATCCCGATTTTGACATGGTCCTGAGTCTTGTTGGCCTAGGTGAGCAATTTGGATTTTAACCATATTACTTTAGTTGATGATTGAATTTCAGACCAGCAAGAAACTATGAAGGAAAAAAACCTTGAGGAGATCAGATGACATTGAAAAACAAGTTTCTCAAACAAGATAGAGAGAATGAAACCAACACTATGAAGACCTTACTGGGATTGCAAATAGGATAGGAAAATGGTCAAAAAAAGATGATTATGATTAGAAGAAGGATCTGGGATGTAACATAATGATGCTAGAAGCAGAGAATGATTCTGATTTGAGAGTTAATTTACGTTCTGATGATTGTTGATTGGGATTGATCTTACGAGTTAACTGTAGTTCAGGTTGGTGGATTGGGCGCCGGTTGGACTATGATGATGCTTCAAAGAAATTGATGATTGAAGAGAAGAGATTGAAGAATAGAAAAAAAGGAAAGAAAAATGAGGGACAGATGATAAAAGAAGAAAACATGGAGGTCATCCCCCGTATCCTCCTGAAGCATCCCAAGAGAGAGTGCGGTTTGGCGACCTCTGTTTAATTGGAGTGTCCTCATTGGGGTGAGAGCACCCGCAGACATTCATCAGATTCTTACGTAGTGGAGAGTGCACCAGCGGACAACCACCATTAAAAACACCATTCTTACAGAACTTCCTCCGCACTCATCCATCAACTCTCATCCACCCACTCAAGATCACTCCCAAACCAATCCTACCTCCCCCTATAGTCTCATGATTGAGCCAAACTTGGAGAAGGATCTCATTCATCCCTTCGACCACGATCTCATGCTCAACAGGTTGATCTCAATCACCAACCAATTGATTGATTCCTCCAACACCGCCCTTACTACTACCAAGACCTCCCATGACCGTCTATTATCCTTCTTGAATTTCCAAAACCTACTTGATTGTTTGATCAGGACTTGAGGAGGAGATCTCCAACGGAGCTTAGAATTGATCTGAGAGTACGACCAAACCTTGGATCAAATCCAATGAGACCTGCTCATCATCTGTCCCCCAATGCTTGATGATCATCATCATTGAGATTGCTCCTCAGATCAGGATCATCACTTCAAGGTCTACCAAGAACAAACCAAACTCACTTGAACAATCCTCAAATTTGAGAGGGAGACCGTCATCAAGCTTTGAACCAATCCTCATCATCCTCAAACTCTCCATCATTGTCTACTCCTCCACCCAATCCCCCTTGGTCCACGAGTTGGCCAACATCAACCAATTGCTCAAACAATGCCAACAATCCATCAATTTTTTCCAACCCCTCCTTCTTTGGGTGGGGGTGGGAAAGTGTTGTCTACCACCCACGGACATCTGCCGGCAGTCTGGTTCATTTTTTTTCCCACCTGTTCCGCCTTTGGGTGAGGGGTGGGTGATCCCGGTGTTGTTGCGGGCGCCCATCCAGAGATGGAGGCAAGAGAGGTGAAGAGATGAGAATATATCCCACCCCAGTCAGGGAGGCTGGATTTCCACCGGCCCGCTTGATCAGTTTTTTTGATCATCTGAAAAAAAAAGAAAAAAAAAGGGCTCTATTTGTAGAAAGGAGGGCTCTCCCCTGCCTTTTGGAGGGGGTATCAGGTGGTACCTTACCAGAGAGGAACATCATCACTACCATCATGAAATATATTATCTGTGGGTTCTCATTCCCCTTTATCTGAGAACTGAATTCTGGGTATATCCATGATTTCCCCTTGATCCTTGAGCCTCCATACTCAAAACCCTGATCCTTGATCTTTATCACCAAGCAATAGCTTTGCTGGTTGAAAAACAATTCAAATGATTGAATTCTTGAGTGTGTTACACCACTCCTGATCCCTTTATCTGACCATACTGGTCCTGATCATCCTTTGATTATCTTTCTGGAACCAGTCAAGTTTGACTGAAGAGGTTTTATTAAGCTTAAAACCAGGAGTGTTAAACCTCCCTTCATTTCTTTTGAAGTTGAATTCCGCCACACTACTCTTGAGTCCCTTGAGAATTTTCGGGTTATTCTTGTTTGAATCAGTTATTGTTTTGCTTCTAGAGCATCATTGGAACAATTAGCTTTGTCTTGTGCAGCCACCCACAGTTATCTGGTACCCTTCAAGCGCTTGATTGCGGAGAGTTGGGCAGGTTCATTGAGAACCTGGAGGTTGTTTGGGATTGAGTTGATCTTTCCTAAGCTTCTGATGATGACAAGATCTATTAGCTTGTGGGCGTTGTCACTTACAATTGCCTTGTCTTGTTGAACTTGGAACAATCCTTGACTTCTTCTATTCAAGTTTTACCCGGCATCATCTTGCCTCAGATAGTGTTGTTTCCCCAGCTACCCACTACTATCATCATTATCCTTGTCAGCCACAAGACAATAAGACTTGTCCAAATGTCTGCACAACTCATATGTCTTGTTGGTATAGTGGTTAAGTACCAGGCTCACCTTCCATTATTTGACACCAAGGTCACTGGTTCAACCCACCATGGAGACAAGAGTGAATAATGATTAGAAGTTCTAGAATTATATAATAAATTTTGATAATATTTTATAATATTTTATAGCTATGTTTATTTATGGGTATTGATTATGGAGCTTGAACCTTGATAATGTATATTATCAAGATGAGGATCCTATATAACTTTAAATTAAGTTATGAGGACTCAGATTCGTCCCAACTATTGATATAGAACTTCCCAATATGTTCCATTCCTTTGGGAATAAGTTATAGTAATTACTTTGAGCCATACTCTTTACTGTGTATAAACAAATTGCATAATTTTAATCTTATCCCTCTTTGGGATTTAATTATACTTTAATATACTTCACTGGGCCTTGAGAGCGTCCACTCAAAGGACTCTGAGCTCAGTTGTAAAGTATAGACCATGTAACATCATTGCCAAGAACATACATACCTTATATGTATAATATTTGCCAAGGTACTAGGAATTAAGAAGTAAGTACATGCCAAGGCTATCAATCTATTGTTATTTAATCTTTCTGGGGTGTTCTAGGACCTTTGCACCGTACCTTTGACTGATGTTAAGTCCTAGGATCATTTAACTACCCTTTGGGGTATGTAATTAGAACCTTTTACATTGAAAATCCCCCCCAAAGAGTACTAGTACCCTATCTCTCTTTGGGTATGATGTAATGGGGTTCTGAGCCCTTGAGGACGAAAACAGGGGGAGCCTGGCTCTCCCCTGATGATTCCTTGAGTCCCCTGAGGGCTCCTGTTACCTTAAAAGAAAAGGGTCTTAACCCTATAGCCCCTTTCTGAGTGAATTATTTTTATATTATTGATCCAAGAATACGGCAAGAGTTAACACGCCCATTAAAACTTAATCTCAAGAAGAAGATTGACTGTGGCCTTAAACTTTAGTATTATAATCAATTAATAATCAATTTCTCAACTCCAAGTTTGAGTGGTGAGTCCTTTGGAGTTGTAGCATTTATTGTTACCTTAAAGGGTGTGAGTTTACTTTGTAAGCAAGGCTCCTTTTGGCTTTATTCAGTTAGAGCCAGGTCCCTTATCTCTTTATAGAGATCAAGGTGTGGCCTTTTACTCACAATACCCCAGTATTGTTCGAGTTGTGTTGTTCTGTAACAGTATTACTGTTTTATTAAGTCAATAACTGATTTAATTGTGGTTTTTATCTTAATTTTTGCAGGTTTAACCACAGCCAGTATAGCTATATAGGTTAAATCCCTGACAATCCTCTTACATTTGGTCCCTCCTTTACCAGGTTCTGGACTTTGATCTTGGTTACTTTAAATATTTTTTTAACACTCAGGAGGGCAGCCCAAACAGCACCTTTTACCTCCACAGAACTGCCATGGCCTAGCACTGTTTGGAGTCTTACAGCATGAGTGCAAACTAGCAATAGCATGTGACCGGAAATGGGAACCCAAGGGTTATTGATACCCAGGGTGGAAAGGGCGTGACCCAAATGGATGTTTGACCAAGGTAGAGTTGACTGCAAGGTTTGCAAGTTGATGCTGAGTCAGAATCCAAGAATGGAAGGTTTCTATGCAAGCCAGAGTTGATAAGCGGAAGCACCATTGATTTTGTGCTTCTAGTTTGTTACAATTATGGACTGAGGTATATGGTACTTGAAGAAAAAAGAGTATGTCAAAGTAAGAGGACAATAACCCTTAAGCTTGAAGCATGACAGAAGGGAAATATCAATCAGTTGGGTAGCCTTAACCTGCCAATTGGAGAAAAAGATCTTTCTCCCGGCTTCCGGAGTCAAGGATAATTGATCTTGAGCTGGCAGGACGCAAAGCTAAATAAGATGTTTTTTGGAGGGCTTCTGATAATCTGATGGAGTATTCAATGAGATTGAATGTCAATTTGATGGATGTGATTGATTGATTGCTCAGATGTGGAGCTGGGAAGCTTACAATGAGGGTTTTTAAGTATCTGTTTGTTGATTTTCAAGGTGCTTGGTTCTTGGGAAGAAAGGTCCTGTTGAGATGAGGTTGCGGGCGCCTGGTTGGTTTCTTCTTTTGAGATTGGAGTGGCTTCTGGTTTGTGCGTAGAAAAGTTCAGTCTTGGTGACCTTTTGATAAGGTATAGACAGGATTAAGAGGAGATGAGCTCAACTAGTTGGTCCAACTAGGAATTGTTGAGTTTAAGCATGAGATGTGTTCTTACAGGTACCCAGGACAGCACCAAGTGTACAAGTTGTTTGTCCTTGGGTTCTTGCACCCCCTGGGTGGATATGGGGGTGACATTAAGTGGGTAGCATGATCCGGCAAATTCTAACAAATAGTGCTATCTGACTAAACATATGATGTGTGGTGCCACAATCAAGAATTGCCTTGTCTTCAGTCACACCAGGAGCCAAATCTTCAGACAGATATGCTTGTGCATATATGAAATGGGCATTAGCCTTTGAGTTGTTGTCCTCCTTTGATTGGGGCCTTAGGTGAGGGAATTTAACATAACACTTTTCAGGCTTGGGAGATGTGACTCCAGGATTTTTTTGTCCATTGGAGAAGTAGTAGATTTTTCAGGATGGGCATTTAGAATTGGCATGTGTGATGAGTGCAGAGGAATCCCCTGTGGCGGTTGGTTGTTGGCACTGAGGTGGTGAACATAGCTTTGGAGTCTGGCCAAAATTATCAAAGGTTTTTTGAGGGCAAGTTTGTCCATGGCTTACATTTTAACAAGATGATAGAGTTTAGAGTTTTTGGAAAGTTGACCAAGCATAGAGTAAGAGAGTATGTCATTTGGTATGTTGATTTTTACTGCAGAGACGTCCATCAGAGCCATTCAGCAGCTGTGAATGAATCACTGAAGGTCTCCTTGATATTCAAGAGCCATCCTCAACATCCATACGTGACCACAATTGAGTGCCAAAATAGAGGGGTACTGATCATTGATCTTCTTCCAAATTAAGGTGGCATTCTTTTTGGTGATGTTATTCATAACTGAGATGAACACAGTCTGATTAATTTTACTTGTGATCACACCAACAGCCTTGTGGCTTGCTTTAGTCAATCTTTTGGCTGCAGCAGCTGAGGCATCTTCTGGGGGTTCATTCTCACAGACATCCATGAGGTCTTTTGAGGGGAGATGAATTTCCATGTGCATCTGCCATTCACTCAAGTTGGTACCATCTAGGATATGTACTTTCAGATTTTCCTTGGTTTCCTTGTCTGACATGTTGTCTTTATTAGATCCAGATTTCACCTTTTTAGAGGGATTTTCAAGGTTGTTGTGAGTTCAAAAGCCTTGGGACTTTAAATCTGTTAGAATTAAGGCAACTGAAAGTTGAATTTCATCAAGTCAGAATCAGTTGGAAAGGAAATTGGACAAAGACAATGGGATTCAAAAAGCTACTTGAAAGGTGAAAAATGAGAGGTGAGGCAGAACAGGGACACATCTGAATTGAGAGGAAGTTGAGGACAGATTATGAAGATAAGAGGCGGTATATAAGCTAGGCAGAGATTTGTGTGTTTAGGAGCAGACAGAAATGAGAAGGACAATGTACCAAGTGGTATGAGATAGAAACGGTTGAGGATAAGTGAGACAATTGACATGGCTGAAACCCAGAGAGCTAGGGGCTAAGATAAAAAAGAATAAAACAGAATGGGAAGAAGAAATGTCAGCTTGCTACTATGTACAGAGCAACCTGTCATAGCAACACAAAACTATAAAAAAAATTAAACAAGAATATCTAAATTAAGAAAAGAAGGAGTGAGAGATCCATAAATATTATTACAAAAAAAAAATACATCACCAAAAATTAGGAAGGGTCACTCCCTGACCCCACCCTTGAAATCCAAGTCCTTACATTTTCAAAATAATTAAAAAGAAAAGTACTAAAAATTAAGACACCAGTATGGAACCTTTTGGCCACTCTGACATTTCACATGTGTTGTCATGTATAGGGTTTACACCTAAAATTCACTCAGAATTGAGGTGTTGTGTAAATTTTAGGAGTTACATGGGGAAATGTGTTATGTCACAATTCCCGTGCGCAGCTCCGCATCCTTACATATCCCTACATACTTGTAGTAGCAAATCCCTGCGTACTAGAGACCTGCGCGCAGCTAATTCTTCCACGCCTGCAGCAGATCCTACCCCGCACCCATCTGTACTGACTGATCCCCGCGTCTCAATCTGCTGTGACTAATCTGACAACCAGGTACCGCTCAGAAGAGCTACAACCTAGTTAGGTTTGCCTGGCATATGTAACAAGTTGAAATATGCATTATTAATATTCTAAAAAGATTAAGATCTAAATAAAATCAATAAAAATTAAGTTTAAAATATTTTTTAATAATAAATCAAAGATCAAGGATTACCATGTACATCATTGACTCTGATCTTTGAAGATCACAAAAAACTACAAGGAGTGTTCATAAAAATTATTAATAATTATCTACATGATCAGCAGATGATGGACAATCAGTAAACGTCCACATCTGTTCCCTTCAAAGAAATATTAATAGTAAAAATGAAGGATGAGTTCAGAATGATCAAATTTACGCCATAATAGATTAACAGATCCTGTGGCTAAAATAGTACAGAAATCCAGCTGATCTAAATTCAGCTGATTGACAGCACCAAGTGAAAGTGCTAATTCTGCTTTGACTGGCTTGCAAGCCTCAGCTCATGAGCAGAACCCTCTCTACGTGCCCTGAGAAGCTCAAAATCACCCCAAAAAGGTATTTATACAGACCTCTTTGGATCCATCATTGAGAGATGATCAGTTTAACAGGAATTATTATTATCAATCAGACTCTGTGTCATTGTTAGTCAGGTGCTTATGAAGATTCTAAGCAAGTGATTTATGACTTAGTCTGTATTATTATTATTTATTTCTTAAACCAATCAACCAATTGAAGTTAAATCAAGCAATCCTCCCCAAATGCTCTGAAACCCTTCTTATTATTGCAGGATTTTTGTGGTCAAGTGCTCAGAGTGAGTTTTTCCCTTCCTGTCTTGGCCCTTGTGCTGTTTAGCCCGGCCATATTAGTGGATAAGCCCTTTCTAAGGCACCCATCTTTAATCTAAGGTTCTTAAACTGCCTAAGGAGGCCCCTTGAAGAGATGTTTTTTTGTCTGTAAAGACCCCCAGTAGTATAATACTGTGGCCCTGCTTTTATATATATATTGAAAACCTTTCATTGCCAAACCAATTAAACCTTGCAACTGCTCTTATTATATTATTTATTTGAGCCTCTAAGTGTTTATTTTTGGAATAATAATAATTATTATTATTCCAGTATTTTTATCACTCTCTGTAGCTAAAGGACTGCAAGGTTCCTGGTATCAGAGGGCTGACAAGAAACGTCTGGGAGTCTTGTACCCAAAACATTCAAGTTCTAACACACCCTACCATACCCCCCCCCCTCCCTTTGAACTCAGTCCCATCAACGACCCCCCACCTGTTTTACATTCTCCTCAATCAATTGCAATTTTTTTTAACTCAAAATAATCCTACAACCGTTTTTTTTGCCCTGTTCGGGCGGAGTCCCAACCCTTATCGAGCGGGGATTTGCGGAAGCGACGGTGGTGGGTCCCGCTCCCTAACAGCTCGATGACTGTCGCGCGGGCTCGATTTATCGAAACGAGGGTGCGATATCGGGTTTCGAAAGTTATCCACCCTCGCGCGCCTCGACAACTTGTCAAAGTTGTCGAAGGTTTTGTCGAGACGAGGGTAGATGCTCTAACATGATGACTATTCTAAGAGAGTTTTTGGAGTGGACGTGCATCGGACAGCAGGTCAAAAAAAGATATTTTTACCAATGTTTTATAATCCTAATTGTAGTACAATCAACTACCGCTCTCCATTCCTAAAATTATATCAAGTATCAATCGTCAATATCCATTTGCAACTATGCATCAACAAATCTGAATAAGTTATCTTACAACTTAGGGACACGAAAATCTATCTATCACCAGGTATGTGAGCTTTGCCCCTCTAGTCCGATGTTTTTGTATGCTCACGGCCGAAGTGCCGGAACGCAGTCTCCTGCCGTGGTCGGTACATCCGAACATTAGATAAGACGAATATGGATTAATAACCACCCGGTTCAATCCCTATGACATTCTTGAGTTCGGACACTTGCCCCGGAAAGCAACGATGACTGGCTCCATCGCTTTGACTCCAAAAAGCTGTCTTTGACGTCATGATCGTTGAATCTGTTGCGAAATTCGGCATGGATTATTTTATTGGCCACCAAAATATCCACTTGATCCATTTCTTTTCTTTATAGATAGAAACTGTCGAATAATATCCCTAGAAATTTTTTTAGGTTCATTTAATTCTATAAAAGTGACCTGACTCAGTCCCTGATCCAGCTTGAGATGTCGATTATTCCTCGGTTTTTACAAAATGTGGCATGGTCTCCTCTTCTTCGTTATCCTAAGTAGTCTCGAGCGGTCTAACCATATCTGCTACGGATCAATACCATCCTATGCCGTCCCGGTGGAACAGTTAAGATTCGCCAAACCGGAAATACTTTCACATAACTACGCAAAAAATACACCAAGGCTCCTGATCTTTGACAATGATGTTAGTCTTAACTACTGCAATATTTCGAACTGACGGTTGTGGATTGATTATCCTTAAATTGGTTTTGTTCTAGGGTGTTCTTAAACCCAAAGGCGAAACTACAGCGGAGGAAATCAACAGGGCTAAAGACATGTTGTCCAAACTGACTGAAGATATCAATAACGATGTTTGGATAGTCTCGGCAAGAAGCCTTGACGGCCTTGAACACTACCGTGATATACCGCGACTGAATATAGCAGCGGAGCACGGAACGGTTTTGTTGCGTTATGATAGTAGTAGGGCAACCATTACCCGAATAGCTGGTGTTAAAGAGCTTCGGAGTAGGATATTGCAGATGGCGAAAGACAAAGGTATACGAATAAAGCCAAATTTAGTGTTGCAAAATACATTCCCGATTCCGAAAACTCGACCAAATTTTAATGAGTTGAGACGGCTAAACCTATTCCATTCTTCCTAAATTTGAATCAAATATTTTTTGATGAATTTGAAGGCTTGGATTTTAGCTTCAAAAACGTGGAAAACTGTGTGACGTTTACCTACAAAAAATACCATCGTAATTATACTTCCGATTTAACAGAATAACCGTAACCACATGGCCAAAAATTGACCTTCGCTTTTCGAATGGTTTACAGATGATCAGGTTGCAGAATTAATCAACGAAGTAGAGGAATTGGTCTCCAAAGACTACCCCGAATTCAAATTACGGAACGTAAGAAATCCTAACGTTGTGGAGGTTAATTCAAGGAATGTTGATAAGGGTGGCTTTGTGAAAAAAGTTATTCTTCAAAAAAAGTACAAGTTTGGTCTATCGATGGGGGACGAAGAAATCGATGAAGGCATGCATAAAGTAATGAATGAGATAAACAGCGAGAACTTTCACTCGGTGATAGTGAGCGAAAATGGCTCCCAAAAAACATGCGCAAAATGGAGGGTAGAAAATCCAAAGGAGGTTTATGATTTAATTTCAAAAATGTAAATATTTATCTTTGCCAAGAGCTTCAAATCAAAATAGTAAAACATGATTTGAGCCTAGTGATCATACAGTAAATAAACAAGAACTCTCAAGATGTGCATACAAGCTGCACACAGAATTAGACAGGGTAATCAAGTGGAATTTATGTTCAATCCGCAGGATAATAGTAAGAATTTCCTGTCAGAAGTTTCCTCAGAGATATCTTGGGGAGGTGGGTTGGGGGCGGGAAGCATATTAGGGCTTTTCATCATAGGTGAAAATTTTGAAATTTTGAATGAAAGGTTTTGGGAAAACCATTCACTTTGAGATTCTTTTTTCTTACAATAATTTGAATTGATACTTGCTTTTCTTGTAAAAAAAAATTGATAAAAAAATTGGGGTATTGCTAAAATCAGCCATTTAGCTTTTTTTATGATCTTAACTCTCATGCACCCTGTTGAAGTTTTTTTTTTTTGAAAAATCTTCATTTTTGGTTGAGATACTGAGTATTTTGATGACTCAAGCATCAGTTTCATTTGATGAAATTTTTATGAAATCTTTTACAAAGCATAATTGATTCTAAATTCATGTTCCATCACAATAAAATTGATTTTTATTTCTAATTTTATTATTTGATATTTTATGTTTGGAAAAAAGATGAGAAATCAATCCTTCATTTAATACCCATTACTTCAGGAAGTAAACATTTGATTTGAGAATAAAAAATGATAAAATATGATAATATTCATTATGAGAATGAATCTCAAGGATGAGGCTTCAATTAAGGTCATGGATGCCTTCTGGGTGTAGATTCACCCCTGGTCTCTCTCCAGATAATTAAAAAAAGAAGAAGAAGAAAAAATCAAGAAACCTCACGGTAACAAAATTCACTCATGAGAGCTTCTGTTTTGTAAACCCAAATTTGGAATACACATAAATGCATCAAAATAATGAAATTCAAATTTTCATGAAAAATCATGTAAGATATTGAATGTTCATACTGTAGCTTCTACCTCAGATGTAAAATTTTTTTGATTTTTAAAAAATGAAACTTTAAAAATCCCAACCACAGCATTAAGATGGAAAGGTGAGTTAATTTTATTTGGCACAAATGAAAAAGAAAAGGGCCAAGATAGATCTTGAAGCTGTGCAATCTATCTTCAAATTTCAAAGCTTATGCCCCAAAGTTTAGTGAAACATTGAATAAAATGTTTTAGTTTCAAAAATGGAAAAACCTGAAGTCAACAATTCTTACACATAAAATGAAAGAATTTTTAAATTATATGACTTGGGAAAAGATTTAAAGGGAAATTCTTTCTACTTTGAAGGTAATCTGAAGCCTGGTCTTTGGAAAAGCTACCTGCAAAAAATTTATGATATATTTTTAATTAAATGAAAAAGGAGTTCAAAGGGTAATGTTAAATTCACAACTCAAATGGGCCAAGAAAAAAAACTAAAAAACTAAAAAAAACTAAATAAAAATATAAAAAAACTGAAATCAACCAGAAAATCAAAAAATGTTGTTTTTTTGGTGAAAAAAAAATAAAAAATAAAAATAAAATAAAATAAAGATAAAAATAAAAATAAAAATAAAAATAAGTAAAAATAAATAAAAACAAAACAAACTGAAGAAAACCAAAAAATAAAAAACCAGTTAATTTTTTGATCAAAATTGAAAAAAAAAATCAAAGAATACTGTTCAACTTGCCTAGCCCTGAATTGAAAACACCAAAAACTAAATAAACAATGAAAAATTCTAGGGAGCAGCCCAAAAGTTTAAGTTCCAAAAAATACAAGTTCAACTTGACTAGCCCTAAAGCAAAAACACAAAAAAATATAAGTTCAAATTCACTAGCTGGCCTAAATGAAAAACACCAAAAAAAAGAAAATTTCAACTTGTTTCAAGCTGATACCATCACAAGAAGTAAAAATACCCCTTATGATGGGGTCAGCCCAACACAAGTTGAACTGACTTACAATTTTTTTTCATTTAAAACACTCAAAATAATGAGGATAACTCAAAACACTCAACATAATGATGTTCAAAATTTGATAGCCCTTTATATTAATAGAAGTACAACTTGGCTGCATTATGTCACGACTGCCCCTGGCCTGCAAGGTGCTGATGGAACAGGAACTACTGCTCACAGAACTCAGGATAGAGACAAGAAGAATGATTGCTTAGGAAGATGAGACTTAGAGTAAGGTCAATGATAAGCAGATGAATCCAGGAGTAAGGCTCTGAAGGATTTTGATAAGGGAATCCTGTAAGAGTAACACCAGAGGGGTAGTTGAAATGATTAAGGTAGGCTGATTGGCTCTCTTGTGCTGAGATGACACCTATTGGATGAGGGACTAACCAATAAGAAGTAGTATACCAATTCCTTGAGAAGAATTATTCCAGGGATAGAACAGAGGCCAGTATATGTGAGAGCTGAGAGGAGGCCTTGAGGATGGATGACTGGTGCTGGGTCTGAGTTTCCTCATGGTATTACATATTGACCAATTGGGCTTGAGGCAGTGGTTTGACTGGTTTTGTAATGGCCTGTACAGGAAGGTCATTCACTGAACTGGATTATGGTTGTCAATCCAGGAGTATGTACTATGGGTTTACAGTATGTACTTCACATACCCAATAGAGTTGAAGGAGAGATGGGGATGTACCAAGCCATAGAGAGGTGGGGAGCCTGTCAACCAGTACTTGCCTCCCTGTTCCGGGTGTGTAGAAACTAACAAGATTTGCATCACCAGCATCACTCCCAAGTCTGGGAAGTGCAAGTATTGTCAAAGATACAAAAGGCCCTAATCTGGAGCCCACCACACCTGAAGGAAGGTACTTGGCCCAGTTGTTTGGGTGAGGGACAAGAGTTGTCCTCAATTCAAAGTGAAAGAAGCGCCCCAACAACTGGAGCCTTTCCCCAGGAGTGGATAGAATAGTAGGGGCGTCAGAGGGTCAGTGTTTGAACTTCTGATTTTTGATGGAACTGTCCTGAATCCCAGTTGTCATTGTTCTGGTTCCAGTGGAGGCGTTGAGAGACAAGATGAAACTACTAGAGAAAAGCAGGGTGGAAATGAGGAGGACGGGCCAGTTGGCCTTGGATGGTACGTCAAAGAAGGAGGCCACAGGTTCAAAGGCAATGATAATTTGTTGCAGGACCCCCTTTTTGTCATTGATTAGTTTTCTCAATGACACCAAGGCCCAAGAAGGCCAGTCAAACCCTTGTCAAAGCCAAATCAGACAAATTGAAGTCGGTCAAACCACTTTCAAAGTGGTCAAAGCAAGGCAAGATATTGTCAAACAGGTCAAAGTTCACAAAGGTCAAAGCAAGCCGGTCAAAGTTCAAAAGAGTTGAATCAAGTTGGTCAAAGTTTGATGATTGAAGGTTGAACCTGTCAAATTTTGACGCGGCTTGTTCAAAGCAGTCAAAACTTGTTGGAGGACTGTCAAAGCTGTGGCAGTCCAGTCAAAGCATGTTCAAAGTAGTGGAGAGGGGGTCAAAAAGGCTTTGTGTCAGCTTGCTACTATTGCAGAGCAAGCTGCAAAAGTAACAGAAATAACATAAAAAATAATAATAATAAGATTTAACTTAAAAGGAGCAGGAAAACCATAAATATTATTACAAAAGTGGATTCTCCACCCAAAAATAGGTAGGGTCACTCAATGACCCCACCCTTGAAATCCAACTCCTTATATTTTTAAATAATTAAGGAGAGAAAGACCAAAATACCACGGCACCACTATTGAACTTTTTGGCCAATTAAATATTTCACACGTATTGTAACGTACAGCTTTCACACCTAAAATTCGGTCAGAATTGAGGTTTTGTGTATATTTTAGGAGTTACGGATGGAAATGTGTAATTTCACAATTCCCCCACGCAGCTGCGGCAGCCAATGTACCCACGCGCGGCTGAGATACAGCTCTTTCACTACATCAAAATTGTGTAGGCAGCCCTGGGCCTCTGAAAAGTACGCAGCAACATGACTATGGGTTGACAAAGTGACAGGCGGCCTGAGAAACTTAGGTACCGTGTAAACATGTTACAACCTACACGGGAACATTCTAAATATGTAAAAAATGTTCCTGTGGATAGTAGATAGTCTAAAAGTACATAAAATTATATAAAAATCCTTAAATATCCTTTATACGTATTTTTTATTAAGCATAATTCAAAGTACCCAGAATGTCAAAAATAAGACAATGACAACTTCTAAAAATATATTAAAATACTTTCATATACTATTATGAGAATTTCTAGACGTCAATATTATTGTGACATACTAAGAAGGCTAATGATGTGAAAATATTACATGAATACCCATGAATTATATTTTTAAGTAATTATTTTAGTAATTTAACTGAATTTTGAAAATAAGGAGTAAAACAATATCATGAATTTACTCCAAATATTCAATACATAAAGAGAACTCACCTGACATCAGAATATCCTTTGGAATATTTTTTAATATAATTATTAACTTACTGGGAACATTTACTAAGTATAATTAATTAAATAATAAATAAAAAGGACAGACTAGTGTTCTTGACATTTCCAAATATCAATTATCAAGTAGAATAATTCCCATAACCTGTAGAATTAGATTCTACCTGTGTTTTAGCACCAAGAACACATGACAGGATTCCACTGCTTACCTTGCTAGCCTCAGTGTCTGTCCCTTTGAGCCCCTGTACCCCTAAGGTGGAAAATATTGGAACTCCAAAAGCTATAAATAAAGAGCTCTTTTGAAGATATTGATACCCAGAGAAACAGTTATATTTACATCCAGCAACAGTTCCAAAGGTAATAAAATACTTGTAAGAGAGAAGTAAGTGATTTATGGCTTAGTTGTATTAATAATATCCATCCTCAAACCTCCTTTTATCAATTTAAACTGCTGAAAAACCTTATAACCCCAGTATACAGGTTTAACCCATCAGTGCACATCCCAAACAGATACCAAAAGCATTTAATAATATACCAGTGAGTTTTATTATCCTTTCTCGGTTGTGGAGGCTTGGTTACAAAGCCTTGCAAATCCACCATGTATTTTATATACATTATCTTTGGGCAAGATATCCTTTAAACTAAAGGGCCTAAAGTAACCAGGACTACTTGTTTTCATACTGAAATACCTGAAGAGAGGTTTCAAAGATCCCAAATATAATTGTGGCACCTCTATAAAAATATTTAATAATCAATTTATCTATATTCATTTCTAACAATAAAACATAACCAAACCAATTAACCTTGCAATAAGCTTTATCCAAATATTTTATGGATTTTTGCTGCATTTATTAGATAATATATTTATTATTTATTCTATTGCCTCTGGTAGCTAAAGTATAGCAAGGGTCTTGGAATCCAGGAGGCTGCCACTTTGAAGCTTTGGAAGGAAGTCAAAGTTTAAAGTTCAAAGGTTGTTCAAATTGCCAGGAAACAGCCTGTCAAAGCTGCCTCCGCCTCTTTCAAGGCCAAAGTCAAACCCCTCAAAGTTGAAGTCAAAACCGTCAAAGTCAAAGAGGGTGTTGCAGTGGCAAGAGAGGAGGATGAAGATGAAGATGCTCTCGGAGAGCTCAATGAAGAGGATGAGAATGAAGGGGAAGAAGAAGAAGAAGAAGAGGAAGAAGAGGAAGAAGAAGAGGAAGAAGAGGAAGAAGGAGTGGAGAAGGATAAAGGAAAGGGTAGAGAGGTGATAGAGCTTGAAGGTAATTCCCCTTGACCTCAGTCTTTTTGGGAGTTGGTTGGAAGGTTGCTGGCTGAGGATGGGGCTATAGGTGGATATAGAAAGGTGACCCAGGGGGATATTGGTTTCTATGATTTCTCTGGAGGGAAGGTGGTTTGGCCAATGGACACTATTGAAGATGATCCAGTTAGAGAATTGAAGAAGATTGAAAGGCTGCTTGAAATTTTTTCCAAAGATTCCAGAAGCAATGACATTTTTGGATGGAGTTTGAATAGTGGTGAAGAAGTGGAGAAGAAGAAGGGAAAGAAGCATGCAAGGAAGTAGGTATTTGCAGAGCTTGAAGACTTTTTATATTTTTCTGGGGTGACTTATGAGTTGGGGGCTACTGCCAAGGATAGAGAAGAATATGAAAGTAGGAATATAAAGTTGGCTAGTGTTTGGGTAGCAAAGATTACTGATTTGATTGATAAGATTGAGCAAGAGTGGTAGACAGAATTTTTTTTTTTTTTTTTTTTTTGATGTGGATTGATGGAATAGAGACAGGCTTGATTTTTTTGTTCTTTTGAGATAGATGGAGTAAATTTGAGACTTGTGGAGAAGAAGGAAATTTGATATGGAATGAAGTGGATGATGGTTATGAGGGTCTGGGTTTAGAAGGGTAAAGGGAGTGGAAGTTGTGGAGTAGGGCTTAACAGTTGGTGAGGTTTGACACTGGTTCCCATGAGGTTCTTTCAGAGTCTTCAAAAAAACCTTTCCATTCAATTAAGTAGAGGAGTTTGCCACGCCTGATCATGGAGTCCAGGATTTGAGACACTTCCCATTCTTCTTGGCCATCAATTTCCACTGGTTCTGGGGGTGGTTGATGGTTAGGAGAGCTTGTGTCCGGGGAGTAGGGTTTAAGGAGTGAAGGGTGGAAAACAGGATGGATGGAGGACCATTGATCAGGGTGTTGGAGTTTGAAAGCATGAGAACCTATTTTGTCATTAATGAGGAAAGGACCTAACCAATGCTCAGAGAGCTTGTTGTAAGGTCTGTTAGTATTGACATTCTTTGCAGATAACCAAACTTGATTCCCAGGATTAACAAATTTTGGAATATATTTCCTATTAAGGTCAGCATAGTACTTAGACTTATCCATAGACTCTTTTAATTATTTATTTAGCTGAAACTGGTTCTTCTGAATCAGATTCAAGTAGTGACTAGAAGGTTGGTCATCCAACACATGCAGAAATTCAAAGCTGGGGTGCCTTCCATAAAGGGTTAAGAAGGGTGATTGCTGGGTAGAAGAGTGAAAAATGTTTTTGTAGGAGAATTATGCCAAGGGTATCCAAGTATCCCAGTTGTCCTGGTGATAGCTGATGTACATTTAAAGATATTGCTCTAGTACTTGATTGAATCTTTCAGTTTGACCATCTGATTCCGGATGGTAAGCTGTGGAGAGATTCCTTTAGATCTGTAATTTTTCACAAAGTGATTTCAAGAAAGAAGAGATGAATAAGGAGCCTCAGTCACTTATTATGTCAGCAGGTAGGCCATGTTTAGAGAAGACATGACTGATGAAAAGTTTAGCAAGTTCTACTGCAGTCAGTGTACCGGTTGTTTTAAGGAAAAGGGCCATCTTAGAGAAGCAGTTCAAAACAACAAGGATAGAATCAAATTGATTGGAGAGAGGGAGTTAAGAAATGAAGTCCATAGATAGCAAAGTCCAAGGGCCATTGAAGATTGGAAGATGTTTGAGCAGTCCTAGTTTCTTTTCATGCCTTGCCTTATTCCTGTTGCAAAGGCAGCAGGCCGAAACAGAGTTCTCAACATCTTTTGACATTCCATTCCAGGTGAATGATCTCTTGATGAGGTTGAGAGTCTTCTGTTGGCCAGGGTGACCTGCAAGAGGGGAATCATGTCTTTGGTTGAGTATGTTTTGTTTAAGATGGTTAGCTTGGTTAGGTATGACCACTTTACCCTGGAACAGGAGTAAGCCACTAAAGGGGTCTAAGGAATTATCTGTTACTTCTTCATTCTTATTCAATCTTTTAATGATGCCTTGGAATAACTTTTCAGCTTGTTGACCAGAATTCAATTTACTCAGTTGATTTTCAATTTTATCAGCAGAGGGAAAAAAGAGTTTAGAAGCTTCCACTTCAATTTGTTTCAGAAGATTTTGAAAATTACCAGGATTCTTTTCAGAATATGGTGTCCCCCCCGCTGGATACATGTTGTCCCAACATGACAGGATATCTGGGGTGGTTGAAACTTTTCCATGACTGTAAGTGATCATAAATTTGAATCCAGAGAGGAATTCCGCCCAATGGGCCTGTCTTCTATTAAGGATCTTATAAGACAAAAAATACTTCAAAGAGGAATGATCAGTTAGAACTCCAAAGGGTTCAGTAAAACTCAAGAGGTAGGAATAGCATTTCTGGAGAGCAAAGACAATAGAAAGGAGTTCTTTGTCATGGATTTAATAGTTGAGCAAAGTGCTGGACATTTTTCTGCTGTCAAAGACAATAGGGTGTTTAGTATTATCAGCAGTAACCTGTTGCAGAACTGCACCCAGGGCATAGTTGCTGGCGTCAGTTTCAACATAGGTTCTCAGGACGTGATCAAAGTGGCAAAGTACTGGGGCCTGGGTGAAATCTTGCTTGATTTTTTCAAATTGTTGCAAGGCTTCAGGAGTGAGGTTGAAAGGGGAGCTTTTTCCAGCAATAGAGGTGAGGTGTGAGACCTTTTTAAAGTAGTTCTTTATAAACCTGCAATAGAATTTAGCAAATCCAAGGAAAGACTGCAAGGCTTTTCTGCATGAAGGAGTAGGCCAGGCAAGTATGGTATTGAATTTCTTGTTGTCCATACAGATACCATTCCCTGAGATCAAATAGCCTAGGTAGTCCACAGAAGATGCATGGAAGTTGCATTTTGAGGCCTTTGCCTATAGCTTATTCTTCCTGAGTCTTTTCAGTACTTCACACACATGAGGGATGTGTTCCTGTAAGTGTTTTGAGAAAATGAGGATATTTTCAAGGTAAACCACCACATGGAATTTGAGGAGATAAGCAAGGATGTCATTGAAAAGGTTTTGGAAAGAAGCTGGGGAATTGGTCAACCCAAAGGGCATGACCAGGTATTCACAGCTTCCAAACTGAGATCTGAATGCTGTTAGGTGTTCATCTCCTTCCTTGATGCGCAGTAAGTTGTAGGAGCCTCTCAGGTCAATTTTGGTGAAGATAGAAGAACCTGAAAGTACAGTCACTAAGAAAGTCATTGGAGGAAGGGGGTAATGGTTCTTCCTGGTGACAGCGTTAAGTTTGCAACAGTCAACACACTACCAAAAACTCCCATCCTTCTTTTTGACAAAAAGAACAGGTGCTCCAGTGCTTGAAGTGCTGGAGCGGATAAAACCTTTCTCTACATTCTCTGCTATGTAGGCTTGTAGGGTTGACTTTTCACTTTGAGTAAGAAAATAGATGAGCCCAACTGGAGGGAGTGGTCCTTCCAATTAAACATCATGGTTTTAAGCGCAGTGAGAAGGAAGTTGATCTGCTTTAACTTTAGAGAAGACATCTAGGAAAGAATGGTAATCAGCAGGAACTTTTTCCAACACAGTTCCTATTTCTTCAGGGTCTTTGTCAATAACAAACTTGTCCCAGTCAACTGAAATATTCTTTTTGGGAGTAACAGAAATGTTAGAAGGGGTAACCAATTGCATGATGTTCAAGGATGAATCCCTAGGTTTCTCCTCCAGAGGAATGGTCAAGGGGTCAGTAAATATCCAAGCAAGGTGGAAAATTGTTGAACTCAATGGGAATTGGATAGAGTGTTGAGGATGCAAAGGTTCTGAAGTGGAGGGGAATGCAATGGAATGCAGCGCCAAAGGCAGAGTAGAGGGAAACCAGTTGAAGGTAGGTAGGCCATGTTGAGTTCAACAGAGTGAGGGGGAAGTCCGTCAGTTGGCTGGTTTCTTTGAGTGATCAGCCCCATCTGTCATTTTACTTCAGGGTTACAATGGTGGAGGAAATTGATTCCCAGGATGAGTTCTTCTGAGAATGGCGCATTGACAAGGAGGAATTCCAATTCAAAGCTAGGAAAAAACGGAATAGAGACCACCCAAGTTGCCTTTTGGGTAATTGGTTGAGAGGGTGACTCATTTGGACTGAAATTGAAAAGAGTAATAGTTTTTCCCAAGAGGATGGGCTGCAATGAAAACTTTGGAATCATAGTATTAGCCATTAACAATTGAGTCGCACCTGAACCAATCAAAACACTATAAATCAATTCCTGGTGAAAGAGAATAAAACGTAAGCCTTTAGAGAGTTGGTCAGAGTAATCTTTTTGTATTTTTTGTACCCTCACATTGGTAGGGTGATGATCCCCGAGTACAGCAGGAAAGCCAACTAGTTGTTATTTGGCTTGAAGGGAGAGGAAGAGTTGGTGTTAAAGGAAGGGTTGGAGGCAGGCTTCTTTTTACATTTTTCCATCTTGTGCTTCCATACAGAATACATGCATAGTCCCTCTTTTTCCCTTCTTGCTTTTCCTTCAGCCTTGAGCTTGCTGTCAGGACCTAAGTACAAGGTAGGTTTTGTTTGGGAAGATTGCTTCTTTGCAGATTTTTCTTTCTTCTTGGCCTTACCTTTGCCCTTGTCAGGCTGGGATGAATTGGCTGGGGATTAAGAGGAATTTTGCTGTTTGGGGTGGCTTGGATGGGAAGAATTTTCCTTGACTTGTTTGTGGTACCTGGTGTTGTAATCTAACACTAAATCCATAAGATCTTGAAGGTGGTCTACAGAACCATCATAGCTGGCTAACTGGTCCAGAAGTCAAGCAGGGAGGCTTTGAAAAAAATGGAAGTAGAAGGCTCTATCCCCCCATCCAGAAACTTGAGTGATCAGGGAGCTAAATCCTATGATGTGGGTTGAAGCATAGCCAGAGTACTTCATCTTTGAATTCAAAAGTTCCTTTTCTGCTTTGGATACTTCCAAACAGTTGCCAAAGAGAGTATGAAGTTATTCAATGAAGCATTTCCAGGAGTTGAGTAGGAATGAAGGCTCTTGATTGGAGAGGTGAGCCAGGTAGGGTTGAATCCAATGGTTTGCATTACCACAGAGGTAGGAGACAGCAAACAGAAATTTCCTTTGATCCACGCAGAAAGTCCCTTCATTGTTTGCAAAGATGAGTTCACAAGCTTGTAAAAGTGTCAGCTCTCTGATACCAGGAACCTTGCAGTCATTTAGCTACAGAGAGTGATAAAAATGCTGGAATGATAATAATAATTTTTATTCCAATGATAAACGCTTAGAACCTCAAATAAATGATTTGATAAGAGCAGTTGCAAGGTTTAATTAGTTTGGTAGTAAATAGTTTTCAATATAATATAAAAGAGGGGACACCATATTATACTACTGGGGATCTTTACAGACTAGCAACCTCTCTTCAAGGGGCCTCCTTAGGCAGTTTAAGAACCTTGGAATAAAGATGGGTGCCTTAGAAAGGACTTATTCAACTAATGGCTGGGCTTAAAAGCACAAATGGCCAAGACAGGAATGGTAAAACTCACTCTGAGCACTTTACCACGAAAATCCTGGAATAATTGGAAGGGTTTCAGAGCAGATGGGGTAGATTGCTTGACTAAACTTCAATGGTTGATTGGTTAATAAAGGTAAAAAATACTAATACAGAATAAGTCATAAATCACTTGCTTATCTTCATATAAGCACTTGATCAATAATGACAAGGTGTCTGATTGATAATAAATAATTCCTGGTAACTGATGATGGAATAATGAATCCAAAGAGGTCTGTATAAATACCTTTTTGGGGTGATTTTGGTCTTCTCAGGGCATGTAGAGAGGGTTCTGCTCGTGGGCTGAGGCTGGCAAGCCAGTCAGGGAACGATTAGCACGTCCACTTGGTGCTGTCAATCAGCTGTCCTTAGATCTGCTGGATTTCTGTACTATTTTAGCCACAGGATCTGTTAATCTGTTATGGCATAAATTTGATCACTCTGTACTAATCCTTCATTTGTACTATTGATATTGTTTTAAAGCGTGAAGATGTGGATGTTTACTGATTTTTCATCATCTGCTGAGCATGTAGATAATATTCTAAAATTTTTATGAACACTTCTTGTAGTGTTTTGTGGTCTTCAAAGATCAAGATCAGTGATTTACGTGGTAGTCCTTGATCTTTGATTTATTATTAAAAAATGTTTAAAACTTAAGTTTCATTAATTTTATTTAAGTTTTGATCTTTTTAGATCATTAGTAATGCATATGTCCGTTTGTTACATATACTAGGCAACCCTAACTAGGTTGTAGCTCTTCTGAGCGGTACCTGGTTGTCAGATTAGTCACGACTGATCCAGGCGTGGGGATCAATTAGTACAGATGCGCGCAGGGTAGGATCTGCTGCGTGCGTGGCAGAATCAGCTGCGAGCGGGTCTCTAGTACGCAGGAACCTGCTGCTACTAGTCTGTAGGGTTATTTAATGATGCAGGGCTGCGGGCGGGAATTTTGACATAACACATTTCCGCCTGTAACTCCTAAAATATACAAAACACCTCAATTCTGAGTGAATTTTAGGTGTAAACCCTATACGTGATAATACGTGTGAAATATTAGAATGGCCAAAAAGTGCCATACAGGTGTTGTAATTTTTAGTACTTTTCTTTTTAATTATTTTAAAAATATAAGGACTTGGAATTCAAGGGTGGGGTCAGTGAGTGAACCTACCTAATTTTGGGTGAGGAATCCATTCACGTAATAATATTTATGGATTTCTCACTCCTTGTTTTTTTAATTGATGTATTCTTATTTTTCATAGTTTGTGTTACTATTTGACAGTTTTTCTCTGTACATAGTAGCAAGCTGACAAAAAGGGGCCTGAGCTTGGTGGGGTGACTGCCTTCAAACTTGTCTGGTGGGTTCATTGATGGGGTCTTGAAGGTTCCCAAGTGGGAAGTACTAGTTTTTGGGGGTTCAGAGAGTTGGGCTATTGCTGAAGTCATGGTTTGAAGCAAGGCTAGGAGAGTAGGGTCCGCAGCTGGAGTTTGAGGAGGCTGGCTTGGAGGATCTGGGATTGCAGTTGAAGCAGAAGGTTAAGAAACTTCATCTGGAGGTCTGGAGCTTGGTAAGTTAAGATTGCTAAGGATCCATGTATCAAAGCCTGAGTCAATGCTTTCTTGCTCCTCTTCTTTGTCCTCAGGAAGAGGGATTAAACTGGGATTGTATAAAGGGGAGTCCAATCCGTAGCCTGCTTGGGGGTATTGAAAAATCCCTCTACTAATAAATGGTCTGACAACAGGAGGAGAAGGGGATAAAAAAGCTCTGGGAGGAGCTGGAGGAAGGATACCAGTTTCCATTGTGTTGGGAGCTGGTGCAGGGAGATTGGAAAAGGTCCTCCCTCATCCATGGGCTTGAGGAGTGGATTGATTGTGGTCCTTTACGTCAATACTGGAACCACGCCCTTGGGCTGCCCTACTGTGTGGTGGACTGGTGATGATGGAAGGTTGTGCACGTTGAGGAGGCATAGTTTCCAAATATGCTGTAGGAAAGGCAACCCAAGAAAAGTACCCATTGATAAGAGAGGAAGAATTTGGCAGCGGGGGTGATGAGTTTGTACAACGTTTTTCTGAAGCAAGTTGAAGTGGGTTGAAGTCAAAGGTCAAAGCGTCAAATTAAAAGTCAAAGGTTGAAGAGTCAAAGCCAAAGTCAAAGTTCAAAGTGCCAAAGTCAAAGTTGAAGTTACAGTCAAACTCAAAGGTAAAAGCATCAAAGTCAAAGGTCAACGTTCAAAGTCAAATTTCAAAGTCAAAGCAAATCAAAGCTAAACGTTCAAAGTTGAATTTTGAAGTAAAAGTAAGTCAAAGTTTGAAGTTTGAAGTCGAAGTTCAAAGTCAAAGTAAGTCAAAGTTCAAAGTTTGAAGTCAAAGTTTGAAGCGTTGTTTAAGGGCCGATTCCAGGAGAGGGATTTAAAGTAGACAAATTCCGCAGGATGATCCTTTGGAAACATGGAGGCCACACACTGTTTAGCTTTATACCACACACTCCCACAAATTTTTTAGGCAGTGTTATCCGTGAAATGGAGATGGTTTGACAAACGGATGGAATGGGTCCATTGAGATATAGAGATGGGTAGTAATCAAGGGGAAGGAATTAGTATAATTTCATAACTGCCCCTGGCATGTAAGGGGTTGATGGCACAGGCACTATTTCTCACAGAACTCAGGATAGAGACAAGGAGATTGATTTCATAGGAAGATGAGATGTAGATTAAGGTCAATGACAAGGAGATGAATCCAGGAGTAAGGCTATGAAGGATTTTGATAAGGGAATGCTGTAAGAGTAACACCAGAGGGGTAGTTGAGATGAGTAAGGTAGGCTGATTGGCTTTCTTGTGCTTAGATGAAACCTATTGGATGAGGGACTAACCAATAAGAAGTAGTATACTGATTCCTTGAGGGGAATCAGTCCAGGGATAGAAGAGAGGCCAGTATATGTGAGAGCCAAGAGGAGGCCTTGAGGATGGATGACTGGTGCTGGGTCTGAGTTTCCGCATGCTATAACATATTGATCAATTGGGCTTGGGGAAGTGGTTTGACTGATTGGTTAATGACCTGTCCAGGAAGTTCATGTACTGAAATGAAGTATGGTTTTCCAGCCAGGAGTATGTACTATGGGTTTACAGTATTTGCTTCACATACCAGACCCTAAACCCTAATGATGTAAAAATATTACATGAGTTCCCATGACTTATATTTTTAACTAATTATTTTGGGAAATAAACTTTAGTTCAAAAATTAGGATTAAAATAAATATCATGACTTTACTCCAGTTATTTAATAAATAATGAGAACTCACCTGACATCAGGATGTCCTTAGAAATGTCAATTTAAACAATTATTAACTTACTGGGAACGTTTAGTAAGGATAATTAATTAAATAATAAATAAATAGGAAAGATTAGTGTTATTCACATTTTGGAATATCAATTATAAAGCAGAATAATTCCCATACCCTGAGAAAGTAGATGCTACCCGTGCTATAGCATCAAGAACACATGACAGGCTAACACTGGTTACCCTGTTAGCCTTAGTTTCCGTCCCTTTGAGCCCCTGTACCCCTCAGAAGGATAGTATTGGGACTCCAAAAGCTATAAATAAAGAGCTCTTTTGAGGATATTGATGGGCAGAGAACCAGTTATATTTATATCCAGATACCGTGTCAAGGTAATCAAGTACTTATAAGAGATAAGTAAGTGATTTATGGCTAATTCTGATCAATAATATCCGTCCTCAACCTCTTTATACCAATTAAAACTTCCAAACAACCTTATAACCCCAGTATACAGGTTTAACCCATCAGTGCATATCCCAAACAGATACCCTAAGGATTTAATAATATAAAAGTGAGTTTTATTATCCTTTCTCTGTCGTGGCAGCTTGGTTACAAGGCCCCGCCACTCCACAGTTTATTTTATATACATATTATCTTTGGGAAAAATATCCTTTAAACTAAAGAGCCAAAAGTAACCAGCACTACATGTTTTCATACTGAAATACCTGAAGAGAGGTGTTAAAGATCCCCAATACAATTTTGGCCCATCTATAAAAATATTCAATAATCAATTCATTCATATTGATTTATAACAATAAACCATAAACAAACCAATTAACCTTGCAATAAACTTAATCCAAATATTTTATGGATTTTTGCTGCATTTATTAAATAATATATTTATTATTTATTCTATCACCTCTGGTAGCCAAAGGATAGCAAGGGTCTTGGCATCCAGGAGGCTGACATGTAAACCCAATGATGAAATAAAGGATATAATCTAGAATACATGTGAAGTTGATCTCTGAGATGATCAACCCAACCAGAAGCTTTCTTTGATATGAAAATATGGGGTTTTGCTAAAATGGGAAGGATTGGAATCATTTCTCCCTCAAATACTTTCAGAAACCAGTGGTTATTGTTTACAAAGGAAATATAAATGGGCTCTTATTGATGTGTAACTCCTTTTTTTATTGGAGTATAATTAAAACATGACTTGAATGAAATGAAAAATATAGGTCTGATATATGTTTCTGCTATTATTTGCCCCATATCTACCTTAGCCAGCCATTTTGAAGATAGAATATTTCCAATGATTTCTTGAAAATAAAGTCTTTTTTTAATCTTTTCAACCTCTTTTAACCCACAAAGAATCTTAATGTATCATGATTTATGTCTCTCCAATGTTTCAATCATTTAATTTATCACTTTAAACCAACCATCTTCATCATACCCAAGAAATTTAGCAATTAATCTAAATCTGCAATTACCATCAAAAATTCAATCCCAAACCTCCCCCAAGAACTTATGTAAGTTCTCAGGTATTTGATTGAGGTAATTTTCTTTTGGTTCCTACAATTAATAGTTAATTAACTGAAATCCTAATCTAATTAATGAAATTGATACTTATCAAAGATGAGCCTCTGGTTGAAACTTCCTGCACGTCTTCTTCCTCTGAATAGGATTCTGATTCAAAATGAAGTGAAGCTGATTCAATTTTGATCTCTTCCTACAAAATATGAAATCATTATTCTGATCCTGCAGACTTTGAATAACAATTATCATCATATCATCATAATTTCATCAAACTAAAAAAATGAACATTTTAAACAAGAAAAGAATTAAAATATTTTGACTTTTCTAATTATTTGGTGCCCGTCTAACTCCATTTTTCCTCTTAATTTTCTACTCAACATGTTGGAATGAAGAAGGATCTCTTTGGTTATTTGTCAATTTTGTCCAACCTCTAATTGATTGCAAGACTTTTGGACCGAGTCCTGGCATTGATTAATAATTTTTGGTCTCCAGAATCAAGTGCTTCAACATCCCATAATGATCTTCTTCAGGGTATCCCAAGATCATTTCATTGAGCTTTTCATTTAAATGAAAATTGAGGACCATTTCATGAAAATAAAACTTTCAAAACTAAAAAGGATCAAATATTAGTAAATTAGAAATAAAAATCATTAATCACCAAGTGATATAAACAATCCAACAATCAAACTTAAACCAAATTACACAACCAGAACTGCAAGGGTCATAATCAAACCTCTACTGAGGATGAACATCCTCAGGCACAACGGATCCTTGGAATGCTAGTAGATCACCAATTTTGTGGGAACAGGGAAAACCCATAGCCTTGCAGTATGACTTGGTGCACACTTCCCCATCATGGTTCTGCTTTCATTTCTCATATTATTCCACAAAAAGTTTAATTGCCTTTAAAGACAACTTGTATCACAGCAGTAACAGTTCATTAGGAAGAACTAGTCCTATCTTAATTCAAGAAGTGTAAAGTGAAGCCTGACAAAATTTAATTTTATTGGAAAATTTTACCACTAGGTTTTGCCAGAGATTCTCATCAGGTGAAGATGCACTCAGGGGTGTGGAGTAGGTTGATGGTTATTTTGATCATTTCTTTAGGAGATTCTCCACAACAGATCTGCATTTTTGCAACTTGCAATGATTAAAAACTTGCACCCAAAATCCCTTGCGGGAGTTTTCCTTAACCGTTTGGTGAGAAATTGCCCAGAGTACAAACCATTTATATCACAGGCTAAATCCTCATATTTACCACACTTTGAGTTCAAAACTGTTAAAGCATAACCATGCTTTATTGCCAATTTTTGAAAATATTTTTGTGCCTCTTTCCTAGTAGGAAAAGCTCTCACAGGAGGTGGGTGATGTGGATCTGTCATAGTTACATAGTAATAGTTACATAGCAATAGTTACAAAGTAATAGTTACATAGTAATAGTTAAATATTCATAGTTCAGTTTAAATTAAATTAAATGAGGCAAAGACCAGAGTAACATGAACTGTTACTCACCACCAGAGATCATTTCAATTTGTGAAACGTTTTGTTCCTGAATTGTCACCCTAGATGAGGATGCAATTGGGGCTTCCAATGATTCATTCCACAAATCCTTTTTTTCTGAAGCTTTCTTCAAGGCAATATCAATTTAGTCCTTCAAAAGAGCCATGTTAAAAAAAGTAGAGCTTGCCACTGTTCCCATATTTCAAAAAAATGCAACAGTATTTCAGTATTAAATCCAAATTTCAATTGAACAACTACCAAGCTTGCTCACTTGTGAGTTGAGAAATATCAAGTTTAGTGGGAATTTTGCTTGCAGTTTAAGTTGAATTTATTTTTTTTCACTTTAGATTAACTTTGGCTTCACTTGGGGATTTCTAGGGGTGGTCCAACAGTCCAACATAGTATGCGTTGATCCCAAATTTGGGTTGATGGAACCCAAATGTGGTCCAGGGGGTCCCAAAATTTTTCCACAACCCCTGGGGGGCCTTATACCCTCAAACAGGCTTCAAACCTCTGTGTATGGGGGAACATGACTCAAAAATGCCCTGGGTTTCATGTGTTTGAAAAAACACTGTCAATACGTGTAGACACGTGTCTTGGCCTGCACGCGAGCTTTGGAAGCCTCTATGGGCCCCCACGCTTCCATTGGGACGTGTAGGGCCTCACACCACTCCCACACGACTGTGAGTTGTGAATTTATCATGAAAATGTATAAGCAGAGGGGTCACAGTATTTTACTACTGGGGATTTTTACAGACAAACAACCTCTCTTCAAGGGTTCACTTTGGACAGTATAAAAAATTGGAAATAATGGTGGGTGCCTTTTAGGGACTAATCCACTGTTGTGGCTGGGAAAAAAAGCACACAGAACAAGGCAGGAAGGAAAACAAACTTACATTGAGCAATAATTCCACAAAAAAGCTTGCAGAGATTCAAATGAAGGTTTCATGGGCAAAGGTGGAGTTGATTGCTGACTAAACTTCAATCAATCAATAATAGTTTCAGGAATAATTCTACTATGAATCAGAAAGGGCCATAAATCAATTAATTAAATATTTTAGGAACTTGATCATAGATGGAAATATGTCTGGATTTCAACTGGTAAATTCTGGGTAACTGGGGGACAATATGCCAAAAGAAGGTCTGTATAAATTCCTTTTTTGGTGTAAAAATAAGCTTCTAAGGGCACACAGAGAGGTTTCAGCTCATTTGCTGAGGCTAGAAAGCCAGCCAGGGCCGTTTTTGCATGTAAACTTGGTGCTGTTAATCAGCTATTCTCAGTTCTTCTGTATTTCTGTGCCATTTCAGCTGGAGGATCTGTTAATGTATCAATCTGTAATTTTACTGATCCTGCACTTATCCTTCAATTGTACTGATATTATTAGAGTAATGTGATCAGATGTGGATATTTATTGGATTTCCACCATCTAATGATTGCTTTGATAATTTTAATAAATTTTATGAATAATCTTTGACATGTTATGTGGTCATCAAAGTTCTGGATCAGTTCCTGTTGTGATTATCTCTGATGTTTGTATTTTAAAAAAAGATTTTTCATTGCTTTTCCGTGATTTTATTTGATAAATTGTGTTGTTGGATCATCTAATATTCATAGGGCATGTATTACATATGTAGGGATAATCCATTTATTTTGTAGTTTGTTACAACAGCAACTTCTGTTTTTCTGATTTTCTTGTAGTCTTGGTAAGCATGAGCTGATGATTGGCTTCGTGCATCTGCGCGGGAGTTCTTTTCATGTGGGAATCTTGACAGATTTGAAAGATGCATGCGCTTCTGGACAGAATATGCAAATTTAGTATACTTTGATGCACACAGACTGTATGTGGAGATGCGGGGCTCCGTGTGGGAATTTTGACAAAACACAATTTTTTTGTGTAAATCCTAAAATATAGAAAAAAACTTAATTCTGAATGAATTTTAGGTGTGAAAACCGTATGTGACATTTAAATTTTGAAATAGTTGTCCCAAGTGGGGTAACTCTTGTTTTTATTTAAAAATTGGTTCAAATATGAAGGGTTTGGAATTCAAGCGTGGGGTCAGTGAGTGATCCTAGCCAGTTTTGAATGGGGAATCTAAATTTTCAAAAAAAAATTCAGATTTTCCACTTCCTTCTTTTATTTCATGAATTATTTATTTATTTATTTATTTTTTTTCTGTTTTGAAAGGTTGCTCTGTAAATAGTAGCAAGCTGACATTCCCACACTCAAAGATATATCTATATCTGAAACAACTTTTGGGCTCAGTTTCTCTTGTTGGCTCTGTAGTTTCAGAGGTGTAAAGGTCCATCTGGAATGTTGTTTTCAGTTAACAATTCATTTTTATCAGCTGATTCAACCTTGCATCTGACTAAATACAATCTGATATGTTTGCCTTGGATTCTTTCCTTCTTGTATTTAAGGACTTTTTTGATTTTGACTTTTTCTTTTTAAGGAATATTTTCAATGGGTATCTCTGGTGTGGGTATTTTTTCTCCTTCCAAGGGGTGGAAGTGTTTTTCATAATTAATGGGAATAAAGGGTTTTTCTGGATAAATCATTACTTACATTATTCTTCCAATGAAGCTTCTTGATAGTAAAAGGTCCAACAAATACTGGTATCAGTCTCATTTTTCCTGCTAAGTTTTTGATGTTCTTAGTGGAGAATAGCACTAGGTCACCAACCTTGAAAGCAGGTTATTTGCGAGTCTTATCCCACCTCTGTTGGTTGTATTCAACAGCATCTTGAACAAACTTGGCCAAATGCTTGCTTGGTATATATAACATATTCTTCAAATAAATTGAATTTGGGTGAATATTATCTAATTTGTTGTTAATATTTTCTTTAGGTAGCTTGGGGATTCATCCTCTCTCCAGTATTTACAGGGATTCTCTGGTAGTAGAATGCTTGCTGCTGTCATAGGCCTTTTCTAATGCAGGTATTAGGCTAATCCAGTCATGGAAGTACCCATCTGAATTCTTGTATTCTAAACCAGAGGAGAAGAATCTTCTGAGCATTTCTTATAGGGTCTGAATCATTCTTTCAGCTAATCCATCAGTCTGAGGGTGATAACCAGTAGAAAAATAAAAAAAATTATCTAGCATTTCATAAAGTTTTCTCCAGAATTCAGAAGTGAATTTGGGGTCTCTATCACTTATAATGATCTTGGGGACTCCTACATTTGAAATAAGTCTATTCCAGAAAAGTAGTTCTACTTCCATAGCTGTATCTTCCATAATGTTGGAAAAGGACTTGGTTTTCTTAGAGAATCTATCTAATATGACTAGGACTGAGTTTTAGAAATATGCTCCTCCAGGAGGTAGTCCGGTAAAAAATTACATGTTGATTATTTACCATCTATTCTTGGGCTCAGAGATTTTCTGGAGGAGGCTAAATCTTTTGCCATTAGTCCTGTTAGACTTCTGAAATATTTCACAGCTTGATAAATACTTAATTTTTGGTTCTCCCCAATTAATCAACCAAGCTGTGTGTTTAAATTTTGCTAAAGTCCTATCAGTGGATTGATGGCCAGATGAGCATATTTTGTGGCATTCAGACAGTATATGCTTGATATTTTATTCATTTCCAATGAATATAACACTAGCATGTTGGTGTCTACGAGTTATTAATCCATCCCAGAGTGAGAATCTGCCAGCTTTATAGGACTTCTGTAAGGTTTCTGGTAAACTATTAATGAGTTCAGATGGAGGTGAATCACTTTCCATGATAGAGATCACAGTTTTTAAGTTAATTATTTCAGCTCCTTTTAAAACTTCAAACAGGGAATGGTCCTGTTCACAGATATGAATCCCTAGAATAGGAGCTTCTGGGTCCATTACATTAAAATTCAATATGGCAAATATATCATGATCTTCTGGTTCATGAGAAGGGTTTCTAGGGTCATTAGGTAGAAGATTCCTGCTAATAATGTCAGCATTCTTTTTTTTAGCTCCCAATTCATGGAATATATTAATCTGTCCTCTATATCCTTGTATGGCTATTTGCCATCTCAGCAAATGCCTGCTTGGAGTCTTCATGCTCATGAGGGTTCTTAAAGAATTGCAGTCAGTAATTAACACAAAGTTTTTTACCTCTAAATAGTAATAAAGCAGAGACAGACATTCCATTTGACTAGATCTATACCTTTCCTCAGTATCTTTTACTTTTCTGGACATGCAGAGTATGGGCTTTTCTATTGGTTTGTCATTTTCAAAGATTCCATGATGAAGAGCAGCTCCTAGTCTGTCCATGCTAGCATCTTTTTACAGCTTGAATGGTTTTAAATAGTCTGGTTGGATCAAAACAGGAGAAATATTCATGGAAATCTTGAGCTCCTCATAGTTTTTAAGTCTTTCATGCGTAATTTCAACAAGAGTATTTTTGTTGCAGATCTCATATAAATTGTTTGTGAGGAAGGCAAACTTGAGGATATATTTTCTTTAGTAGCTGAAAAAGCTGAAAAAAGACATTAGTTCAGTTTTTTTCTGGGTCATGGGTATATTCATGAATAAAGCTATTTTACTTTGGTAAGCAGTTAGAGTTAATACAGATACAATATGTCCTTGATCCTTGAGAGCTCTATATACAAAGTTGCACTTAATTGTGGATAATTTCAGTTCTACATCAGAGATAGTTTTTAAGAATAGTCTTCCTTTCTCCATGTGGTTAGACCATTCATCAGAATAACTGATAATATCATCAATTTATACCATAATCAAAAATTTTCTGATGAATTGTCCTAAGACAGTACCAATCATTATTTGGAAATGAGAAGGAGAATTCTTGATTACTAAAGTCATTCTCAAATAATCATATATACCTTAGTGGCAAATAATTTTCATAAATTTCCTACTTCAGCGCTGATAGGCATTCCGTGAAAACCTTTAAACATTTCCAGAGGGGTAATATAATTATCTTTGGACAGATTTTGAAGGGCATGAACAATTGTTGGTATGGGATAGTAGTCAGCTTGTGTGTAATTTTTGAGCATACTTAAATCTCTAACCATTCTTGATTTTCAATTATTCCAGGCTATGCTCACAGGTGTGGTTACATCCACTTGTTAATTGTGCCCTAATTTTCTTAAGAATTTGAGGTCTATGAGTTCTTGAATGTGGGTCTCAAGAAAAATTCTAGACTTAGGAATGGAGGGGTAAGCTGGTCTCCTAAGGTTAGGAAGGTATGGAGGCTTAATGGTCAAGGTTATAATCATATCATGTACTTTGATATTACCAATTCAGTGGTCCTTAGTGCAGAAAGCATTCTGGTTTTCAAAGCAAACTTAGAGAATATCCCTTTTTGATCTTCAATGAGATGGGAATTCAAAGCTGCTTGAGAAAATTATTCTTTCTTGAAGGTCTCCAAGTGTCTCTCATAGGTTGAATCAGAAGTTTAAATATTAAAATGGCATATTTGGATCTTTTCTTTCCGATTTAATCCTAAAGTAAAATACCTACCCTTACTCTGGAACAAATCTATTCCTTCCAACCATAGAGAATCATTTCCTGAAATAAATTAGTCACATACTCCATTGTTTAGAACTAAAAATCCAATTTTCAGTTTGAGTGATAATATAGAATGAGGGAATATGATATCTGTTATCCACAATACAATGGCAATCAAAGATTAATTTAAAATGCTGAAATTATCTTGTGGTAATGGTAGCAGGTTTATCCTAGAATTTGGATCCTGTTTTTCAAATTAAGAATTTCCAAGACAACAGAAAAAAGATCCACTATCTAGGATTACCTTAACTTGGGACACCTGGATTAATCTGGTGGAATAGCAAGTTTTAGAAGAAGTGTAACTTTTACTGGAAGAGGGTTTAAGAGTCAAAGTCTAAGACTCAGAAGAATTTTTAATATTCATATCAGGATTCCATTGCTGTGGGAGGCTAGAATCTTCATTTACTGAGTTTATTTCCAAGGAAGATACTATAATTACTTCAATAACATTGATGGGGTTAGTGATCATCAATTCACACTCAGAACTTGATCCATCAGTGTCATCAAGTTTTTCAGATCTATGATACCAGGAACCTTGCAGTACTTTAGCTACAGAGAGTGATAAGAATTTTGGAGTAATAATATTCCGAAAATAAACACTGAAAGAGCTCAAATAATAAATACTTCAAGAGCTGGTGCAAGGTTTAATTGGTTTCGTTAGAAGGGTTTTCAATATGTTATAAAAAGAGGGGCCACAGTATTAAACTACTGGGGATCTTTACAGAAAGACAACCTCTCTTCAAGGGGCCTCCTTAGGCAGTTTAAGAACCTTAGAATTAATAATGGGTGCCTTATAAGGACTTATCCACTGTTATGGCCGGGAAAAACAGAAAAATGACCAAGGCAGGAAGGGAAACACTTACTCTGAGTCAATACTCCACAGAAAAGCCTGCAAAGATTCATGTAAAGGGTTTCTGAGCAGTTGGGGTTGATTGCCTGACTATAATTCAATGAAAAAGGTTGATTGTTTTTGAGAAATAATAATAATACTAAAGACTAAGTCATAAATCACGTTGTTATTTCCTTATAAGCCCTTGATTGGAAACGGTGTTTGATTGATAATAATAAATTTCTGATAAAACTGATGGGGAATAATGCATTCAAGGAGGTCTGTTGGAATACTTTTGGGGGCAGTAATGAGCTTCTCAGGACATTTAGAGAGGGTTCTGCTCATGGGCTGAGGCTTTTTGTCCAGTCAGGGAAGAATTAGCACTTCCACTTGGTTCTGTCAATCAGATGTCCTCAGATACACTGGATTTCTGTACTTTTTTAGCCACAGGATCTGTTAATCTGTTGATGAAGTAATTCTGATCAATCTTCACTTATCCTTCATTTGCACTATTAATATTGGTTTAAAGTAGAAAGATGTTGATATTCATTGATTTTACATAATCTGATGAGCACGTAGGTAATTTTTCATAATTCTTACAATCACTCTTTGTAGTTTTTTGTGGTTTTCAATGATCAGAATCAGTCTGTTTTGTGTTAAACTTCCATTTTTGATTTATAATTCAAAATATATTCAAATTATTTATATTATTTTTCTTAAGTTTTTAAGGTTTTTAGATCATTTTCAATGAATATTTCACCTTTGTACATATAACAGGTAAACCTTCCTAGGTTTTAGCTCCTGTGAGCGGTACCTGCTGTCAGATTTGTCACAACAGATCCTGACGCGGGGATCAGTTCTTTCAAATGCACGCTGTGGTTCCCCATCCTGGACACCCTGGCCAGTGCGGAGACTTTAATTTTTTTTATGATTTTTCCTTATCATCATTCATAGGCATCATTATCAAAAAAAAAAATCTTTGATCTGGAATAGGGTTCCATTTGGTTCCCAGCTTCCCAACTGCTCATTCTCTCAGTTGGCAAGGATGATCTTTGAGTGGTTTTATCCCCCCTCTTGTGTTCAAATCCCTGCCACTCCGCTATTCAGCCTTACAACTTTTTTTTGCCAAGCGCGCGGCCAAAAGACCGCCGGGCTCGCCTCCACCCAATTGACCATCATCATCACCACCACTTCATATTTTGATTCATTGAGGAGAGCAGCAGCATCAATTAATCCAGCCTTTCATTGCTCAAGATCATCATCCATGCCATCCATCCCAACCTTGATCTCATTGGCTTCACCTGCTACATCACTACCCTCTCAATCTAGATCTTGCTTAGCTACAAACAACCAAAGGCCCTCAAATCTTGACACCAATACATACATACATAAAAACATGCCATCTTAACCATTATGTCTGGATCTCAAGACGACTGCCCATTGCTGCTCTCTTGGTTAAAGAACTGATAACAACCTTCAGGAATCTCACTTCCCTCTCCTTGGATCTGAAGACTGCTCATCAGCCCTGGGATTGAGTACAGACAACCAAGGTATTGATATGGGTAGTGGGTTCACAAACCCTTGTTGTCTAGTCGGGTCTGAAATCCCCAAGTTGTAATCATGCCATTGATTTTCTCATGTTTCCCATTGGTCGTGATTCCCTCTTGTCAAAGTCATCTGTTGAGTCATCCCTTCAATTGCGAATCTCATGATCCCTTCCTCAATCAAAACCCAACCCCCACTGCAACAACCAACTCGGCCATCTCAAGCGCCCGTCTACCTCATCCGGTTGTCTCAAGCGCCTGTCTACCTCATCCTTTCCACCTCCAGCTCACCAGTCTCCGGCGCGGCTTTTCCGTTGCCTGTGTGGGTCTCAACTGTCTCCCGGGCCCATCAGCATGTCCGCGGGCCCCTCAATAGCTACTCTCCTGCCCGTGCCCACCATTGGCACGGGCCAGAGTCTTGATTCAACTCTTCTGGTTTTTTCTGAGTGTTTGTTTGTTTCTTTTTTTTTCTTTTGTTTTCTCATGACAATCATCCTCAAAATAGAAAATTTTTTTTTCTGCTCTATTTGTAAATATCTCTTGTAAATAGTCTACAGAATTCTTTTCTATAAAAGGAGGGGCTCTCCCCTTCTTTTCAAAAAAGAATGATCCATGGGAGTGTGTGCTTATGTCCCCCCCATTATTGTGAAATTAGATCCTGATCTTTATCCTGGGTATATATCTGATTTCCCCCTGATCCATTTTTGACCCTTAGTCTTAGCCCCTCTGTGGCCTGATCCTTATCACCAACCAATAGCCTTGCTGGTTGAAGAAAATTCTGTCTGTTGGAATTTTTGAGTGTGTTATACCACTCCTTGATCCCTTTCTCTGACCATACTGGTCCTGATCCCTGATCATCTTCCTGGAGCCAATCACAATTGATTGAAGAGGTCTTATTAAGCTTAAGACCTGGAGTGTTATACCTCCCTTTATTTTCTTTGGAGTTGCATTCTGCTAGCCTACTCTTGAGTCCCTTGAGAAGTGTTGAGGTTATCCTTGCTTCAAATCAGTTACTGTTTGCTTTTAGAGCTTCTTAAACATTGTGCTTTGTCTTGTACATCCACCCTCAGTTATCTGGTACCCTTCAAGAGCTTGATTGCGGAGAGTTGGGCAGGTTCATTGAGAACCTGGAGGTTGCTTGGGTTTGATTTGATCATCCCCAATCTTCTGATGACAAACATAGTTATTAGCTTGTGGGAGTTGTTTACATACAACAGCTTTTGTTCTGTGAACTCTAAGCAAAATTTCACTTCTTTTGTTCAAGTTTTTCCCTGCATAATCTTGTCTCGGATAGTGCTATTCCATTGCTACCAAACTATTATCATCTTTATCCTCTACTCCTTTATTCCTCATTTACCCGGTTCTGGACCTTGATATTGGTTACATCTAAATATTTTTGTAACACTCAGGAGGGCAGCCTAAACAGCACCTTTCCCCTCCACAGAACTGCCACGGCCTAGCACCGTTTGGAGTCTTACAACGCGGGGGGGTGGGTCCGCTGGTCACATGGCGAAATTGGCTGCGCGCAGGACTTATGTATGCAGGAGGGTGATCTTTAGGGGTTGTATAGGGACGTGGGGCTGCGCGCGGGAATTGTCACATAACACATTTTGGTGGGTAACTCCCAAAATATACAAAACACTTCAATTCTAACTGAATTTTAGGTGTGAAACTTTTACGTGACAAAAGATGTGAAATATTAAATTGGAAAAAAGGTTCCATATTGGTTCTGTGACTTTTTGGTCAATTTTATATTTAATTATTTAAAATATGAAGGAGTCATATTTCAAGGGTGGGGTCAGTGAGTGACCCTACCTTATTTTGGATGGGGAATGTTTGATGAGAGTCACTGGGAAGACAGGGTGTTTCCTGGAAAGTTCATCACTGAGGATTACTTCTACATAATTCTTACCATGTATCTTTTTTGATGGTAAAGGGCCCAACAAAAGAAGGTCTAAGCTTCTTGTTTCCAGATAGGTTTGAAAAATTGGTGTTAGAAACTAAGACTTGATCACCAATTTTGAAGTCAGGTTCTTTGTGAGTTTTATCCCATCTGTGTTTGTTTTATTCAACTGTCAGCTTGCTACTATTGCAGAGCAAGCTGCAAAAGTAAAAAAATAACATAAATAGATAAAAATCTTAATGAGGAAAAATAATATTAAACATATTATTTCAAATTATGATTCTACATAAAATTTAAGGTAGGGTCACTGACTGGCACCTAGCTCCGATTCCTGCTTCTTATATTTTCAAATAGTGTATGAAAATTTGGGAAGAGACATGAACTTGGGATTTTGGCCATTTTAATATTTCACATGAAAACCCACGTATAGGTTTCAAAGTGAATTTTGTGTCAGAATGCAAGAATTCTGTGATTTAGAGGAGTTAGAGGCAAAAATGTGATTTGTCACAATTCTCTTACGCAGCCGCAGCAACCAAAACATCTGCGCGCGGCTGAGCAGAAGAACTTCCACCTTGTCCGTGTACCCTGACAAGCCATGTACGCAGCCCCGGGCATCCAACAGGTATGAAGCTGCGGGACTATGGACTGACAGATTCACAGAGACCTTGAGAAGCCCAGGTACCACTTCAAAGTACTACAAATAAGACAGTGACATACTACATATGTAATAAATGTCCCTGTGGATAGTAGATACTCTGAAAAAAAATAAAATTTAATAAAGATACTTAAATAAACTTTCTCAATATTTCTTTATAAAACATGATAAAAATACCAAATATGTCAAACAATAACATAACTAAAATTTGTAAAATACTTTAAAATACTTCAAATATACATTGTGAGATCTTCAAGACATCAATATGTCCCTGACATACTAAGAATACTGATTATGTTGAAATAATATATATATTCCCATAGCTTTTATTTTTAATTAATTATTCCAAGAAAATCAACCAAATTTCTAAAATAAGGATCAAAATGAATATTATGACTTAACACCCATCAGCCCATACAAAATTAGAACCCATCTGACATCAGATTACCCGTAGGGATTTCTACTAAGAAAAATTATTAACATCCTGGGAGCATTCACTAAGGATAGTTAATTAAATGATGATCATGTGGATAGATTAGTGTTATTCACATGTCAAAACATCAATCAAAAGGTGGAATAATTCACATACCCTGTGGAATTAGATGTTACCCGCGCTACAGCACCAAGAAAACGTGACAGGCTACCACTGGTTACCCTGCTAGAATTAGCACCTGCCCCTTTGAACCCCTGTATCCCTCAGAAGGACAGAATTGGTACTCAAAAATCTATGAATATAGAGCTCTTTTGAGGTTGTTGATATTGTGACTCAAAGAAAAAGGATTTGCGTTCCTTTCATGTATCCTGGGATTAACTCATCTGGTTACGGAACTCGTCCTCAACTTTGATTGGATTACTCACCTGCGGTCCCGTCATGTATCCTGGGATTAGCTCATCCCATTCCGGAACTCGTCCTCAACTTTTATGAGGAGAGGACTTGTCCCAGGCGGTGAGCTCTGGTCTATATACAACTGGTATTTCACTAATAGCATATCAGAGTAATCTATTTTTATAGTCTATAAGTCTGTGGTCGGTTGTGGTTTATTTTCTGTACAATTTTTAATCTGTGTGAAAGTCTATCTTTACATCCCCCCCCACGACTTACACATTGTTCCCCTTCACTCCCAAGTCTATCAGCACACCGGTCATCTTATTGGGGCCAAGGCATTTGGTCAGCACTTTGGCCTTTTGATTGCTTGTGCTGGTCCATTCTAACATTACATTTTGTTGCCAGACAAAATCATTGACAAAATAAAATGCACAAGATAAATAGTTGGTCCGTTTCTTTGAGCTGTTATTGCCTGCAATTAAGATGGAGGATTTGTTGTTGCAGATAATCTGTCAGCTCTCTGATACCAGGAAAATTGCAGTCCTTTAGCTACAGAGAGTGATAAAAATTCTGGAATGAAAATATAATTATTATTCCAATAATAAACACTGAGAAGCTCAAATAAATGATATAATGAGAGCAGTTGCACGGTTTAATTGGTTTGGTAATAAATGGTTTTCAATATAGTATAAAAGAGGGGCCAAAGTATTATACTACTGGGGATCTTTACAGACTAGCAACCTCTCTTCAAGGGGCCTCCTTGGGCAGTTTAAGAACCTTGGAATAAAGATGGGTGCCTTAGCAAGGAATTATTCCACTAATGGCCGGGATTAACATCTCAAATGGCCAAGACAGGAAGGGTAAAACTCACTCTGAGCAATTTACCACGAGAATCCTGGAATAATTGGAATGTTTTCAGAGAAGATGGGGTAGATTGCTTGACTATACTTCAATGGTTGATTGGTTAAAAAGGTTAAATAATGCTACTATAGAATAAGTCATAAATCACTTGCTTATCTTCATATAAGCACTTGATCAACAATGACACGGTGTCTGATTGATAATAAATAATTCCTGGTAACTGATTAACTGATTGGATCCAAAGAGGTCTGTATAAATACCTTTTTGGGGTAATTTTGATCTTCTCAGGGCATGTAGAGAGGGTTCTGATCGTGAGATGAGGCTGGAAAGCGAGCCAGGGCAGGATTAGCACGTCCACTTGGTGCTGTCAATCAGCTGTCCTTAGATCTGCTGGATTTCTGTACTATTTTAGCCACAGGATCTGTTAATCTGTTATGGTGTAAATTTGATCATTCTGTACTCATCCTTCATTTGTACTATTGATATTGCTTTAAAGCGGGCAGATGTGGATGTTTCCTGATTTTTTATCATCAGCTGATCATCCAGATAATTTTCAATAATTTTTATGAAAAATCCTTGTAGTGTTTTGTGTTCTTTCAAAGATCTGGGTCAGTGATTTACATGGTAATCCTTGATCTTTGATTTATTATTAAAAAATGTTTTAAACTTAATTTTCATTAATTTTATTTAAATTTTGATTTTAGATCTTTAGTAATGCATATGCCAGTTTGTTACATGTACTAGGCAACTTTAAATAGGTTGTAGCTCTTCTGAGTGGTACCCGGTTGTCAGATTAGTCACAACGGATCTAGATGCGGGGATCAGTTAGTACAGCTGCGCGCAGGGTAGGATCCGCTGCGTGCGTGGTAGAAAAACCTGCTTGCGGGTCTCTAGTATGGGGGAATCTGCTACTACAAGTACGTAGGGATATGTAATGATGGGGGGCTGCGCGCGGGAATTGTGACATAACAAATTTCCGCCTGTAACTCCTAAAATATACACAACACCTCAATTCTGAGTGAATTTTAGGTGTATACCCTGTACGTGAAAACACGTGTGAAATATTAGAATGGCCAAAAAGTGCCATACTGGTGTTGTAATTTTTAGTACTTTTCTTTTTAATTATTTTAAAAATGTAAGGACTTGGAATTCAAGGGTGGGGTCAGTGAGTGACCCTACCTAATTTTGGGTGAGAAATCCATTTCTGTAATAATATTCATGGATTTCTCACTCCTTATTTTGTTAGTTAAGATATTCTTATTTTTCCATAGTTTTGTGTTTCTATTGACAGGTTGCTCTGTACATAGTAGCAAGCTGACAAAATCTTAAGCGGAACATCTCCAACCAGTTCATTTATGAGACTGCTGAGGTAGGCAAGTTGTTGCATCCCATTGGAAAATGCAACATACTCAGCAGCACAAGTTGACAGTGCTACCAAAGTTTGTCTCTTCAAGCCCCATGCAAATGGACAACCACAGTAAGTGATAAGGTGGCCAGATGTAGACCGCTTGTGCTCCCCACCCCAATTTGCATCACTCCAGAGGACCATGCCTCTTTCATTTGGTTCAAGTACCAGGGAATGACTAACAGTTGTCTGGAGATACCCAATAAGATGGTTGAGAGCCTTCCAATGGTCTTCCAACGGATTAGTAGTGTATCAAGACAAGAGATTCACAGGAAATGACAGATCTGGTCTTGTGCCCGCTTCCAGGTACATTAGTGATCCAATGAAGTGCTTAAAGCCTTGAGGGTTGACCCCATCACCGCCGTTCACCTCCAGGTTCATTTCAGGTAAGGGGCTGCGTTTGGTGTATGAGGTGCGTCAATAGTCCATCACAATCTGATTTTCTATGACCGTTTGGGAAAGGCTTACTGTTGTTGCATCCTGTTTGATAGTAATCCCCACAATTTTCTTGGGATTGTCCCGCCACTTCAGCTTAACCTGTTTTTCCATGCCCTGCCGCACCTTCTAGAGGAGATCACGTGAAGACCCTACCACAAAACCGTCATCTACATGCATGCAAATGATGACAAATTTGGCTCCATTGTTCAGCAGTTATAACAATGGTTCCAATTCTTGAGCTTTAAAACCAAGTCCACGCATAATTCCAATGAAGAATTGACACAAACACCGGGCAGCTTGTTTAGTACCGTACACTGACTTCTTGAGCCACATCACCATTTCTTTCCATTCTGGCCGGACCTCAATTGGTGGTTGGACGTATAATTCCTCCGCAATTGGGCTATAAAGGTATGCCGAACTGACATCAAACGTAGCCATGGGGATTTTTGGCAAGAGAGCTAGGACAAGGATCATCCTCAGCACATTCAAGCCTGCAGTTGGGGCATACCTCTCTTTACAATCCACACCCATTTGTTGATTGAAGCCTTTCACTACCAGTCAAGTCCGCCGTTCCAGTAAGTTACCATCTTCATCCGTCTTGTTTTCCGGTACCCAGCCCTTCCCTAGAACCTTTGTCCCTGGGTGCAATTTTACTGGTTCCCATACACCCAGTTCATAAAACTTGTTCAACTCGTATTCTGCCAACCCCCTCCATTCTTTTGCAAATTTGCCACAAAACGCTTCCGCCAGTGATTTTGGTAAATGGTGGTCATGTTTTGTTGGCAGTGACCGGACAAAGTCTTGTTCCAAACGCGCAATTCCATCAGTAGGCTCCTGTCCAAGCTTTAAAGATAACTGGTTTAAAATATGGCTGATACTGCTCTTCTGTTTTTCCGCTACAGTTGGTAAATGCTGGAAGTCTGGGAATATTTCCAAAGTTGAGTGTATTACTTGCCAATACTTAGGGGACCATAACAGCCAGCCAACTCCTGCTGCCGGGTATTCCAGAAGTCTGCACGGTTTCCCATGCTCCTTAATTTTACTTGTCTGGCGTTCTTTGGGTGTATAGAAAATGGCCCTTGTGCCAAAAGGGTACAGGATGTTGGGGGTGACTGTCTGTCCAAATAGGAGATTCACAGGGCTTGATCCATCTGTACAGGTGTTGGGCAATCTGTTGTGGAGTTATGTTGCATTGTGATAGGCGTAGCTCCAATATTGGCCCGCCAT
Source organism: Puccinia polysora (assembly GCA_025617555.3). NCBI lineage: Eukaryota > Fungi > Basidiomycota > Pucciniomycetes > Pucciniales > Pucciniaceae > Puccinia > Puccinia polysora. The sequence continues at coordinate 29,591,288 of CM062640.1, forward strand.
CTGGCTTTAATTCAACATTGTCCTCGCCATATCCCCAATGGTCCTATTGACACTTTCCACCTCGCCGTTCTGGTCAGGGTGGAAGGGCAGGACCGGTGCCAACTTCATACCCAGAGAGTCCAACTGGTTTTGTAACCGTTCAATATATTCAGCCCCATTGTCTGATTGAAAAATAAAAGGGAACTTACCCATGGAATTATGTAGGTGATGGATCCAGCTAATGATCTTCTCTGGTACCTCACTTTGACTTTTCAAGGCAACACCAAAAGTATACGTAGTTGCATGATCTGTGAAGGTCAGCCAAAACTTAGCCCCATTCAGGTCCTTCTCAAATGGTCCAATCCTATCAGTGACACACAGTTGCAATGGTTCTCCCCTAGGGATATCCAAGGCAACCCCCAGAGATTTACAATCCACATCCTTCAACGTGGAACAACACTTGCAGAAAAACAACTTCCAAACCATCTTCTGTTGCTCTGGGAAATTCTCTGGGAGAAACCGCCGCACAAATTTCTCAGAAAAGTGGCCTAATAATAATTGCCACTTGTAGGAGTCCATGGAAGGTACTTGGGAAATTGCACGACACGATTCATTGCGTATATGGGGTACAGTCCAGCAGAAGTTCTTGAAGTTTGTCTCAAATTGACAAGAATTTCAATCAACAATAACAAGTGATGTTCCATCATGGCACATATACCATCCCTACATGACCAACCTCCCTGTAGAGAATATTGATCCCTTGACACCTTCACAACAGAAAACATTGTTAAGCGTCAAAGTCCCTGTCCTTGTTGGTACGTTCAACCTGGCCACATATGAAACGAGTGCAGATTTCGTAGGGATAGCTAGGTTTAGTGAAACCGGAGTCTCAAGCTGCTTGACTATCTGAAAAAATAGGGAAGGCCCACTAACATGCGCAGTTGAACCCAAATCAATTAAAATTTCTCCTTTATCAACAGCTTAAACATCTAGTTGTCCGACACGTCCCCCTTGATTGGCAGGTTACTAGGTTGAGCCAGTGGCATAAATCTGGAACCTTTGTCGGCGTGATTGTCCGGTGGAGCTGGTATTAAACCCATCTGTACGTGGTCCCAGTATTCATTGCAATTGGCGTACCAATTCCCTGCCTTCTTACAATAATGGCAGGAATACCCAAACTTGCAGAGTAACTAATTGGATTGGACGCTCCCTTTGAAATATTTTGCTTTATCAATGGACAGGTGGCCATGCTGGTACTCCCCAAGTTGTTCCGCATGTCCTCCGGGTTGTTCCTGCAAGCTGGTGGGAGGTATTTTCCAGCTGGTTGGTGCATCACAGCCTGCACAGCCATTTCTACATCCAATGGCAGCGTCCCCGCTGGCATTTGTGATTACCCCTTGAGCTTGTTAGAACAGGTCTGTATGATGGTGGAGAATTTGGTAAAGGTTGGTGCTTTCATTGCTTGTTGAGGCTCTGCCCAATTGCTTATTCAAAGTTGTTCTTGTCCATGCCACTTGGTGCCATCACAGTTGCTTGCGTAAGCAATCCATAGAGCTTGTCCACCGTTACCTCAACATGTTTGAAATCCGCAATAACCTTTTTCCATGTAGCAATCCACGCATTGTTGGAGCCCAATTGATCATTCAGTATCTCAAGCATGCGGTCCTTAATGATGAGCTTGTGCCTGCAGTTGGTTCTGCTACATTTCTTCTTCAGCAGTTCCATCATTTGCTGAGCTTCCTCGGTTCCCAAGCTCTCAACCTCCGCAAGTAGGGTATTGTCAATGGTTTTGCGGAGAAGGATTGCCACCACATCTTGTTGTTCTTGATCCAACAACTCAAATGAAGCATTGTCCTCCAGAAATAAATGGTTCTTCTTGAAGACATGCCAGAGTGTACGTGTGAGTGCACTCTCCCATTGGACGTAGTTTGCACCATCAAACGCAAGAATGGTTTTATTGGGATTCATCATTCTATGCACGGCAAGTGGATCATCCATGAATTTCTTTAGCGCAGTATCCAAGCGGCTCATGGTTTTGGTGGGGTGTAGTAGTTGGGGGGGGGGGGTGGTTACATTCCGAGCGTTCCACTCTGGATTTCAATTCTGATATGATCTCCATCAGAGAATAAATGGTAAGATTGGATGGTCTTTTCATGTTGCTGCTTGAGCTATCCGGGTTGAATCTGCCTTCAGGCTCTGAATATAAGGAGGAGTTATCTGACCTTGCTGGTTGGTTGCTTGATTGATTTCTGTCCTCAAGTATATCCCTAAAAAATTCCATACACCCTACCTGCGTTGATGTTGTTGACTTGGGAGTTATCTGTGGCAAAGCTGGCTTTTAACCTATTGTGACTCAAAGAAAAAGGATCTGCGGTCCCTTCATGTATCCTGGGATTAGCTCCTCCCTTTCAGGAACTTGTCCTCAACTTCAATTGGATTACTCACCTACGCTCCTGTCATGAATCCTGGGATTAGCTCATCCCATTCCGGAACTCGTCCTCAACTTTGACAAGGAGAGGACTCGTCCCGGGCGGTGAGCTCTAGTCTATATACAGCGGGTATTTCACTAATAGCATATCTGATTAATCTATGTTTATAGTCTATAAGTCCGCGTTTGGTTGTGGTTTATTCTCTGTACAATTTGTGATCCGTGTGAAAGTCTATCTTTACAGTTCTTACCCAGAGACCCAGTTATATTTACATCTAGACAGTGTGCAAAGGTAATAAAATACTTAAAAGAGATAATTAAGTGATTTATGGCTTTAGTCCAATTAATTATATCTTTACCAAAACCCTTTTTATCAATTTAAACTGTTGAAAAAACTTTTGAACCCCAGTAATAGGTTTAACCCATCAGTGCAGATCCCAAATAGGTACCTAAAGGATTCAATACTATACCATTGAGTTTTTTTATCATTTTTCAGTTGTGGCAGCTTATTTACAAGGCCCTGCCACTCCATTATATGTTATATATATATATTATCTTTGGGAAATATCTCCTTTAAGAATATAAATTAAAGCTTCCAAATTAACCAGGTATACATGTTTTCAAAGTGAATTCCCTGGAGAGAGGTGTTGAATATCCCAAATATTATGGTGGCACCTTCATTAATTTATTTAATAATCAATTTATTAATATTGATTAATAAAATTCAATCACAACAAAACCAATCAACCTTGAAATAGCTTTATCCAAATATCTTACAATTTTTGCTGCATTTATTGAATAATATATTTGTTATTTATTTCATCACCTGTGGTAACTCAAGGATAGCAAGGTTCTTTGAATCCACAAGCCTGACATCAACAGAATCTTGAACACACTTAGCTGCATGTTTTTTGGCTACATCTATCAAGTTTTTGAAATCAACTAATGTTTGATGAATATTGGTTAGCTGCTTGTTCAGGTTATCCTTGGGTAACTTAGGAATTCATCCTCTTTCCAGTATAAAGGGGGCTTCCCTAGTGTAGAGTTCTTCCTACTATTAAAACCCATTTTTAGTGCTGTTAGAACGCTAAACCAATCATGGCAGTAAACATCAGTATTCTTGTATTCTATAAAAAAGCAGCAGAACATTCTAAGCATATATTCTAAGGTCTGAATCATTTTTTTGGCTAGTCCATCTGTCTGGGGATGCTAAGCTGTAGAGAAGGCTAAGGTAGTTCCTAGAATTTCATGCAGATTGCTCCAAAATTCAGAGGTAAAATGGGATCCCTATCACTGATAATGATTTCAAGAATTCCTAAGTCAGCTATGAGTCTGTCTCAGAGTAGCAGTCCTACTTCCATGGAAGTATCATTCTTATGGTAAGGTAGAAAATTTTCTTTCTTGGAAAAACTATACACTATGACTTGGAATGAGTTATAGGAATAAGCTCCTCCAGGAGGAAATCCAGTTAGAAAGTCCATGTTGATAATTTCCCCCCTCTTTGTCACCCTCCTGGATTCCAAGACCCTTTCTATCCTTTAGCTATCAGAGGTTATAGAATAAATAATAAATATATTATTTAATAAATGCAGCAAAAATCCATAAAATATTTGGATTAAGCTTATTGCAAGGTTAAATGGTTTGGTTAAGGTTTATTGTTATAAATCAATATGAATAAATTGATCATTAAATATTTTTATAGAGGGGAAACAATTATATTGGGGATCTTTAACACCTCTCTTCAGGGATTTTGATATGAAAAAACGTAGTCCTGGTTACTTTTGGCTCTTTAGTTCAAAGGAAATTTTACCCAAAGATAATATGTATATAAAATACACAGTGGAGTGGCAGGGCCTTGTAGCCAAGATGCCACGACATAGAAAGGATAATAAAACTCACTGGTATATTAGTAAATCCTTTTGGTATCTTTTTCAGACGCGTACTGATGGTTTAAACCTGTATACTGTGGTTATAAGGTTGTTCAGAATTTTTAATTGATAGAAAAGAGGTTGAGGACGGATATTATTGATCAGACTTGGCCATAAATCACTTACTTATCTCTTATAAGTACTTAATTACCTTGGCACGTTGTCGGGATATAAATATAACTGGGTCTCTGCCCATCAATATCCTCAAAAGAGCTCTTTATTTATAGCTTTTGGAGTCCCAAAATTGTCCTTCTGAGGGGTACAGGGGCTCAAAGGGATGGACACTAAGACTAGAAGGGTAATCAGGGGTAGCCTGTCACGTGTTCTTGGTGCTACATCATGGGTAGAATCTAATTCCTCAGGGTATGGGAATTATTCTACTTCATAATAGATATTAGGACGTGTGAATAACACTAATCTGTTCCATTTATGTATTATTTAATTAATTATCCTCAGTAAATGTTCCCAGTAATTAAAGAATTATATAAATAGAATTTTCTACGGAAATCCTGATGTCAGGTGAGTTCTCATTATGTATTATATAACTGGAGTAAAAGTCTTGATATTGATTTTACTCCTTATTTTCGAGTTCCTGTTGATTTACTAAAATAATTACTTAAAAATATAATTCATGAGAATTCATGTAATATTTTTACATCATTAGCTTTCTTAGTATTTCACACGTATATTGATGTCTTGAAGTTTTCATAAAAGTATATTAAAGTATTTTAATATATTTTTAGAATTTGTCATTGTCTTATTTTTGACATTCTTGGTACTTTGAATTATATATAATACAAAATACGCATAAGGGTTATTTAAGTATTTTTATATAATATTATGTACTTTTAGACTATCTACTATCCACAGGAACCTTTATTACATATGTAGAATGTTTCCCTGTGGGTTGTAGCATTTTTGCGCTGTACCTGAGCCTCTCAGGTCGCCTGTCAATCTGTCAACCCAAAGTCCCGCGGCTGCGTAGTTTTCAGAGGCCCGGGGCTGAGTAAACGACCTTGACGGAGTGACAGGGCTGTATCTCAGCCGCGCGCAGGTGCATTGGCTGCCGCGGCTGCGTGCCGGAATTGTGACAAAACACATTTATGTCCATAACTCCTAAAATATACACAGCACCTCAATTTTGACTGAATTTTAGGTGTGAAAAATATATGTGACAATGTGTGTGAGATGTTTAATTGAATAAAAGCTGAATAGTGGAGCCTTAGTATTTTGTTCTTTCTTTCCTTAATTATTTAAAAATATAAGGAGTTGGATTTCAAGGGTGGGGTCAGTGAGAGACCCTACCTAATTTTGGGTGGAGAATCCATTTCTGTAATAATTTTTACGGTTTTCCTACTCCTTCCTAGGTTAATTGTATTATTATTTTTTCATTTTATTTTTGTTACTTTTGCAGCTTGCTCTGCAATAGTAGCAAGCTGACACTCTTCTTGGTTTCAGTGATCCTTTGAAGGAGACTAAACCCTTTCCCAGTAGTTCTATTAGAATTCTGGAAAGTTTTAAAACTAGAGACATAATGGATTGTGGAGTCTCTCCAACTGGTCCACCAAGTTGTTTTTTCTGAATTTATCCAGAGTTCCATGAGTAGATAAATGACCAGATGAACAGTTGTCATGAAACTCAGCTAAGATAAGTTTGATGTGATCATCTTTGGTCAGGACTATAACAATTAAATGTTGATGCCTATAGTATAACAGACCATCCCATATGGTGAATATTCAAGCTTTTTAAGGCTTTAGGAGAGTTTCAGGTAAACTGTTAACTAGTTCAGATGGTGGTGGAGTACTTTCCAATATGGTGATTGGAGTCTTCAGTTAAGAGCTGTAAGATTGTTTGATTGATTTCAACAGGGATTTGTCCAGTTCAAAACTGTGTATTCCTAGAATGAGAGCTTCAACATCAAGCATATCAATGTTGAGTACAGGAAATATGTCATTTTCCTCTGGATCATGAACAGGATTGCTGGTACCATTGGATAGAGCATTTCTGCTTAAAATATCAGAAATCTCATGTTTGGCTCCAGCTTGGTGAACTATGGTCATTTGGCCTCTGTATTGTTGTATGGCTATCTGAAACCTGAAAATTTGCCTAATAGGAGTCTTCATATTCATTAGAGTCAGGACAGAATTGCAGTCAGTAATTATCATAAAATTGGTTCCTTCCAAGTAATCATGTAGCTTCTCCACAGCCAAAACTAAAGCAAGAAATTTGATTTGGTTTGAGACATGCCTTTTCTCAGTATCCTTGACTAGTATGGATATCAATAGTATAGGTTTTTCCCCTGGTTTGTCATCTTCCATCACTTCTTGGTGTAAAGAAGCTTCTAGTCCTTCCATACTAGAATCTATATAGAGCTTGAAAGGTTTAGAGTAGTCTGCTTGAATCAAGGATGGAGCTGTAGTCATGGCTATCTTGAGTTCCTCATAAGTTTTCAGTCTTTCATGAGTCATCATGAACAAAGTGTTGTTGTTGCAGATTTCATACAAACACTTGTTGAGAAGGGCCAAATTTTGTATGTACTTCCTATATTAGCTGAAAAAACTGACAAAAGATAGAAGTTCAGTTTTATTCTGGGTCATGGGCCTATTTATTACAGCTGCTATCTTGCTTTGGTGAGCAGTTAGATTTATTCCAGAGACAATATGTCCTAAGCCTCCAAGTTCTCCACAACAAAAGTTACACTTTTTTATTGATACTTTAAATCCTACAGCAGAGATAGTTTTGATCACTAGAATTGCTTTATCCATGTGTGTATTCCCATCATCCAATTAAATGATAACATCATCAATGTATACCATCATCCATCCTTGTCTGATGAAGAAACCTAAGAAAGATTCAATAATCCTCTGGATGTGAGAAGGAGAATTTTTGATACCAAAAGGAATCCTCAGACACTCATCAATTCTCAAATGAAATATAATTTTCATAATGTCCCAGATTTCAGGGCTGATATGTATCGGGTGAAAGCGCTTAAGAATATCCATATTAGTGATATACATAGCCTTTGAAAGGTTGTGCCAAGCGTGGTCAATCCTTGAAATAGGAAAGAAGTCAGCTTGGGTATATTTATTCAACATCCTAAATGTCAGCTTGCTACAATTGCAGAGCAAGCTGCAACATTAAAAGAAATAACATAAAAATAATAATAAGAAAATTAACCTAAGAAGGAATAGGAAAACCATAAATATTATTGAAAAAATGGATTCTCCACCCAAAATTAGGTAGGGTCACTCACTGACCCCACCCTTGAAATCCAACTCTTTATTTTTAAATAATTGAGGAAAGAAAGACCAAAATACCACGGCACCACTATTGAACTTTTTGGCCAATTAAATATTTCCCATGTATGGTCACGTATAGGTTTTACACCTAAAATTCAGTCAGAATTGAGGTGTTGTATAATTTTAGGAGTTACAGATGGAAATGTGTTCTGTCACAATTCCCACACGCAGCCGCGGCAGCCAGTGCACCCCCGCGCGGATGAGATACAGCTCTTTCACTCCCTCAAAGTTGTTTAGGCAGCCCCGGGCCTCTGAAAAGTACGCAGCCGGGGGTCTATGGGTTGAAAAAGTGACAGGTGGCCTGAGAAACTTAGGTACCATGTAAAAATGTTACAACCCACAAAGTAACATTCTACATATGTAATAAATGTTCCCATAGATAGTAGATAGTCTTAAAGTACATAAAATTATATAAAAATACTTAAATAACCTCTATACCTATTTTTTATTATATATAATTCAAAGTACCAAGAATGTCAAAAATAAGACATTGACAACTTCTAAACATATATTAAAATACTTTAATATACTTTTATGAAAACTTCAAGACATCAATATCTTTTTGACATAATAAGAAAGCTAATGATGTAAAAATATTACATGAATTCTCATGAATTATATTTTTAAGTAATTATTTCAGTAAATCAACTGAAATTTGAAAATAAGGAGTAAAATCAATATCATGACTTTACTCCAGTTATTTAATACATAATGAGAACTCACCTGAAATCAGAATTTCTGTAGGAATGAATATTAAAATAATTCTTAACTTACTGGGAACATTGACTAAGGATAATTAATTAAATAATACATAAAAAGGACAGATTAGTGTTATTCCGACGTCCAAATATCAATTATAAAGTAGAATAATTCCCATCCCCTGAGAAATCAAATGCTACCCGTGCCACAGAACCAAGAAAACGTGACAGGCTACCACTGGTTATCCTGCTAGCCTCAGTTTCCGTCATTTTGAGCCCCTGTACCCTTCAGAAGAACAATATTGGGACTCCAAAAGCTATAAATAAAGAGCTCTTTTGAGGATATTGATGGGCAGAGACCCAGTTGTATTTACATGCAGACACCATGCCTAGGTAATCAAATACTTATAAGAGATAAGTTAGTGATTTAAAATATTTATAAGAGATAAGTAAGTGATTTATGGCTTTGTCTGATCAATAAATATCCGTCCCCACCCTTTTTTTATCAATTTAAACTGCTGAACAACCTTTTAAACCCAGTATACAGGTTTAACCCATCAGTACACGTCCCAAACAGATACTGTAAGGATTTAATAATATACCAGTGAGTTTTATTATACTTTTTCTGTCGTGAAAGCTTGGTTACAAAGCCCTGCCACTCCACCGTTTATTTTATATACATATTATCTTTGGGCAAAATATCCTTTAAACTAAAGAGATAAAAGTTACCAGGACTACATGCTTTCATACTGAAATCCCTGAAGAGAGGTGTTGAAGATCCCCAATATAAATGTGGCCCCTCTATAAAAATATTTAATTATCACTTTATTTATATTGATTTATAACAATAAACCATAACCAACCCAATTATTCTTGGAATAAGCTTTATCCAAATATTTTACGGATTTTTGCTACATTTATTAAATAATACATTTATTATTTATTCTATCACCTCTGGTAACTAAAGGATAGCAAGGGTCTTGGAATACAGGAGGCTGACACTAAAGTCTCCAGCCATGCTAGACTTATCATTATTCCACGCTATAATTATTGGAGTAGCAATGTACACTTGTTCATTATGTCCCACTTTCCTTAAGACTTGTGGGTCAATTAACTCATGGATATGAGTTTCCAGAGCTGCTTGAGACTTTGGAATAGAAGAGTAAGCTGGTCTCCTGAGGTTGGGAGGGTGAGGAGGTTTAATGGTCAAGGCTAGAATAATGTATATTCCTTTGATGTTACCAATGGGGTTGTCCTTGGTACAGAAAGCATTCTGGTTTTCAAAGCAAAATTGTAGAATATCCCATTAGTGGTCTTCACTGAGCAGAGAATTCATAGCTGCTTGGTAGAAGTATTCTTGGTTAAAGATTTCCAAGTGTTTCTCATAGGTTGAATCAGATTTCTGAGCATTTAAATTGCATATTTGGAACTTCTTGTTCCAGTCTCCTCCTATAGTAAAGTATCTAACTTTACCTTAGAATACATCCATACCATAAAAGCAAAGAGAATCATTTCCTAGAATGAAGTAATCACATACTCCATTTTGAAGAACAAAAAATTCAAATTTCAGTTTGAGTGATCCTTTAGAGTGAGGTAGTATGATATCAGAAGACCATACTCCAATAGCATTGAGAGAAGAGTTACAACTGCTATAATTAGCCTGAGGTACTGGTAATAAGTTCATTCTCCAATTTGGATCCTTCTTTTCCAAATAAGTTGAACAAACACAAGATAAAAAAGCTCCACTATCTAAGAGTAAACTCACTGGCAAACCTTGGATTCAACCCGTAGCATAGCATGTTTTGCAAGAATTGTAACTTTTAATGGAAGAAGGATTTAGGGTCAAGGTTTTAGCTCCAGAGACATGGTGAATCTTCATATTGTGACTCCATTTTTGTGGTAAATTGGAATTGTAATTGACAGAGTTTATTTTCAGGGAAGATTCTATCCTCCCTTCAAAAACATTGATGGAGTTAGTAATCATTAATTAACACTTGGAGAGTGATCCATCAGTGTCATCACATTGGGAATCAGGATTTTTATCATACTCTTCCCCCTCAATAGTTTTAATCCTTCTTATGGGTTGAGGACATTCAGGTCTTACATTTCCTGTCTGGTTTCAATTCCAGCATACTTTTTCCTTTGTCTCTGGAGTCTTCTTGAATTCCAAACTGGTGGAGTTATGTATAGGGTAATTTTTGGTCCTAACAGCACATTCCTCCTTAATCCTAATGTTTTGTTCCCTGGTTATTTTGACTTTCTTTTCAAGAATATTTGTATAAATAGTTTTTTCTAAGACTCTTATCAAGTTAGAAAGTTCAGAGTTCATGGGCATCCTACACCTTACACTATGGTTGTGTTGTCTGTTACATAATTTGAGAAGTCTCTCATTAAAATCTTCTTTTTCAGCATTAGGGAAAAAGCAATCCAACCTCCCCTTCTAATCAAGACACTGTTGAGTATACTGAGTTGCACCAGATTGAAGTCCACAACATCATGACATCAGTGGAGATACTCCAACGCTGCATGGGACAGAATCTGAGCGCATGCTCTCCAACACTCTGGCTTGTGATAATAGTGAAGTCAAGGCCACTTAGGTTGACCCATCTGTCAATCATAGCTCTGCTCTTCTCTCATTGTCTTCTCATCATACATTCACTCAATCCATCCCCAACATCAATCCTAATCTCCACCTATGAATCATTGAATATAACCACAAAGGACCACTATCTGGTAATTGTGATTCAAGGCGCTTAATGGGGGGCACCTTAACTGACAACCAGAATCAACACATCACCTCATTTGAGTCAACCAACGGTGTCAAGCTCACTTTGTTACAGTCCTGAAGATCAAGGTCAACAAGTATGATCTTGTCCATGCTCCTGTATTAGAAGAAACCTAGATTGAGCTTATCATTCATCAATTACTCCTTCCAGGACTGTCTTCTTTAAGATCTTGGATCCAATTTTATGCTGAGATTTCATTGATATCAATTCTCATTCCTGTTGGTTAAGATTCTCAAACTTTTTCCACCTATTTTTTATTGAGCTAACTATTTCTTATCTCTTCTTATTTGAAATATAAGTGGTTCTGGTGTTTAGACATCTCAATTTTTTTCACGGTTAAAAGCCAAAAAAACTCTCTTGAGATGAATGACTATCAATCATCAAAAGGACAAGGGGGAGACAGCACAATGAGGAGGATAAGCTGAAAACCCTTTCAGAGTCAACTCCACTCTTGAACAAAGACAACTACTCCATCTGGAAAGTCAAGATGGAAAGCTTATTCAACCTACAAGGGGTTCTCCACATCATGGAGAATGACAGCAACAACGTCCAGCTGGATCCTGAAATCAACAAAGACATGGCTACTTTTCTTCTTGCAAAGTTAGAACCAGCAACGCACACAAACATCATCAAGCCTGGTAACGTCAGAAATGCCAAAGAGATCTGGATTGCAACAAAAAATTACTTTTCATCCTCCCAATCAGCAAATTGAGAAAGGGTCTTCAATTCATTCCTATATCTTCCCTTCAGTGAAGACAACATCAATAGGTTTGTAACCAACGTACAATTGCACCTCAACAAACTCTCCAAGGTTGGGATTGAATTGCCTTCCAACATCCTTGCATACCTGATCCTATTCAAGTTCCCTCCAAATTTGAAGAAAATGGCCTTCCAAATTATGCATGGCAACAAAAAAATTACCGTCAAACAAGTGCTTGACCACTTGGTGCAACACAAAAATGAAATAAATACCAAAGTCAAGGACGGAGGGATATCATCAAAGTTAGACCTGAGCCTGTACTCTAACTAAAAACTGAATTCACAATCCTGAGGTACAGAACCATCCCAAGAGAAGTTTTTGGTTGAAAACCCCAAGCTCAAGCCCAAGGGATTTAAATCTCAAAAACCTGAAAAGAAGAAAAAGGAGGAGGTATCCAACTTCTTTTCCTTCTATCACTGCTTTTCACATACTCTTCCTTTGAATCAAGCTGTTTTCATTCTGGATTCTGGGTGCTCCATTCAGATGCTAACAAATAAGAGCTTGTTCAAGACAATTAAATCAGAAGATGGATCAAATTTCATCAAAACAGGCAAACCAGGAGCTTTGTTGGCAATGATGGGAAGAGGGATGGCAATACTCAAGTCAACTTCAGGCACTCTTGAGCTCAAAGATGCTGCATGGACACCTGATGCTTGCCTAAACCTACTCTCAATGGGAGTATTTCTAGGTAGGGGCGCCAATCTGATTTTCAATGACCAAGTCAGTCCACCCACTTTCAAACTCACTGCAAATCAAACAACTGTGCATAAAGGAAGAATCATAAATAATCTGCTGTATCTTGACATGGAGTGCAAGCAAAGTTATTTCACCTCAACCAATCCTCTCCTTGAAGAAATCAACCAACTGCACTTGAAACTTGGTCATGCTGGAATTTCAAGAATGGAGAGATATCTCAAATCCGCCATTCCCTATAACATTAAAAGCGCCTTCTTGTGCAACAGCTGCAAAAAAAGTTAAACCACCCGCGCCAGCTTTAAGGACCTATCAAACAGGTCTGAAAAAGTGTTCAAAAGAGTTCATGCCGGCCTGATTGGTCCCATCAACCCATTGTCCAAAGGTGGCTATTGCTACTCTCTTACCCTAGTTGATAACCTCAGCGGATACATAAGTTCCATTCCACTGAAGCAGAAGAACAATGCCGGTGAAATCATCAAGTTTGTAATCCTAAACAAGTACAACAAGCAAGGCTATCATCCTTCGGAATTCTGTTGCAACAGAGGCAGTGAATTAATAAATGCCAACTTAACCAACTTCTTCAAGACAAAGGAATTCAAGGGATAGTGTAAAAAACTTACCACCCTCAGCACAATGGACAAGCTGAAAGAGCAAAAAGGACAGTTGCTGAATCTGTACGAGCAATGTTCTCTTCCTCCAATATTCCAAAGCACTACTGGCACAAGGTCATCAGGAGCTGCTCCTTGGCCTTAAACCAAATTCCTAACTCTTACGGGAGCACTCCATGGGAGCTCATGCACGGAACCCAGCTGCCGGCGGATTATCTGAAACCCACAGGATGCAAAGTGACGTTTCTGTCACTTTCAGACCATCATCCTAAGAAGTTTGATGGAAAAGGAATGCAAGGAGAACTTGTAGGCTATGCGCCCAAACTACTGTCCTACAGTATCCTTAAAAATTCAGGTAGCATCATCAAAACCAAGAATGTCAGATTTATCAAATCCCAACTCCAGACCTCTGGAGACTTTCCTTCAACTCAAGAGGATGCCCAAGAAAACACAGCACCCGTTGTCATCACCCAACTGGCAAGTGAAAAAACACCAGCAGATTTTGAAAAGGTGATTGAGCCCTCAATCAAATCAGAGTCCAACAACTCGTCTGGATCCAAGGAAGATGACAAGAAAGAAGAAACCTTCATAGCAGAAGATCTCATTCCCAAGGCTTCACAGCTCAGAAATAGATTGGAACTGAAGCCTCTGGAGCGCTATGGTTATTACATGGTTGAAACTCCCAGAACAGCTGAAGAGACGCTGAAGTCACCTGTATGGTCCAGATCACTACACAAGGAGCTTTACACATGTGAAGATTTCAAAGTATGGGAAGATTATGACCTTCCAGAGCCCAATAACCTGCTCAATGTAACTTATGCATTCAAAGTCAAAGAAAACACACATGGTGAGGCTCCAATCTACAAATCAAGGGTTTGCGTACAAGGATTCAACCAAAGTTATGGAATTGATTATCTTGAGACTTACGCACCAACCTTCAAAGTTGCGTCCCTCAGGGCAGTTCTTCTACTTGCCGTGGATTGTAATCTTGATATGCTCCAGTTTGACGTCAAAGGGGCATTCCTACATGCTCCTCTTGATGAGGAAGTCTTCATCCAAGGCCCAACTGGCTCCTCTAGAAGATCTCCGATTCTCAAACTTCAAAAATCCTTGTATGGACTCAAGAAAGCCCCAAAAAACTGGTACAAAATGCTCAGAAAATGGATTCAAGAACAAGGATTCTATCCATCCAAGGCCAATCCCTGCTTAAACATTGGACCAGATTGGGTCTCAGCTGTATTCATTCATGTTGACAACCTACTGGTTGTGGGGAATGTCTGCTCACTGATACCAGGAACCTTGCAGTACTTTAGCTACAGAGAGTGATAAAAATGCTGGAATGATAATAATAATTATTATTCCAAAAATAAACACTTAGAAGATCAAATACATGATATAATAAGAGCAGTTGAAAGTTTTAATTGGTTTGGTAATAAATGGTTTTCAATATAGTATAAAAGAGGGGCCACAGTATTATACTACTGGGGATCTTTACAGACTAGCAACCTCTCTTCAAGGGGCCTCCTTAGGCAGTTTAAGAACCTTGGAATAAAGATGGGTTCCTTAGAAAGGACTTATTCCACTAATGGCCGGGAGTAACAGCACAAATGGCCAGGAAAGGAAGGTTAACACTCACTCTGAGCACTTTACCACAAGAATCCTGGAATAATTGGAAGGGTTTCAGAGCAGATGGGGTAGATTGCTTTACTAAACTTCAAGGTTTGATTGGTTAATGAGGATAAAAAATACTACTACAGACTAATTCATAAATCAATTGCTTATATTCATATAAGCACTTGATCAAAAATGACACGGTGTCTGATTGATAATAAATAATTCCTGGTAAACTAATTCTGGAATAATGGATCAAAAGAGGTTTGTATAAATACCTTTTTGGGTGATTTTGAGCTTCTCAGGGCACGTAGAGAGGGTTCTGCTCATGGGATG
The DNA here is from genome assembly GCA_025617555.3 of Puccinia polysora. Lineage (NCBI taxonomy): Eukaryota > Fungi > Basidiomycota > Pucciniomycetes > Pucciniales > Pucciniaceae > Puccinia > Puccinia polysora. Next base: position 29,606,417 of record CM062640.1, read on the forward strand.
AGGCTTGTAGGCCAGTCAGGGCAAGATAAATGGCACTTCCACTTGGTGCTGTCAATCAGCTATCCTTAGATCTGCTGGATTTCTGTAATATTTTAGCCACAGGACTGTTAATCTGTGATGGTGTAAATTTGATCATTCTGTACTCATCCTTCAATTGTACTATTGATATTGCTCTGAAGCGGGCAGATGTGAATTTTTACTGATTGTCCATCATCTTCTGATCATGTAGGGAGTTTTTAATAATTTTTATGAAAACTCCTTGTAGTGTTTTGTGCTCTTCAAAGATCAGTGTCAGTCATTTACATGGTAAGCCTTGATCTTTGATTTATTATTAAAAAATGTTTTAAACTTGATTTTCATTAATTTTATTTAAGTTTTTATCTTTTTAGATCATTAGTAATGCATATGTCAGTTTGTTACATATACTAGGCAACCCTAACTAGGTTGTAGCTCTTCTGAGCGGTACCTGGTTGTCAGATTAGTCATGACGGACCCTGACGCGGGGATCAGTTAGTACAGATGCGCGCGGGGTAGGATCCTCTGCGTGCGTTGCAGAATCAGCTGCGCGCGGGTCTCTAGTACGGGACAATCTGCCACTGCGGGTATGTAGCGATATATAATGATGCCGGGCTGCGCGGGGGAATTGCGACATAACAAATTTCCGCGTGTAACTCCTAAAATATACACAACACCTCAATTCTGAGTGAATTTGAGGTTTAAAACCCATACGTGACAACACGTGTGAAAAATTAAAATTGCCAAAAAGTGCCATACTGGTGTTGTAATTTTTAGTACTTTTCTTTTTAATTATTTTAAAAATGTAAGGACTTGGAATTCAAGGGTGGGGTCAGTGAGTGACCCTACCTAATTTTGGGTGAGGAATCCATTTGTTTAATAATATTCATGGATTTCTCACTCATTATTTTGTTAATTGGGCTATTCTTATTTTCTCATAGTTTTGTGTTGCTATTGACAGTTTGCTCTGTACATAGTAGCAAGCTGACAGGGAATGTAGTGAAGTTCAAAGACGCATTTCTGGGAAAATTCAAAAACTCCTCTGCACACCCACCAAAAACCCTATTGGCGATGAAGGTCAAACGGTCCAAGGAATGGATTAAGCTCTCTCTGCTTCTTCATATAGACAAAGGACTAATGGAGCTGAATATGCTTGACTGAAAACCAACAAACACTTCCTGTACACCTGGAATTCAACTCATACCCGCCACCAAGGAAGAAGTTGAAGAATTTAACCAAATGGGAGTCAGCTATTGGTCACCAATAGGACAACTCAAATTCATTGCAGGGCTTTCCTGGCCAGATATAAGTTTTTCTGTATCCTCTCTTGCCAGATTCTCTGAAAAATCCGGCATCTCCCACTGGAAAGAAGTTCTCAAAGTCTGGAAGTACCTAGCCAACACCAGAGACCAATGCCTGTTAATTTCACAAAGGAACAACTCTGATAATCTAGTTTTTTACAGAGGCTCAACATGGGCTGACAATCCAATCACTTGAACCTCTCAAAGTGGATTTATCTGATTCTTTTGAGGCTCTCCATTGTTTTGGACCAGTCAATGGCAAAGGAACATTACCTACTCCTCCACAGAAGCAGAATGCAACGCACTCAGCAACAGTCAATTGGAATGCAGATGGATAAATCATCTCATCCATGAACTGTGGAGAACACCAATCCTACCCAGAATTCACTTAATTGACAACAAAGGCTTAGACGACAAGATTAAAATTTTTGGAAGTAACTCAAAAACCAAATTCATCGACCTGAAGAAGAAGGGACTCAGGGAAGATGTTTCAAACAACTTGATCAGAATTCAACTAATCAAGTCCAATCAAATGGTTGCAGAAGGTCTTACCAAAGCCAAAAACAACTTTTCATTGCTCAGACAGGTCCATCATGTTAGTACCTGAATTTAATGCGCATTGAATCAAGGAGGGGTGTTGATTATACTGAGTTGCACCCGATTGAAGTCCACAAAATCATGAAAGCGGTGGAGATACTCCAAAGCTGCATGGGCCAGAATCTGAGCGCACGCTCTCCAACACTCTGGCTTGTGATAATAGTGAAGTCAAGGCCACTTAGGTTGACCCATCTGTCAATCATAGCTCTTCTCTTCTCTCATTGTCTTCTCATCATACATTCACTTGATCCATCCCCCACATCAATCCTAATCTCCACCTATGACTCATTGACGATAACCACAAAGGACCACTATCTGGTAATTGTGATTCAAGGTGCTTGATGGGAAGCACCTTAACTGACACCCAGATTTAACAGATCACCCCATTCAAGTCAACCAACAGTGTCAAGGTCACTTCTTTACAGTCCTGAAGATCAACATCAAAAAGTATGATCTCATCTATGCTGCTGTATTAGAAGAAACCTAGATTGAGCTTATCATTGATCAATTACTCCTTCCAGGCCTTTCTTCTTTAAGATTTTGGATCCAATGTTGTGCTGAGATTTCATTGATATCAATTCTCATTCCTGTTGGTTAAGATTCTCATACTTGTTCCACCTATTTTTTATTGAGCTAACTATTTGTTATCTCTTCTTATTTGAAATATAAGTGTTTCTGGTGTTTAGCCATCTCAATTATTTTCAGACACCATTTGTGAGTTTTGTCCTTGGATGGATAAATCTTGGAAGTTTCAAAATTCTTCAGGATCTTTATTTTCCAAATCCAGGTCCCAAATACTTCTTTGATCAATTATTTCCATGAATTTGAGGACAAAGATCCCAATTCTTCTCTTTTATTAATAAACCAATCAAGAGCTACTACTTCAAAAAATGTGGGCAACCTTACCACAGCTATATTATTAGGGAGTTTGTAGGAGGCAAAAGGTTATTCAATAAAATTAATGAAACTGACCTGGGTATATTCTCCTTTGCCTGAAAATTTAGGGCATTGAGTGATGGGAGGAAGTAACATCAAAGCTTTCTCTACTTGAGGTGTAGGACTAGGACTGAATGACTAATTCCTAGATGTTCTGGATCTACAGGGAATACTATGATTAGGAGTGAATCTAGTAGGCCTAGTCCTTAAAATTCATTAACTGGAGGGTTAGAAAATTCATTTTAAGATCTGTAAGATCATTCTTGATCATTCCTTGTTCCAAGACCAGTTTGTTACTTAACAAATCAATTTTATTTTATACATGAATTGAAGCAGTATGACTTGTTCTCATAACTTATTCCTTCATATAATTCATTAAGGCATGAATTTCTTTTGTAAAGTGGATTGGAAAATGCTAAGGTGTTTCATTACATCCACTTCACATAAGCTTATACTGTCCTTTATTTGTTTTACTTCTAGCTCATCAATTTGAGTTAGGGTGGTTTGAGTGTGTATCACTTTGTTGAGGTTCAGAATGCAATTTTTCATATACTTTATGAAAGCACTTGCTAATAAAATTAAAATTGTGAGACACATTTATAGAAAAGAGGTTTAAAGCTTCTACATATAACTGTGGTACACTTTCTTTCAATTCCGGGCTAATGATATTATACTGTCCACATCTTGTGGGTTCCTTAAATTCTGATGGGCTGAGGATCACTTCATTTTGGGATCCTTTACCTTTAAGGAAGCTAACTGGTCCCAAGGATTCCAACTCTGCACATAAAATTCTGCTTCCCTCCTTGAGATTAAATTTCTGAAGAGATTTATGGGGCCTCTTTGCCAGAGATATGGCCTTCCTCATACCTGGCTGATCCTCCTGGGTCTAAACAACTTTGAATTTTTCCCAATATCTTAGGTGATCTTTCACTAATACTTTGAATGTTTCCTCTTTGCTTGAGTTCATCTGGGGTGGCGTTGGAGGACCTGTATCTTGCAGGGATAAGATGTTGGATTAGTGATGAATCTCCAACTTTGAGTTGGTCAAGTTAGTGGCTGCAGTTGTTGCCTTCATTGTCCCCCATAACGCTATGGTCACGGGTTTGAGCCCCTTCATTGTTCCTGCAACTGAATTCCTTGCACCCTTGTGTTCCTCCAGGCAGATATCCAGATGATGGTGCTCTACCTGTTGCGTGGGTATTTCCCCTATCTTTGTACATAGCGGAAAAAATGTATAAGTCTTTTTATGAAACTTTTGCAAAAAAATCAAAAAAAAATATAAAAAAAATAATATTTTTTGAGTATTTTTTATTTTTTATGAGTTTTTTTATAAAAATTTTAACTTACTTAGCATTAAATTGGATGGTACCAAGGCTTGGTTGGGGTAAAGACTGTCCTTGGGGGGTATTCCAACTGGTTTGGAAAGGGCTCTAATCAGATCCTAGGATAAATCCAAGGGAAACTTCAGTGGTACACTGTCTGGGACATCCTCAAGAAGGCCCTTGTCAATGAGGTCACCAAACACAAAGTCCACTTAAGTTGTTAAAACAGTAAGTTTTATAATTTTTGTATTTTTCCATAATTTTTTTTAAACAAAAACAAGAAAATAATTATAATGCTCCCTCTTGTGATTTTACTTTTAATTTTTTTATTTCTTTTATAAATATTTTTTTTGATGAATTTTCCACTCCTTGTGTTGCCATAATAAACATTTAAAATTAATGACTATTTCAAGGCCAATTTTGTTATTCTTTATATCCTGTTGATTATAATAAAGCAATCTTTCATGTTGCTGCTCCGCAGTTCTAATAATGAGGAAAAATTGACAGAGTTTTTCTTCTTTTTTCTATTTAAGAAGGTTCAAATAACAATTTATGAATTACCCGTTGGCCTCAAGATCCACTGGAAGAATAAAATAATAAAAAAATAGTTTATAAGTAATTTTTACTTATTTGAAAAATGATCGGCCTGGTCTAAGGAATAAATAATTAAAAATTAATTATTTAGGGATAATTGCTGGCCAGAAGCCCATTGGTTGGCTCTCTGATACCAGCAACCTTGCAGTCGTTTGGCTACAGAGAGTGATAAGAATGTTTGAATAATAATATTCCATAAATAAACACTGAAATAGCTCAAATAATAAATACTTCAAAAGATGGTGAAAGGTTTAATTGGTTTGGTTAGAAGAATTTTTAATATGTTATAAAAAGAGGGTCCACAGTATTATAATACTGGGGATCTTTACAGACAGACAACCTCTCTTCAAGGGGCCTCCTTAGGCAGTTTAAGAACCTTGGGATGAATAATTGGTGCCTTATAAGGACTTATCAACTGGTATGGCCCGGCAAAACAGCACAATGACCAAGGAAGGAAGGGAAACACTTACTCTGAGTCAATAATCCACAGAAAATGCTGCAAGGATTCAGGTAAAGGGTTTCAGAGAAGTGGGGTTGATTGCGTGACTTTAATTTAATGAATCAGGTTTATTGTTTTTGAGAAATAGTAATAATACTACATACTAAGTCATAAATTACTTGTTTATCTCCTTAAAATCCCTTGATCAACAAGGAAACGGTGTCTGATTGATAATAAGAAATTCCTGATAAGCCTGATGGGGAATAATGGATTCAAAGAGGTCTGTAAAAATACTTTTTGGGTGGTAATGAGCTTCTCAGGGAATGTAGAGAGGGTTCTTCTCATGGGCTGAGGCTTGTAGGCCAGTAAGGGAAAGATTTTCACGTCCACTTGGTTCTGTCAATCAGCTGTCCTCAGATCCTCTGGAATTTTTTACTATTTTAGCAACAGGATCTGTTAATCTGTTAATGACATAATTCTGATAATTCTGAACTTATCCTTCATTTTTACTATTAATATTGATTTAAAGTAGAACAATGTGAATATTTATTGATTTTCCATCAGCTAATGAGCACTTAGGAATTTTTAATTAATTTTACAGTAAGTATTTGTAGTTTTTTGTGGTCTTGAAAGATCAGGATCAGTCTGGTTTGTGGTAACCTTCCATGTTTGATTTATTATTCAAAATATTTTGAAATTAGTTATATAATATTTTTATTAAGGTTTGAGGGTTTTTAGATAATTTGAAATGCATATTTCACCTTGTTACATATAGCAGGTAAACCTTACTAGGTTTAAGCTTCTGTGAGCAGTACCTGCTGTCAGATTTGTCGGAACAGATCCTGAAGTGGGGATCAGTACATTCAGATGTGCGCAGGGTAGTATGTTCTGCGTGCGTGGCAAAATTGGCTGCGTGCAAGAATTCTGTACACAGGAGGATGATGCATAGGGGCTGTATGGGGATGCGGGGCTGCAAGCAAGAATTGTGACATAACACATTTCCGTTGTGGAGACTCCTTTGGGATTGGGTAAAGTTTTTGCAAATAGCTTGCTGGCAGTCACTTGAGGGGGAATTTAGTACTACAACTACTAATAAGATAGATGAAGACTAAGGGTGGTTTTGAATTGCCTGCCCCTCTAAGTACTATAGTAGTCTCACAACAATAAAAGAAAAGAGATTGGTGGCTGATTTTCAAATAGAGTTGCTACTATAGTAGTCTCTATCAGACCTAGGATCAATGTATTCAAGCTTGATAAGGAAGAAATGGTGGAACAGATAGGTGACCTGGTGGATAGAAGCTGATTAAGGGAAGAATCCTTTCTCTAGTCTTATCCTTTATATATTCTTTATGTTGTTTTATTGGTTACTGATGAATACTCCCTTGATGTTACAGGTGTTGAGTGATAAAGCTGAAATGGTTGAGACTATGCTTGATAACTGATGATGATGGTTGATGATGCTTGATGATGATGATGATGGTCGAGGTAGGTGATGATGATAGTTGATGATGGTGATGGTGGATGATGATGATAGTTGATGATGGTGATGGTGGATGATGATGATGGATGATGATGATGGATGATGATGGTGATGATGGGTGATGATGATGATTGGTGATGGTGATGATGGGGATGGTGGATGATGATGATGATGTTTAGGTTATGGGGACGTGGTGGTGATGTTCAAAGGTATGGGGTATTGGGTAAATAATGGTGGTGGTGGATGGTCAAAAGTATGGGTTATTGGGTTGGCTCATGGTCAAAAAAATATGGGGTAATGATGATGGATGGTCAAGGGTAATGGTGGTGGTTGATGGTGGATGGTCAAGGGTAATGGTGGTGGTTGATGGTGGATGGTGATGTTGATGGTGATGGTATGGGTTATGGGATTGATGATTTTTCCAGTATGGGTTATGGGATAATGGGTTGAGTATGGTCAAAGTATGGGTTAAGGGTGCCTAGAAGGCATGGTGATCCCTGGAGGGGAGGATGGGGGGAACTGATGGGACCTGGATGGGGGAGAGAGGCCCTCTATTTATAGAAAATCCTGCCCTCAGGGGCAGCCCTGAGGGTCTCCCTGGTACAGTGAATACAGTTCATGAGGCATTTTTGCTGGTCAGAGGAGGAGCCTGTGCAGGATCTACATGCATGTACACCCTTGCATGCATTGCTGTGCTGCATTGATACAGGTGCCCCCTGCATAAATTACTTCTGTATAGTGTCCTGTATGATTCTGTACAGCCTCTGCATGCAGTGTCTTGCATTTATTGCTGTGTATACAGGTGATTTGTTTGGTTCTTCATGCAGTGCCTTGCATATATTGCTTCTGTATTATGTGATCTGTTTGGTTCTTCATGCAGTGCCTTGCATATATTAATTATGCATACTGCTGCAGGTTTGTTTGGTGATGTATGGTTGTACCGTATGGGGTATTTACTTGAAGGCTTCCTGGGTATGTCCATGAACTTTCACTGGTCTGTGACACCTGGTAGGGGTATGGGTAGGCCAGGGTTGATTTGAGCTGTATCCTCTAAACCATGAGAGATAGAGGGGTACTTTGGCTGAGTGACTAGGGGTTATTTTTGGTGTAGAATCCATTTTTGAGGTCTGTTTGATGATTGGAGATGTCCTTATACTAGAAAAGTGAGTCTGATGGCTATAGGTTAGGTTTTGGATCACCACACTGTATGTAACTCCTAAAATATACACACAACACCTCAATTCTGACTGAGTTTTAGGTGTGAAACTTTTATGAAAAAATAAATGTGAAATAATAAATTGGCCAAAAGGTGCCATATTGGTGCTGTGAATTTTTGGTCAATTTTTTATTTTATTATTTAAAATATGAAGGAGCCATATTTCAAGGGTGGGCCTCAGTGAGTGACCCTACCTTATTTTGGATTTGAAAGAAATTTCTGCATCAATATTCATGGATTTCCCACTCCTTACTATTTTATTTTAATTATTATTTTCGGTTTTTGTTACTTTGAGAGGTTGCTCTGTACATTGTAGCAAGCTGACAAAGTTGCGGATCTTGGTGATTGCCATAATATTCTGCTTCAATAGGATTAAATTTCTCTTTGTTTGAGGAAAATCAGGTATCAAATTTCCTGTCTGCTTCCAATTCCAGCATAACTTCTATTTTGTTTGTAAAGCATTCTTGAATTCAAAGTTGGTGGGATTAGGGGTAGAGGAACCCTTGGTTTTAATTTTATATTTATATCTGTTCCTCATATTCTGTTCCCTGGGTTTGTTAATTTTATTTTTAAGACCATTAATATCAATGCTTTCTTCTAGTACTTGAATCAGGGTGGAAATATCAGACTTCATACTTATCCTGAAGCTTACACTATAGATAAAACCAGGGCTGAATTGCAGTCCCTGGCTGGCCAGTGACTTCATTTCCCCATCCAGTCACATTTCCTGGCCCATGAAGTCCCTTCAGAGGGAAAACTTGTTCACCATTAATGTTCCTGATTTCACCTCATCTTACATCAAAAATAAAATATGATTCACATTTAATTCACCATGGTGGAAAATGAATTTAACTTTTAATTCCCCAATGAAAAAACCTGAATCAAATTGGATGTTCATCTTGATTCAACTGGGAATCACTTGAAATTCCCCATCAAATCAAAATTTGCAATAAGAGATTGTGTATTTTGGTATCTCAGCTGATGTTTTTGTGATCAACATTTTATACAATGGCCAGTTTCATTCTGATTAATTTCAGCATTTATAAAACATCTGATATTTTCCAGTTCATTTCATGTTTATTTTTTTTGGAATTACCAAGTCTGTTTAACATTTTCACCAAGGTTTTTCCAGCCTTTCAACCAGGTTTGACATCTGGATCAATTGCTAAAAAGTAGTTTATCCTTCATCACACTTTTTTCAATGGAAACTGGAACTTGGTCTTCACATTTTCATTGAGATTTGTGGGTAACATGCCAATTTTTATTCTGCTCAGAAACTTTGATCAGAAAGTGTGGGAATAAATGAAAACCTAAAATAAACAATAAATGGGGTATCATGTTTTGATATTGTATGTCATGTGCAATGATGGGGAAAAGGCTAATTCAGTCAGTGGTAATCCCACCCACATTGTCCCATTGCATGGGGCTTGCTATAACCATTGAGGTAAAACTGCTTGGAGAAAGGTGTACATCACAAAGCTATGGAGTTGAATTTGAAAGCTACAAAATCTATATGAATATTTAGAGCATGTACCACTGTCTTGATAAGTCAGCTTGAGGCATGGAATTACTGAGAATTTATCCCATCAAGCAACCATTTTTGGCTCAATGGGGCTTGAAATACATTCTTCCCAATTGGTTTGATTTCTTTTCTTCTCTTTTTGAACTAAAAATGATCCTGTGACTGTTTTTTATCCACATTTGGGGAAGTCCCAACCCTTATTGAGCAGGAATTCATGGAAGCAGCAACGTTGGGTCCTGCTCCTTAACACCTGGATAACTGTTGCATGGGCCTGATTGATTGAAAAAATGGAGCAAAATCAAGTTTTGACAGTTATCCAACCTTGAATGTCTCAAAAACATGTCAAATTTGTCAAGAAGGTGTTAGATACTTTTAGGAATTGACAGTAAAATGCCAACCATGTTGTGATGTAAACCTTGCACTAAGTAGTCTAGCTAAACAGTTATAGAAACCCACATGAAATGGGTCAATTTTGATTTGACTCCCAGCAATTGCGTTATGCTTTTCCCCATTTAATTGCAAACAATGCAGTGCAGGTATTGCTGCAAGATTTTTCAAGATATAAATCATATGGATTGGCTTTGAAGTCATAAGTGTGTGTAGATCAAGCATGATCTGCCATTTTTTGAATTTTTCACTTTGAGTTTTATGAGTGCCCTTGAATTTCTATGAATGTGGTTTCATAATGGTATGAATTGGCATCAATTTACAAACACAAGCCAAAATGAAAAGTTTAAACTTCTCAGGAATCAGGGGAATAGCCACCAATGCACTTTTGTTCATTTCCATTGAGAAGAATCAGCATTGGGACTTGAAAAATGTTTATTTTGCTATTTGGGTATAAATTGGTGACAAATCATGCATTTCAGATTGACTCCAATCACCAAGAATGGCCTTGCTTCATACTTCATCTTCAATAAAAGAAATTTGGCTTTAAGTCTTTCCAAAAAACAAAAATGGTTTCATCCTTGGTTGTTTGGAATCCTCTGCATCCTCCTCTCTTCACTTTTAAACCAGTTACAACAGAATTTTACTATTGCAGATCTATTTTAATCTCATTTCCAAAAGTCCAGTTGATTATGAGTTTCTTTGTGTATTAGAAATCATTTTGGAAAACTCATGCACTTTGAGTTGTTCAGAGTTAACTCAATCTTTGGAAAGTTAATCTGTGTGACAATTACAGCACATGCCATCCAGATTTAGAAGATTAATGCTTGATTGAAGTTAAAGCTTACTAAGTCACATCAATATAAAGAGTTTTTTCCAATGAGCTTGAAAAGATTGGTTTGAATTTCTAGATGACTCAGAACCAGAATAAGCTGTACAAAGAATAGGAAAACATGAGAAAGGAGAATTTGATAGGTACAGAGATTTGGAGAAAGAGACGGGCAAAGAAGCTCCTACTGCTTGGCAGGTGATTGTAGGTTGAGGGCAGAAATTATTCAGTGAGGACAATTTGTATTGAGAGAGGACCAGCTGAGAGGAGAAGTCAAGGAGGTAGGCTGAATGTCTGGAGGATCAGATTGAGTCTTATTGTGAGAGCTTGAGAGATCAGGGTCTTACCAGGCAGACATCAGTGGTCAATAAGGTTAGGTTTAATTGGTTGCGTCAGACGTTGAGTTTTAACAGAGAGTACGGCTGGGTAGAATGAAAAAAGGAAAAAGAAGAAAAGGAAAAGGTAGAAAGAGGAAAGATAGAAGGGGGAATAATGAAGAGGAGAGAGCTGAAGACAAAAGATCCTCTGGACCATCTGAGTGTTGAAGTTTCCCCGGAGTGAGGCCCCCGGGGTGAAAGAGAGAGCACGCAGGGAGAGAACTGAGAGGAGTGCGCGGGATTGCGGAACCGCGGGGGGAAGCATACTGAGACTCAACACCCCCTGTGACTGGTAAGAGGAGGAAAAAGGTAAATTTGCAATAGATTCTAAGTGAAGTCTTCTTGTTGGAGTATCCTGAGGGCATTGACGGCGGATACCTTAGTCAATGGGTCTGCTATCATCCTGTTGGTGGGAATGAGGGACAGGTCAAATTTGGAGAGGGAAAAATCTTCCTGTAATCCTTTTGTCTTAATGTCAATATGTTGGGATTTTGAGTGAGAGCCAAACTTCTTGATCTTGTCTTCCAGACCTTTATTGTGAATATAGATTTTTGGTTTGCACTCGGGGAAGGCATAGATTTCCCCCACAAGGTGAATGATCCATCTTAGCTTGAGGTAACAGTCCAGGATTGCATTTAGTTCTGATTCAGTAGAAGAATAGGTTATGTTTATTTGTCTTGAAGAGTTCCACATAACTGGGCTGCCGTAGTGAAGAATAATGTACCCGGTTTGAGACTTACAAATTGCAGGATCATTGCCCCAGGTAGCATCACTGTAGGCCGAGATGATTCCTTGAGAGGATTTGTACTTGAGAGTGAGTTTGAAACCTCTAGTAGTCTTCAGATATTTCCATACTTTGCGCACCTCCCTCCAGTGCAACAGTCCGGGCTTATTCTTGAATTGGGCCAGGCTTGAGACAGCAAAAGCAATGTTGGGACGAGTGTATTGAGAAAGGGGGTTTAGGAGTCCAATAGCCAAATGATAGTTTTTATTGAGCTGGGTGAACTCCGCATGATCCTCATCAGAAGCCAGTTTGAGATGGAAATTTTGAGTTTATGGAGAGTTGATGTCTTTGCAATCGGTGAGACCAAGCTCTTCTAATCATTGGTTGATATGACTTGGCTGACTGAGGAGAATTCTGTCCTCTTTGATCTCCATTAAAATACCAAGGATGGTGTTCTGAGGGTGACATGAAGAGTTCAAGAATTTGGTCAGGAAGTTCTTTGCAAAGATGTTAGAGTTCCCAACATGGATGAGATTGTAAATGTGAAAATAGATGACTTCCCCAGATTCTGAGTTGAATCACAGGCACGGTTTGCTGGTAGATTCGTGGAAGCCTTGAAGTTTAATCCATGTTGTGAGAGTTTTGTACCAGTTATTTGGGGATTGACGGAGGCCGTATAGACATTTTTTTAATTTTAGAAAAGGTGATTTTCTGCTTGATCCTTCAGGTGTTTTAATTATTACTATTTTTTTTAGAGGCGCATGGAGGAAGGATCCCTTCAGGTCAAATTGAGTGAAGGTCATTTTATTCTTTAGGCCATAGAGCAGAGAAAGGCAGAGAGATCCCAGTTTTCCGGTTGGGGCCCAGTTTTTGTCATAGTCCATGCCCTGGACCTGGTCAAATACTTGCACGCATAGTCGGGCCTTGTATCTTGCAGGCTTTCTGTGGCAGTTTTATTTGACTTTGAAAACCCAGGTGGTATTCAAGACATTGTTAGGTTCTTTGTAATATTCTTCCCAAACTTCTGGGGATTTGAGGGATTTCAGTTCTTCTTCCAAAGCCTTTTTCCATTTGGGCCATTTGGGGCACTTTTGTGAGGCCTTATAGGAAGGAGGCTTGTAATAGTGATGGAACCCGTATCTTTGAGGTTTCCAGATTTAATTTTTCCGCCCTAGATTGGTTCTCTGAGATGTTGAGTTGAGGACAAGAGGGAGAGGAGGATGGGGAGAGTGAGCATCTGGGGAACTGGTATCTTCCAGATTGGAGTTGGATTCAGGACATTTGGGAGGTGTCTCCCTCATCTCATATTGTTTTTTTCTTTTCAAAAAATTGGCTTTGCAGGCGTTGAGTTTGGATTGGGAAAATAAGTCTAACCCAGGAGATTCAAGGAAGGGAAATTCATTAAGCTGAGTCTTGAGAAATCTAACATGTTTAGTTTCAATTACTGCACCCAGCGAGTTGAGAATGAGATAGGAGTGAAAAGTTGGGTTGAACCCAATCAAAATGCCTTCAAGTCCCTTTTTGTAAAAATTTTGTCCTTTTTGAACATGATTTGCAAGATAAATGACAGAGGCACCTACCGGTTTCAAATAGTTAGCGGGGAGGCTTTTACCAAACACAAGCTCCCAAGGAGATAGCTGATTAACTTCTTGAGGAATTGGATTGAGCATGAAGCAGCAGCTTTGAGTTAGTATGTGCCAATAGTTTTTAGCTAACCTGGTTGAGGAGAATGTGGCATGGGCAGATTGAATGATTTTTCTATAAGCTCTTTCAGCCCTTCTGTTGTGTTGTGAGTGATAAGGTTCCAATGTTTGCAGGATAATGTGTTTATTTCTGGCAAATTCTTTAAGAGTAGAATTAGTGAATTCATTTCCTTTATCTGAGAAAATCTTGGAAGGGTAATAGTTCAGCCTCTTGTGTTCAACTTCAAGAAGGTTTATGATTGCTTCAGTGGCGTTTTCCTTTAATGTTAGTGGGAAGGCTTCTAGATAGCCTAAATAGTTTTCAACCAGTGTGGGGATGTAACAATGACCCAAATTTGATTGAGGTTTTTATTGGCCCCATGAGATTGAGCTGGATTCTATCTGGAGGTTTGTTTGAAGAATTAGAGTTTTGAGAGAATGGAGAACTAGTAATTTTGCTCCTGACGCAGCTGTTGCATTGGAATTTCTGAAGCTCTTTGTTGGTGTAGAAGTTCTTCACAATTGGATTGAGCGTAGAGATGGAGGCATGCCTGTACATCTCGTGAATGTTGAGTAAGGAGAGAGGGGGGGTGTGAGACTGACTGGTAGAGTTTAAAGTTTTACCCTGGCCCGCTGAAATGGGTTTTTTGATGACAAATAGATTATCTCTAATCAATCACTTCAGTAGGGGTTGATCATTCTGAGTAACAGAAAATCTGTTGTGAGCTTGAGAGAGATTGTACCCCTTTTTGGCAAGGATACCAGGGCTGATGAGATTGACCACAATATCTGGTATGTAGATGCAGAATTCAAGAGTGAGTGTGGAATCTTTCCATTCTAATTTCATTGTTCTGGTTCCGCATATCTTAAGTTTAGCTTCTAATTTTCCGGTTTTGATTTCTTCCAATCCTTCCTGAAGTTTGATTGAGGAGAAATACTTGAGATCATTGAATATATGAACATTCACTCCATAATCTAGAAGGAGGTTGGGGTTGTTGTCCGCATTGATCCAGAGAGTTAACAGGGCATGATAGTTAATGGTAGGAGTTTTCTTTGATTTGTTCTTCCGCTTGTTTTGTTTTTTGTTCCACCATTCCTGTGCAATTTGGGGATGTAAATGGAAGCAAGAGTATTCTGAGTGTGGTGCGTTAGGATTGTGATACCCTTCTCAACATCTCATTCTGAGTTTTTTTTTTTGTCTTTGTGGATCTTAGCCTTGGTTGACAACAATGAGACATCTGCGGCCGATTTTTTGGAGTTTTATTGTGCCTTTCTCTTGTTATTTTATTGTGTGAGGTGGTTAAAGACCACATCTACAGTCATGTGCTTTTCTATGTGCATGATTTTTTGTTTAAGGTTTTTGATAATTGGAGGGAACTTGAAGAGAACTAGGTATGCGAGTATATCCTTGGGAAGGTTGATTCCTACATCTGTCATCCTCTTAATAACCTTTTGAATTTTGGTAATGAATCCTTTGATGGCGTGCTCTTTGAGAGCTAAGTGGAGCAAGTGGTTAAATACCCTCGGCCTATTTGCTGTCTTGGAGGAGGCAAACGGTCTGGTAATTTCAACCCATTAGAGTTTAGATGAAGTTATGTTGGTCAATATTACCACGTTTGCATGATTAATGCTGTCTAGTTTAGATAGAATTATGGCTTAGATTTCTCTGTCTTGTTTGGAGGACATAGGGCCGGAATTCCTGGTCATAGAATCCTTGATGTCTTTCAAGTCAAATTACATAAGCATCTTGTCCCTCCATATTGATTAATTCTCTTCATTCAGGGGAGGGATAGCATCCACAGAGGATTTGAGTTCCACCTGGTGAGAATAATTGGCCGCCCCTGCTGGTTTGTTCATGGTTGGTTTTGTTAGATTTGATCATAGGGCTTTTGGATTTTAACCGTGAAAAGATTGGTTTGAATTTCTAGATGACTCAGAACCAGCATAAGCTGTACAAAGAATAGGAAAACATTAGAACGGAGAATTTGATAGAAACAGAGATTTGGAGAAAGAGACGGGTAAAGAAGCTCCTAAAGCTTGGCCGGTGATTGTATGTTGAGGGCAGAAATTATTCAGGGAGGATAATTTGTATTGAGAGAGGACGGGCTGAGAGGAGAAGTCAAGGAGGTAGGCTGAATAGCTTGAGGATCAGATTGAGTCTTATTGTGAGAGCTTGAGAGATCAGGGTCTTACCAGGCATAGATCATTGGTTGATAAGGGTAGGTTGAATTGGTCGTGTTGGACGTTGAGTTTTAACGGAGAGTACGGCTGTCAGCTTGCTACTATATACAGAGCAAAACTGTCAAATAGTAACATAAACTATGAAAAATAAGAATACCTCAATTAACAAAGTAAGGAGTGAGAAATCCATAAATATTATTACAGGAATGGATTCCTCACCCAAAATTATGTAGGTTCACTCACTGACCCCACCCTTGAATTCCAAGTCCTTATATTTTTGAAATAATTAAAAGGAAAAGTACAAAAATTACAACACCTGTATGGCTCTTTTGGGCCATTCTAATATTTCACACGTATTTTCACGTATAGGTTTTACACCTAAAATTCACTCAGAATTGAGGTGTTGTGTATATTTTAGGAGTTACACCCGGAAATGTGTTATGTCACAATTCCCCCGCGGAGCCCAGCATCATTACATAAACCTAAGTAATAGCAGCAGAAGGTTCCCGCATCTTAGAGACCCGTGCGCAGCTGATTCTGCCACGCACGCAGCAGATCCTACCCCGCACGCATCTGTACTTACTGATCCCCGCGCCTGGATCAGTTGTGACTAATCTGACAACCAGGTACCTCTCAGAAGAGCTACAACCTAGTGAGGTTTGCCTAGTATATGTAACAAATGGACATAAGCATTAATAATGATCTAAAAAGACTTAAACTTAAATAAAATTAATGAAAATTAAGTTTTAAACATTTTTTTAATAATAAATCAAAGATCAAGGACTACCACGTAAATCACTGATCTTGATCTTTGAAGACCACAAAACACTACAAGAAGTGTTCATAAAAATTATTAAAAATTATCTACATGATCAGCAGATGACAGAAAATCATCTGCACGCTTCAAAACAATATCAATAGTAAAAATTAAGGATGAGTAGAGAATGATCAAATTTACGCCATAACAGATTAACAGATCCTGTGGCTAAAATAGTACAGAAATCCAGAAGATCTGAGGAAAACTGATTGACAGCACCAAGTGGACGTGCTAAACTTGCCCTGAATGGCTTTACAGCCTCAGCCCACCAGCAGAACCCTCTCTACGTGCCCTGAGAAGACCAAAAATCACCCCAAAAAGGTATTTATACCGACCTCTTTGGATCCATTATTCCAGAAGTTAATCAGTTATCAGGAATTATTTATTATCAATCAGACACCTTTTCATTGTAAATCAAGTGCTTATATGAAGATAAGCAAGTGATTTATGACTTAGTCTGTAGTAGTATTATTTACCTTCATTAACCAATCAACCATTGAAGTTTAGTCAAGCAATTTACCCCATCTGCTCTGAAACCCTTCCAATTATTCCAGGATTTTTGTGGTAAAGTGCTCAGAGTGAGTTTTACCCTTCCTTTCTAGGCCGTTTGTGCTTTTAAGCCCGGCCAACAGTGTAATAAGTCCTTTCTAAGGCACCCATATTTATTCCAAG
This sequence comes from Puccinia polysora, assembly GCA_025617555.3. Taxonomy (NCBI): domain Eukaryota; kingdom Fungi; phylum Basidiomycota; class Pucciniomycetes; order Pucciniales; family Pucciniaceae; genus Puccinia; species Puccinia polysora. The sequence goes on from CM062640.1 coordinate 29,623,508, forward strand.
GTTCTTAAACTGCCTAAGGAGGCCCCTTGAAGAGAGGTTGCTAGTCTGTAAAGATCCCCAGTAGTATAGTACTGTGGCCCCTCTTTTATATTATATTGAAAACCATTTACTACCAAACCAATGAAACCTTGCCACTACTCTTATTAAATCATTTATTTGAGCTTCTAAGCGTTTATTTTTTGAATAATAATTATTATTATCATTCCAACATTTTTATCACTCTCTGTAGCTAAAGGACTGCAAGGTTCCTGGTATCAGAGAGCTGACAACGGCTGGGTAGAATGAGAAAAGGAAAAAGAAGAAAAGTAAAAGGTAGAAAGAGGAAAGATAGAAGGAGGAAGAAGGGAGAGGAGAGAGCTGAAGACCAAAGATCCTCTGGACCATCTGAGTGTTGAAGTTTCCGCGGAGTGAGGCCCCCAGGGTGAAAGAGAGAGAATGCGGGGAGAGAAATGAGAGGAGCACGTGGGAGCGCAGAACCACGGGGGGGGGGAAGCCTACTGAGACTCAACAATTACTCACCTTTGTGATCTGGCTTCCAAAATAAACCAAGCTCAACTCAACAACCTCAAGTGTAGAGAAATTTGAAAGAATGCAAACTTATTAGATAGTAATTATAATATTTTCAAAAATGATTATTTAGTTTATGAAAATCCTATAATAGTACCAGATAATCCTTGCATTAAGTTAGATATCTTTGATTCAAGGCATGATTCTCCACTTGCTGGTCATTATGGGCAGGATAAAACCTACCAATTTATTGCAAAAGACTTCTATTGGCCTGGTATGACCAATGAAGTAAAAGACTATGTTAACACATGCTATGATTGCAATTGGAACAAGTCCTCAAATCACCAGAAGTATGGGCTGCTTCAGCAACTTCTTATTTGGCCAATTCCTTGGCACTTGCTTTCTATGGATTTCATTTTGCAATTAACTATTTCTAGTGGTTATGATGCTATTTTAGTAGTTGTAGATTGCTTCTCAAAGATGGCTTTATTTCTTTGCAGTAATGTGATGGCCTCTTCTGAAGACTTAGCTAATTTATTTATAGAATATGTATTCTCAAAACATGTTCTCACTGATAATATAATTAGTGACTGTGGATCTTTGTTTGTCTCTAGCTTCTGGATCTTTCAGTATCAACATTTGAAGATCACTTGCAATATATCAACGGCTTACCACCCAGAAACGGATGGGAAAACCAAGCTGTTCAATCAGATCCTCAAACAGTATCTTTGAATGTATGCCTCCTACCAACAGTAAAACTGGTCACAATGGCTCCCATTAGCCCAATTTGCCTAAAAAACTCCACTCATTCCTCCACCAAACAGTCACCCTTCCAGAATCTTTACAATATAAACCCAACTTTCTTTTCCCTTCACATAGCACCTTTTCAACCTGCTACAAATTACCTTAACCACATCCAATCTCTTCAATCACAATTTTGAACCAACCTCAAAGCAGCAAATCAGCGCTACAAGGAACAAGCAGATCAACTTTGCATTTTGGCCCCAAAATTTACAGTAGAAAATTGGGTTTGGCTTGATTCTTGCAATATTTGCAGTACTTTCCCAACTCTGTCAGCTCTCTGATACCAGGAACCTTGCAGTCCTTTAGCTACAGAGAGTGATAAAAGAACTTGGAGCAATAATATTCCAAAGAATAAACACTATAAAGCTCCAATAATGGTACGGTAAGAGCAAGTGCAAGGTTTATTTGGTTTGGTTATAAATATTTTAAATATAAAATATAAAGAGGGGCCACAGTATTATACTACTGGGGATCTTTACAGACTAGCAACCTCTCTTCAAGGGGCCTCCTTAGGCAGTTTAAGAACCTTGGAATAAATATGGGTGCCTTAGAAAGGACTTATTCCACTACTGGCCGGGCTTAACAGCACACGTGGCCTAGACAGGAAGGGAAACACTCACTCTGAGTACTTGACCACGAAAATCCTGGAGTAATTGGAAGGGTTTCAGGGCAGATGGGGTTGATTGCCTGACTAAACTTCAATGGTTGATTGGTTAATAGAGGTAAATAATACTACTACAGACTAAGTCATAAATCACTTGCTTATCTTCATATAAGCACTTGATTAACAATGACACCGTGTCTGATTGATAATAAATAATTCCTGATAACTGATTAACTGATTGGAAACAAGAGGGCAAAAGAGCCTGTTTAAATATTCCTTTTTGGGTGCTTGAGGACCTCTAGAAGGGGTACTAGCCATGGGCTGAGGCTAGGGGGGCAATCAGGGCAAGATTGGCACGTCCTCAAGGTGCTGTCAGCCTGCTGGCCTTAGATCTGTCAAGGAACAGCTCCTTTTTAGCTGCAGGATCTGTTAATCAATAGATTAGTCATTTTGCTGATCCTGCACTGATCCTTAATTTGTACAGTAAGTACTGGTCCAAAGTGAGCAGACGTAGATTTTTATTGATTCTCCATCCTCTGCTGATCCTGTATGTAATTTTTAATAATTTTTACGACCACTCCTTATGTAGTTTCGTGGTCTTTGAAGGTTCTGATCAACTTACTTCGTGGTGAGTCTGGATCTTTATTTAATTAATAAAAAATACTAAAAATTAGTTATTAACTAATTTCAATTGATTTTTAAGGTTTTTGAACCTTAATCTGTGCTCGTGTGTTGGCTTTACATATGTAGTGTATATCCTACTATGTTGTAGCTTCTCTGAGCGGTACCTGATTGTCATAGGAGGCGCGGGGATCAGTCCATTCAAATGCGCGCGGGGACTGATCCGCTGCTCAGATGCGCGCGGGAGTTCAGCGCTGTAGGGACGCGGGGCTGCGTGCGGGAGTTGGCGTACGCGGGAGTCCAATGCTGTAGGGACGCGGAGCTGCGTGCGGGAATTCAGCGTACGCGGGAGACTGGAGCTAGGGACGCGGGGCTGCGTGCGGGAATTGTGACAAAACACAATTTCCCGTGTAACTCCTAAACTACACACAACACCTGAATTTCGACTGAAATTTAGGTGTGAAACCTATACATGACATATCATGTGAAATATTAAAATGGCTAAAAAGTGCCATACTGGTGCCGTGGTCATTTACCATTCTGTATTAAATTAATTAAAAAATATAAGGAGTACGAATTCAAGGGTGGGGTCAGTGAGTGACCCTACCTTATTTTGGGTGGGGAATCCATTTCTGCAATAATATTTATGGATTTCCTACTCCTTCATTTTATAATGATTTTATTTATTCATTTATCTTTATTTTGTTAATATTATTATTGTTGCTGCTTTGTCAGGTTGCTCTGTGCTAAGTAGCAGGCTGACATTCCCCCACTCCAAGATATGACTATATCTGAAAAAAAATTTTGGGGTTCAGTGTCTTTTACTGGCTCTGTAGTTTCTCAGGTGTATAGGTCCATCTGGGATGTTGTTCTCAGGTAGCCATTCATCTTTATCAGCTGATTCTCCTTTGTATCTGACTAAGTAAAGTCTAACATCTTTTCCTTGGATCCTTTCTTTTTTATCTTTAAGGATTTTACTAACTTTTCCTTTGTCCTTCTCAGGCTCATCTAAGACTGGTATTTTAAGTGAAGGGGTCTTTTCTCCTTCTCTGGGATGGTAGTGTTTGACAAGGCTAACTGGGAAGACTGGGTGTTTCCTAGAGAGTTCATTACTGAGGATGACTTCTACGGCATTTTTCCCATGGAGTTTCTTGATAGTGAAAGGCCCAACAAAGGCTGGTCTGAGTTTTCTGTTTCCAGCCAAATTGTTGAAATTGGCGGTTGAAATTAGAACTTGATCTCCTATTCTGAAATCAGGTTCTTTGTGAGTTTTATCCCACCTCTGTTGGTTGTATTCAACAGCATCTTGTACACACTTAGCAGCGTGCTTGTTTGCCATATCTATCATGTTTTTGAAGTCCAGTGATGTTGGATGGATATTAGTCAACTCCTGATTGAGGTTATCTTTGGGCAATTTGGGGATCCATCCTCTTTCCAGTATGTAAGGAGCTTCTTTGGTAGTAGAGTGTTTACTACTGTTATAGGCCATTTCTAGTGCGGGTAAAAGGCTAACCCAGTCATGGCAATATCCGTCTGTATTTTTGTACTCCATCCCAAAGCAACAGAACCTTCTGAGCATATCCTCTAGAGTCTGGATCATTCTTTCAGCTAATCCATCTGTCTGAGGGTGATAAGCTGTAGAAAAGGCTAAGGTAGTTCCTAACATATCATGGAGGTTTCTCCAGAATTCAGACGTGAATTTGGGGTCTCTATCACTGATAATAATCTTAGGAATTCCTACATCAGCAATTAGTCTGTTCCAGAAGAGTAAGGCTACTTCCATAGCGGTGTCTTCCTTATGGTTAGGTAGAAACTTGGCTTTCTTAGAAAATCTGTCTACAATAACCAGAACTGAGTTGTAGGAGTAAGCTCCACCAGGAGGCAGTCCAGTTACGAAGTCCATGTTGATAACTTCCCATCTTTTCCTGGGCTCAGCTATCCTTTGGAGTAGTCCAAACCTTTTCCCAGTGGTCCTGTTGGACTTCTGACAGATTTCACAGCTTGAAACATACTTGATAGTGGAGTCTCTCCAGTTGATCCACCAGGCAGTCTGTTTTACTTTATCTAGAGTTCTATCAATAGACAGGTGACCCGAAGAGCAATTATCATGACATTCAGCTAAAACAAGTTTGATATGCTCTGCTTTGGTCAAGACTATAACACTAGAGTGTTTATGCCGGTAATATAGTATCCCATCCCACAGTGTGAATCTTCCTTCTTTATAGGACTTCAGTAGGGGTTCAGGTAAACTGTTTATGAGTTCAGATGGAGGGGAAGTACTTTCTATGATGTTAATCAAAGTCTTCATGTCAGAGTTGTATGCTTCTCTGATGGAGCTGAACAGTGATTCTTCTAGTTCACATATGTGAATTCCTATGATGGGAGCTTCCAGATTAAACAGATTAATGTTTAGTATAGGAAATATATCATGATCTTCTGGGTCATGAGCAGGATTGCTAGTATCATTTGGTAGAGCATTTCTGCTAAGACTGTCAGCATTCTGATGTTTAACTCCAGCTTGGTGGACTATTGTCATCTGACCTCTGTACTGTTGTATAGCTATCTGCCATCTTAACATATGCCTGCTAGGAGTTTTCATGTTCATGAGAGTCCTAACAGCATTGCAATCAGTGATTACCACGAAGTTTGTACCTTCCAAATAATAGTGGAGTTTTTCTAATGCCCATACTAGAGCAAGGCATTCCATTTGGCTGGCACCATATCTCTTTTCAGTATCTTTGACTTGTCTAGATATGAAGAGTATAGGTTTCTCTACTGGTTTATCCTCTTCTATTACTTCTTGGTGTAATGCAGCTCCTAATCCTTCCATGCTAGCATCTATGTAAAGTTTGAAAGGTTTAGAATAATCTGGTTGTATCAACACTGGGGCAGTAGTCATAGCTACTTTGAGTTCCTCATAATTCTTCAATCTTTCATGAGTCATTTCGAACAAAGTGTTGTTGTTGCAGATCTCATATAAACACTTGGTGAGGTTAGCAAATTTAGGTATGTACTTCCTGTAATAGCTGCAGAAGCTTATAAAGGATAAGAGTTCCGTTTTGTTCTGGGGCATAGGTCTGTTCATTACTGCTGCTATCTTACTTTGGTCAGCAGTTAAGGTTAGTCCAGAAACAATGTGTCCTAGAGCTTTAAGTTCTCCGTATCCAAAGTTGCACTTTTTCATAGATACTTTTAATCCTACTGAAGCAATTGTTTTAAGGACTAGCCTTACTTTGTCCATGTGAGTATCCCAATCGTCTGAATAAATGATAACATCATCTATGTATACCATCATCCAACCTTGCCTGATGAACATTCCTAAGACTGTATCCATCATTCTTTGGAAGTGGGAAGGAGCATTTTTAATACCAAATGGCATTCTGAGATACTCATATATGCCTAAATGACATATAATTCTCATAAATTTCCTACTATCCGGACTGATCGGTATTTGGTGAAAGCCTTTCAACATGTCCATAGTAGTAATGAACTTAGCTTTAGAAAGATTATGTAGAGCGTGGTCAATCCTTGGGATAGGATAATAGTCAGCTTGGGTGTAGTTGTTGAGCATTCTAAAGTCTCCAACCATCCTAGACTTATCATTGTGCCAAGCTATTATCACGGGGGTAGTTACGTCTACTTGCTCATTATGCCCTACTTTCCGTAAGACTTGTAAGTCCACTAGTTCTTGGATGTGGCTTTCTAGAGCAGTCCTAGATTTTGGACTAGAAGGGTAAGCTGGTCTCCTGAGATTAGGAGGGTAAGGAGGCTTAATAGTCAAAGTTAAGACCATATCATGACCTTTGATATTACCAATGGGATGATCTTTAGTGCAAAAAGCATTCTGGTTCTCAAAGCATACTTGGAGAATATCTCTTTTCTGGTTTTCACTAAGCTGGGAATTCAAGGCAGCTTGGGAAAAGTATTCCTGGTTAAAAGTTTCTAAGTGTCTCTCATAAGTGGAATCAGCAGCTTTAGCATTGATATGGCATATTTGGAACTTCTTGTTCCAATCTCCTCCTATAGTGAAATATCTCCCTTTACTCTGGAAGACATCTATCCCGTACAGGCAAAGAGAATCATTTCCTATAATAAAATAATCACATACTCCATTCTGAAGTACTACAAATTCAATCTTTATCCTGATTGATCCTTTAGAGTGGGGGAGTATGATGTCTGTTGGCCATACTCCAATAGCATTGAGAGGTGAGTTACAACTGCTGAACTTAGCTCGAGGTACAGGTAGTAAGTTTTTCTTCCAGTTGGAATCCTGTTTATCTAAGTAGTCAGTTCCAACACAAGAGCAGAAGGCTCCACTGTCTAGAAGCAATTTTACGGGAGAACCTTGTATCAAGCCAGTGGCATAACAAGTTTTACCACTGGTGTACCCTTTTCCAATAGAAGGTTTGAGGGTTAAGGTCTTAGCTTCAGAAACATGTTGGATTTTCATGTTGGTTGTCCATTTTTGAGGCAAATTGCTATCTTCATTAACAGGGTTAATATCTAGGGAAGATTCCATGTTGCCTTTGATGACATTAATGGGATTAGTGATAATTAGGTCACATTCAGAGATGGAACCATCAGTGTCATCTAGTTGAGGGTCAGGATTAATGTCATCCTCTTCTCCTTCAATAGGATTAATCTTTCTCCTGGGTAAAGGACAGTCAGGTCTTACATGCCCTGTTTGGTTGCAATTCCAACATGTCTTTTCTTTGGTCACCAAAGTATTCTTGGCTTCTGAGTTGTTAGGTAGAAGTTCTTTGTTCTTGTTATTATAATCTTCCTTATTCCTAGTAGTTGGTTCTCTGGGTTTATTAAGCTTTTTGTCTAAGCCATTCATGTCAATAGTTTCTTCTAATACTCCTATGAGAGTGGAAAGGTCAGAGTTCATGGGCATTCTGCACCTTACGCTATGGTTAAGTTGTCCTGGACATAGGTTGAGGAGTCTTTCATTGACTTCTTCTTTATCAGCATTTGGGTAGAAGCAGTCTAGTCTTCTCTTCTGGTCAAGGCACCATTTGTGAGGTTTGTCCTTAGATGGATCAAACAAAGAAGTTTCGAAAGTTTTCATCATTTTTCTTTTCCAAATTCTGGTACCAAATTGTTCCTTAATCAAATCTGTCCATGAATTCCATGACAAAGATCCTACCTCTTCTCTCTTATTGATGAACCAGTCAAGGGCTACTCCTTCAAATAGTCTAGGTAGTCTTACTACGGCTATGTTATCAGGAAGTTCATAAGGGGCCAGAGTGTAGTCAATAAACTTAATAAAACTGACATGATTGTATTCTCCTTCTCCGGAGAATTTAGGCCACTCAGTGATAGGGGGAAGTAATTTTAATGCTTGTTCTACTTCAGGAGTGGGACTAGGTCTGAAAGATTCAAGCCTTGTTAGTCTTGGTCTAGAAGGTAGTTGGGGCGTACTGTGGTACCTGGAAGGTCTGATTTCATCAGAGTCTGCAATGGGTTGAGATAAGTTTATCTTTAGATCTCTGAGATCATTCTTAATCATACCTAATTCAAGGTCAAGTTTGTTACTTAATGAATCAATTTTATTAATAATATGAGTGGGTGAAGTGTGGTCTATTTTATTAATACTTTCTTTGATTTGTTCAATTGATAGAAGAATTTCTTCTTGGATAGCTGAAGTATTGTTTTCTAGGTAATTTATTAGTTCTCCTTTACTCAAACTAATGCTGTCTCTTATTTGTTTTACTTCTAACTCATTGATTTTGATCAAGTTGGATTGGGATTGCATGACTTTACCAAAATTGGTATTTACTTTATCCAATCGCTCATATACTTTATCAAAACATTTGCCAATGATATCAAAGTTATGAGAAACATTTATGGAAAACAAATTGAAAGTTTCTACGTCTAATTGCGGTAAACTTTCTTCCATTTTCTTGCCAAAGATATTATGTTGTCCCACTCTTTGGGACTCTTTAACTTCTGATGGGCTAGAGATCTCTTCTTCTTGTTGTTGTTGTTGTTTCCTCTTAAGGAAACTAATTGGTCCCAAGGATTCCAATTCTTCACGTAACTTTCTACTTCTTTCTTGGGAATTAATTTTTGGAGGGTTATTTGAGTCTTCTTTGCCAAATATATGGCTTTTCTCATACCCTGATGGTCTTCCTGGGTCTGAGCCTGTTTGAACAGTTCCCAATGACCCACGTGTTCTTTCACTAATACCTTTATTTTCTCCTCCTTGGAGGAGTCTGGCTGGGGTGGCGTAGGTGGAACGGTATCCTCCGGGGATTTCACGTTCAACAAGGGACGACCCTCCAACGGTGAGTTGGTCGAGTCGGCGGCCGCGGTCGTTGTCACGGTCGCTCGGATCGGAGCGATCACTGGCTCGATCCTCATTGCGGTCGCGACTGGCGTCCTTGCGCACACGGGTTCCTCCGGGCAAAGATCCATATGATGGGGCGCGTCCACTGGCACGGGTGTTGCGTCTGTTTTGAAGCATTTTAAAGGTTATATAAGTTTTTGTCGAAACTTTATAAAAATAATTTTCTTTCGAGTAATATATTTTTTTTAAAAAAAAATATTTCTTACTTATATGAAGGTTTAAAGGCACTAAGTCCTTGTTGGGGTCAGGTCCGTCCTTGGAGGGTATTCCAACGGGATCTGAGTGGGTTCCAATCAAATCTTGGGACAAGTCCAAGGGTCCACAGTCTGGGACGTCCTCTAAGAGGTCTTGGTCAATAAGATCACCAAAGACAAAGTCCACTAGAAAGGATTAAATAATAAAAAATATAAGTTATATATTTATTTATTTTATAATAATTTTTATTATAATTTTCGAGTTTTTGTGATTTTTTTTTATAAAAAAAATAAAAAGGAGATCAAAGCTCACTTTTATAATTTGGATACCGTCTCTTAAAAGCAGAAAGCTTTCTTTGATAGGTTTTCCACTCTTTGTGCTGTCTTAACAAGGAGTTAAAATTGATAATTCTTTCTAACTCTTGTTCCTTTTGTTTTGAGATTTGTTCTCTATAATAAAGAAGTCTCTCTTGTTTCTGCTCAGGAGTTATAACAACAGGCACAAAGTTACGTAATTTTTCTTCTTTTTTCTGTTTAAGAAGATTTAAATAATAATTGATCAATTCTCCGTTGGTTTTTAAATCCACTGGACGAATTAAAAGATCAAGATAAATGATAAGTATTTCTACTTATATAATTTTTATATAAATAACTGGTCCAGGAGATAATTAATTAAATAATTAATTATTGAGGATATTTCCCGGCCAGACCCCCAGTTGTCAGCTCTCTGATACCAGGAACCTTGCAGTCCTTTAGCTACAGAGAGTGATAAAAGAACTTGGAGCAATAATATTCCAAAGAATAAACACTATAAAGCTCCAATAATGGTACGGTAAGAGCAAGTGCAAGGTTTATTTGGTTTGGTTATAAATATTTTAAATATAAAATATAAAGAGGGGCCACAGTATTATACTACTGGGGATCTTTACAGACTAGCAACCTCTCTTCAAGGGGCCTCCTTAGGCAGTTTAAGAACCTTGGAATAAATATGGGTGCCTTAGAAAGGACTTATTCCACTACTGGCCGGGCTTAACAGCACACGTGGCCTAGACAGGAAGGGAAACACTCACTCTGAGTACTTGACCACGAAAATCCTGGAGTAATTGGAAGGGTTTCAGGGCAGATGGGGTTGATTGCCTGACTAAACTTCAATGGTTGATTGGTTAATAGAGGTAAATAATACTACTACAGACTAAGTCATAAATCACTTGCTTATCTTCATATAAGCACTTGATTAACAATGACACCGTGTCTGATTGATAATAAATAATTCCTGATAACTGATTAACTGATTGGAAACAAGAGGGCAAAAGAGCCTGTTTAAATATTCCTTTTTGGGTGCTTGAGGACCTCTAGAAGGGGTACTAGCCATGGGCTGAGGCTAGGGGGGCAATCAGGGCAAGATTGGCACGTCCTCAAGGTGCTGTCAGCCTGCTGGCCTTAGATCTGTCAAGGAACAGCTCCTTTTTAGCTGCAGGATCTGTTAATCAATAGATTAGTCATTTTGCTGATCCTGCACTGATCCTTAATTTGTACAGTAAGTACTGGTCCAAAGTGAGCAGACGTAGATTTTTATTGATTCTCCATCCTCTGCTGATCCTGTATGTAATTTTTAATAATTTTTACGACCACTCCTTATGTAGTTTCGTGGTCTTTGAAGGTTCTGATCAACTTACTTCGTGGTGAGTCTGGATCTTTATTTAATTAATAAAAAATACTAAAAATTAGTTATTAACTAATTTCAATTGATTTTTAAGGTTTTTGAACCTTAATCTGTGCTCGTGTGTTGGCTTTACATATGTAGTGTATATCCTACTATGTTGTAGCTTCTCTGAGCGGTACCTGATTGTCATAGGAGGCGCGGGGATCAGTCCATTCAAATGCGCGCGGGGACTGATCCGCTGCTCAGATGCGCGCGGGAGTTCAGCGCTGTAGGGACGCGGGGCTGCGTGCGGGAGTTGGCGTACGCGGGAGTCCAATGCTGTAGGGACGCGGAGCTGCGTGCGGGAATTCAGCGTACGCGGGAGACTGGAGCTAGGGACGCGGGGCTGCGTGCGGGAATTGTGACAAAACACAATTTCCCGTGTAACTCCTAAACTACACACAACACCTGAATTTCGACTGAAATTTAGGTGTGAAACCTATACATGACATATCATGTGAAATATTAAAATGGCTAAAAAGTGCCATACTGGTGCCGTGGTCATTTACCATTCTGTATTAAATTAATTAAAAAATATAAGGAGTACGAATTCAAGGGTGGGGTCAGTGAGTGACCCTACCTTATTTTGGGTGGGGAATCCATTTCTGCAATAATATTTATGGATTTCCTACTCCTTCATTTTATAATGATTTTATTTATTCATTTATCTTTATTTTGTTAATATTATTATTGTTGCTGCTTTGTCAGGTTGCTCTGTGCTAAGTAGCAGGCTGACAAACTCCCAAACTCTCTGAAAGAAATCTTGGACCCTTCAAAGTTAAACCAATAGTCTCCCCTAACACCTTAAAACTTAAATTACCTGCAAAATGGAAAGGTATCCACCCAGTCATTCATGTGTCTCTCCTAGAACAAGCTTGAGTCCTATACCCGGGAAAGACTCATCCCCCTCCTGAACTTGTCAAATTCCACAATTAGCTAGAGTGGGAAGTAAGCCATATCCTGGATTCCAGGTTATCCAAAGGAAAGCTTCAATATCTTGTTAAATGGACTGGATTCCAGTCCGATGAGAATTACACCTTGGGGGAACCAGCCCATCACCTTTGCAACTCTCCCAATTTGGTTTGAGACTTCCATGAAATTTAACCTTGCAAACCTTGCCAATCATAGCTCCCATTCAATTCCATTACTCCCATCCTATTCCACACTTCCATCCCATTCCTTCCAATTAATCTTTTCCCATTTCCTCATTTCATTTCCGTTGCCTTTCTCATATCCATCCCCTTTTTTCTTTTCAAAAATTCTATCCTTTCACATTTTATTTTGAAATCAAAAATCCTATTTTTCCTAAACAAACAAAATATATATATAACATAATAAAATAATATAAATATAAATATAAATTTATGTAAATTAGCCTTTATTTTGATTTCCACTTCCTCCGAATTCTGATTCAATTCCTCTACCATCAACCTAAGTTCTTCCAAGTCTTTGTCATCCACCAAAGAAGACAATCTTTGCAAGATAATCACTTGCGTCACTAGATGTCTCTCAAAAATTTCCTTGCACTTTGCAGTCCAAACCATCTTTGGTTGGGTATTCCATCCACCTTTCTCCATGAGTTGCTTGTGAGTCATCCACCAAAGAAGACAATCTTTGCAAGATCATCACTTGCGTCACTAGATGTCTCTCAAAAATTTCCTTGCACTTTGCAGTCCAAACCCTCTTTGGTTGGGTATTCCATCCACCTTTCTCCATGAGTTGCTTGTGAGCTCTCCTCCTTTGGCCCCTTGAAGAACCTTCTCAAAAGTTGCCAGTCAATTTCCTTGCATTGGTTTTGATTGGCCCTTTGACTGGCACTTGGCTCCCCTCATTTTGGCCTTCCATCTCATTTCTTTCCATTCCACCCCATTCCTCCACCTCCTGTTCCATTCCACTCCTTCCTTCTATTACATTTCCTTCTTCCTCATTTTCCTCCCTTTGCTCTGTTTCCATCTCCCCTTCATCCATTCCTTCTTCCCTTGCCTCTTTGATTGTCTGCTTTTTTTTTGGCTTACACTTCACTTTGCACCTCTCTTTGCACTTCCAACCCAATTTATTCAGTATATGTCAGTGGCAGCAGAGGCGTATTGGTGATGTATTGTTGGAATTGTGGCAGTACTACATCACTGAGGATTGTATTATTTCTGTTTCTCTTTTCCTTATTTTTCTACTTATTTTTAGTCTCTAAGCCTCAACTTACCAGGGTTCCAAATACCTAAGAACTCAATCTATGGAACTGGGGGTATCTGATAATTAACTTGCGGAGCAGACCTTTGACTTTGCACCTCCCTTCTGGACGCTTCTGGGACATCTACTACCAGCTTGGTACTTATACGGAATGTACAAGAAACATTGTTCACACTTGTCTTGAATACCTTGCGTGGCTGTACTAGGGACACATTGCTCATTTTTTCAAATGCAGTTTTTGCAATGGCGGAATGATGATGATGACATAATTAATTATAAATCCATTTAAAGCAAATATGGAATGATTAATGGGTATACAATAATTGTAAAAACTTTGGAATTGATGGGAAAACTGTCTGAATTCTTGCAGGAGCTTGCATCTTTATGCCCAGGCAACTGTGATGCTTTGAGCTTAAGGTTTATTGTCCTCCTACTTTGAAATACTCTTTTTTCTTCAAGTACCATCTGAGTCAGTGAATAAGCATGAAAAACTAGAAGTACAAAATCAATTTTGCCTTCCGCTTATCAACTCTGGCTCACATAAAGACCTTCCATTCTTGGCAACTGACTGAGAATCAACTTGAGAGCCTCACAGTCAACTCTACCTTGGTCAACCATCCATTTGGGTTCCGCCCTTTTCTCCCTGGGTATCAATAACCCTCAGGTTCCCATTTCTGTTCACATGCTATTGCTAGTTTGCACTCATGCTAGTCTAACCATCTCAAATGTATAGTTTGAAAATGGACTAGTCCATTACCCTTCATAAACTAACACTTCAAATTTGCATTGCTTCTGACTTCATTCCCTCATGCATACCCCATTACATTCCAATACATTTGTCCCCTATTGTCTTGCACTTATGCTAAGACCTTGGAAATAATTCATACTGTCATTTTATTTTGTACTCTGTCCATGTCATCCATTTCCTCACCCCTTGGAACTGTAGTTGAACATCCATCAGGTTGTATCTAGTCATCTGGTATTACCTTATAAAGGCTACTCTGTTTGCCTGAGGATTGTCTCCTCAGTTTGGAAATTTCATATGTTCTTGCATTTGATAAATCCAGTCATCAAATTGGGCTTGATTTTAGTTTCCTTTCATTGGAACATTCATCCCTCTTGCTGTGTGTTAGGTTACTCCACCATAAGTTTGCACTTTGCAGTTAGCCCTTGCTACATTGCACTTGCGCTCGCACTCAGCTTTCCTTTTTCACTCAAAATCATCTAAGATTACCCTATAGTACGTAGGGTGGTTGTGTGATACCTCCATCTCAATTCTCCCATCTCCTTCATCACAACCTCCATCCTCCTTCATTTCTCACTTCATCTTACACTTTCCTTATCATTTTCCTTTACCACTCTCCATTTCTCATTTTATTCAATCTCCTGCACACAACCAGAGACCATTGTTTTCTGCTCTCAGGTTGGTTCAATTGATTGCATGACCACTCTGCTTATGTCTAAAATAAAGCGCTTGATGAAATGAAGTACTCCCAGTTTCAACCATGAAATATTTTACAGATTACCAGTTGAAGCAGCGCAATCAAGACAAATGACTGAGAGCAGGGGCAAAGAAAATGAAAAAGGAATAAGTCAAATCAGTTTCAAAACTTGTGGGACCAGACAACATTCCTATGTGGCAAGCACAAATTTGGGGCTTCCTCAAAGCCAGAAGCTCCAAGACATCACCACCAGTCCCCTCCCATCCAATCTCAATTCCAAAAAAATCAAAGCTCTGAACAAGGCCGCCTGGTGCATCACCTCTAGGCTGAGTGACCAGGTGTACAACAAAGTCATTGATCCAGCCAACAACAGAAACTCTTTTCTAACTTTGGAAAAGATAAATGAAGAATTTGGAAAAGAAACCCCGCAGGAAGTGAATAGGGTTTTAAGAAAATGAAAATATATTAAGCTTACCGGATTGTTTTATCAATGAATTGACCAATTTGAAAGCTGCATTCAGATATTTGATGCAATAGGCTTCCAGCAAAACAATCAGGTAATACATGCAACTATTATGTCCAGGATTGAAGAGAAGAGACCAGGTCTTATTACCCCCTTGATCCTAAACCACTCTATGAGATCCTCTCCTTGGATCTTTATCTCAAAACTCAAAGAACTCCACATTGACAATGACTTATCTCATGCGTCCTTAGACAATTCTGCAACAACCTTTCATAGTTTTGGTAAATAAAAATCAAGACCCCCTCCAAGCTTTAAAAATGGAAAACATAATACCACAGTCACCTCTCACACCAAGGATCAATGCTGGGTTGTATATCATGAACTAAAACCAATACAAAATAAAAAATGTGCTGGTAACCATCACCATGCCAAACCCAAAGAACTGGTTTCTATCATTAATAAATCTTCCCAGGAAAATTTTGCCACTCCAGAATTTTCTGCCTTTACAACGGCTATGTCCTTGCCAAACTCAGTGATACTTCAAAGTGGCGCCAGCCACCATATGCTCAACTTGCTTTCACTCTTCACCAGATCAAAGAAGTGCTGCATACCAATTGGAACTGGAAAATGTGAAAGAGAGCTAATGGATGAGTGCACTGGCAAAGCAATGCTCACCATAAACAGCCAGTCAATCCTTGTCCTTGAGGATGCAATGTACGTCCCATGCCTGACTTGCAATCTCATTACTCTGGGGCGGCTACTCAAATAAAACACGAGGATCAACAGGAATCCAAATGGTTACAAGCTTCTTATTGACAACAAGCTTGTCATCCCATTTTAAATTCACAACGGCATCTTCTCAATCAAAATGGAAGACGCCGTCACACCAAAAGCCAATTTGAACAAAGCTGATACTTTGCACCTATGGCACTGCTGCATGGGTCATGCCAGCTCCAAGCGCATATTGGCGAGTCTCAAGGAAAAGATCAAATCTGTGCACTCATGCCCAACCTGCATGGCGGGTAAGTCCTCCCAATTGCCTTTCCTTGGACACTTCTAAAAATTCCTCTCACCACTGCAGTATGTACACGGCAACATCTGTGGGCCAATTTTCCCAGCAAAAAACAGCAGAAATCAATATTTCCTCACCCTGGTCAATGGCTTCACTGGCTTTATCTCAATCAGTCTTCTCATGTGTCTGAGCAAAACTTCCTCCAAAATAAAAAGATACAAATACTTCTTTGAGAATCAAACAGGTTTTCAAATCAAGACATTCATCAGTGATGGTGGTGGAGAATTCACCAGTACCCTGATGAAGGAACTCTTTTCCAACAATGGTATTCAACACAACATCTCACCACCCTAAATCCCTCAGAACAATGGCTATGCAGAACAAGCAAACAAGGAAATCATCAACATGGTTTGAAGCATGCTTATTCACTCAAACCTTGAAGGAAAGTTGTGGGGAGAGGAAGTGAGAACAGCAGTGATCACAAACAATAGCTTGCCCTCACTCATGAAATCAAAAGAAATTGCCTTACAAACTCATGTTCAACAAGCAACCAAATTTGGGATTCTTCCAACCTTTTGGCTTCCAGGCATGGGCACTCAAGCCTCCTTCCCTCCGGAATGGCAATTTTGACTCAAATTCTTGGGAGGGGGTGATGATAGGCTATTCAAAAAAATTTTCCAGCTATAGAATCCTCAGGACAAACAATTGAAAAATCTTTGAAAGCCAACATGTGAGATTTGACAAAACTGCTTTTCCTCATACTAAAGCAATCAATCCAAGCCTTGATAATTATTTTGTATGTACTCATGCTGACGTCCTCAACAACAAGCCCTAACTTCCTTACTTTAAGCATTGCATCAACCATCTGCCTACCCCATCTCCCTTGTGCAGTGCCAATGAATCATGCAAGGACAAGTCAGTTAGCAACACAACATCTTTTAATCAGCCAAGTTCTGCCTCAACCACACCACAGCCTGAGTGGTTTTTCCAGAGTCTCATTTTCCAAAGTTCTTGGAACCCAAACCTCATAAAAATCTCAATCAGCAACAAAGAAATCCAAAACTTCCAGAGGAGAAATTGCAGGGTCCCTCCTCTATCCAGCTATGAAACACAAGTGGACCCAAAGAACCACAGAAAAGCACTGTCCTTGGCTGATTCAAAGGAATGGCTTCTGGATGAACAAAAATAAATCCAGAAACTGAAACTTACCTGCTCTCTGTCTGCCAAGGTAGTACTTCTGCCTCCGCCGGGATATCTGCACAAAGCCAATATTTTCCTTGAGCTTCACAAGGCTATCTACGGTCTTAAGCCATAAGCCCTGGTTTGGTATAAGTGCCTAAGCTTGTTTCTTATTAAAATAGGCTTCTCTTCTGCCATCTCTGATCCTTGCATTTTTCATTGCCGCTGCAGAACCCCAACCTGGATTTTATTCCATGTTGATGAGCTTGTCATCTTTAGAACCAACCTTTTTGCCTTCAAAGAAGAGATATCCCTTGAGTTCCCTATTAAATATCTTGGGGAGGTGTCATTCCTCCTAGGTATGGACATCCAGCATCAGGAGTCATCTTTCCTCCTCAACCAATCAAACTATGTCAATTGGAAGCTAGCCAAATATGGCCTCTCTGGCTCCATCCCTGCATCTTTCCCCATTAAACCGGGAACAAAAATCTTGCCTGCAACCAACAAAGAGCATTTAACATTTCTCAAGCTTGGCTTCAGCTTTTGGGAGCTTATTGGCTCCCTTAACTATCTGAGTGTGCTAAAGCAACCCAAAATTGAATTTGCCATCAGTGTTCTTTCTCAGCACCTTGAAAAACCTGGTATCAATAAGTAAAAGGGGGAAATAAAAGTCTTTTGCTTCCTCATAAAAACAAAGCATACCGGCATTCAGTTCCTAAGGAAAAGCAGTTGCGCTTTCTCCATCTTTGTTGACTTGGACTGGGGTAACTGCCCAAGTACTTTTTTTTCCCAGACAGGTCTTGTTTCCCTCATGGGAAACAACATCATATCCTGGAAGTCATCAAGGCAGCAGACTGTATTGCTCTCTTTAACTGAAGCCAAATACAAGGCCTTGATCATTGCAGCAAAGGAAGCCATCTGGATCCGTTCTCTTTAAAATGAAGTCTTTGGTTTCCAAGCGCGCAGTGCAACCATAATCAATATTGATAATAAAGGTGCAATTGATCTAGCACTGGCCCAAACCAGCCAGAAGAGCTCTTGGAGTAAGCACATCAATATATTATTTCACTTTTTCCGTGAACTTATCAGCAAAGGTACTATATTGCTCAAGATGGTAATAACAAACAACAAAACAGCTGACTTCTTAACCAAGCCGGTTGGAAGAAGCCATTAACAAAGCCTTCCTTATAATCTCCAATGCAACATCTGTTGGGCACAGTCAATCCATCCCCAACAAGGGGGTGTGTTGGAATTTCCCAGATCACACTACCCACTCAATGTCACCCAAATATCCACCTAGGGGGTGCAAGCACCCAAGGACAAACAACTTGTACACTTGGTGCCATCCTCAATACCTTTAAGAACACATCTCATACTTAAACTCACCAATTCCCAGTATGACAAACTAGTAGAGCTCATGTACTCTTAACCCTGGCTATACCTTATCAACAGGTCACAAAGCCTGAACTTTTCTATGCACAAACCAGAAGCCACTCCAATCATACAAGAAGCAAACAAGCAGGCGCCCGCAACCTCATCTCAACAGGACTGTTCTGCCCAAGAATCAGGTCCCCTTAACCTCAACAAACAGATACTTGAACACCCTCATTGTAAGCTTCCTAGCTCCTAATATGCGTAATCAATCAATCAAATCTATCAAATTGAAATTTGATCTCATTGCATCCTCCATCAGATTATTAGAAGCCCTCCAACAAACATCTTATTTAGCTTTGCGCCCTGCCAGCTCAAGATCAATTATCCTTGACTCCCGAAGACGGGAGACAGATCTTTTTCTCCAATTGGCAGCTTAAGGCTACTCAACCAATTGATATCTGCCTTCATCTTGATTCTCCCATCTCCTTCATCACAACCTCTGTCCTCCTTCATTTCTCACTTCATCTTACAATTTCCTTATCATTTTCCTTTAACACTCTCCATTTCTCATCTTATTCAATCTCCTGCACACAACCATAGACCATTGTTTTCTGCTTGCATTTTGGTTTGATTGATTGCATGACCGCTCTGCTTATGTCCAAAATAAAGCGCCTGATGAAATGAAGTGTTCTCAGTTTTGACCATTCAAAATCGTACACTATTTACCTCCTTTGAGACATGTGATCCTTTTCCCATCAACACCAGAAACACTTCTAGCCAATTGTCAGCTATTGGTTGATGAGAAATCACCTTGGTGATTTGTAACAGTAAATTCACCCTCAAAGAATGTCTCTTTTTTCCACTTCTCAGGAGGAATCTAATTGCAATGCTTCCCCTGCTATCAACTTCAATCACTATTGACAAAGACGGTGAAAGGTTCACCTGAAAGGACCATGACTCGGTATTATTCACTGGACATCTCAAGGGACAACTAATGAATGTTCCCTATCATGTTCCAATTGCCAATCTAGCTGAGCCCTCTACTACCTTGCGGAATCATTGTCTGGGACACCCGGGGCCAGCTGTGATGAAATCCCTTGGGCTCTCCATCCCAGGCCTCTCACCTTGCTCAAAATTTGTCTTGTCCAAGCTTAACCTACTTCTTTTTCCTGGGAACTTTGATCCAGTCGGCAAGGTCCTAGATTGTATTCACCTTGCTCTTGTTAGTCCTACCTGTACGGACTACTATGCATATAAGAGCTAGATATATACATACATAGACAGGTAAACTAACCCAACTAGATGTTACCTGCTGAAGCCCAAACCTAACTTTACATTGTGATACTTGGTGCAATAACACACCATATATAGAGTTACACTGTGATAACTGGAATATAATAATCATGAAACAAAGCAGGGTATGAACCCAGTTCTCAATATTTTCTTTCTATTACCTTTCCCCTGTTCCTTTTACATTACCCCAAAATATAAAGTGCTTCCAACCCGCATTAAGACCTTCTCAAAAACCCTAAATTGAGCGCACACATGTCTTTTTCCTTACTCCAAACTACCTAGAGAGCCTACTTGCAACAAAAATTTTAAAAAATAAAATATAGAATATCCAAAATGAAAGACAGCAATATAGAAACCAATTGCAAAATACAAAGACCATAGACGCGGCATACCTTCTACATCCAATCCAATTCATACCCACGGGGGTGTAGCAAAACCTTTGGAGTTAGACAAGGAGAGCCCTCTAATTTTTGGCTGGCCACCTCAAATTACCATATTCCCCTAATTGCCCAGGAAAACCGTTGGGACGCACAGAGTCCATTGTCTGACCTTTGGGAGCGGCAAAAACCACCCTTTTTTCTCTCCTTTTTTTCATCCTCTTGTTCTACTCAATACACGAAACACCCTGACCAGGCCTTCCCCCCTTTTTTTTTACTCCCTGTACTGTCTTGTCTCCTTTTTTTTCCTTTTCCCTCACTTTTTTCCTGTCCTTTCACCATTGCTACATATGTGTCCTCCTATTGTTCCCCCGCAACTATGCCAACCACCTGCAGTACCAGGCCCCTTTTGGACAAGCCGGCTCAATAGCAGCGTCAATTTCCTTGATTTACCACCAGGAACCATCTAGGGGTGAAGATCCTGATGATTGGGAAGGAGAAGCGGCTCGCGCTTTGAATGCCCATTGTCAGGAACTGGATGCTATCTTTGGTTCTAAGAGAGACCAAATGATTTGTTGCGGAACACCCACCCAGCCCGCAGCACCTACCTACAAACCCACCAGACTTCTGCCACCCCATGTTAAACTTCCACCAGGAATCCCACTTTGACACTCCAACATTCAGCCAGAATACAAAACTGTACGGCTGGAATTGGAGGAGAAACACCTGTGCAACCGAGTAATCTTGGCAGCCACAGCAGGGATCAGAAGCAATTGACTCCTGAGCATGGATGGAAAAAATTTCAGCCAGTGGGTATGGGATTTGCAAGATATGGCAAGAGAACATCTTAAAAATTCCAAATTTTTCTGGACAGTCAAATCAAATCTCATATATGAGATTATTTTCCGGGAAATGATTCTGGTGTTGGTTAACTCAGCCTACTCTTTGACATTCAAGAACTACCATCATGTGCCCACATATTCAAGTCACCCAAACGCTGTTTCAAACTTGTCAGCCACGCACGCCTCCCAATTAAAAATCTTGCAGAAGATCCTATCTTTCCAACTAGACAGAAGCAACTCCACTGTTAGTGTGTCATTGCAACTCAAGGAACTAGTGCAGGAATGAGGATCAGTTAATTCAAGTTTTTACAAAGACATAATTCTTGGTCTTTTTGTCCAATCCAGCCTGCCCGCCCACACCAAACTTTTTGACAAGGTTGACCAGGAGCTTGAGAACCTTGTGCAAATGAATGACCCAGCAGTTCCCCCTTTGACCCAAGTCCTACAAATTATCAAGACCCTACAACAGCACCTGCCACTAAAATTTTTTTATGAACACTCCTTGTAGTGTTTTGTGGTCTTTAAAGATCAGAGTCAATGATTTACGTGGTAATCCTTGATCTTTAATTTATTATTAAAAAATGTACTAAACTTAATTTTTATTAATTCTAATTAAGTTTTGATATTTTTTTGATTATTACTAATGCATATGTCAACTTGTGTGCAACAGCACCTGACACTAAGCAACCCAGAAGCGGCAACTCTCAATAAAAGACCACCAGAAAAAAATGCTGCAACAGCTTATGATCCCCTACCTCTCCCTCCTATTTCCTATCCTGTATCTGGGTACCTGGCCAAAATCCCATGTGATAACTGGACAATGCCCTGGAATTCTACTCAATGAATTTAGTGAAATTCTGGAACTGCGGAGGCAGAGGCCACCAGCAGAGAGAATGCCCCTCCAACCAAAATGCACCATGACGCCCTCTGACCCCAAAGAAAGAATCTCCTTGAAAAAACACCCCCTATTTTGGTGGAACCCCTTCTGGAGTCCTCTAACACATTGTAGGAGCAATGTAACCACTGGTGCCAATTGGAAGCCAACAGTTCTCTGAACCAGCTGGATGCCAGCATACACCATTGACCACCCCGGACCAACCACCAACCCCACCAACCAATCACTTCTGGGGTCTGGACTACTACAGGACAAAACCAAAAAGACTAACGGCACGCTTTGCGGTACCAGACGCGGAGGAACGCTTGGCCAACCTTTGAGATTTACCAGATGTCCTGGACAACCTGAGTTTTAATTCAGCCTTGTGTGGAGTTGGAGAGGTGAGTCCCACTCTAATCCTCAACGCTGGTGCCTTGCAACACCTGTGCTGTGACTCATCCCTACTTCACGGTTTTTGCACTCTGCGGGACCCAATCCCTCTATCAGTAGCCACGGCAGATGATTCAGCATGGGTAATGGGTATAGGCAAACTGAGAATCTATCTGAAGGATGGCTTCTTGGTTGGTATCAAAAATGTGCTGTTTTTGGATAGGGCAAGGACCACCCTGAAATCATTAGTGGATTTGAGGAAATCCAATTTTGTATTTGCTTATGATGTGCAGCAAGATAGTTTAAATATCCTCCAAAGATTCAGCCAAACTATTTTCCTGCCCATTTGACTGAAAGAGGAACTGCTGGTGCATCAATAACCTTGTAGTCCCTTTAGATACCAATGACCCTATGAGTTTTCAGTTGACCAAAAGTTCCCCAGTTGCTGCTAACGCTGTCTTGCACCTTACAGAGTTTGCAAATGTTCTTATAGCACCCTTTGAACAACCATTTGACTACCAGTGGAATGACCACCACTTGTCTGCTGTGGAATTCAGAAGAGGAATTCTCCTTTAATGGTTCCCAAGTTTGGAAGTTATGGATCCCTTGCGTCTGTAAACCCTGAGTTCAACTGTTCACCCTTTGACCAAGAGATGGAGAATTGAGAGTAAAGATCCTTCCAAAACCTACAATAACCCAATGTGATCATCCCTGATCCAATGTCTTCTGTCTGGGTTTGAGCGTTCAGCTTAAGTAGCCTCCCCCTCAACCCTAACCTATGTAGAACCAGAAAAAAACAAGCAAGAATAATGAAATAAAACCCCTAAGCACAGAACCCTAGCCTCAACCCTATCCTTCCCATCCCATAATCCGCAAACCATGTCCCATATCCATCCGTATTGCCCACCTGGAATTACGTCCACCCTGTTTTTCCTTCTCATGATGCATCCTTGCACTGATCCCAAC
Organism: Puccinia polysora; assembly: GCA_025617555.3. Taxonomy (NCBI): domain Eukaryota; kingdom Fungi; phylum Basidiomycota; class Pucciniomycetes; order Pucciniales; family Pucciniaceae; genus Puccinia; species Puccinia polysora. Next base: position 29,646,691 of record CM062640.1, read on the forward strand.
TCAGAGCCCCCCGCGCATGTCCGTATCCACCCAATTCTCCATTCCAGATATCCAAGATATATTTGCACAATCCAATCCGCATCTTGCAAGGGGCAATCTGCACGCAATCTTTCCAATCCAATCCAATCCATCCCACGTCTCCAGATGCTGAGCCCAATTTCACTACTTCTGAGCCCGCAGCGCGGCTTGCTGGGGCAAAGCTGCACCCATTGCTTAGCGCGCTACCCCTTCTGAGCCTGCCGCTACTGCTGAGCCTGTAGCGCGCAGCCAATTCCAACTTGCGTCTATCAAAGACCACCACACTGCCAGCAAGAAGCAACTGCTGCTAAGAAACAGAATTTTTGGCAACATTAGCCTGTGAAAAATTTGATTCCTGGTCAAAAAAAACTGGGGAGTGGGCTTCCCTTGGCTCTCCCAGAGGGCAAGATTCTCTTCCCCGTGTGCCAAGTTGTTAAGAGCACCAAGCTCAACCGTCTGAAATCAACCAAACGCCACACAGGAAAGCTTGTTTTACTAGCAGTTGACTTGGTAGGACCTTTTGAGGTGGCAACCTTCAACCAAGTAGGTTCTTACTGAATATGAAAGACACAGCGACTGGGTATGCCATAGTCAAAGTTTTGCGTTACAAGTCTGAAGCAGTCAAAACCATCATTGATGCAATTGAGGGACTCAAGTGGCAGACAGGCCACAGTGTCAAGGTGGTCCAAAGAGATAATGAGGGAGAGCTTGTAAAAAAACACCTGGGGGAGTATTTGACCAAGAGGGGCATTATTTCCCAGCGCTCACTGCCATACCACCACTACCAAAACGGTCTAATTGAACGTTTCAACCACACAGTAGCCAATATGGGGAGGACTGTCCTAAAAGACAGCAAGCTACCCAGTTACGTGTTAATGCCCGCAAGGTCTAGAAAACTCTGCAAAACGCTTGATGAAAATCCGTACATAGCTACACAATCCCAAGAACTGGAGAATGTGCAATACAGTCTTTGGCTTTGGCCACTTGAGGACTTTTTTGCGTTTCTTTTCCACAATCCCCTTCTGTCAAAAGCCACCAAATGTCCTAGAGCCTCCAGCGCGGGTACGCATACCACTAACTTTTTCCCCAACACCCTCAGTCCCGCTTCCTCAATCTGGAACAAGATCCATTCCAGCTTTTGAGCGTACTCCCAGACAAATCTCCAAATTTCCAGAGCATTGGTAAGCGTTTCCCCTCTGTAATCCATCTTTGGGACTTTGATTCCCCCTTTTTCAATGAAAATCTGAACCCCCTCTGGAAGATTGTCCTTAAGAATCCTGGTGATCTGCGCTTGGTAAACCGCAACCAAGTTAGTTTCACCTTGCGGCGGCCGCGTCAGTTGCATACTGCCCAATTGGGTTTCAAAGGCAGTCATCAGACGCAAACTCCAATTGAGTTTGCACTGATCATATCCACTCCTTACATCCACCATCCTTTAGCACGCGCTTCCTGCCATAGATTCCAGAAACCCTTCCACGCTCAGGGGTTTTCCTGCATCTCAAATGGTAAACAATTTGAGCCGCTTCAGATTATGAACAATATGTAATGACTTCCAATCCTTCTTAACCAGCGCAAAGATTGGACTTGAGTAACTCAATGTTGACTGCTCATGAAGACCTTTCCCCACAGGCTTGCGCACCTGCTCCAAGAAGGGCTCCCAAACCACTTGCAGAATAAGAATTGGCTTGATCTGCCAAGGTTTTTGCAGAAAAATTGGAATCAAATAAGGGTTCCCTATCTTGCTCTTTAACAGTCCCTGCTCTTCAGGTCCCAAAGCGAGGGCTCTTTCCAAGAGAACAAGTACCAAAGTCAGCAAATCCTGTTCCTACGCCCTTAACCAGCCTGGTGGTCTGGAGTTAAAGGCCGCAATCCACTCATCTATCATCCGCTCCAATTGCATTAACCATCCTGAAACCTTCAGCGGGGATTCCCAAGGGTCCCAGGACCACAGGATTGGTTGCAGTGGTCTTTTCAAATCCTGTAGAATCCCTTTGTTCCCAGGACAGACCTTTTGCGCAACCAGCTTATACTTCCCAACATTTCACCGTGCCATCTGCAGGCATCCGTTACCATAGGTCCTAGTCAAAGCCAAACTGCAGCTTTCCCCTTTGCTCATGAGTGTGGCACAATGATAGTGTTTTTGTGAAGTACCTCCTGGAAATCCACACTGAGTAAAGGAACTTACTTCCAGCGCTTGCAAATCCCTTGCTTCCTCCCTTCTTCCCACCTGCTCCTCACTGGTTAACCGCACGCACAAAGGCAGAGCTTGGTCCGTGGGGTAACCTTGGCCAAATAGTTGAAATGCACATCCAGACCATCCTTTCAAACCAACTCTGTGCCGGGTTCCTTGTCCTCCTCTCTTGCAGAGTCCCACACCCACTTCCCCAAACCCTGATTGCAGATTGTGGTTTTGAATTTCCTTCCAGAAAAATCTTCCACTGTTGAGCCTACTGTCCCTGCCTCTGGATTAAACATCATTTGCGCTTGCAACCCAAACATGAATGGACGTCCTAAAATAGCCTCCCCGCAATCAACCAGTAGAAAAGAAAGTGGTTTACGGACCCTTGCAACCTCAACCTCTTCCTCCTCCAAAACCTCATCCATGCAACACTCCCTGCCGTTAAGCGCTCCAAGCCCCATTGCGCATTTCCACCAAACCAATCCCATTTCATCAACCAATCTAGACGGAAGGAGGTTTACCATAGAACCGCTATCCACCAGCGCCAGCACCTTCCTCCCAGCAATCTTCATCAAAAAGTAAGGCAGTGGTTGTGGAGCTGATTTCATTGCCTCTAGCTTGTGCTCCGCATGATCCCAAGCCAAGTTCACCCCCTGCACCATTGGAGGGATCCCATTGTGTCCGCAATCCTTCAGCGCTTGAAAAATCTCATCCACTACCACTGGCAACACAACCGCCAACTCCTTCAAGGTCAAGGGAATAGTTGATTCATTCCCCATTACCCTGCGCATGATTTCCACTGCCTTCTTCTTCCCTGCTGGATTCACCATCCGTCCATCCATTTCCGGAACATGCGCAATTGGCTTGGTAGCTTCTTGAGGTACCCATTCCTTGGCGTCCACATCCATCCTTTCCACTGCCGCAAATTTCTCTTTTGCTAACACACTCACTTCCACTTCCACCCGTGGTGGTTGCCATACCCCAGGACAATTGATAATCCCTAGCAAAGCTTGAGCATATACCGCAGATTCCTTTCCTTGCGCACGCAGTTTCTCCATGACAGTCCAATTCCCAGGTTTGGAGGAGAGCCGCTTGCCCATTGGGAAAATGAATCCCATTCCCACCGGTTGAACCAATCCCGCCTTGAGGTCCTTTTTCATGTCATTGCACCCCAACCACCAATGCCCCTTGTCCCAACAGTAATTTCATAACTGCAAAGAGGGCGTATTTGACATCGGAATGGGTCCCCCAAGTTGAGGAGGGGGATTGTGCAGCCTGGAAAACATTTGACTCAGAAAGATCCATAAATCCTTCATCAATTCTATCATTTTTCTAACCACTGGGCTTGTTGTTGGTGGGGTTGCCTGAGCGCGTTCTGTTTTTGAGGGGAACGCAACCGGAGCTTGCATAGGTGCTGCTGGGGTGTGGGAAGCAGAATTATTTGGCCCTGTCGGGAACAACCTTGCCATTTCCTCCATCAGTTCCTCCAAGTCCCACTTGCTTTCTACCGCTGAATTAATTGAAAGGATGTCCGCAAGAAGTGTGATAATCCCATCCAACAAAATCTTCACCAAGTTTTTGTCATACAAGTGCCACTGAACCAACCCCAGAGTGGGGGACTGGGTCCTCCCAAAATGGCCAGTCTGCCCCTATATCACCTTGTTCTTTTCCAGGTAGCAATAGATCTGATCAAACATTGCTACATAATCCCCCGATTGCACCTGCGTCTGGTGTAAGAATCCAAATGGTGCTAGGCCGTGGCATTTCTGCGGAGGGGAAAGGTGCTGTTTAGGCTGCCCTCCTGAGTGTTACAAAAAATATTTAAATGTAACCAAGATCAAAGTCCAGAACCTGGTAAATAGGGGACCAAATGTAAGAGGATACAGATTATAGTGGTTGGTAGCTGGGAAACAATGCTATCTGAGGCAAGATGGTGCCGGGGAAAACTTGAATAGAATAAGTCAAGGTTTGTTCAGAGTTCAACAAGACAGGGCAATTTTAAGTAACAAAGCCAACAAGCTAATAGCCCTGGTCTTCAGCAGAAGCTTAGGAAAGATCAACTCAATCCCAAACAACCTCCAGGTTCTCAATGAACCTGCCCAACTCTCCGCAATCAAGCGCTTGAAGGGTACCAGATAACTGTGGATGGCCACACAAGACGAAGCCAATTGTTTGAAGAAGCTTCTAGAAGCAAAAAAATAACTGATTCAAAAAAGAATAACCCAACACCTCTCAAGGGACTCAAGAGTAGCCTGGTGGAATTCAACTTCAAAAGAGATGAAGGGAGGTTTAACACTACAGTTTTTAAGCTTAATAAAACCTCTTCAGTCAAATGTGACTGGTTCCAGAAAGATAATCAAAGGATGATCAGGACCAGTATGGCCAGATAAAGGGATCAGGATTATTGTAACACACTCAAGAATTCAATCAGTCAAATTGTTCTTCAGACAGAAAAGCTATTGGTTGGTGATAAGGATCAAGGATCAAAGGTTTGAGTATGGAGGCTCAAGGATCAAGGGGCAATCATAGATATACCCAAATTTTTGTCTCAGATAAAGGGGAATGAAGACCCCATGGATGATGTATTGCAAGGTGAAAATGATGATGATACCCTGTGCTGATGTGATGTTTATAGTGTGATCTGATCTGATGATGATGTTGTGATGTAGGATAAGATGTCCTCCTATGGTGCTCATGGGTTGTAGGATGATGGCATCTGCTCCAAAAGGCAGGGGAGAGCCCCTCCTTATATGGGTAGGAGGCCCTGTAAGACTATGTACAAGAGACACTAAAAATGGAGCGGAAAAAGAATTTTTTTTTTTTTGATTTTCAGATAAAGGTGATCAGAAGAATTTGATCACGCAGGCCTGTGGAGATCTGGCCTGCCTGACAAGGGTTGGATCTATCTTTATCCTTTCACCAATCCTGTGTTGGTCCGTGGACGGATGCGCGTGAAGAAACTGGATCACACCCACCCCTCCCCCAAAGGCGGAAGGGGTGGGAAAAGAAAAATGGGCCAGACCGCCCGCCGACACCTGCGGGCGGTAGATGTCACTCTCCCACCCCCACCCAAAGATTGAAGGGGGTGCAAGCTATGGATGGATCTGCGGATGGGAAGGTTGATGAGGAGGTAGGGGGAATCTTGAATGATTGTTGATCACCAAGACCGTCAAATGAGGAGTAAGATTTCTTTTGGTTGGCTTGAGAAGTTGACAACACCGGTTTTGATTATTTGACAAGTTGCTGGGAGTAGAGAGCTTGATAGAGGTGGAAGAGATCCAAGGCAGCTTCCAAGTAGCAATTCAAACAATCCTTTGGGGTTGTATGACCAAGGTAGATCAAATGAGACAAGGGTCAATGGGGGGAGACCAGGCAACAGAACAAAGTGCCAAGGATGGGTGAATCAAGTAGATGGAGTGATAGGAGCGTGGGGGGTGTTAGTAAGGGTTGAGCAAGGTCTAGGTCAAGCAGGGAAACAGATTGGTGAGATGAAGGATATGAGGATGATGTTGGAGATGGATTGGAGGTTGAGGTTTGGAGATGAGATCTTGGGCCAAGAGGGTCATGGCCCACGCGTTTGGCCAAAAGGAAGGGGGGGACAAAGAGAGAGGGTACCAAACATGCTACCTAGATGGTCAGGCCAAGAGAGGCCTGTCCTGGACAAGTGGGAAAAAGGGATGTTTGACAGGATGAGGAAATTGGAGAAGTGATACTGAAAAAGAAATTCCGATTTTTTTTTTTTGAATAAACCTAAATAAAGGAACTGTAAACAATTTTTGAAATTTTTCCCCATCTGGTGCAGGGTGTCCAGATTTGGTCACCACATCTCTCCCCAACTTACAGACTGTCCCTAGTCTGCATCTGAGCTTGATGTCATAAAAAAAAAGAAAGGAAAGATGATCAAACACAAGAAATGGCCGTTTGATCTTGAGGGTGATTGAAAAGAATATCTTGATCCATCCAAAGAAGATCTTCTAGAGTAGACTGCAATAAAATGAAGAAGGCGTCCCAGGTGCTCACTCATGTGGCATACAGTAGAGTTTTACAACAAAAATGCAGCAGATGACCTTGGTGGTGCACAATTGGGAGGACTTACTTCTGATCCAAGTTGCCTCTACGACAATGAAATTTTTTGACCTGATAAGCAGAGAACCTTCTGGCCATCTGAGTACCATCCAGTTCCTCCAAAAGATATGATCCACCTCTGAATTGACGGACCACTCAATAAGGACCATTACAGCAATTGGAAAAAATCTTTCCCCACTGAGTTTCCAAGGATTGGTTGTAAGCTAAAACTAGATCACCAGGATTCAAGGGGTTCCTTAATTGATTTTAATGCTTATCCTCCCAATACTGGACTGATTTTTCCCTTTTCTTCATCATTTTCTGATAAGCTTCATCACGAACATCTTCACTTTGCTCCAGTTGCTTGGATCTGGCAACCAATAGATCAGTGGTGGAAGGAACCTTTTCCCAAGAAATACCTAAGAATAATTCCATTTCCAGATCAAGAGGAAGGACAGCCCTTTTTCCAAAGATAATTTGGTAAGGTGAGTATCCAGTAGTTTGCTTAGTTGAAATTTGATTGGAGAAGAGGACCAGAGGAAGAAATTTCCAAAATTCTTTCCAATTTCACCAGCCAACTTGACAAGAGCAGCCTTCAAAGGGGCATGGCCTCTTTCAACCATGCCTTGTCCTTCAGGATAATAAGGAGTGGTCACCCTATGTTGACCAGTAAGTGATCGGATCATTTTGGCCAGTTTGCCATCAAACTTGGAGCCACCTTTGGTTGAATAGGATTGATCCAAGCCATAACGCATTGTCCAAGTCTTGTAAAGAAAAGATGCTACTGACTCAGAACTGAGGTTCTAAATAAATTTTGCTTCAACCCATCCAGAAAAATCATCTCTAGCCACAATGAGCTACTTAGCTCTACCAGCCTTAATGTGAACCACATCCATAGCAATCCTTCCAAAGACATTGGACTCTCCAGTGAGATAAAAAATTTCAGCCGGGCGCCTAAGATCACGTTTCTGACATACTTTGCAACTCTTGCACCATTGAGAGACTGATTCCTTCAAAGATGGCCACCAGAATTGTTTGGATATACGCCGATAGGTCTTGGTTTTTCCACAATGCCCAAGGCCTTCATGGAGACTTTTGAGGATTGAACCTTGCTTGGAGGGGATTGTGACAACAATTAGAGTACAAGGATTGCCTCTTTTCCTAAGCCTAGTACCCCAGAAAAAGAAGTTGGAAGACTTCCTCTTGAGCAATCTAAAATCTTTAGTGGAGAGATCAGGAGGCCTTTGGAGAGTGGAAAGGTACTGCTCTAATTTGAGCCAGAAACCTTGTTGGAAGCCATAGGAATTTTGAGAGGAAAAGGTGAAGACTGGACGAATTAACAGATCCTCCTCATCAAAGTTCATTCCAACATCCAATTCTTTGTCTCCAAGGGGGCCTTGAGATAAAACATTGGGAATGTTGAAGGATTTGCCAGGCCTATGAACAATATCAAACAAGAAAAGCTGGATAAAGGCCACCCAACAGGTCATAGGAGCATTTGGGAGGCTGGGGGCATTGATCATTTCAATGATGGATTATGCGTTGACTTGTAACTCAAAGTGTTGACCCCAGAGGACAGTGTGGAGTTTCTTCAACATTTGAGCCACGCCACAGAGTTTCACTTTTGGTTGGGAGTACCTGGATTCTACATCTGAAAATATGTCAGCTTGCAACTATATACAGAGCAAAACTGTCAAATAGTAACACAAAATACAAAAAATAAGAATACCTCAATTAAAAAAGCAAAGAGTGAGAAATCCATAAATATTATTACAGGAATGGATTCCTAACCCAACATTAGGTAGGGTCACTCACTGACCCCACCCTTGAATTCCAAGTCCTTATATTTTTAAAATAATTAAAAGGAAAAGTACTGGAAATTACAACACCTGTATGGCACTTTTTGGCCATTTTAATATTTCACACGTGTTGTCACATATAGGTTTTACACCTAAAATTCACTCAGACTTAAGGTTTTGTGTATATTTTAGGAGTTACACGCAGAAATGTCTTATGTCACAATTCCCGCGCGCAGCCCCACATCATTACATAACCCTACGTACTAGCAGCAGCAGGATCCTGCATACTAGAGACCCGCGCGCAGCTGATTCTGCCACGCACGCAGAGGATCCTACCCCGCGCGCATCTGTACTACTGATCCCCGCGCCTGGATCAGTTGTGACTAATCTGACAACTAGGTACGGCTCAGAAGAGCTACAACCTAGTTAGGGTTGCCTAGTATATGTAACAAACAAACATATGCATTAATAATGATCTAAAAAGATCAAAAATTAAATAAAATTAATGAAAATTAAGTTTCAAAAAAATTTTAAGAATAAATCAAAGATCAAGGACTACCACGTAAACCACGGATCTTGATCTTTGAAGACCACGAAACACTACAAGAAGTGTTCATAAAAATTATTAAAAATTATCTAAATGATCAGCAGATAATGGAAAATCAGTAAACATTCACATCTGCACGCTTTGAAGCAATATCAATAGTACAAATAAAGGATTAGTACAGAATTATCAAATTTACGCCACAACTAATTAACAGATCCTGTGGCTAAAATAGTACAGAAATCCAGCAGATCTAAGGACAACTGATTGACAGCACCAATTATACGTGCTAATTTTGCCCTGTCTAGCTTTCCAGCCTCAGCCCACGAGCAGAACCCTCTCTACGCGCCCTGAGAAGACAAAAATCACCCCAAAAATGTATTTATACAGACCTCTTTGGATCCATTATTCAATCAGAGTTTACCAGGAATTATTTATTATCAATCAGACACCGTGTCATTGTTAATCAAGTGATTATATGAAGATAAGAAAGTTATTTATTACTTAGTCTGCATTAGTATTATTTTACCTTTATAACCAATCAAGCATTGAAGTTTAGTCAAGCAATCTACCCCATCTGCTCTGAAACCCTTCCAATTATTCCAGGATTTTCCTGGTAAAGTGCTCGGAGTGAGGGTTACCCTTTCTGTCTAGGACGCTTGTGCTGTTAAGCCCGGCCATCAGTGGAATAAGTCCTTTCTGAGGCACCCATATTTATTCCAAGGTTCTTAAAAACTGCCTAAGGAGGCCCCTTGAAGAGATTTTTCTAGTCTGTAAAGATCCCCAGTAGTATAATACTGTGGCCCCTCTTTTATATTATATTGCAAACCATTTACTACCAAACCAATTGAAACTTGCAATTGCTCTTATTTGAGCTTCTAAGTTTTTATTATTGGAATAATAATTATTATTATCATTGCAGCATTTTTATCACTCTCTGTAGCTAAAGGACTGCAAGGTTACTGGTATCAGAGAGCTTACAACTGGGGGTCTGGCCGGGAAATATCCTTAAATAATTAATTTTTAATTATTTATTCCTTGGACCAGTCTATTTATTTTTAAAAATAAGTTAACATACTTATAACATATGATTTTTATCAGTTGTTTCTTTAATGGATCTTAAGACCAACGCAGAATTGATCAATTATTATTTGGACCTTCTTAAAAAGAAAAGAGAAGAAAAACTCTGTAATTTTGTCCCTGTTATTATAACTCCTGAGCAACAAAGTGATAAATTTCTTTATTAAAAGCAGCAGGTTATAAAAGACAAAGAACTCAAGATTGAAAGAATTATCAATTTCAATTCTTTATTAAGGCAACATAAGGAGTGGAAAATTTATCAAAGGAAGCTTTATATTTATAAGCTAAATTATCTTGAAGATAAAGAAAAACACAAAAATAATAAAAGTGATTATTTGTTTAAAAATCACCTTATCACATTAAAATACAAAAATATATTAAAATTATATTTTTTTATCCATCTCAGTGGATTTTGTTTTTGGTGATCTCATTGACCAGGACCTCTTAGAGGACGTCCCAGACAGTGTACCATTGGATTTATCCCAGGATCTGATTGGGACTCACTCAGACCCCATTGGAATACCTTCCAAGGATAGTTGTGATCCAAACCAAGTGTTGCTACCGTTGAATTTAACTCTAAGTAAGTTAAAATATTTATAAAAAATTATTTAAAATATAAAACACACTTGAAAAATAATATTTTTTTAAATTTAAAGTCTTTTTTCAAAATTTTCAACAAAAGACTTACATATTTTTTTGGTATTATGTATCAAAACAGGCGCAACACCCGTGAAACTGGCAGAGACCCGTCATATGGATCTCTGCCTGGAGGAACCCATATGCGCAAGGACTCCAGTTGCGAACGCAATGATGGGACTTGAACCCGTGACCATAGCGTCACACGGGACAACAATGGTGATGACCACGGCCGCCAACTCAACCAACAGACAGTTGGACAGCCCTCTGTTGCCCACCCGGTTATCCCAGGAGAGTAAAGGTCCTCCTACGCCACCCCAGCTGGACTCAACCAAGGAGGAAAGGGTCAAAGTGTTAGTGAAAGAGCATGTGAGTTATTGGGAACAATTGAGGTTGGCTCAGACCCAAGAGGATCAACCAGGTATGAGAAAAGCCATTTCTCAGGCAAAGAAATCTCAGATTTCTCGGCAAAAGTTGATCCCAAAGGAAGAATTAGAAGGCTACGTGCAGAAATGGAATCCTTGGGATCAGTTAGCTTCCTTAAATGGAAAGGACCCCAAAAAGAAGAGATCCTCAGCGCATCAGAAGTTAAGGAACCCAAAAGATTGGGACAACATAATATCCTTAGCCCAGAAATAGAAAAAGGTGTACCGCAATTAGATGTAGAAGCTCTTAATAGCTTTTTTGTAAATGTGTTTCACAATTTTACCATTATTAGCCAATGCTTTGACAAAGTTTAAAACCAATTGGAAAAAATTAAGTTCAATTATTTTTAGAGTGATTGACACTCAGTCTCAGATTATGAGAATTGATGAGTTGGAAATACAACAGATCAAGGATAGTACAAGAGCTAGTAAGTTTGACCTGATGAAACATATTGATGACAATCAATCAATTCTTCAGGAAGATATTCTTGCAACCATAAACCAGCTTAAAGAAGAAGTTAAGAAAACTATTCCTATTCCTTCAGCTCATCTGACGAATAAAATTGACTTATTAAGCAACAAACTAGATTTAGAGTTAGGTATGATTAAGAATGATCTCAGAGATCTTAAGATCAACTCTACGAACTCTCTGGTCATTGACCTAGAAGAAACTAGACCTGCCAGGTTCACCAGTACTCCTAGTGTTCCTCCCAGAACCAGGATAACTAGGAATGAGTCTTTCAGACCCAGTCCTACTCCGGAAATAAAAAAGGCTTTGAAGCTACTTCCTCACATCACTGAATGGCCTAAATTCTCTGGAGAAGTAGAATACAACTATGTCAGTTTCATTAAGTTTATTGACTAAACTCTTTCCTCCTATGAGCTCCCTGATGCAATAGCTGTGGTAAGATTGCCCAGATTATTTGAAGGAGTAGCTCTTGATTGGTTTATCAATAAAAGAGAAGAAGTTGGATCTTTATCCTGGAATTCTTGGAAACAATTGATCAAAGTGCAGTTTGGTACCAGGATTTGGAAAAGAAAGATGATGAAAACTTTCAAAACCTCCCTGTTTGATCCATCCAAGGACAAACCTCATAAGTGGTGCTTAGACCAGAAAAAGAGGTTGGACTGTTTTTATCCTGATGCTGATAAAGAAGAAGTCAATGAAAGACTCCTCAACTTATGTCCCGGAAAAATCAACCACAGTGTAAGGTGTAGAATGCCTATGGATTCAGATCTTTCCACCTTAATAGGAGTATTGGAAGAGACTATTGATATGAATGTTCTTGACCAAAGGGTCAATAGACCCCCAAGGGAACAAAATACTAAGAACAGGGAAGAATATACCCCCAAAACTCAGGAATCCCCTGCTACTAATCCATCCACTTTGAAAGTCTAGAAGACTCCAGAATCAAAAGAGAAAGTATGTTGGAACTGTAACCAAACAGGAAATGTAAAACCTGATTGTCCTCTACCTAGGAAAAGGATTAATCTTATTGAAGGAGAAGAGTGTGACAATCCTGACCCTCACCTTGATGATACTGACAGATCACTCTCTGATTGTGATCTAATAATCAGTAACCCTATCAATGTTATTGAAGGTAGTATTGAGTCTTCTCTGGACATAAATTCTGTCAATGAGGATTCTAAATTACCTCAAAAATGGAATCCCAACATGAAGATTCATCACATCTCTGAGGCTAACGCCTTGACTCTAAAAACTTCTGCCGGTAAAAGTTACACTTCAGGCAAAAAGTGCTATGCTACTGGTTTAATCCAAGGTTCCCCAGTTAAGTTACTTCTAGACAGTGGAGCCTTTTGCTCGTGTTTTGGTTCAACTTATCTGGAAAAACAAGACCCAAACTGGAAACTGAACTTACTACAAGTACCTCAGGCTAAGTTCAGCAGTTGTAATTCTGCTCTCAATGCTGCTGGAGTATGGTCTTCTGATATCATACTCCCTCACTCTAAAGGATCACTCAAATTGAACATTGAATTTTTAGTGCTCCAAAATGGAGTATGTGACTATTTTATCCTTGGGAATGATTCTCTTTGCCTATATGGTATAGATGTATTCCAAAACAAAGGTAGATACTTCACCGTGGGGGGGGACTGGAATGAGAAGTTCCAAATATGTCATGTCAATGCTCAAACTTCTGATTCAACTTATGAAAAATACTTATAAAATTTGAATCAGGAATACTTTTCTCAAGCTTCTTTAAATTCCCTTCTCAATGAAGAACAGAAATGGGATATCTTACAAGTGTGCTTTGAAAATCAGAATGCTTTCTGTACCAAAGATCACCCCATTGGTAACATCAAAGGAAATGACATGATCCTAACTCTAACTATTAAGCCTCCTTACCCACCCAACCTCAGGAGACCTGCTTACCCTTTGAGTCCAAAATCTAGAGTTGCTCTAGAAACCCACATTCAAGAGTTGGTTTACTTACAAGTCTTAAGGAAAGTAGGCCACAATGAACAAGTGGATATTACTACCCCAGTAATTATAGCTTGGCACAATGATAAGTCAAGAATGGTTGGAGATTTTAGAATGCTTAACAACTACACCCAAGCTGATTATTATCCAATTCCAAGAATTGAACACGTTCTACATAACCTGTCCAAGGCTAAGTACATAACCACCATGGATATGCTGAATGGTTTCCACCAAATACCTATCAAACCTGATAGCCGGAAATTCATGAGAATTATCTTTCATCTGGGAATCTATGAGTATCTTAGGATGCCTTTTGGTAGCAAAAATTCTTCTTCTCATTTTCAAAGAATGATGGACACAGTCCTAGGATTATTCATCAGAAAGGGATGGATGATGGTATACATTGATGATGTTATCATTTACTCTGATCATTGGGATACTCACATGGAGAAATTGAGGCTAGTCCTAAAAACCATCTCTGCCGTAGGATTGAAAGTATCAATGAAAAAGTGTAACTTTGGTTACAGGGAGCTCAAAGCCTTAGGTCACATTGTCTCTGGACTGACCTTAGCTGCTGACCAAAACAAGATAGCAGCAGTAATGAATAGGCCTATGCCGCAAAACAAAACTGAAATCCTATCCTTCATTAGCTTCTGCAGCTACTATAGGAAGTATTTACCAAAGTTTGCTCTCCTAACCAAATTATTGTATGAGATCTGCAACAACACCACCGTGTTTGAAATGACTAATGATCGAGTCAAAATTATGAGGAACTCAAAATGGCAATGACTTCAGCTCCAGTACTGATCCAGCCAGATTACTCTAAACCTTTCAAGCTCTAAAAAGATGCCAGCATGGAAGGTCTAGGAGCTGCTTTATACCAAGAAGTCATAGAAGATGATAAACCAGTGGAAAAACCTATACTCTTCATATCTAGACAAATTAAAGATACTGAGAAAAGGTACGGTGCAAGCCAAATGGAATGCCTGGCCTTAGTATGGTACCTAGAGAAACTCCATTATAACTTAGAAGGCACCAACTTCACTGTTATTACTGACTGCAACACTGTCAGAACCTTGATGAACATGAAGATCCCTAGCAGGCATATGATGAGATGGCAGATAGCTATACAACAGTACAGAGGACAGATGACCATAGTTCATTAAGCTGGAACTAAACATCAGAATGCTGATAGTTTAAGCAGGAATGAGTTACCTAATGACCCAAGTCACCCTGCCTATGATCCAGAGGATAATGACATCTTCCCTATCCTTAATATTAACAGGTTAAACATTGAAGCTCCTATAATGGGTATCCACATATGTGAACTAAATGAATCATTGTTCAACTCTATCAAAGAAGCTTACAGCTCTGGAATAAAGACTCTGATCACTATAATGGAAAGTACCTTGGAACCTCCTGAATTGATCAATAGCCTACCTGAACCTATCTTGAAACCATAAAAAGCCGGAAGGTTCACCATATGGGATGGTCTATTATACTATAGGCATCAACATTCAAGTGTCATTGTCTTAACTAAGAATGACCACATCAAACATCTTCTGGCTGAGTGCCATGATAACTGCTCATCTGGCCATTTTTCTACTGATAGAACCTTAGATAAGGTTAAACAAACTGCTTGGTGGGTTAATTGGACAGACTCCACTATACAGTACGTTACCAGTTGTGAAACTTGTCAGAAGTCCAACAGGACTACTGGGAAACGGTTTGGACTACTGCAAAGGATTGCTGAACCCAAGGAAAGATGGGAAATCATCAATATGGACTTTGTGACTGGACTACCACCAGGTGGAGCCTATTCCTACAACTCAGTCTTAGTCATTGTGGATAGGTTCTCCAAGAAAGCAAAGTTCCTACCTAATCACAAGGAAGACACTGCTATGGAAGTTGCCTTATTATTTTGGAACAAACTCATTGCTGATGTTGGAGTTCCCAAGATTATTATCAGTGAAAGAGATCCTAAATTCACCTCTGAGTTCTGGAGGAATCTACATGATATGCTTGGAACCACCTTAGCTTCCTCTACCGCTTATCACCCTCAGATGGATGGATTAGCTGAGAGGATGATTCAGACCCTGGAAGACATGCTCAGGAGATTCTGTGGCTTTGGACTAGAATACAAGAATTCTGACGGTTATTGCCACAATTGGGTTAGCCTTTTACCTGCACTGGAGATGGCCTACAACAGTAGCAAACACTCTACCACTAAGGAAGCACTTACATACTGGAAAGAGGATGATTCCTATATTACCCAAGGATAAAATTAACCACCAGCTAACCAACATTCACCCTACAGCACTTGATTTCAAGAAGATGATACATGAAACCAACAAACATGCTGTGAGATGTGTCCAGGATGCTGTGGAGTATAACCAGCAAAGATTGGATAAAACCCATAAGGAACCTGATTTCAAGATTGGTGATCAAGTCTTGATCTCTACCACTAACTTTACCAACTTGGGTGGAAATAGAAAGCTTAGACAAGCTTTTGTTGGACCTTTCACCATTAACAAAATTAATGGTAAAAATGTGTTGGAAGTAATCCACAGTAATGAGCTTTCTAGGAAACATCCAGTATTCCCAGTAAGCCTCATCAAAAACTATCACCCAAGGAAAGGAGAACATACTCCTTCACCTGCAATGCCTGTTCCAGAAGAACCTGAAAAGGACAAAGGTAAAATTAGCAAGATTGATAAGGATAAGAAAGATAGGATCAATGGAAAAGACATCAGACTCTACCTGGTTAGATACAAGGGAGAATCAGCTGATAAAGATGAATGGTTGCCTGAACATAATATCCCTGACAGACCTATCCCCCTGAGGAACTACAGAGCCAACAGGAGGCATTAGCACATTAGCCCAATTTTCTTTTTCAGATATAGACATATCTTGGAGCAGGGGAATGTCAGCTTGATACTATATACAGAGCAAAAATGTCAAATAGTAACAAAAAATACAAAAAATTAGAATACCTCAATTAACAAAGCAAGGAGTGAGAAATCCATACATATTATTACAGGAATGGACTCCTCAACCATAATTAGGTAGGTTAACTGTTGAAGTAAGGAAATTCAAGTATATTTCTAATAGTAAAAACCAGACTAAGAGATAAAAAGTACAAGATTCAATTAAATTTATAACAGCTGGAGAACAAGAATAAGCAGAGAAAAGCGTTCCTACCCCGGATGATAGATAGTTCAGAATGGAAATGACAAGAGGAGTGGAAGCCTTGAGAACCTAGGATCAATGAAGAAAGACGAGGGAAGCTAGAAATGGGCAGTTAAGATCCAGCTTGAATAATCATGTTGAATAGATCTTCCTCACCAAATGAACAGCCAGCAGAGATTGTTTAGGAATGACACGAATTAACCAAGCTGAAGAGTTGCGTATTCAAGTTTTGAGTTGAAGAGGTTTGAGGACCTAAGTAAATTGATGAGTTGGCAGTTGAGTTGAAGCAGAGAAGTGTGAAATTCTAGTTGAGGAGTGGAGGTCGAAGAGAGTTGAGGGAATGGAGTGAGGAGAAGTGTGGATGACATGATAAGAACGTAGAAGGAGGGGAGTCGGAAGATGACAATGGGAAAAGGAGCCGGTGAGAGGATGATTCCCTTGGGAAGTCAAGACAGATGGAGAGACAAGGGATACTAGAGGAAGTAAGGATTGTTGATGTTTTATCTGCTTTCATTCTCATTGTCAGCCCTGTCATTGTGTTTCCTCCATATTTTTATTTTTTTGTTTCACACCACGTGCTCTGCATCCTTCTAATCTCTGAGCGTCTTATTGTAGTTCTTTCATCTGTACGTTCACCTGTCCTGCAACCTATCACGCACGCCAGAAGAATACCTCACCCGCGGATATACAGCAACTACTCAATCCTAGCGACTACAAAACTCACTTAAGAGATGAGCAAGCATCTCACAATCAATTTCCGGTGACTCAGACTCTACCACTCGACCAACTCCTCAAACACAACTTCGATCACCAAAGAATCAGGACCTGAAGACTGAATCATAGGAGTCAACTCAACAGTCCTCCAAACTAATCAACCATCAGTCTCTGAACTATTTCTTGGTTGGATCAGTCTGCGTTGAATCCTCAACAACTGCTCTGCTCTACTCAATCTCATTAGAGGTCATTATCTAACCTGTAGAGCAATCAGTTACTGTTTGTGTTCCTCACAATTTGTTTCTTTATGTTTTCACTTTCTTTGTGGCAGAGTTTCTAACCTCATATTGTGATCTGAAATAAATTAGCCTGGTCTAGGTTTTCCAATTCACTTAAACTTTTACACGGTTAAAAGCGGAAGACACCCCAACTCAACCGGCAGGAATCAAACCACAGAAACACCTGGACCAGGAGGAGGAGGAGAAGGAAACTTTAAGGCACTGGCACTGAAGTCTCTCATGGAATCCACGCCACTACTGACAGAAACAAATTACTCAATCTGGCAAAAGAAGATGGAACGCCTATTCAAAATGCGTGGAATCCTTGACCTTGTCAACTCAAGTGACCCCTATATGGAAATTCCCGACAACAATGAGATGGCGGGATACATCATGTCAAAATTGGATCCTGCAACTCACACCAATATCATCAACTCTGAAAATGAAGACTCAACAAAGCTGATCTTGCTGGCCACAAAGAATCACTTTGCCTTGAGTCAAGCTGCCAATTGGGCTCAAACTTTCTTCAACTTCCTATACCTGACATTCGACCAGAATGACATAGAAAGCTTCGTAACCTCTGTAAGATCCCATCTAGGAAAACTTGATGAAGTTGGAATCAAACTACTGGCCGACATCCTTAGCTACCTAGTCCTGTTCAAGCTGCCCAAGTCACTCAAGGCTATTCGGTCCCAAATCATGCATTTGGGTCTTCAACTCTCAGTTTCCATGGTACTTGACCATCTCGTTCAACACAAGAATGAAGTCCAGGCCAAACTCCCCAAGACAACAGACACAAATTCTGCGCTGTATCACTCCAGCTATCAAAAAGACTCAAACTACCCAAGATGCCTTGACGGGAAACACAATCCCGTGGTTAAGTCTCATTCTCAGTCCTCCTGCTGGGTTGAGTTCTCTGAACTAAAACCTGACAACCCACCTAAAAAAGCAAGATGGGGTCAAAAGAAGAAGTCACAGGAAGAGTATCACTTCTATAGCTTTTACTGCGCAGATGGCAAAGCAAAGTTGGACTCTGAAGACCAATACATTCTTGATAGTGGAAATCTGCCCAATTGTAGTCAGCTCAGGCCTCCCCAAAGATATGGGTACTATCACTCAGATGTGCCAAAGAACATTCACGTAGCACTCAAAGATCCAACCTGGGTACCTCCTGTGGACAAAGAACTCAACACGATAGAGGAACTAGGAGTCTGGGAAGACGCCAATGATCTGCCCAATCGTAGTCAGCTCAGGCCTCCCCAAAGATATGGGTACTATCACTCAGATGTGCCAAAGAACATTCACGTAGCACTCAAAGATCCAACCTGGGTACCTCCTGTGGACAAAGAACTCAACACAATAGAGGAACTAGGAGTCTGGGAAGACGCCAATGAATCAGAAGTCACTAATCCACTTGAAACCACCTGGGCCTTCAGATGAAAACAAGACTTGCACACTGGTGACACCACCCTCAAGGCTTGCGTCTGTGTTCAGGGATTCAACCAACGATTCGGTATTGACTACTTTGATACATTTGCTCCCACAGGAGCCTTCCTTCATGCTCCGCTGAGCAAGGAGGTTTACATCAAGACTCCATCTGGATCAAAGCGAACTACCAAATACCTCAAGCTGAAGAAATCTCTGTACGGGCTGAAACAAGCACCGCTAAACTGGTATAAAACCTTGAGTGAGTGGATCAAGGAAAATGGCTTCAAGGAGAGTGACAGCGATCCATGTCTCTATCTCCACAAAGACCAAATTACGGCTCTCTTCTTTCATGTAGATGATCTTATTGTTGTAGGGAACACCAATGACTTCAAAAAACGGTTCCTCACAAAATTCAAGGATTCCTCAGCACACAAAGTCGACACTCTACTTGGAATGAAGGTCAAACTCACTCCCAATTCAATTAGTCTTTCACTTCCCAATCACATCAAGAAAGGACTGGAGGAAATGAACCTTCTCAATGCAAAGCCATTGAACAATACATGTACCTCCGGACTCCAACTGAAGCCAGCGACACCTGAAGAAATAGAAGAATTCGAGAAGCTTGGGAAGAACTACAGGTCCCCGATAGGTGGGCTGAACTTCATTGCAAATCTGGCAAGACCCGACATTAGCTTTGCAGTCTCAAATCTTGCTCGATTCTGCAAAAAACCTGGGATCACCCATTGGAAAGAGGTGATCCATGTATGGCGGTACTTACTCAAAACAATCAACTTCAAACTTGAATTCCGATCAAAGTCCATTGCAAATCATCTCGTCACCTACAGTGATGCAACCTGCGGCGATGATCCGGTCACCAGACTCTTGCAAACTGGCTTCATCTCACTCTTCAAAGGATGCCCTATCTACTGGACCAGTAGGAAACAACAAAGCATAGCTCTATCCTCAACAGAATCAGAATGCAATGCACTCTAAGCTAGCCACCTCAAAGGTTGTTGGCTTCATCATCTCATAACATAAATCTGGAGGACCTCTTTACTCGGACCCCAATGCATCTCGTTTAAAACAAGGGTCTCATTGATAAAATCAAGAAGTTTGGATGTAAATCTCATGCAAAGTACATTGATATCAAGCTCAAAAGCATCAGGAATGACTGGAATTATGGTCTAATTAACGTCAAACTCATTTCCTGCCACAACATGTTGGCAGATCCACTAACCAAACCAGCAAATCCTGCTTTGGTACTCAGGCTCACAAGGTATGTTGGGAGCTGATCTCTTTGGACATTGAGTTGAGCCGGCGTGTTGATGTTTTATCTGCTTTCATTCTCATTGTCAGCCCTGTCATTGTGTTTCCTCCATATTTTTATTTGTTTGTTTCACACCACGTGCTCTGCATCCTTCTTATCTCTGAGCGTCTTATTGTAGTTCTTTCATCTGTACGTTCACCTGTCCTGCAACCTGTCACGCACGCCAGAAAAATACCTCACCCGCGGATATACAGCAACTACTCAATCCTAGCGACTACAAAACTCTCTTAAGAGACAAGCAAGCATCTCACAATCAATGTCCAGTGACTCAGACTCTACCACTCAACCAACTCCTCAAACACGACTTTGATCACCAAACAATCAGGACCTGAAGACTGAATCAAAGGAGTCAACTCAACAGTCCTCCAAACTAATCTACCATCAGTCTCTGAACTATTTCTCGGTTGGATCAGTCTGCGTTGAATCCTCAACAACTGCTCTGCTCTACTCAATCTCATTAGAGGTCATCATCTAACCTGTAGAGAAATCAGTTACTGTTTGTGTTCCTCACAATTTGTTTCTTTATGTTTTCACTCTCTTTGTGGCCAAGTTTCTAACCTCATATTGTGATCTGAAATAAATTAGCCTGGTCTAGGTTTTCCAATTCACTTAAACTTTTACAAGGATGAGGCTTCATAATTGGAGTATGCGCAGAGAGAATGAGTGAAGAGGGAAAGAGATAGACACGCTGACTAGAGGATAGAGATTCAAGTTTCAACAGTCACACACTGACCCCACTCTTGAATTCCAAGTCCTTATATTTTTAAAATAATTAAAACAAAAAGTACTGGAAATTAAAACACCTGTATGGCACTTTTTGGCCATTTTAATAATCACACATGTTGTCACGTATAGGTTTTACACCTAAAATTTACTCAGAATTGAGGTGTTCTGTATATTTTAGGAGTTACACGCGGAAATGGGTTATGTCACAATTGCTGCGCGCAGCCCTGCATCATTACATAACCCTAGGTACTAGCAGCAGCAGGATGCTGGGTACTAGTGACCCGCGCCCAGCTGATTCTGCCACGCACGCAGCAGATTGTACCCTGCGAGCATCTGTAATCCTGATCCCTGTGCCTGGATCAGTCGTGACTAATCTGACAACTAGGTACCGCTCAGAAGAGCTAAAACCTAGTTAGGGTTGCCTTGTATATGCAACAAACAGAAATATGCAGTAATAATGATTTAAAAAGATCAAAAATAAAATAAAATTAATGAAAGTTAAGTTTTAAACATTTTTTAAGAATAAATCAAAGATCAAGGACTACCAAGTAAACCACGGATCTGGATCTTTGAAGACCACAAAACACTACAAGAAGTGTTCATAAAAATTATTGTAAATTATCTAAATGATCAGCAGATGACGTAAAATCAGCGAACATCCCCATCTGCACGCTTTAAAGCAATATCAATAGTACAAATCAAGGATGAGTACAGAATGATCAAATTTATGCCATAACTAATTAACAGATCCTGTGGCTAAAATAGTACAGAAATCCAGCAGATCTAAGGACAGCTGATTGATAGCACCAAGTATACGTGCTAATCTTGCCCTGACATGCTTTCCAGCCTCAGCCCACAAGCAGAACCCCCTCTACACGCCCTGAGAAGACCAAAATCACCCTAAAAAGGTATTTATACAGACCTCTTTGGATCCATTATTCAATCAGAGTTTACCAGGAATCATTTATTATAAATCAGACAACGTGTCATTGTTAATCAAGTGATTATATGAAAAAAAGCAAGTGATTTATGACTTAGTCTGCAGTAGTATTATTTTACCTTTATAACCAATCAAGCATTGAAGTTTAGTCAAGCAATCTACCCCATCTGCTCTGAAACCCTTCCAATTATTCCAGGATTTTCGTGGTAAAGTGCTCAGAGTGAGTGTTACCCTTCCTTTCTAGGCCGCTCGTGCTGTTAAGCACGTCTATCAGTGGAATAAGTCCTTTCTGAGGCACCCATATTTATTTCAAGGTTCTTAAAAACTGCCTAAGGAGGCCCCTTGAAGGGAGGTTGCTAGTCTGTAAAGATCCCCAGTAGTATAATACTGTGGACCCTCTTTTATATTATATTGAAAACCATTTACTACTAAACCAATTAAACCTTGCAACTGCTCTTGTTTGAGCTTCTAAGTGTTTATTATTGGAATAATAATTCTTATTATCATTCCAGAATTTTTATCAATCTCTGTAGCTAAAGGACTGCAAGGTTCCTGGTATCAGAGAGCTGACAAAATAACAGGGATTCATAGAGAGAAGGAGGGTCCCAACCATTTTCATCTTCCTCTGTGAGGACAGCCCCAATAGATTGATAACTGGAATCAACAGCCAATTTGATCTTGCCAGCTCCTGGTCTGTAAGCAATCTTCCTCAAGACTATGTCCTTGCCAACAATTATTTTAAGTCACTGAAAAGAATTTTCACACTCTTGGTCCAGATCCACTCAGCATCTTTTCTGGTCAGGCAACGTAGGGGAGCACAGATTTTGGATAAAGATGGGATGAAAATTCAAAAATAAGTGACAACACCTAGAAAACACCTGACTTCAGTTGGGTTGATGGGAGTAGGCCAAGAGAGGATTTTGTTGATCTTGGATGGAGCCATCCTTCTTCCTTCCTTGCAGACCACATGACCAACAATTTCCAGAGCAGGGACACAGGCAGCCAATTTGGATCCGGAGACAGTGAGGCCAGATTCTTTGATTCGGAAATGGACCCTTTCCAAAGTGGTTGCATACTCCCAGATAAATCAATGGATTCCTGAATTCCAGGGTAAGATCTCATTGTTATAGTCAGAAAATGGTCCTTTCATTCCGCTGTTGTCAATGAAGATACCAGCATGATGGGGGATTTCATCCTGGAGGATCCAAACCATCTGAGCCTTATAGACCGCAACTGAGTTGGTGGCGCCTTGAGGCAATTGAGTAAGCTGGAAGCCACCAAGAGGAGTATTGAATGTGGTGAGAGGGAAAGAAATTGGATTTAAGGACCGTTTTTCATAGCCACCCATTATGTCACCTAGACCATAGAAAGCTCTCCCGGAGAAGGATTCAACAAACTCTGCAGTAGCAGGGGGAATACCAGAGTCTTTAATAGTAACCTTATTTAGCAGCTGGACATCATGAACTATTCTAAGTTTACTGTTACTTTTAAGGACACAGAAAACAGGACTGGAATAGCTAGAAGTTGACCATTCATATAAACCGGTTTGCAATTGTTCTGGGACCAACTTGATGAACTTGTTGACTTTGGCAGCAGGGATCAGGACCTTTTTATTTTGCCAGGGATCATGTTCTACTACAGGAACAATATTAGGCAGACCATAGTAATCTTTCAAGAGACCTCTCTCTTCTTCACAGAAAGCAATAGCTTTTTGCCTAAGAGCAAAGACATTTTTGATCAAATACAACTCATCAGGTAGAAGAAATCCATCTGGTCCAAAGTTGCCTACTCTCAGACGTCCTTCAGTGACACGGCCAGAGGGGATGAATTGACCAGCAAGAGATCAAGGTAAACCACAATAAGGATTGCAGGATAGAGGAGGACACCTAACAGAAGGATTGAGATTGAGAGGCATTGGTTGGTTGACTGGTTGAATTTTCCTGGCAACTGGTTTGTATTTGGAGGCAAAAGAGAGCGGTTCTTGTTTTCTCCAAGAGTTGACCAGAGAGATCTGACTACGGGGATTGAGAGCAAGTTCTAACAACTTCTAAGTTTGATGTTCCACAACGTTTTCAAAAGGTGCCTTTTCCATAAAAAACGTCCCGGGGGATAATGCATTGCTCACAAGTGTGGCACAAGGTAGGGTTTTGAAAATGATAGTAGTAGGATACCCCGGTGGTGCACAATTGGGAGGACTTACTTCTACCCCAATTTGCCTCCACTGAAGCCCATATTCTTCCATACAAAAGCCACCAAAAATAGGATTGAGATCAGGATCTAGTTTAGACTCATTGCAGAGATTTTAATTGGAACTGAAAGAAGGTTGATTAGAAATAAGAGTAAAAGGAAAAGAAGAAAAAACAGATGAAGAAGAAATATTTTTCAATTTTTCTGTTTTGTTTTGTTTTTAATTTTTGATATTTTTGAGATCAGAGGAAATTGTTGCAAAGAAAGAGAAATAGGCTTTGGGGATGAGGGTTGACCCTTGAGTTGGAGTTTGAGGCTGAAAAGAACTACAACTGTTAGTATGATCAACTACTCCCATAATAAATGATAAGAACTGGAATTATCCTTTTGTTTAGGAAAATGACCGGGGAAATATCTTTCCCAGCAACCAGAATCCAAAGAACAAAGGAAAACCCCAATTTTTCTACCATCTGAATCTGGGAGGAGGATTCTCTCCCCAACTTGATTGGGAAACATCAGAGTGGCTCCAAAATCAATTAGGAAAGGTCAACCCAAAATCATAGGTACATCCAAGTGTGTAATCCAGAAGTGACAAGTTCCAACAATGTTTTGGCCTATCTGGACTGGAAAGTCTTCAATGATTCCAACCAATTTGCCAGACTGATTCCCAATTCCATAAACCGAAGAGGTGTAACTGACCCTAGGGCTGAGTTTCAGTTTGAAGGCCATAGAATCCAAGATCAAGTTGAGCTGAGAGCCAGAGTTTACAAGGAGCAAGACTGTTTTAGCTGATTCACAAAGATGGCAGGGAAGAAAACAAAGAGGACATGTGTAAAGACTAGAATCAGAAGAGGGATCTGTTCCACCAGAGTCCTCTATCAAAGTTCCAGAGGAGACCTTGAGTTCCTCAGGACCAATTGCCACACGTTGACAAGAAACCCATTTCTTCATTCCTTCAGCAACAGATGGAGAGATCAATAGGAGTTCAGCCACAGATAAATCAGGAACTTTAAGATCAGAAATTTTATTTAATACCCCTTCCACAGCATTGGGGTGATCTTTAGAAATTCCCCTCTCAAACCAAACTTTGGGCTGGGTGGAGGGAGGAAGATTGGGTGAAGCAGGAACCGGATTGGGGGATTGAGGAGATTTAATAGATGAGGGAGAAGAATCATGGTGATCTTGAGACCTTTCCATGATTGGTTCTTTCTCCACCTCCATGTCTTTTACGTCAGAAGAGGGCTCAGGTGAGGATTGTTGTTTGGGCATTTTTTGGAGGATCAAGGTTGGCAAGGAAGGAGCTTTATGAGGTTTGGGCTCCTCATGTTGCTTCCTTGCTGCATCCAATTGGTAAGTACCAACCAGAGAAGACAAGGAAATAGCTGGGGAATGCCACGGTTGAAGAGTCCCACAAGAAGATCAGAAATCCACAGAAGTCAAGGATGCCTTCATAGGAGGGGGTGGCTGGTAAGAGGCCACCAAATGACAAATGGGGCAAGATGAATCAAAGGGGATTAGGGCACCATTAGGAAGAAAAAAGTTATTCCCTTTTTGCTCTACTAATTTCTTGTCTTTGGCCTTCTGGAGTCTGAGACATTGACCGGTTCCATGGCCTTCCCTGTGGCAATAATAGCAGACTATAGTATTTTTAGGAACAGCACTAGAAGTTTTAGGAACAGCAAGAGTGGAAATCTTTTGATCCAATTTGCTTTCAAAGGCTTTGAGAAGCTTAGTGATCTTGTCCATTGTAGCGGTTTCTTGGTTGGGCTGAGGTTTCTTGGGCCTGCAATCAGATTCCATTTTATTCATGATCTTGTTTGAATCTTTCAAAGAGGGGGCATGGACTGGTTCAGCTGTTTCAGACTTTTCAAAAGTGAGGGCTGTTTGAACTTTCAAGACTTTATCCACAAATTTTGTCTACTGTGTTGATGTGATTTTTTTGGACAAGGTAGGATTGGATGGGATCCCAAGCTTTGCTCAAATACTGATAATTGGAAGCAGAAGCCACACCACCATTGGAGACCCACTGAGAGACAAGGTTATCTAGATCCTGCAAAGTAAATTGTGCTACATCTATTTTTCCCCAATAAGCCAACATCACTCCCCGCAGCAGGATAAAGTTATGCCGTTCAAAACTTTCAAATGACTCAATGATTTCCATAACTTCATCAGAGGAGATAAAAAATTGTAACTGGTAGGCCATATCAAATTTGCTAGCCCCGTTCACCAAAGCAGCCATCTTGTAAGAGTCCAAGAAGCGTTCCACATTCATCCCATTGAATCCTAAGTTCTTGTTCTGGGGCTTGATCTTAACCATCTTAGGACAAGTAGAAGAGTTGCTGGTGGATTCAATTTTGACAAAGTTTCCTAAGAGATCCAAGGAACGGATTTCCAAAGTGGCTCAAAAATGTGGCAAGAGTAGGGTTTCTCAAAAAATGACAAGTATCTTGCCCAGGTGGTGCACAATTGGGAGGACTTACTTCCAAAACAAGTTTCCCCCACGGATCTAGATGATGACTGAAAAAAAAAAGAGATTGGATTACAAAGTTGATGATTGACAATGGAACATTAAATCCCAAAGTTTCTGGTTTGATCCCTGCCCGGGGGACCAAATGTAAGACTCCAAACGGTGCTAGGCTGTGGCAGTTCTGCGGAGGGGAAAGGTGCTGTTTAGGCTGCCCTCCTGAGTGTTACAAAAAATATTTAAATTTAACCAAGATCAATTTCCAGAACCTGGTAAACAGGGGAACAAATGTAAGAGGATAAAGATTATAGTGGTTGGTAGCTGGGAAACAACGCTATCTGAGGCAAGATGCCGGGGAAAACTTGAATAGAATAAGTCAAGGTTTGTTCAGAGTTCAACAAGACAGGGAAAATTTAAGTAACAAAGCCCACAAGCTAATAACTCTGGTCTTCAGCAGAAGCTTAGGAAAGATCAACTCAATCCCAACCAACCTCCAGGTTCTCAAAGAACCAGCCCAACTCTCCGCAATCAAGCGCTTGAAGGGTACCAGATAACTGTGGGTGGCCGCACAATACAAAGACAATTGTTTGAAGAAGCTTCTAGAAGCAAAACAATAACTGATTCAAACAAGAATAACCCAACACTTCTCAAGGGACTCAAGAGTAGCGTGGCGGAATTCAACTTCAAAAGAGATGAAGGGAGGTTTAATACTCCAGGTTTTAAGCTTAATAAAACCTCTTCAGTCAAATGTGACTGGTTCCAGAAAGATAATCAAAGGATGATCAGGACTAGTATGGTTGGATAAAGAGATCAGGAGTGGTGTAACACACTCAAGGATTCAATCAGTTGAATTATTCTTCAACCAGCAAAGCTATTGGTTGGTGATAAGGATCAAGGATCAAGGGTTTGAGTATGGAGGCTCAAGGATCAAGGGGCAATCATAGATATAACCAAATTTTTGTCTCAGATAAAGGGGAATAAAGCCCCAACCAATGATGTATTTCAAGGTAAAAATGATGATGATACCGTGTGCTGATGTGATGTTGATGGTGTGATCTGATTTGATGATGATGTTGTGATGTAGGATAGGATGTCCTCCTATGGTTCTCATGGGTTGTAGGATGATGGAATCTGCTCCAAAGGCAGGGGAGAGCCCCTCCTTATATGGGCAGGAGGCTCTGTTAGACTATGTACAAGAGATACTATGTCAGCTTGCTACTATGTACAGAGCAAAACTGTCAAATAGTAACACAAAACTATAAAAAATAAGAATATCTCAATTAATAAAATAAGGAGTGAGAAATCCATAATTATTATTACAGGAATGGGTTCCTTACCCAAAATTAGGTAGGGTCACTCACTGACCCCACCTTTGAATTCCAAGTCCTTATATTTTTGAAATAATTAAAAAGAAAAATACTTAAAATTACAACACCAGTATGGAACTTTTTGGCCATTCTAATATTTCAAATGTGTTTTCACGTATAGGGTTTACACCTAAAATTCACTCAGAATTGAGGTGTTGTGCATATTTTAGGAGTTAAACGCCAAAATGTGTTATGTCACAATTCCCGCGCGCAGCCCTGCATCATTACATATCCCTACGTACTAGTAGCAGAAGATTCCCACTTACTAGAGACCCGCGCGCAGCTGATTCTGCCACGCGCGCAGCCAATCCTACCCCGCGCGCATTTGTACTAACTGATCCCTGCGTCTGGATCAGTCATGACTAATCTGAAAACCAGGTACTGCTCAGAAGAGCTACAACCTAGTTAGGGTTGCCTAGTATATGTAAAAAATTGACACATGAATTACTAATGATCTAAAAAGATCAAAACTTAAATAAAATTAATGAAAATTAAGTTTAAAACATTTTTTAATAATAAATGGAAGATCAAGGATTATCACGTAAATCACTGATCCTGATCTTTGAAGACCACAAAACACTACAAGGAGTGTTCATAAAAAAATTATCTACATGATCAGCAGATGATGGAAAATTAGTAAAAATCCACATCTGCACACTTTGAAGCAATATTAATAGTAAAAATGAAGGGTTAGTACAGAATGATCAAATTTACACCATAACAGATTAACAGATCCTCTGGCTAAAATAGTACAGAAATCCAGCAGATCTAAAAAAAGATTCTTGACAGCACCACGTGAACGTGCTAATTATGCCCTGAATGGCCTGCCAGCCTCAGCCCACAAGCAGAAACCTCTCCAATTGCCCTGAGAAGATCAAAATCACCTCAAAAAGGTATTTATAAGGACCTCTTTGGATCCATTATTCTATCATCAGTTACCAGGAATTATTTATTATCAATCAGACACCATGTCATTATTGATCAAGTGCTTATATGAAGATAAGCAAGTGATTTATGACTTAGTCTGTAGTAGTATTATTTACCTTTATTAACCAATCAACCATTGAAGTTTAGTCAAGCAATCTACCCCATCCGCTCTGAAACCCTTTCAATTTTTCCAGGATTTTCGTGGTAAAGTGCTCAGAGTGATTTTTACCCTTCCCCTTTTGGCCATTTGTGCTGTTAAACCCGGCCATTAGTGGAATAAGTCCTTTGTAAGTCACCCATCTTTATTCCAAGGTTTTGAACTGCCTAAGGAGGCCCCTTGAAGAGAGGTTGCTAGTCTTTAAAGACCCCCAGTAGTATAATATTGTGGCCCCTCTTTTATATTATATTGAAAACCATTTACTACCAAACCAATTAAAACTTGCAACCGCTCTTATTAAATCATTTATTTGAGCTTCTAAGTGTTTATTATTGGAATAATAATTATTATTATCATTCCAGCATTTTTATCACTCTCTGTAGCTAAAGGACTGCAAGGTTCCTGGTATCAGAGAGCTGACATACTACAAATGGAGTGGAAACAGATTTTTTTTTGATTTTCAGATAAAGGTGACCAGAAGAATTTGATCACGCAGGAAGGTGGAAATCAGGCCTTCCTGACCAGGTTGGAATCTATCTTCATCACTTCACCTATCCTGTGTCCGTCCGTGGACGGACGCGCACGACAATACCAGATCACGCCCACCCCTTGCCCAAAGGTGGAAGGGGTGGGAAAAGGAAAATGGGGAAGACCGCCTGCGGGTGTCCGCGGGCAGTAGACGTCACTCTCCCACCCCCACCCAAAGATTGAAGGGGGTGCAAGCTATGGATCGATCTGCAGATGGGAAGGTTGATGAGGAGGTAAGGGGAATCTTGAATGATTGTTGATCATTGAGACCATTGAGTGAGGAGTAAGATTTCTTTTGGTTGTCTTGAGACGTTGACAACTCTGGTTTTGATGTTTTGAAAAGTTGCTGGGAGTAGAGAGCTTGGTAGAGGTGGAAGAGATCCAAGGCAGCTTCCAAGTAGCTATTCAAACAACCCTTTGGGGTTGTATGACCAAGGTATATCAAATGAGACAAGGGTTGATGGGGGGAGACCAGGCAACAGAACAAGGGGCTGAGGATGGGTGAATCAAGTAGATGGAGTGATAGGAGCGTGGGGGGTGTTAGTAAGGGTTGTCTGACGTCTAGGTTGAGCAGGGCAATGGATTGATGAGATGAGGGAGATGAGGATGATGTTGGAGATGAATCGGAGGTTGAGGTTTGGTGATGAGATCTTGGGCGGACAGGGTCTTGGCCCGGGCATTTGGCCAAAAGGGAGGCGGGGGGAACAAAGAGAGAGGGTATCAAACATGCTACTCAGATGGTCAGGCCAAGACAGGCCTGTCCTAGACAAATGGAACAAAGGGATGTTTGACAGGATGAGGAAATTGGAGAAGTGATACTGAACAAGAAATTCCAATTTTTTTTGTTTTTTTTTTTTTTTGGAATAAACCTAAATAAAAGAACTGTAAAACTTTTTTTGAAATATTTCCGCATCTTGTCCAGGGTGTCCAGATTTGGTCACAACACTGGACTCTGCCATTTGCGCTTGCTTCCACTGTGGCTTGCTCAAAGTCACTTTCCCAAAACCAAGGTTTGCACCTTCCCCACTGTGCCAAGGTTTCTGCCTTCATTTTTTGCCAATAAAGTTCCCATCACCCTTCCATCTCCTCCACATCCCAAAGCTTCTTGTTGTCCATGATGAAGAGGACCCATCTCCTCCACATCCAAAAGCTTCTCTTTGTCCGTTATGAAGAGGAAAACAAGCCAAGCCTTATCCAAACCCATTGCACCTTCTGCATTGGCAATTCCTTTGTATTGCGTGAGGAATTGCTCAAATTACTCAGTGTTGAACCAGATGTGAGGATAGTCCCAAGGCCTGATGCAAATGGGCTTGTGATTGGCACAATTTTTGGAACAAGGGACACCATAAACCACCCCTGATGAGGGTTGCTTCCAAGAAGCCGCAGGAGGAGGAGGAGGAGGAGGAGGATTTTGGGTAACATTAGATGACCCCGCAAAGGTCAATGGGTGGTACTGGGACATTGCACTTGCTAGTTTCAAGAGACAAGGAACAAAAGATTACTTCCCAGCCAGACCCCCAGATGTGGAATTAAAAAGAAGACTTCTCCTTTAATAGTTCCCAAGTTGGGAAGTTATTGATCCCTTGCGTCTGTAGACCCTGATTGCAACTGTTCACCCTTTGACTGAGAGATAGAGAATTGAGATTAAAGATCCTTCCAAAACCTATGACAACCAATGATCCTCCGTGATCCAATGCATGATCTCCTGCAAATGGGTTGAGGGTGCGGCTTAATAACCTCCCACTCAAACCTAACCTAAGAACAACCAAAAACAATCAAGAGTAATGAAATACAACCCCTAAGCACAGAACCCTAGCCTCAACCATATCCTTCCCATCCCATAATCCACAACCCATATCCCATATCCATCCATATTGCCCACCTGCCATTACGTCAACCTGGTTTGTCCTTCTCATGACTCAGCCTTGCACCGCACCCAACTCGGATCCCCCCCCCCCACATGTCCACATCTGCCGGAAGCGCCATTCCTGATATCCAAGATATATTGGCGCAATCCAATCTGCGTCTTGCAACGCCTGATTCACGTGCAATCCATCAAATCCAATTCAATCCAATCCACCCAATCCAATCCATCCCCTGTCTCCAGATTCTGAGCCTAATTTGACTGCTGCTGAGCCCGCAGCACAACTTGCTGCGGCTCAGCAGCACCCATTTCTGAGAAAGATACCCCTGCTGAGCCCGCCACTCGATCTGAGCGCGCAGCACGCAGTCAATTCCAACTTGAGTCTATAAAAGACCACCACAATGTTGGAAGAAGGCAATAGATTTGGAACTACCCAAGCTCTGGGAAATGGGGGTGTTGGAGTTGCACCAGCATCCCAAAGGCAAACAAGCCCTTGACTGCTGATGGGTCTTTGAAATTAAATGGGCCATTGATGGTGGAGACTATTGCGATTAGCGATTTGGTCGGTAGAGGTGTTAATAATAATGAACTAAGAATGTTTTATTGATAATAACAAAAGTGAATGAGTGTGTATATCTAGTGAATCCAATACAAATGAGGGAGGGATGAGGGGTCCTTTTATATTGAAGGGACCTCTCATCAAAGAAATGGGGATACACAAGATGAACCCAAGGTGAGAGCTATTTACAATAAGAGGGGAGACAAAGGGGACATTTACAAAATGAGGATTAAAGCAACTTTGCTTTCTTCCTCTTTTTCTTAATAGCACTATGTATTACTCTCTTCCTTGGAGTGACAACCGGGACTGCTATGAATTTGAAATGCTCAAAATCATTTATTGGGCGGTTCTTTTTATTCCAAGCCCGCTTGGAATGCACCTTTCTCTTTCTAGGTGTTACAAATGGAATAGCGGTGAACCTGGAAGCTTCAGGTTACTTTCTTTTCTTTTCTTGATATGTTTTCTTTTCACCCTTTGCTTTACTTATTTCATTCTTAAGTAATAGGTGCGTTGCATCTATTCTTTTACTTTGCTTTTCTTCACTAGAGCTCTCATCCGGTTCCTCTGCTTGAGTCACCAAGCTGAGACTGGTTCTCTGTGACATTCCTGTGTTGTGTTTCACAGGAATTGAATCTTTAATAACTTCCATGTTATTAAGCTTATCTACATAATTCTTTTTTTCATTGTGATCCAAATTTTCTTCTCTTTTATTTGGTAACGGATTTGGAATGATATATGCAATATTTGCACATGTATTTCCCTCAACAGGGATTACATCCTCAACACCCCCCCTTAATCCTGTAGGGGGAATTAAATTCATATCTATGGAAAACTTTATATGTTTGGTTCTATCCAATGCTTTAGTCATTATGTCTGCAGTCATATCTGCAGTTGGAACATATTCTAATGCTACTTCTTTATACTTTACTGCTTCTCTGATATAATTGTAATGGACATCAATGTGTTTTGTTCTGGAGTGAAAAACTGGGTTACTTGCCAACTTCATGGCACCTTGATTATCAGAATAGTTTAGGGCATAAGCTTGAGGCTTATAAGTTTCTTCAAGTATTTTTCTTATCTACTTTTCCTCCTGAGTTGCAGAGAGGTAATCTCTGTATTCAGCTTCAGTTGATGATACACTTATTTCTGCTATCTTCTTTGATCTCCAAGAAATCAATCTATTCCCAAGAAAATAGGGAAACCCACTTGTTGACTGTTTTAAATCATCTTCTGCCCAACTTTAGTCAGAATAACCCACAAGGTTAAAGTCACTCCCAACTGGATACTCAAGACCTAAATTTTGAGTTCCTTTCAAGTATGTAACACATCTTTTGAATGCATTCCAATTTTGCATTCCAGGATTCTCTAAATGTTGAGAGAGGATCCCTACAGTATAGTCTATGTCTGGTCTTGTAAATTGAGAAAAATAATTCAAAGATCCTAAAGCTGCTCTGTAGTCAAGACCTGATTTCTAAAATTCTTCAATTTCATTGCCAGTAGCTTTCTCCAACTTCACATTAGATTGGAGTGGTGTTCCAAAGACTTTTTCATCTTCCATATAGTACTTTTTGATTAATCCTTTAACATAATGTTCTTGGTCTACTCTGATTGACCCATCTGATCTGTTGGTTATCTTCATTCCTAGAAAATTTTGAGCCTTCCCTAGGTCCTTAATTCTGGAATCCTTCTTGATCTCATTCAACAGTTCTTCCTTTTTTGGCCCAATGACTATGATTTCATCTACCCACACAAATGAGATTGTGCCATAATTAATAAATAAAAAGGGGCCTGTTTCACTTGTTTGAAAACCCTTTGAATCTAACCACTTGGCAATTGTGTTATACCAAGATCTTGCTGCTTGCTTAAGTCCATATAATGACTTCTTGAGTTTGGGTACATACTCATTATTACCCCCCCTCAAGAAGGCATCTATATGCTTCATTCTCAATGCTTCAGGCTTTGTCTCAACAAGCCATTCCTTAAACCCTTCTGTTATTGTCATATAGACTGTCTCATCTTCTTCTAAACTAGCATTCAAGTATGCTGTGACAAAATCTGCTTGTCTTATCTCCTCACCTCTGTGAGCTGCTAACGCAAATAAATATCTTAAAGTTGATAATCTTCCAGTTGGTGAGAAGGTTTCCTGATAATCAATACCTTCTTTCTGTTTAAATCCTTGAGCTACACACCTGGCTTTGTATCTTTGTAGCTGCCCCAACTCATTGAACTTCTGTGTTAGAACCCATCTGGTTCCAACTAAGGTTTTAACTTTTTCAACCTCTTCTCTTCTTATAACCTCAAAAACCTGGTTATTCTCTAATGATTCCAATTCCTCAAATATGGCATGCTTCCACTTTTGCCTATCTGGCAAATTCATAGCTTGCTTAAAACTATTGGGAACTACATTGTTCTCCATCTCAAATGATGCCTTAATTCCATTATCTCTTGTTCTTCTTGAAAAACTTCTTCAATGTTATCAAAAACTGCACAATGTGCCTTCCATTTGCCATATCTGTCAGTCTTTTTCTTATTCCTCTGACTCTTCTTTACTGGTTCTTTGTCCAAACCCTTTTCTTCTGGTTTCTCAATCCCTTCTGGATTTCTATGCACATTGCTGGCTTCTTCTGATTTCCTAATATCTTCTGTCCCCTTAAGCTCATTGCTTACTTCTTCTGGCTTGGTTTTGTCAAATTGTTCAATTGGGGGATCAAAAAACTTGCCATGTTTTGTCTTCAAAGTAAACACTTCTTCTTCAAATCTAAAATCCCTTTTCCTAATAATATTTCTGTATTCAATGTCATACAGTCTATAGCAGGTACTCATATGATCATATCCTACTAAAATTCCTTTTCCACACCTGGAATCCAATTTGCCAGAGTTCCCATAATGGTGCACACTGTAATAGGATAGACATTCTATTACCCTTAACTTCTTAGTATTTGGAACCTTCTCCATAAACCTCTCATATGGGCATCCTTTGCCTTCATCAATGATGTTATGTAAATAACTAACTGTTGAGAGTATTTCAGCCCACAAAAACTTGGGCAAGTTTCCATCTATCATGATGGTCCTGACTCTATCCATAAGAGTCCTATTCATTCTTTCCACAATTCCATTGTTCTGTGGGGTATGAGGGGTGGTTGTAATATGTTCTATTCCAAACTCTTTCAGAATATCCTCAAATTCTTTTCCTAAGAATTCACCTCCTCCATCAGTTATAACTCTTCTGAGTTTCTTCAAGACTCCTTGTCTTTCCCATTTCTTAAATAAATACTTTATCTCATCAGCTGTATCAGATTTATTTCTGATGGGTTTTACCCAGGAAAAATTGCTAGCAGTGTCTACTAGGTTAATAAAATATCTTGAGCCTCCTAAAGACATGGGATTGAATGGTCCAGCTAGATAAATGGAGAATTCTTCTCCTACTACTTCAGTTCTTTCTCTCTTCTTAGAGAACTTGTTTCTGGTCATCTTTCCTAGTTTGCAGCTTTCACAGTTCTCATCAGTTCCTTTGTGGCCAGATCTTCTGTGTACCACAGATGAGTAAACACTTATCCCTTCCATGTGAATGTATGCCTCTAATAACTTTGACTTGACCATACCATCAAACACTACTTTTTTTTCATTCTTGACTTGAAATTTATCACCTAAATTTTCAATCTGACAACCTTTGTTCCATAAAGAACTCAGAGACAACAAGTTATATGGTAAATCAGGGAAAAAATAAACTTCTTTTAATTTAACAGGTCCAAAATTTTCTGTTTCAAGTTTAACACAACCTTTCCCTTGGATGTTTATGCTTCTACCTCTTTCACCAATATTTACAACACCACTATGTGGCACAAAGTTATGAAAGTATTCTTTCTTGTTGAACATATGATCAGTACAGCCAGAATCCACTAGTATTCCACTTGATCCTCTATCTTTATTGGAAAAAAGACCACATGTCAGGTGCTTCTGCTGGCTCTCATTGGTAAAGGGTTTAATCACATCAGCAAGGTAACCTTCTTTGTTATCCACAAATGGATACTTGGTCAAATTTGCTTCATTACTGTTATTGGGTTCTCTTTTGAACCCTGCTTCCTCTTCCACAAAAGTTTGAGTGGTAAAAAGGTCTTCAATTTTTGATCTCTTTGCCATAAGACTAGTTACTTCCTCCACTTCATCCTTTTTGGAATAAAAATTTCTCTTCTTTGATTCAAAACCTTTAGCAGAACTTCCTTGACCAGACTTACATTCATTGGTGATATGGCCCATCTTGTTACACTTGTAAAACTTTACATTCTTCTTGTTGAATGTCTTCTTACCAAAATTCTTGGTAAATAGGGCTTGAGTAGTCTTCTCCTTTCTGTTGAACTGGCTAGTATCTTTCTTGATCCTGCTGAGAACTTCCTCTTCATCCGGGATTGGGTTCATTTGTGAGATGATTCTCACCAGGGATTCAAAATCCCTCGGAAGCTTTTGGAGAATTTTTAATGACAGACATTCCAAATCCATCTTCAGGCCGGATGCCCTAAACCTTGCAATCGCTTTTTGCATATCCGAGATAAATTGGTTGGAGTTTTGGAAGCTCACATTGTGAAGGTTGTTTTATGCAACTTTCTTCGCGTGGCTGCTATTGCCCGCGAATTTGTTCTTTAGGTGCGTCCATAAAATGGAACCGCTGCATTTCTCTTTGGGTTTGAGGACGTCGGCAACAAAGCCCAGCATCTCTTCATTTAGGTACCAGATTAGGAGATGGTAGCCCTTGCGCTCCATCTCCGGATTTGTCTTTGTTGGGTTGCCCGTCGTTATACCAAGGCACCCTAGATTGTCGAGCTTGCTCTTGAGCAGAGTCGACCACACAAAGTAGTTGTTGCTGTTGAGCAACACCCGCGAGCTTAAAACATACGCGGAGTTTGTTGCTTTGGCCATGGTTCGCGGTAACTATTGGATGGAATGAATTCGGAGCAAATGAAGAAAAAAAAATCAAGATGATCGATGTCAGCAATAAAAATGTATCGCGGGCTACTTTAAAAATCTTTTTTGACGATGCGTTTGGTGATGAAATGGTTGATGCGAGTCTCTTATTGGTTCCCGCAATAGTTCTGATGTTGGTAGTGACTAATCCTTTGCAAGGATGTCGTTGACAATGGGAACAATGAGAGTGGTGTCTGGTACTGATAATGTATTGTGATTAGCAATTCGGTTGGTAGAGGTGTTAATAATAACAAACTAAGAATGTTTTATTGATAATAACAAAAGTGAATGAGTGTGTATATCTAGTGAATCCAATACAAATGAGGGAGGGATGAGGGGTCCTTTTATATTGAAGGGACCTCTCATCAAAGACATGGGGATACACAAGATGAACCCAAGGTGAGAGCTATTTACAATAAGAGGGGAGACAAAAGGGACTATTACAACATGAGGATTAAAGCAACTTTGCTTTCTTCCTCTTTGTCTTAATAACACTATGTATTACTCTCTTCCTTGGAGTGACAACCGGGACTGCTATGAATTTGAAATGCTCAACAGCATTTATTGGGCGGTGCTTTTTATTCCAAGCCCGCTTGGAATGCACCTTTCTCTTTCTAGGTGTTACAAATGGAATAGCGGTGAACCTGAAAGCTTCAGGTGACTTTCTTTTCTTTTCTTAATATGTTTTCTTTTCACCCTTTGCTTTACTTATTTCATTCTTAAGTAATAGGTGAGTTGCATCTATTCTTTTCCTTTGCTTTTCTTCACTAGAGCTCTCATCCGGTTCCTCTGCTTGAGTCACCAAGCTGAGAGTGGTTCTCTGTGACATTCCTGTGTTGTGTTTCACAGGAATTGAATCTTTAATAACTTCCATGTTATTAAACTTATTTACATAATTCTTTTTTTCATTGTGATCCAAATTTTCTTCTCTTTTCTTTGGTAATGGATTTGGATAGATATATGCAATATTTGCACATGTATTTCCCTCAACAGGTGTCAGCCTGCTACTTAGCACAGAGCAACCTGACAAAGCAGCAACAATAATAATATTAACAAAATAAAGATAAATGAATAAATAAAATTATTATAAAATGAAGAAGTAGGAAATCCATAAATATTATTGCAGAAATGGATTCCCCACCCAAAATAAGGTAGGGTCACTCACTGACCCCACCCTTGAATTCGTACTCCTTATATTTTTTAATTAATTTAATACAGAATGGTAAATGACCACGGCACCAGTATGGCACTTCTTAGCCATTTTAATATTTCACATGATATGTCATGTATAGGTTTCACACCTAAATTTCAGTCGAAATCCAGGTGTTGTGTGTAGTTTAGGAGTTACACGGGAAATTGTGTTTTTGTCACAATTCCCGCACGCAGCCCCGCGTCCCTAGCTCCGGTCTCCCGCGTACGCAAACTCCCGCACGCAGCTCCGCGTCCCTACAGCGTTGGACTCCCGCGTACGCCAACTCCCGCACGCAGCCCCGCGTACCTACAGCGCTGAACTCCCGCGCGCATCTGAGCAGCGGATCAGTCCCCCCGCGCATTTGAATGGACTGATCCCCGCGCCTCCTATGACATCCAGGTACCGCTCAGAGAAGCTACAACATAGTAGGATATACACTACATATGTAAAGCCAACACACGAGCATAGATTAAGGTTCAAAAACCTTAAAAATCAATTGAAATTAGTTAATAAATAATTTTTAGTATTTTTTATTAATTAAATAAAGATCCAGACTCACCACGAAGTAAGTTGATCAGAACCTTCAAAGACCACGAAACTACATAAGGAGTGGTCGTAAAAATTATTAAAAATTACATACAGGATCAGCAGAGGATGGAGAATCAATAAAAATCTACGTCTGCTCACTTTGGACCAGTACTTACTGTACAAATTAAGGATCAGTGCAGGATCAGCAAAATGACTAATCTATTGATTAACAGATCCTGCAGCTAAAAAGGAGCTGTTCCTTGACAGATCTAAGGCCAGAAGGCTAACAGCACCTTGAGGACGTGCCAATCTTGCCCTGATTGCCCCCCTAGCCTCAGCCCATGGCTAGTACCCCTTCTAGAGGTCCTCAAGCACCCAAAAAGGAATATTTAAACAGGCTCTTTTGCCCTCCTGTTTCCAAGAAGTTAATCAGTTATCAGGAATTATTTATTATCAATCAGACACGGTGTCATTGTTAATCAAGTGCTTATATGAAGATAAGCAAGTGATTTATGACTTAGTCTGTAGTAGTATTATTTACCTTTATTAACCAATCAACCATTGAAGTTTAGTCAGGCAATCAACCCCATCTGCTCTGAAACCCTTCCAATTACTCCAGGATTTTCGTGGTCAAGTACTCAGAGTGAGTGTTTCCCTTCCTGTCTAGGCCAAGTGTGCTGTTAAGCCCGGCCATTAGTGGAATAAGTCCTTTATAAGGCACCCATATTTATTCCAAGGTTCTTAAACTGCCTAAGGAGGCCCCTTGAAGAGAGGTTGCTAGTCTGTAAAGATCCCCAGTAGTATAATACTGTGGCCCCTCTTTATATTTTATATTTAAAATATTTATAACCAAACCAAATAAACCTTGCACTTGCTCTTACCATACCATTATTGGAGCTTTAAAGTGTTTATTCTTTGGAATATTATTGCTCCAAGTTCTTTTATCACTCTCTGTAGCTAAAGGACTGCAAGGTTCCTGGTATCAGAGAGCTGACAACTGGGGGTCTGGCCGGGAAATATCCTCAATAATTAATTATTTAATTAATCATCTCCTGGACCAGTTATTTATATAAAAATTATATAAGTAGAAATACTTATCATTTATCTTGTAAATTCGTCCAGTGGATTTAAAAACCAACGGAGAATTGATCAATTATTATTTAAATCTTCTTAAACAGAAAAAAGAAGAAAAATTACGTAACTTTGTGCCTGTTGTTATAACTCCTGAGCAGAAACAAGAGAGACTTCTTTATTATAGAGAACAAATCTCAAAAGAAAAGGAACAAGAGTTAGAAAGAATTATCAATTTTAAACTCCTTGTTAAGACAGCACAAAGAGTGGAAAACCTATCAAAGAAAGCTTTCTGCTTTTAAGAGACGGTATCCAAATTATAAAAGTGAGCTTTGATCTCCTTTTTATTTTTTTTATAAAAAAAAAATCACAAAAAAACTCGAAAATTATAATAAAAATTATTATAAAATAAATAAATATATAACTTATATTTTATTATTTCTAGTGGACTTTGTCTTTGGTGATCTTATTGACCAAGACCTCTTAGAGGACGTCCCAGACTGTGGACCCTTGGATTTGTCCCAAGATTTAATTGGAACCCACTCAGATCCCGTTGGAATACCCTCCAAGGACGGACCTGACCCCAACAAGGACTTAGTGCCTTTAAACCTTCATATAAGTAAGAAATATTTTTTTAAAAAAAAATTACTCGAAAAAAAATTATTATTTTTCGACAAAAACTTATATAACCTTTAAAAATGCTCCAAAACAGACGCAACACCCGTGCCAGTGGACGCGCCCCATCATATGGATCTTTGCCCGGAGGAACCCGTGTGCGCAAGGATGCCAGTCGCGAACGCAATGAGGATCGAGCCAGTGATTGCTCCGATCCAAGCGACCGTGACAACGACCGCGGCCGCCGACTCGACCAACTCACCGTTGGAGGGCCGTCCATTGTTGAACGTGAAATCCCAGGAGGATACCGTTCCACCTACGCCACCCCAGCCGGACTCCTCCAAGGAGGAGAAAATAAAGGTATTAGTGAAAGAACACGTGGGTCATTGGGAACTGTTCAAACAGGCTCAGACCCAGGAAGACCATCAGGGTATGAGAAAAGCCATATATTTGGCAAAGAAGACTCAAATAACCCTCCAAAAATTAATTCCCAAGAAAGAAGTAGAAAGTTACGTGAAGAATTGGAATCCTTGGGACCAATTAGTTTCCTTAAGAGGAAACAACAACAACAAGAAGAAGAGATCTCTAGCCCATCAGAAGTTAAAGAGTCCCAAAGAGTGGGACAACATAATATCTTTGGCAAGAAAATGGAAGAAAGTTTACCGCAATTAGACGTAGAAACTTTCAACTTGTTTTCCATAAATGTTTCTCATAACTTTGATATCATTGGCAAATGTTTTGATAAAGTATATGAGCAATTGGATAAAGTAAACACCAATTTTGGTAAAGTCATGCAATCCCAATCCAACTTGATCAAAATCAATGAGTTAGAAGTAAAACAAATAAGAGACAGCATTAGTTTGAGTAAAGGAGAACTAATAAATTATCTGGAAAACAATACTTCAGCTATCCAAGAAGAAATTCTTCTATCTATTGAACAAATCAAAGAAGGTATTAATAAAACAGACCACACTTCACCTTCTCATATCATTAATAAAATTGATTCATTAAGTAACAAACTTGATCTGGAATTAGGTATGATTAAGAATGATCTCAGAGATCTAAAGATAAACTTATCTCAACCCAATGCAGACCCTGACGAAATCAGACCTTCCAGGTACCACAGTACGCCCCAACTACCTTCTAGACCAAGACTAACAAGGCTTGAATCTTTCATACCTAGTCCCACTCCTGAAGTAGAACAAGCATTAAAATTACTTCCCCCTATCACGGAGTGGCCTAAATTCTCCGGAGAAGGAGAATACAATCATGTCAGTTTTATTAAGTTTATTGACTATACTCTGGCCTCTTATGAACTTCCTGATAACATAGCCGTAGTAAGACTACCTAGACTATTTGAAGGAGTAGCCCTTGACTGGTTCATCAACAAGAGAGAAGAGGTAGGATCTTTGTCATGGAATTCATGGAAAGATTTGATTAAGGAACAATTTGTTACCAGAATTTGGAAGAGAAAAATGATGAAAACTTTCAAAACTTCTTTGTTTGATCCATCTAAGGACAAACCTCACAAATGGTGCCTTGACCAGAAGAGAAGACTAGACTGCTTCTACCCAAATGCTGATAAAGAAGAAGTCAATGAAAGACTCCTCAACCTATGTCCAGGACAACTTAACCATAGCGTAAGGTGCAGAATGCCCATGAACTCTGACCTTTCCACTCTCATAGGAGTATTAGAAGAAACTATTGACATGAATGGATTAGACAAAAAGCTTAATAAACCCAGAGAACCAACTACTAGGAATAAGGAAGATTATAATAACAAGAACAAAGAACTTCTACCTAACAACTCAGAAGCCAAGAATACTTTGGTGACCAAATAAAAGACATGTTGGAATTGCAACCAAACAGGGCATGTAAGACCTGACTGTCCTTTACCCAGGAGAAAGATTAATCCTATTGAAGGAGAAGAGGATGACACTAATCCTGACCCTCGACTAGATGACACTGATGGTTCCATCTCTGAATGTGACCTAATTATCACTAATCCCATTAATGTCATCGAAGGCAACATAGAATCTTCCCTAGATATTAACCCTGTTAATGAAGATTGCAATTTGCCTCAAAAATGGACACCCAACATGAAAATCCAACATGTTTCTGAAGCTAAGACCTTAACCCTTAAACCTTCTATTGGAAAAGGGTACACTGGTGGTAAAACCTGTTATGCCACTGGCTTGATACAAGGTACCCCCGTAAAATTACTTCTAGACAGTGGAGCCTTCTGCTCTTGTGTTGGAACTGACTACTTAGATAAACAGGATTCCAACTGGAAGAAAAACTTACTACCTGTACCTCGAGCCAAGTTTAGCAGCTGTAACTCACCTCTCAATGCTATTGGAGTATGGCCAACAGAAATCATACTCCCCCACTCTAAAGGATCAATCAAGATAAAGATTGAATTTTTAGTACTTCAAAATGGAGTATGTGATTATTTTATCATAGGAAATGATTCTCTTTGCCTGTACGGGATAGATGTCTTCCAGAGTAAAGGGAGATATTTCACTATAGGAGGAGATTGGAACAAGAAGTTCCAAATATGCCATATCAATGCTAAAGCTACTGATTCCACTTATGAGAAACACTTAGAAACTTTTAACCAGGAATACTTTTCCCAAGCTGCCTTGAATTCCCAGCTTAGTGAAAACCAGAAAAGAGATATTCTCCAAGCATGCTTTGAGAACCAGAATGCTTTTTGCACTAAAAATCATCCCATTGGTAATATCAAAGGTCATGATATGGTCTTAACTTTGACTATTAAGCCTCCTTACCCTCCTAACCTCAGGAGACCAGCTTACCCTTCTAGTCCAAAATCTAGGACTGCTCTAGAAAGCCACATCCAAGAACTAGTGGACTTACAAGTTTTACGGAAAGTAGGGCATAATGAGCAAGTAGACGTAACTACCCCCGTGATAATAGCCTGGCACAATGATAAGTCTAGGATGGTTGGAGACTTTAGAATGCTCAACAACTACACCCAAGCTGACTATTATCCTATCCCAAGGATTGACCACGCTCTACATAATCTTTCTAAAGCTAAGTTCATTACTACTATGGACATGTTGAAAGGCTTTCACCAAATACCTATCAGTCCGGATAGTAGGAAATTTATGAGAATTATATGTCATTTAGGCATATATGAGTATCTTAGAATGCCATTTGGTATTAAAAATGCTCCTTCCCACTTCCAAAGAATGATGGATACAGTCTTAGGAATGTTCATCAGGCAAGGTTGGATGATGGTATACATAGATGATGTTATCATTTATTCAGATGATTGGGATACTCACATGGACAAAGTAAGGCTAGTACTTAAAACAATTGCTGCAGTAGGATTAAAAGTATCTATGAAAAAGTGCAACTTTGGATATGGAGAACTCAAAGCTCTAGGACACATTGTTTCTGGACTAACCTTAACTGCTGACCAAAGTAAGATAGCAGCAGTAATGAACAGACCTATGCCCCAGAACAAAACGGAACTCTTATCCTTTATAAGCTTCTGCAGCTATTACAGGAAGTACATACCTAAATTTGCTAACCTCACCAAGTGTTTATATGAGATCTGCAACAACAACACTTTGTTCGAAATGACTCATGAAAGATT
The DNA here is from genome assembly GCA_025617555.3 of Puccinia polysora. Taxonomy (NCBI): domain Eukaryota; kingdom Fungi; phylum Basidiomycota; class Pucciniomycetes; order Pucciniales; family Pucciniaceae; genus Puccinia; species Puccinia polysora. The sequence continues at coordinate 29,690,519 of CM062640.1, forward strand.
GAAGAATTATGAGGAACTCAAAGTAGCTATGACTACTGCCCCAGTGTTGATACAACCAGATTATTCTAAACCTTTCAAACTTTACATAGATGCTAGCATGGAAGGATTAGGAGCTGCATTACACCAAGAAGTAATAGAAGAGGATAAACCAGTAGAGAAACCTATACTCTTCATATCTAGACAAGTCAAAGATACTGAAAAGAGATATGGTGCCAGCCAAATGGAATGCCTTGCTCTAGTATGGGCATTAGAAAAACTCCACTATTATTTGGAAGGTACAAACTTCGTGGTAATCACTGATTGAAATGCTGTTAGGACTCTCATGAACATGAAAACTCCTAGCAGGCATATGTTAAGATGGCAGATAGCCATACAACAGTACAGAGGTCAGATGACAATAGTCCACCAAGCTGGAGTTAAACATCAGAATGCTGACAGTCTTAGCAGAAATGCTCTACCAAATGATACTAGCAATCCTGCTCATGACCCAGAAGATCATGATATATTTCCTATACTAAACATTAACCTGTTTAATCTGGAAGCTCCCATCATAGGAATTCACATATGTGAACTAGAGGAATCACTGTTCAGCTCCATCAGAGAAGCATACAACTCTGACATGAAGACTTTGATTAACATCATAGAAAGTACTTCCCCTCCATCTGAACTCATAAACAGTTTACCTGAACCCCTACTGAAGTCCTATAAAGAAGGAAGATTCACACTGTGGGATGGGATACTATATTACCGGCATAAACACTCTAGTGTTATAGTCTTGACCAAAGCAGAGCATATCAAACTTGTTTTAGCTGAATGTCATGATAATTGCTCTTCGGGTCACCTGTCTATTGATAGAACTCTAGATAAAGTAAAACAGACTGCCTGGTGGATCAACTGGAGAGACTCCACTATCAAGTATGTTTCAAGCTGTGAAATCTGTCAGAAGTCCAACAGGACCACTGGGAAAAGGTTTGGACTACTCCAAAGGATAGCTGAGCCCAGGAAAAGATGGGAAGTTATCAACATGGACTTCGTAACAGGACTGCCCCCTGGTGGAGCTTACTCTTACAACTCAGTCCTGGTCATTGTAGACAGATTTTCTAAGAAAGCCAAGTTTCTACCTAACCATAAGGAAGACACTGCTATGGAAGTAGCCTTACTCTTCTGGAACAGACTAATTGCTGATGTAGGAATTCCTAAGATTATTATCAGTGATAGAGACCCCAAATTCACGTCTGAATTCTGGAGAAACCTCCATGATATGTTAGGAACTACCTTAGCCTTTTCTACAGCTTATCACCCTCAGACAGATGGATTAGCTGAAAGAATGATCCAGACTCTAGAGGATATGCTCAGAAGGTTCTGTTGCTTTGGGATGGAGTACAAAAATACAGACGGATATTGCCATGACTGGGTTAGCCTTTTACCTGCACTAGAAATGGCCTATAACAGTAGTAAACACTCTACTACCAAAGAAGCTCCTTGCATACTGGAAAGAGGATGGATCCCCAAATTGCCCAAAGATAACCTCAATCAGGAGTTGACTAATATCCATCCAACATCACTGGACTTCAAAAACATGATAGATATGGCAAACAAGCACGCTGCTAAGTGTGTACAAGATGCTGTTGAATACAACCAACAGAGGTGGGATAAAACTCACAAAGAACCTGATTTCAGAATAGGAGATCAAGTTCTAATTTCAACCGCCAATTTCAACAATTTGGCTGGAAACAGAAAACTCAGACCAGCCTTTGTGGGGCCTTTCACTATCAAAAAACTCCATGGGAAAAATGCCGTAGAAGTCATCCTCAGTAATGAACTCTCTAGGAAACACCCAGTCTTCCCAGTTAGCCTTGTCAAACACTACCATCCCAGAGAAGGAGAAAAGACCCCTTCACTTCAAATACCAGTCTTAGATGAGCCTGAGAAGGACAAAGGAAAAGTTAGCAAAATCCTTAAGGATAAAAAAGAAAGGATCCAAGGAAAAGATGTTAGACTTTACTTAGTCAGATACAAAGGAGAATCAGCTGATAAAGATGAATGGCTACCTGAAAACAACATCCCAGATGGACCTATACACCTGAGAAACTACAGAGCCAGTAAAAGACACTGAACCCCAAAAAATTTTTTTTCAGATATAGTCATATCTTGGAGTGGGGGAATGTCAGCCTGCTACTTAGCACAGAGCAACCTGACAAAGCAGCAACAATAATAATATTAACAAAATAAAGATAAATGAATAAATAAAATTATTATAAAATGAAGAAGTAGGAAATCCATAAATATTATTGCAGAAATGGATTCCCCACCCAAAATAAGGTAGGGTCACTCACTGACCCCACCCTTGAATTCGTACTCCTTATATTTTTTAATTAATTTAATACAGAATGGTAAATGACCACGGCACCAGTATGGCACTTCTTAGCCATTTTAATATTTCACATGATATGTCATGTATAGGTTTCACACCTAAATTTCAGTCGAAATCCAGGTGTTGTGTGTAGTTTAGGAGTTACACGGGAAATTGTGTTTTTGTCACAATTCCCGCACGCAGCCCCGCGTCCCTAGCTCCGGTCTCCCGCGTACGCAAACTCCCGCACGCAGCTCCGCGTCCCTACAGCGTTGGACTCCCGCGTACGCCAACTCCCGCACGCAGCCCCGCGTACCTACAGCGCTGAACTCCCGCGCGCATCTGAGCAGCGGATCAGTCCCCCCGCGCATTTGAATGGACTGATCCCCGCGCCTCCTATGACATCCAGGTACCGCTCAGAGAAGCTACAACATAGTAGGATATACACTACATATGTAAAGCCAACACACGAGCATAGATTAAGGTTCAAAAACCTTAAAAATCAATTGAAATTAGTTAATAAATAATTTTTAGTATTTTTTATTAATTAAATAAAGATCCAGACTCACCACGAAGTAAGTTGATCAGAACCTTCAAAGACCACGAAACTACATAAGGAGTGGTCGTAAAAATTATTAAAAATTACATACAGGATCAGCAGAGGATGGAGAATCAATAAAAATCTACGTCTGCTCACTTTGGACCAGTACTTACTGTACAAATTAAGGATCAGTGCAGGATCAGCAAAATGACTAATCTATTGATTAACAGATCCTGCAGCTAAAAAGGAGCTGTTCCTTGACAGATCTAAGGCCAGAAGGCTAACAGCACCTTGAGGACGTGCCAATCTTGCCCTGATTGCCCCCCTAGCCTCAGCCCATGGCTAGTACCCCTTCTAGAGGTCCTCAAGCACCCAAAAAGGAATATTTAAACAGGCTCTTTTGCCCTCCTGTTTCCAAGAAGTTAATCAGTTATCAGGAATTATTTATTATCAATCAGACACGGTGTCATTGTTAATCAAGTGCTTATATGAAGATAAGCAAGTGATTTATGACTTAGTCTGTAGTAGTATTATTTACCTTTATTAACCAATCAACCATTGAAGTTTAGTCAGGCAATCAACCCCATCTGCTCTGAAACCCTTCCAATTACTCCAGGATTTTCGTGGTCAAGTACTCAGAGTGAGTGTTTCCCTTCCTGTCTAGGCCAAGTGTGCTGTTAAGCCCGGCCATTAGTGGAATAAGTCCTTTATAAGGCACCCATATTTATTCCAAGGTTCTTAAACTGCCTAAGGAGGCCCCTTGAAGAGAGGTTGCTAGTCTGTAAAGATCCCCAGTAGTATAATACTGTGGCCCCTCTTTATATTTTATATTTAAAATATTTATAACCAAACCAAATAAACCTTGCACTTGCTCTTACCATACCATTATTGGAGCTTTAAAGTGTTTATTCTTTGGAATATTATTGCTCCAAGTTCTTTTATCACTCTCTGTAGCTAAAGGACTGCAAGGTTCCTGGTATCAGAGAGCTGACAACAGGGATTACATCCTCAACAGAGACAAAATGTTCAAAGCTAGGTTTGTTTCCAAAGGTTTCAAACAAGTAGAGGGAATTGATTTTCCCAAGAATTTTGCGCCAATGGAAAATTTTGTATCACTCCTGCTGTTACTGGCCGTGGAAGAAGTGTTCAACTGGCTAGTCCATAATTTTGATTTTGTAGCAGCATACCTGAAATTTCTGATTGAACAAAAGGTATGGGTGAAAACGCCACCAGCCATGCTTTCCCCAAAGGGCATGGCCCTATTTCTCCAGAAGGAACTCTATGGGACAAAGAAGGCCGCCAGATTCTGGTGGCTGCACCTCCAGGGGGTACTGTAAGGGCTTGGTTACATACCATTGAAGTACAACAGCTCTGTTGAGATTATCATGATCTATTTTTATCTATTTCATTTAATTCTTATGTTTTATTTCCGTGTTCCATTTCTTCCGCTTACTCTGTCTGTCTCCATCTCAGTACTTCTGTGAACTGAGGCAAATCCTGTGACATATCTGTACTAACCGGGACTCCCCGCTCGGCGAGTTGACCCGGGTGAACATCTCATGATCTCAGTGACCAATTCTTCAGTTCTATCTTCCATTCTCTTTTGCTATCTTCCTTCTCCTCCTATCTTCCATCCCTTCTTATCTGGTCTATTTCTTCTCGCCCAATGTCTCTCACCAACTCAAGATTCCTATTCTGGTCAGTCTTGTCAATCTGCCCTTGAACCTATGCCTGGTAAGAGCTTAATCCTCAAGACCACTCTCACTCGAGCTCTCTAACCACTCAGCTTTCTCCTCATAGTCTTCCATCTATCTACGCCCTGTCTTTCATCTTTGTCGCCTCAATCTCCTCAACCTCCTCGACATCTACACCTTGTGCCATCTCATCTCCTTTCTAAGTGATAAGTCTCTATAAGCTGTTGGTATTCTTTTTCTTTCTTTCCTTACGCCTTGTCTAATCCTCCCAGGTTCTAATCTTTGTTTATAGTCTGCTGGTTCTAGCTCTAAGAAATTCTATCCAAATCTAATCACGGTTAAAAGCCAAAAGGACAATCATACGCTACCGAAAATGAACAAACCAGCGGGGGCAAATGATTAATTTCACCAAGTTGCTCTCAAGGCCTCCATTGATGCAATTCCACCACTCAACAAGGATAATTACTCAATTTGGCGCGATAAGATGATGATGTTATTCAACCTCAAAGACGTTAAAGATGTTATAACTACTAATGTTGGACAACTCTCGCTGAAACAAGACAGAGAAATTAGAGCAATCATCTTATCCAAGCTCGATGGCACTACGCATGCAAATGTGGTTAATGCCGCCAATATCGCATCCTCTAAACTACTCTGGACCGAGATCACCCGTAGATTTGCTTCGTCAGAAACCGCCAATCGAGCCCAAATTTTTAATCAATTTCTCCATGCCCCGTTTAACAAACACGCTATTGAAGGATTTATAACCAACATCCGGAAATCCCTTTCTTGCATGGCGGATGTAGGAATAGATTTATCCAACAACATAATAGCGTACTTAATACTTTTCAAATTCCCTCCAACACTAGAGAATCTAAAACAACAAATTATGCATGGCGAGAAGCTGATAAATGTAGAAGTTGTATTCAATCATCTAACTCAATACAACAACAAGCGTAAGGCTCAACTCAAGACTGGCAAATCCACCTTGGATGTCTCTCTCGTAACCATGAGGAAAAAACCCAATAAGGAAGATAGAAAGGTGCGCATCAGGTGCAAAGAAGGGTTCCACAATCCAAATGTCCCCCATCCCGAGTCCTCCTGTTTCCATCTTCACCCTCAAATTGCTCCTGGATGGTGGGTTGAACAGCAGAACGAGTGGAAGAATAGGACAAAGAAGACTCCCACTATCAATTTTCATGCATTATTAACGCTATGGATCAATGAAGACAGTACACCCAATCTTCTCCTTGATTCCGGCGCCAACATACATATATTTAATGAATTAAAATACTTTACGTCTATTGATCTACGGGAAGATTCTGAAGAAATCAAAACAGGAAAATTGGAAGCAAATCTCAAGATACAAGGAACAGGCGCAGTTTAACTCGAGTGGAATGACTCCGTTATTACGCTTGAAGAATGCATGTGTGTGCCCAACATTGTCGTCAATCTGATTAGTCCAGGTGTCCTGGCAAAAAAAGGATGCAATCTCTCCCAGAATCAAGATCAATTTCACATTACCCATGGCGACAAGATGGTCCTTAAAGGTTTGATTTGAGACAACCTATTTGTGATTTAGAAACCTCAAATGGCTGGGAACAACCTGTCTGTCAATTTCTCAAACCAACCTTCTACCAATCTCCCTACTCAAAATCAATCACTCTCTGATTTTGATAGAATGTATGGACATGCCTCGCTGTCCACGCTTAAACCTATCCTTAAAGACCAATACTCTAAAGAAGAATTGGATAAATTTCAGTGCGATGGCTGTGTACAAAGTAAGATCACTAGGGCCTCATTCTTAGGCACCTTGTCACCGTCATCAAAACCACTTGAACGGATCCACCTTGACCTCATTGGACAAATCACGCCTCAATCAAAAGGCGGTCATTGATATGTCCTAACTCTCGTGGACAATTTCACAGGTTATCTCGCTGCTTTTCATCTTCAATCTAAAGAAGAAACCCCAGATGTAATCATTAATATTCTGGAAACAGAATACAAGCGCTTAAACTATTACCCCACCAAAATTTTCTCTGAAAAAGGAACGGAATTCACCAATAATACCTTGAAAGAATTTGCTAAATCCAAGCACATAAAACTGCTAACATCAGAACCATATCATTCACAGCATAATGGTCGAGCCAAAAAAGCCAATTGGACAATTATAGAATCAGCTCGTGCAACATTCTCATCATCAAGGTTGAACAAGTGTTATTGGCATGTCATTGTTTGAAGCCGCTGTTTTATGTTAAATCAAGTCCCTCAGGAAGGTAATGACAAATCCCCTTGGGAAACCATGTTTAACAAGAAGCTCCCTACTAATTATCTCAAGCCTGTAGGATCTCATGTCATATACCTCGCGAATCAACTACAAAAAGGCAGAAAATTCGATGAGAAAGGATTGGAAGGGATCTTAGTTGGGTTCAATCCGGTTTTTCACTCTTACTTGATTCTCAGCTCATCTGGTGCCATTGTTGAAACCAAACATGTACAGTTTCTCAAAAATCCGCTACATAACTTTCCCCTCCTCGAATCACCGGGAATTGATCTCTTCACTCAAACCTATTCCGAACCGAGTGGACCAAACTTCTCATCTTTCGAAAAGCAATATGCCTTTTGAGAATCTCAAGACAACTTTTCTGAAGAATCATACTCAGATTGAGATGAAACTGCATCCGTAGTTTCTCCACCATCCAATCCTTCTCCTCTACCCTCGCCAGTCCCTGTTGCTCCCATTCAAGAGACCTCTCAAAGACCAAGAAGGGAGGTAAGAAAACCTCAACGATACGGCTTTCATCATTACTACAAGCCTCCTTCTTACAAAGCAGCACGCAAATGTCCTGAATGGCCAAAGTGGAAGAAGGCTTCTGAAGATGAGCTAAACTCCATAGAACTTCAAGACCTTTGGGAAGAGTACTACGGCACTCCAGATAATGTTTTGAATACAACGTGGGTTTTCAAGATAAAAGAAAATTTTCACGGTGATCCTGTCAAGTATAAAGCGCGACTCTGTGTTCAAGGATTCAATCAAGTATTAGGAGTTGATTACAACGAAACTTGGGCGCCAACCGGCAAACTCGGATCACTACGAGTGGCTCTAGTCTATGGGTTAAAAATGAAAATGAAATTCACACAATTCAATGTCAAGGGCGCATTCCTTCATGCACCTATCGACGAAAAGGTTATCATAAGAACTCCAGAAGGCTCAGACAGAAAGTCTCCCTATCTAAAACTCAAGAAATCCCTCTACGGGTTGAAGCAATCCCCCAAGAATTGGTATGAAACCTTGACCTCGTGGATAAAGTTTCAAGGATTCCACGAGTCAGCAAGCAACCCATGCCTGTATCTCAACTCCAAAACTAGCAAAATACTCTATTTCCATGTAGATGATTTGATTCACGTGGGCAACTCCAATCTCTTCAAAACTAGTTTCCTCAAACGATTCAAAGATTCTTTGTGTCATCCTCCTAATACTATTCTTGGCATGTTTATGGAAATCGAGAACAATAGAATTCTGCTGAGTCAACCAACCCACATTGCCAGAGGACTAGAAGAGCTAGGTTTGACTTCCTGTAAAGATACCCCTATTCCACTAACGCAAAATTTAAAACTCGAACCTGCGTCGGACGCCGATCATGCGGAATTTTTCCAACTTAACATTAACTATAGATTGGCGACCGGACTTCTAAATCATCTAGCTCAGTACTCGCGACCCGACATTTCATTTTCTGTGTCTAGCCTGGCTAGGTTTAATGCCAAACCGGGCATGACTCACTGGAGAGAAGTCAAGAAAGTGTGGAAATATCTCAAAACGACTAAAGATCTCAAACTTGTAGTCAAATATGATCCAAAGCAAGAAAGCCTCTCAGGTTTCAGCAATGCCACCTGGGGGGATGACCCGACTTTCCGCAAATCTCAAACGGGATACATGATCCTTCATTACGGCAGTCCTGTTATCTGGAATTCCACCCGACAAAGGAATATCACTTACTCTTCCACTGAGTCTGAACTAAACGCACTACTGGATTTTTACCTTGAAATTAAATGGATCAAGCACCTCATCAGCGAAATCTACCAAATGGCCAAACCCAAGCCTATTCTACGTATTGATAATAAGGGCCTGGACGACAAAATTAAGAAATTTGGATCACATTTGAAGTCCAGACACATTGATATCAAAACCAAAGGTCTGCGTGAGGATTATCCGAATGAGGAGTTTAAACTCAGTTTGATTGAAAGTCCATCTATGATGGCAGACTCTCTCACAAAAGCTTTGTTGGTGGCCTCCTTACAACTTCTTCAAAAATCCATCTTCAATACACGAGATCAGTGATCTTCTAGATTACTCTCTCACCAGTCACGGGGAGTGTTGAGATTATCATGATCTATTTTTATCTATTTTTTTTCATTCTTATGTTTCATTTCCATGTTCCATTTCTTCTGCTTACTCTGTCTGTCTCCGTCTCAGTACTTCTGTGAACTGAGTCGAATCCTGTGACATATCTGTACTAACCGGGACTCCCTGCTCGGCGAGTCGACCCGGGTGAACATCTCATGATCTCAGTGACCAATTCTTCAGTTCTATCTTCCATTCTCTTTTGCTATCTTCCTTCTCCTCCTATCTTCCATCCCTTCTTATCTGGTCTATTTCTTCTCGCCCAATGTCTCTCACCAACTCAAGATTCCTATTCTGGTCAGTCTTGTCAATCTGCCCTTGAACCTATGCCTGGTAAGAGCTTAATCCTCAAGACCACTCTCACTCGAGCTCTCTAACCACTCAGCTTTCTCCTCATAGTCTTCCATCTATCTACGCCCTGTCTTTCATCTTTGTCGCCTCAATCTCCTCAACCTCCTTGACATCTACACCTTGTGCCATCTCATCTCCTTTCTAAGTGATAATTCTCTATAAGCTGTTGGTATTCTTTTTCTTTCTTTCCTTACGCCTTGTCTAATCCTCCCAGGTTCTAATCTTTGTTTATAGTCTGCTTGTTCTAGCTCTAAGAAATTCTATCCAAATCTCATAAAGCTCCCTATACATCCTTGAACACAGGGAGTGGGCAGGGGCCATCTGGATCCACATTGATGACGGGGTAGTGACAGGTACATCCACCAAAGTCCTCCAAGGTCTCAAGTCTGACCTTAAGAGCACCCTCCATATCAAATGGTCCAAGGGAATCTCCTCCATCATGGGCATTGACGTCAAGCGTAGAAAGGATGGTTTTTTACTCAAACCAATCCTGCTGATTGAGAAGGTCCTGAGGGACCACTGGGATGTCTCTTTCATCGCGGCGACTCTGCTAAAAAGTAAGTACAACCTGACCAGCAACCCCAACAAGCAGCTGGTGGACAAAGATAAATACCTGCCAGCCGTAGGCTATCTGAGCTACCTGGCAGTAGGGACCAGGCCCAATGTGGATTTTGCGGTAAATCTGCTTTCCTGCTTTATGGCTAACCCCTACACATCACACTGGAAGGGATTAAGGCACCTACTAGCGTACATTGCAGGCACAAAAGGCAAGTCCTTCTTTATTTTCCTGTATGAGGACAGAAAATGCCTCAAGGCTTACTGTGACTTGTCCTGGCAGGGAGAACTCTTGCGCCCAACCCATGGCATCCTGTTCAGCCTTATGAACTTCCAAATCCTGTGGATATTGAGACGCCAGCGTCCTGTGGCAGCTTCCATCTGCCATTCCAAAAACCTGGCAGTGGGTTTGGCCACAAGGCAACTGCTTTGGGTAAGGCACCTCCTACGCGACATCCTTGCATCTGAATACATAGACCACATTTACTGTGAAAACCAATTGGCCATCAAGATTGCCAAGAACAATTTATCCAACAAATGCAAGTGGCACACCAATTGTGACTACCATATAGCAAACAATGCCTTGTTCCGGGGGCACACCAAAATCACCTGGGTGGGCACAAAGGACAAACTAGCTGATATAATCACAAAACCATTACCGCTGGATATATTCCAAAAATTTAAGAGTAAAATGGTGGGATGAGGGGCTGGGGGATTTTCCTTTTTCCTTTTGTTTTTTTCTTCCTTTCCTGTCTCTCCTTATTTTTTTTTCTTTCCATTCTGTATGTCTCTGCCCCCCTAGCCCATGTGTTGCGCCTAACCCAAGTGGTTAAGTGACAGAGGGGGGGAATGTACGGACTACAATGCATTTAAGAGTTAGATATATGCATACAGAGAAAGGTAACCTAACCCAACTAGATGTTACCCACTGAGCCCTAACCCTAACTATACATAGTGATACTTGGTCTCATAACACACTATATATAGAGTTACACTGTGATAACTGGAATATAATAATTATGACACACAACACTATCAACCCCCCTTTGGTGTGTGGTTTCAAGTACTTCCTCACTGTAGTCAATAATTTTTCATCTTTCAAGTTCATCAAGCTCCTCACAAAAAAATATGACACATTTGGAGAGTTTGTCAAATTCAAAAACTTGATGGAAACTTTCCACAAAAGAAAAGTCAAATGGATAGTCTCTGATTGAGGCAGGGAATTTGTCAACAAATATTTTCAGGACTTTGCTAGTTCCCATGGTTTCATCCATCACTTATCTCCAGTGGAGACCCCTCAGAATTATGGGATAGCAAAGGGATCCAATTTCACCATCTTGCACCAGGCTTGATGTCTCATTTTTCAGTCTCTGCTTCCAAAAGCATTCTGTCCGGAATCTATCAATACTTTCTGTTTTGTTCCAAATCTGTCTCCAACTCTGTTTAGAAACAATTGCTCCCCTTATCACCTATGTAACAAGCTTTCACTGAAAATCAAGAAATTATGTGTGCTTGGGTGCAAGGCCTTCATCTCTGTTCTGAAGCATTTACAAGCCTGGAAGGTTGGCCCAATGGGGGATGAGGGGATCTTCTTGGGGTATGAAAATGATGCAGCTACTTACCAGGTCTTTTGCTTGAGAGATAGTTGGGTTGTCATAACAAGAAACGTTGTGTTTTTTGAGCATGAGTTCTCCTCTCCTGTTTCTTGCAATGGTCTCTCTTTGGACTGTGAGGGGGATTTCATGGTGGGAGATCCTGGTGAGGAGGATAATTTCATCTTTGAATGTCAAGATCCTCCTCCTCCTGCTTCCAATTCATGCATGGCTGGTGATGGAGGGGTTTCTCTTTATTCTCACAACAATCCCATTGACAAACCTCTGCCACCTAATAAAAACTCCATCAGCGCGTCCTCCTTGGTCCTGTCATCTGACACTTGGAAAAAAGCCAGTCCTGCCTTAATTATTCTCAGAATCCTCCTTGCCTACAAGTTATTGGACCATATCATCCCAGTACCTTGCATGGTGACATCAGTCCCCTTCACATTCTTCCCTATCCACCCCGAGCTGCCGCTGACCTTACCTGTTTTGATGACAGTTTTTTTCCTCAAAGCCTCAAAGAAGAAATGGAGTGTCCTGAAAAGGACCACTGGATCAAAGCAATTGAGCAGGATATTGGTGCCATGGAAACAATGGGTGTGTGGAGTGTGGTCTTGCTTAACTTTCAGGGAACCATAGATATGGTTTGGGTCTTCAAAAAGAAGCATGATCATTTGAGTACTGTCATCAAGTACAAGGCAAGGCTTTGTGCCCAGGGTTTTTCTAAGATTCCTGGGGTTGACTAAAAAAAAAACTTTGCCACTAATTAAAGGCTCAATTAACTTTGTGCGCTCATATACTACGCTTCTGCAAATCACTTGCAGTTTCAGCAGATGGAATTCAGGAGCGCATTTCTCAATGCTCCCTTGGGCAATACTGTCCATCTGTCCATTCTGCAAGGTATGAAACTGGAAAAGAGGGAAGTTTTTCTTCAGTTAAACAAGGCCATATATGGCCTTAAACAGTCCACTCTTTCCTGGTACAATCTTCTTTCCTCTTGGCTTGTGGAGAAAGCCTTCCTCTTTTCAGTCTCCAATTCATGCGTGTTTTATCAGGATGGCAAGTGTCCTATCTGGATTTTTATCCATGTTGACAATATTGCTCTCTTTTGAAGGGAGCTGTTGGTTTTTAAGTTTGAAGGTGGGTCAGAATTTGATATGAAAGATCTTGGAGACACCAAACTACTTCTGGGGATATGTGTCAGTCAGCTCCAAGATTCCATCAAACTCTCTCAATCTCATTATACAAAATAAATCCTCCACAAATACAAAATGGTCAAATGCAGAAGTTTCCTTACCCCTGTGATTCCTGGGATTCATCTTGATTCCCCAATTGAGGAGGAGATAGTTGCCTTTCAGAATTCCGGTCTTGTTTATTGTAAGGCGGAAGGCTCCTTACTGCTACAAGGACTGATCTATCCTATGCAGTTTACATGCTGTTGCAGTATCTGGAAAAGCCCGCTCTGGAGCATTGGCAGGCCTTCCTTCATGTCCTCAAGTATCTCTGGGAAACTATCCACGTCTCCCTGTCCTATCCCTATACAAGGCAGGCTGCCCCTGCTGCTTCTTCTGATGCCAACTGGGGCAACTGCCGCACCACTAGGTGGTCTGTCACTGGTTACAATGGTTTCCTCATCATCTGGAGGTTTCAAAAACAACCAACAGTCTCTCTCTCCACTTCTGAAGCTGAATATTGCGCTCTTGCAGAGCTCTCATGCAAAATTCTATGGCTAAAGCAACTCTTGAAAGAGATCCCTCTCATGGACACTGAGGCACCCATCACCATCTCCAAAAATAATCAAGTTTGTATCAACATGTCCAACAATGTTGCAACACTAAGTCTTGAAAGATGAAACATGTCAAAATTCAACTCCATTTCATTCAAAAGTTAATCAAATATCCCCATATTTGCTTTTGCTATATCCCTTCCAAAGCCATGCTTGCCAGTTTCTTGACAAAACCGGTTGCTTTCCGCATATTTAATAGAGCTTTTGGGCAACTGGTTCTTCTCAGTTTGGGAGTTGGGGGGATTGTTAGAACTTGAAAGTTTTTTGTACAAAACTCCCAGAATTTTCTTCTTCCCATTCTCTTTATTATTCTCTATCTTAGCCCCTTACTCTCTGGGTTTCAGCCATGTCACTTGTCTCACTTACCCCCAACCATTCCTATCTTTTACCACTTGGTCTGTTGTCCTTCTCATTTCTTTCTGCTCCTAAACACACACATCTCTGCCTAGCTTAAATACTGCCTCTTTCTTCCTTGTTTAATGATTCCTCATCACTCCAACTCTTCACACTCTGTCCTCCACTGCCTCTCATTTCACATTTTTCCCTTTTCTGTCTCACCTCTCATTTTTCACCTTTCAGGTAGCTATTTGAATCCCATTGTCATTTTCCAATTTCCTTTCCAACTGATTCTGACTTGATGAAATATTACTTTCAGTTGCCTTAATTCTAACAGGGTGAAGTTATGGAGGGGGACGGCAGGGGGCAGAAAGATTAAAGCAGGGCCCAAAAAATGTTGCTTGTTGAGCCTCAACAAGGATCCATCAATTTATGGATCCTTGTTAAGTATTTTGTTGAATCAACAGCTTTCAAGCCCTATTGAGTGACCAATGGTGGCTCAATTGGAAAAATCCTTGATAATTCTGCTTATCAAGCCAACTTATCAAGATTTTGGTAGATGCTCTAATTAAACTAAATTGCCCCCCCAATTTGGGGAATTCTGGGTGCAAGAGGCACATCCCCAACCTTGGGTGGCTAAGATTGCGGAGAAAAACACCGTCTACTGAATGGTTGTTGAAGGAGGTCAAAATTTGTATTTTTCAACCCTCAATCATTGTCCGGGCCGCAGCCTCAGCATCAAACACCCAAAAATGCCAACCACAGCCTCTCCTCTTTCTTTTCCAAGAAAAACACACTTTGATCCACCGTTTAACTCTTTCCTAATTGGGCTTTAGGGCCCTCCTCTGTCCCCCAGACCCACCTTCCTATAGGAAATATGAGCTTTGTACCCAGGGATAAAGTCCTCAGCAAGCTGACGCATCGGTGAGAGGAGTCACAAGAGAAATCAAGCCTGAGACAACATAAGAGGGCCAAAGGAAAAAAAAATTTGTTTAAGAAAGCAAGATAGGATAGAGCAAAAATATACATTCAAACCTGAGATATTGCCAGGTAGGATGGATGAGTGGCACTCAAGTAGAGTGAAGATAGTAAAGAAAAAACAAATTGAATTTAAATGAGAAACAAAATACAACTGGGTGAGAGAACTGGTTATGAGTTATGAATAAAAAACAACAGGTTAGGTTTGGTCTGAACTTTGAATGACACTAGTTTGCCCGCAGTAAGTCACAGATTGCAAGTTTACTTTCCAACACCCACCCTCATTCAAAACTCATTGAGCTTGAGTTCTTCAATGACGTGTTTTTGCTTCTGAACCATGAATAATTTGGTTCAGATATTGGACAGAATGTTTTCAGTGGGAATGTAGGTAATACTGAAGCGTGAGCCAAGATACCTCTCCCAGAGCAAGTGGTGGAGGACATTGATGTGCTTTGTGCGCTGCTGATAGAGAGGATTTACTTTAAGTGCTATAGCGCTTCAATTGGCAGCCAGGAGTTTGGGTTTAGAGATGGAGATGGAGAGAAAGGGCAGAAGCTGAAGGAGCCAAGTCATATCCTGGGTGCCTTCATAAGAACCTCTGTACTCATGCTCCGTGGTGTCTGTGGATAAATTAGGCTGTTCTGAGATTTACATGACATGATTTTGCCCTCAAACCTGGTTATGTACCCAGAGTACAAGCAAAAAGTTTCCAAGCGGTTTGAATAGTTTATGTTGTTCAAGATGGAGAGGAAGCAGATCAGATAATTGTATTGGAGGGTCATGTTGTAGTGTGAGGTGGAAGAGATTTAACAAAGTAGCTGTGCACCTGCTTTCCTATGATGGATACCCTGCTTCTTGAGGAAGTAAGAGAATTTTGACATGGGAAATGATATGTTGGGCCTAGTGAACACCACAAGTTAATTGCAAGATCCAATCACCTTCCTGTAGTTGAGGAACAACCAAAGGAAGTCAGACCAATTGCTAGAAGATGCCTGCATGTCACACACCAACCCCACGTACTATAGGGCAATTCTTAGATGATTGTGAGCGCGGAGGAATTCTGAGTGTGAGGGAAAGTGTGAATAGCAAGACTCAGTTGCAAAGTGCAAACTTAGTGATGCCACTCAACAAATGGCAAGAGGAATGGAGTGTGTTCCGAGGAAGGAAACTCAACCCAAGTCTGATGTGATAACTGGGTTGTAGTAAATTGCAAGAACGTATGAAATTAACTAACTGAGGAGAGTATCATCAGGCAAGGGGGTAGCCCTTGTAAGGTAATCCAAAGTGACTAGATACAACCTGATGGGAAGCCAACTACAGTTGAAGGTGGTGAGGCAAATGAGTGACAGAAACGGGATAGGAAATAGAGAAATAGTACAATCATATCCAAGGTCATGGTGTAAGTGCAAGACAATAGAATCTGAGTGTACAAATGTATGATGAATTGAGACAGGAGCAAATGACATTGAAAGTAATATGAGTGAGAAGTAATAGTGTATGCAGGGTAGGGACTAGTACAATTGCAAACTGTACAGTAATGATGGCTTAATTAGATGTTGATGCGTACTAACAAACAGTGTGTGACCGGAGATGGAAGTCCAAGGCTGTTGATGGGCCAGGGAAGGAGATTGTATCTTTTAATGGATGGCCGACCGGTATGGATTTAACTGCCAAGTTTGCAAGTATATACTAAGTTGGTCGCCAGGATTGGAAGGTCAATGCGAGCCAGAGGAAGTAAGTGGATTGCACCATTGATGTTGTGCTTTATTTGTGTCATGCTTATAGACTGAGGTAGATGGTACTGAGGAGAGAATATGTCAAAGTGATGAAGACAATAATCCCTAAGTGCAAGGCGTGACAGTTGCCCGGGTATAAAAATGCAAGCTCCTGCAAGAATTCAGATAAATTTTCCCATTGATTTCAAGTCGTTGATAATACTGTATACCCTTTATTATTATTTACTTCATTACTTGTTAGACTTATAAGTTGAATAAAATGTTGTCATTTTCATCCCCCCCTTGCAAAAACTGTATTTGGCAAAACAAGCGGTGTATCCCTAGTACTGGCGTCAGAGTTTTTTGAGGCAATTGCGAGCAGTGTTGTCTTTGCAAGGTTGCTTGTAACTTCCCCATAAATAGCAAGTCATATGTTGATGCTCCCACAGAGTCATCAAGAGAGATGCAGAGTTGTAGGTCCGCGCCAAGGGTTAATTACGAGATACAACCATTGCCTGAGATCAAATTCCTGGGTACTCAAGTTCCTGGTGAGTACTAATCGGGAATGACTAGTGATAATAAAGGTAGTGACTCAATTTCACTTGTCTTGCTAGTGTTTCCCCGTTTCCGGAGGTATACCACCAACACACCACCGCCACCACCACCTTATTGGGGACTGCCAACTGAATTTCTGGGAGTCCAGATGGATACCAAGGTGCAAGATGAAGTGCCAGGTGCGGAACCAGTTGGGGTCATAGCCGAGGAAGTGAGGGAGGAAGGAAGGAATGAAACGGAAAGGGAATCGGGAAATGGAGAAGATGGAGACGGAAGTGGAGGAAGAGAGGGAACGGAAAAAGAAGAGGGGGCTTTAACGGAAGGAATGGGAGAAGGGAATGGAAGAGATGGAAAAGATGGAATGGAAGGAATGGAGGGCCAAGGCAAAGCAAACCCGTTGCGAGTCAAAGTGCCAATCAAGACTGATGGGAGGCAATTGACGGGCAATGTTGGGGAAGGTTCTTTGGGAGACCAAAGGAAGAGAGCATACAAGGAGCTCTTGGAGGAATGTGGATGGAATGCTTGGCCAAAGCAAGCTCAAATTGCGAAGTGCAAGCAGATATTTGAGAGGCACATTGTAAGGGAGGTGCTGGTTCTTTGAAGAATTTCAACATTGATAAATGATGAAGACCTGGATGACTTGTGATCCATGGTTGCGGAGTTGACTGCTAATTGGGAAGATCCAGAGAAATAAATGAAGGAGAATTTGTAATTATCATTATATATATAAATTTTTTTTGTGTATAAGGAATGGGAATTTTATTTGGTAAGAATGAGAGGAGGATGAGAAGAAAGAATAATGCAATGAGATGGAGGGGTTGATTGATGGAATGGTGATGTGGAATGGAATGGAATTGGATGAGATGGAATGTGGAATGGGATTGGATGAGATGGAATGTGGAATGGGATTGGATGAGATGGAATGTGGAATGGGATTGGATGGGGATAGCTTGCGTGGAAATCTCAAATCAGATTGGGAGAATTGCAAAGGTGATGGGCTGGTTCCCACAAGGTGCAATCTTTTTCGGACTGGAAGCCAGACCATTCAACAAGGTATTGAAGTTTTCCTTTGCATAACCTGGAATCCAGAATACAGCTTACTTCCCACTCTTGATGATTGAGGACAGTGGCCAGTTCGGGGAGGATGAGTCTTTCCCGGGTATAGGACTCGAGCTGGCTCTAGGAGAGACACATGAAAGACCGGGTTGATACCTTTCCATTTTGCAAGCAAGGTGAGTTCAAAGCCTTTAGGGGAGATGACTGATTCTACTTTAAAAGGGCCAAGCTTTCTTTTGGAGATTTTGCGGGTTGGCCAATTACTGCAAATATTGCAAGCATCAAGCCACACTTGATCTCCTACTGCAAAGATTGGAGCCATAGTGAAAAGTTGGTCTGCTTGCTCCTCATAGCACTGGTTTGCTTCTTCAAGGTTGGTTCAAGGTTGCAATTGAAGGGATTGAATTTGTTCAAGGTAATTGGTAGCAGGTTGAGAAGGTGCTACGTGAAGGGAAGGGAAAGTCAGGTTTCTACCATAAAGAGTTTGGAAGGGCAACTGTTTGGTGGAGGAATGAGTGGAGTTGTTGTAGGCAAACTTGGCTAGTGGGAGCCATTGCGACCAGTTGTCTTGTTGATAGGCAACATACATTCCAAGATATTGTTTGAGAATCTGATTAACTTGCTTGGTTTGCCCTTCCGTTTCCGTTAGGTAAGCCGTTGATAAATTGCAAGTGATCTTCAAATTTTGGCATAGCAGGGTCCAGAAGCTTGAGACAAACAGAGATCCACAATCACTAACTATATTATCAGGGAGACCATGTTTTGAAAATATATATTCTATGAACAAGTTAGCTAAGTCTTCTGAAGAGGCCGTCACATTACTGCGCAGAAATAAAGCCATCTTTGAGAAGCGGTCTACTACTACTAGAATAGCATCATATCCACTAGAAGAAGGTAATTGAGAGATGAAATCCATAGAAAGCGAGTGCCAAGGATGAGGTGGAATTGGAAGTGGCTGGAGAAGCCCATACTTCTGTTGATTCAAGGAATTGTTATGATTGCAATCATAGCACGCGCTAACATAGTCTTTTACTTCATTGGTCATACCAGGCCAGTAGAAGTCTCGTGCAATCAATTGGTAGGTTTTATCCTGCCCATGATGACCAGCAAGCAGAGAATCATGCCGTGACTCCAAGATATCTAACTTAATGCAAGAAATATCTGGTACTACTATACAATTATCATAGACTAAGAATTCATTATCATCAATACTGTAACCACTATCTAATAAGTTCGCACTCTTGCAAAGTTTGATGCACTTGGTGTTGTTGCGTTGAGCTTGTCGGAGTTTGGAAGCCAAATCTTTTAAGTGAGCAATGATTGAACTGAGTTGGGCAGATTGGGTTGAGAAGAGTGTCCTAACATTTTCAGGGTTGTTTTTGGGCAAAGGTGCTCCCCCCCCTGGGTAAACTTTGTCCCAACGTGATAAAGCATCAGGGACTACCGCTTGTTTCCAGGGAGGTACGTGATTGTAAAGTCAAACTTGGAGAGGTATTTGGCCCATTGTGCCTGTCTACGTGTGAGGAATTTTGAGCTCATGAAATACTTTAAAGAATTATGATCAGTCAAAACCTCAAAGGATTCTCTAAGGCTCAAAAGGTATGAACCCCATTTCTTTAAGAAATGAAAAATTGTGAGAAGTTCCTTTTCATGAATCTCATAGTTAAGCTCTGCAGCAAGCAACTTGCAAGACTCCAAAGCTACTGGGTGAAAGAGAGAAGTGGAGGAAGAGAACTGCAAGATTACTCCTGTGATTGCATAGTCGCTTGTGTCTGTTTTGACAATAGTGCAAGCCAGCTCATTGAAGTGAGGGAGTATTGGAGCAGTGGTGAATGCTTTCTTCAGAGCTTCAAACTCCAAAGCAGCCTTTTTGGTAAAAACCAAAGGATTTTATTTGTGAAGAAGGTTGGTAAGATTCACGGTTTTCTTGGCGTAACGCTCAATGAACCTCCTATAAAAATGACTGAAACCAAGAAAAACTTGAAGGGATTTAACGGAAGAAGGTGGGGGCCAGTCCAATATGCAATTTCTTTTGGCTTGGTCCATCAATAGTCCTTGCTGCAAGACTACAACACCTAGAAACCAAAGGGAAGAGAGATGGAATTTGCACTTAGAGGCTTTTGCAAACAGGTCATTCTTGCAAAGTTGCTGAAGCACCTGTCTTACATTTGCAATGTGATCTTTGAGGTTCCTTGAGTAGACTAGTATATCATCTAGATATACCACAAGGTATCTACCTATGAGATTGGAGAAAATGTCATTGACAAAATGTTGAAAAGTGGAAGGAGCGTTACAGAGGCCAAAAGGCATGACGGTATACTCATAACTGCCAAACCAGGTTCTCATCGCAGTCAAATACTCATGAACTTTTGTAATGCAAATTAGGTTATAGGCACCTTGAAGGTCTAAGTTTGAGAAATAAGAAGCTCCATGGAAGAGGGTGAGGAGATGTGACATAGGCGGTACTGGATAGGCATTCTTCCGGGCTACCTGGTTCAGTTTCCTGTAGTCAAAACAAAGGCAAAGTCCACCTTCCTTTTTTGGAACAAATAGGAAAGGTGAACCGGTATTCAAATCGCTTGATTGAAGAAATCCTTTTGCTACATTTTCTGCAATGTAGTCTTGAAGCGCAATTGATTCTTGCGTCAAAAGAGAGTAGATTGGTCCTGGTGCCGGAGGTGGGCCAGTAAGTTTGATCTTGTGATTGTAAGAACGGGATGGAGGCAGTTTATCTTCTCTTGCAGCTGAGAAGATGTCAGCAAAGTCATGATAAACTGAAGGTAAAGACTCTCAAATGATTTCTAAATCTTCAATCTTGTCATTTTTGAGCACCAGATTTGAGGTGCTTGCATGGTGCAAGAGGATTAGGGAGCTCAAGATACACCATTTGGTTGGTGTCCGTTTCTCTTTGAAGGAACAGGAAAGAGGTAGGCTGGATATGTAAGAAATGACTCCTAAATCTGAAGAGGGAACTTGGGAATTAAGGTCAGGATATTGCAAATCTCCTGGAGGAAAAGTTTCATCCAACTCAATGAAAATGTCAGGTAGGCTGTTTAATTCCTGTTTGACGGAAAGAATAGCATTCTGGGGGTGCAAGTTTCAAAGGTTAATTCCTCCTTCTTGCCAATTCACATCCGGATTCCAGTAAACTAGGAAATCATGGCCTAGAATGGTATCATCCATTCCGGGTATAGCCAAGACAAATAAATCTCATTCAAAGCTGGGGAAATTGGAGAATGCAAAGGTCCATTTTGCCTTTTGGGAGACCCAATAAGACGGTTCAGTTGCACTACTTACTCAATAGATAGGAAATTTATCTATCTTGGAAGGAATAAGATTTTTGGAAGTGGTGAAAGATTCACTGATGAAGGAAACATTAGCACCGGAATCAAGTAAAACTCGATAAGGGGTGTTGTTGGAATGGAATAGGATAAATCTCAAATCAGGAGCACCTAGTGACTCGCAAGTGCAAAGATTTACTCACGGTGATTTAGATAATGTGTAGTTTCCCTTGCAAGTATCAGAAAAACTACAAACTAATTTTTTGACTGCTTAGCCACTTCACGCGCTAACCGCTTTGCACAACTGTCAAAACATGTTTTCCTCCACAATACATACACAGCCCATTCTTTTCCCCCTGTAGCCATTCCTTGTTCTGTAGCATCCTGGTTTCTTTGTCCAAGAACTTCGGAGTTTTGGTGACGGTTTTCCCTTTTGGGGTTGGAGTTCAAAGTCGGGGTTGGTTTGGATGGTTTTGGGTTCCTCGCATTTTGCTTTGAGGAGTCGTCCACCCTTGGAGCCAAGGTGGACATTCCATGGTTTTTTTGCCAAGAGCAATTCTTTTCCTGATAGCCATTATCAAGCTCAATCACTCAATTGATTAGCTGCTGGAGAAAGGTTGTCTTATTCCCCCCAACTGCAAGCTGTTTGATTAAGCGCGCCAGTAGACCCTTTCGGGAATGGAATAGAAGAGCCGCCTTGTTCCACTGTATGCAAGACTGCAAGGTTCAAAAGTGAGAAATATAAATGGAATCTCTACTGTTTTCCTTCATAACTAGACTATTAATTTTGTATTTGGCGTTTCAAACTTCATTTGGGTTGCAAAACAGGGTGAACAGTTGTTGTTCAAACCTGTCCCAGTTGTTGAGAATACATGTGGGACTGTCGTTGGACAAACGTTTGAGGTACAGTTTGAACCACTGCAAGGCTCTACCTCCTAAGAAGGAAGAAGCATACATAACTTTATGTCTATTGGAAGGTAAATTGTTGGAGTCGTTTGAGAAGATGATCTTACAGGAATGTAGGTAGGATCTAAGCTTATGAGGGTTTTCTCCCGTAAAGTGATCAGGTTGCTTCATGCCCGGAGTGCAAAAGCTAGGAGTACTCGGACTAGATTGTGGGGCACCATGAGTGAGGGCCTGGATCAAAGTCAAAAGCAAGGTCAAAGCATTGTGCTCGGCAGCAGTAGTGCAAACACCTGGTCTACCACGAGTTGAGTTTTCATTGGAAGAATGATCTGAATCTGCAAATTCCGCAAGAGGCTCCATCAGAACATCCCGTGGAGGAGTCCAAGGATCATTGAGGGTTTCAACAGATGACAATTTAGAAGGAGGAATGGGATCTTAGGGTTGTTGTGCCCGAGGAGTGCTGGTTCTCCCTACCCAATGGATATCATCATTGTAAGGGGCGAGGGACGCGTTCCCGGTTGAGCGAGTACGTGACATCAAGAAGAAGAAGTCTAAAATAGGTTGGCCAGCTACAATAGATGAGTTGAGTTAGTTATGTTATAATTATGGCCAGCAATTAGCTTAGGCAAATGAGCAGTATTTAAAGCAAAAGAAATGCTGGACACTGTGTGTCAATAATGGCTAATGGGGCTCTCACAATGGGGCAATATGTTGGATGAATTCAATTGGATGATGAATGAATGATGGAAAACAGCAGGGAGAAGAGCTCCTTAAGTACAAAAGATTGGCCTCTTGTGAGCCCATGATACAACAAGCCAAAGGGCAAATTTTCCGCCCCAAAAGAGCTCTACAGGCTCTACAGGCCTTGTTACTTGGTTTGGACTGCATCAGCCCACATGGCATTAGTCCCTGAACCCTTACAACCAGACTATTCCGGTCCATTCTTGTGTTTCCACCGTTACGGGGCTGAACCAGCCAATTGCTGTTCAGTCCCTTAGTTGGTTGTCTATTACAACCGGCCCTGATGGCATCATTACCCCTGTTACGGGCTGGTTGCCTCATGCATCCAGCCCCTGGCCCCTGAAATGGGCCAGGTGGGACCCAGGGCTCACCTGGGTCCGGTTTCAACCTCACATGGGGGGGGGGTGACCAGCGGACATGCTGTCCCCCCCTCTATCTCTTACAAATCCCTGGTGGGGGCGGTCAAATCCCCTCACCAGGGGCCCTGGGGGTCGATACCCCCAGGGCGTCGTCATGTAAATTGGCCTGGGAGGTGATCAGGCCCCCCCAGGCCCATCGCTCCTCCCCCTCGGTAAAGGGGGGGGGGAGAGCGCCCCTATCTCGTTTGGTCGCATTGACCAATCAATGGTGGGGGGGTGATGAAATCCCCCCCACCTGCCGGTCGCTACTCTTGCGGCCGGCGCCGCCACCTCCTTGGGCAAGGGGGTGGTCAGGTCCCCCCTGCCCTGACCGACCGCCTCGTTGCGGCCGGTCGCTGGCTGGTTCAACCCAGCCAGCCTGCCCCCTCCCCCTCGCGACGGCGAGCGAGGGGAGGGGGAGCGAGCCGGGGCCGCGAGCCCCGGCTCCGCGGCGCTGGTCGCCGGTCGCGACCAGCCGGGCCTGCGCGGCATTGCACCGCGCGGGATCCCTCGGCCGCGCAACAGCCCCGCGCGGGCCGTCGGGCCCCGCGTGGGCCGTGCCGAGGAACACAGGCGGCCCCGAGCGGGCCGCGACGCGAGCAGCGGCCCCGAGCAGGCCGCGACACGGGCGGCAACCCTAATGGGCCGCCCCAAGCCCGAATTGTGAGAAAAGACTACTTTTGCGGGCCAGCCCGTCTGGCCAAGTATGTCCAAAATAAACCTTGGGCCCAATTATGCCCATACAAGCCCATCTGGCCGTATTTGCCCATATACCCCATCGGGCCCGTTAGGGCCCGTGTACCAATGGGTCTATTTCACGCGTTTTGAGGCCAGTTTCCCCAACTCTGTTACATCCACATGGGCCCGTATGGTCCGTGTGTGTGTCCAATGGGCCTCAGAGGCCCATTTGTGCATCCCATTTGGATTACACTTATACGTAGCACCCGCGTAAGTGCGTACGTATTTTAACAAGTTAATTTACTGTCACACAACCACCCCACATACTATAGGGAAATTCTTAGATGATTGTGAGCGCAGAGGAATGCTGAGTGCAAGGGCAAGTGTGAATAGCAAGACTCAGTTGCAAAGTGCAAACGTAGTGATTCCACTCAAAAAATGGCAAGAGGAATGGAGTGTTTTCCGAGGAGGGAAGCACAACCTGAGTCCAATGTGATAACTGGGTTGTAGTAAAATGCAAGAAGGTATGAAATTAACTAACTGAGGAGACAATCATCAGGCAAGGGGGTAGCCCTTATAAGGTAATCCAAAGTAACTAGATACAACCTGATGGGAAGCCAACTACAGTTGAAGGTGGTGAGGCAAATGAGTGACAGAAACTGGATAGGAAATAGAGAAATAGTACAATCATATCCAAGGTCATGGTGTAAGTGCAAGACAATAGAATCTGAGTGTACAAATTTATGATGAATTGAGACAGGAGCAAATGAAGTTGAAGTTAATACAAGTGAGAAGTAATAGTGTATGCAGGGTAGGGACTAGTCCAATTGCAAACTGTACAGTAATGATGCCTTAATTAGACATAGATGCGTACTAACAAACAGTGCGTGAACGGAGATGGAAGTCCGAGGCTGTTGATGGGCCAGGGAAGGAGATAGGATCTTGTAATGGATGGCCGACCGGTATGGAGTTAACTGCAAAGTTTGCAAGTATATACTGAGTTGGTCACCAAGATTGGAAGGTCAACGCAAGCCAGAGGAATTAAGCGGATTGCACCATTGATTTTGTGCTTTATTTGTGTCACGCTTATAGACTTAGGTAGATGGTACTGAGGAGAGGATATGTCAAAGTGATGAAGACAATAATCCCTAAGTGCAAGGCGTGACACTGCAATAGGCAAGTTTTAGGAACCATGGGAGTGACAACAGGTCTGAAGTCAAAAATATTTTGGTTCTTTGGAATATTGAGGCCTAAAGCTCTTGAGACAGGTGGATTTACAATTTCCTGGTCCAAGTTATTTTCAGGCCTAGGAGATTATTTCCTTCCCCCTGATCCTGCATCAAAAAAATTCTTGTAGCAAAACACTCTGCTTTCATTTCAAAGAAAGCTTCTGGTTGGGTTGATCATCTCAAAGATTAACTGCATGTGTATTATAGATTATATACTTCAATTATAGAGATCATTTCATCATTGGGTCTCCATATGAATTGTAAAACTGATGCATCTAACTAGTAATTCTATTAATATAAAGGGTTATCACATTTTCAACATCATTATTATGAGTGTTTTGAATGTTATTTAATAGGTAAGTAAGTTCAAATTGTGTTGGGCTAATCCCACCATAAAGAGAATCTTTACTCCTTGGGGTGAGCTCAGCTTAAAACAAATCAAACTTGTTTTTTTTTGTGCTTTGAATTTAGGGCTTGTCAAGTTACTTTTCTTTTTTTTTTGGTGTTTTTACTTTAGGGCTTTTCAAGTTGAACTTGTATTTTTTGGAAATTTTTCTGTAGGGCTAGTCAAGGTAAACTTTTATTTTTGGCACTTATACTCTAGGGATGCTCCACAGACTCTTCCATTCTTTATTTAATTTTTGTTTTTTTGGTTGTATTCAGTTTTTTTGTTTCTTAATTTATTTCTTTTATTTCTTTTATTTATTTTCTTTATTTTCTTTACTTATTTTTATTTTATTTCTTTATTTTATTTGTTTTTTTAACCAAAAAATCAGCAGTTTTTGATCTTTTGGTTGCTTTCTGTTTTTTTTTGTATTTTTATGTATTTTGTTTTGAATTTTTATTTTTTTTATTTTTATTTTTTTTATTTTTATTTTTTTTTTATTTTCTTCATTTTTGGCCCACACCACTTGAAGTTGTGTGGCAAAGAAAACAACTATATTCCAGCCGTGTAGAAACCCACACAACTCAAATGTAGTTGGGTGTTGTGCCACATGCTCCAGGCTGTTGTGTGGGGGCCTAACAACTACACTCAAGTTGTACAGCTGCTTAAAAACTAAAATTGAGCTATGTAGCGTGCCACACAGCCCAAATGAGTTGTGTACACAGCTCATTTGGGACGTGAATTTATCATCATCCTCATCACCCTTTTATAAATTATTTGAAAATCTTTAACAAAACCATTAGAAACCTTGCACTTGTTCATAAAATATTCAATCTAGAGAATTTCAATAGTTCAATCTTGGAATTATTATCATTACAAGTATTACAAAACCACTATCACTTTCTGTAGCTAAAGGACTGCAAGGTTCCTGGTATCAGGATGCTGACATGAATCCAATGAAAGGTTGTTTTCTTCAATATTTTATTTTTTTCCCTTTGAATAAACATTCTGAGAAAAATAAGAGGGAGACCAACTTTGTCACAGCTTTACCTCACCAATCAAAAATATTTTTCAACACTTTTGGTCACTCAAGATCTTGGGGTGGAAAAATTTGGGCAATCAGATGGAAAGAATCAATGAACCCTTCTGAATCTTATGGGAAATATTTGAAGAAAGTGCTATTCAATCTTCCCCTCAAGATTTTAACTTTCTGAAACAAAGGTAATTCAATTTATCTCAAACTTTAGGCCATATGATTCACAAATTAGCCAAATTGTCATTTGAATCAAACCATTAATCAATTATGGACAAAAATATCCCCTCCTTCTATTCTTTGGATTTTGGATCCCAGCTTACTCCTCTTGAACTTTCCCAACACATCAATTTCAAATCCAATTTCTTCTGCAACTCTCCACTTTGACCATGGTCATTTTTCTTCCTATTCCTTTGTATAGGTGGTTCCAACGTAAAAATCCAATGGAAAAATTATTTAAAAAAAGGAAAAACATTGAGTATGTCAGCTCCCTGATACCAGGAACCTTGCAGTCCTTTAGCAACAGAGAGTGATAGAGGACACTGGAATAATAATAATAATAGTATCCCAATGATAAACACCTAAACAGGTCAAACAATGAATATGTCAAGATCTGGTGCAAGGTTTAATTGGTTTGGTTAAAAGGGTTTTCCATTTTTTATAAAAGAGGGGCCACATTATTATACTACTGAGGGTCTTTACAGAAAAACAACCTCTCTTCCAACCTTCCTATAGGTGGTTCCAATGAAAAATCCAATGGAAAAATTATTTAAAAAAAGGACAAACATTGAGTATGTCAGCTCCCTGATACCAGGAACCTTGCAGTCCTTTAGCAACAGAGAGTGATAGAGGACACTGGAATAATAATAATAATAGTATCCCAATGATAAACACCTAAAAAGGTCAAACAATGAATATGTCAAGAGCTGGTGCAAGGTTTAATTGGTTTGGTTAAAAGGGTTTTCCATTTTTTATAAAAAAGGGGCCACATTATTATACTACTGAGGGTCTTTACAGAAAAACAACCTCTCTTCCAAGGGCCTTCTTAGGCAGTTGAAAAAACTTGGAATGAGGATGGGTGCCTTAGAAAGGGCTTTTCCCACTGATATGGCCAGGCAAAACAGTAAAATGGCCAAGACAGGAAGGGAAACACTCACTCTGAGCACTTTACCACAAAAATCCTGCAATAGTGGGAAGGGCTTCAGAGCAGATGGGTTGATTTTCTTGGCTAACTTCAATGATTTGATTGGTTTTGAGAAATGAATAATAATACTACTGAATAAGTCATAAATCACTTGCTAATTGCTTTTATAAGCACTTGACTAAAAATGAAACGGTGCCTGATTGATAATAATAATTCCTGGTAAACTGATGGGGAATAATAGGTCCAAAGAGGTCTGTATAAATACCTTTTTGGGGTGACTATGAGCTTCTCAGGGCGCGTAGAGAGATTTCTTCTCTTGGTCTGAGGCTGGCAAGCCTTTCAGGGAAGGATTAGCACGTTTTATTTATTCTATCAATCAGCTGACGTTAGATCTTCTTGATATCTGTGCTAGTTTAGCCACAGAATCAGTTCATCTGTTATGGCGTAAATGTGATCATTCTGCACTCATCCTTCATTTGTACTATTAATATTATTTCAAAGTGCACAGATGTGGACTTTTACTAATTTTACATCATCTGCTGAGCACTTAGGTAATTTTTAATAATTTTTATGATGACCTCTAGTATTGTTTTATGGTCTTTGAAGATCAGGATAATTGATTTAAGTGGTAATCCTCAATATTTGGTTTATTATTAAAAATACTTAAACTTAGTTTCTTATCAATTTTAATGAAGTTTTATAGTTTTTAGGGTATTACTAATTCATATTTCATGATATTACATATGTCAGATAACCCTAAACAGGTTGTAGCTACCTTGAGCAGTACCTTCTTGTCAGGTTTGTCACAACTGATCCATTCTCAGGGATCATTCAATTCAGATGCGCGCAGGGTAGGATCCACTGTGTGCGTGGAAAAATTAGCTGCACGCGTGACCTGTGTACAAGGGAATGTGTAGCTACGGGTACTTAGGATTGTGCAAGGATGCAGGGCTGCGCGCGGTGTAAGACTCCAAACGGTGCTAGGCTGTGGCAAATCTGTGGAGGGGAAAGGTGCTTTTTAGGCTGCCCTCCTGAGTGTTACAAAAATATTTAAATTTAACCAAGATCAAAGTCCAGAACCTGGTAAATGAGGAATCAATTAGTAAAGGATAAAGATGATATTAGTTTGGAAGCGATGGAACAGCACTATCTGAGCCAAGATTATGTGGGAAAAAACTTGGAAAAAAGAAGCTAAAGTTTGTTTAAAGTTCAAAAAACAAAGCTGTTGCATGTAAACAATGCCCACAAGCTAATATGTCTGGTTGTCAGCAGAAGATTGGGGATGATAAACTCAAACCCAACCAACCTCCAGGTTCTCAATGAACCTGCCCAACTCTACGCAATCAAGCACTTGAAGGGTACCAGAGAAATTAGGGTGGCTGTAAAAGACAAAGAACTATGTTTAAGAAGCTCTAAAAGCAAACAGTAACTGATTTGAAGCAAGGATAACCTCAACACTTCTCAAGGAACTCAAGAATAGGCTGGCAGAATGCAACTCCAAATAAGATAAGGGAGGTATAACACTCCAGGTCTTAAGCTTAATAAGACCTCTTCAATCAATCATGACTGGCTCCAGAAAGATGATCAAGGATCAGGACCAGTATGGTCAGAGAAAGGGATCAAAGAGTGGTATAACACACCCAAAAATTCCAACAGACAGAATTTTTCTTCAACCAGCAACGCTATTGGTTGGTGATAATGATCAAGGATCAAGGGTTGAGTATGGAGGCTCAAGGATCAAGGGTTGAGTATGGAGGCTCAAGGATCAAGGGTGTGCTGATTTCATGCTCTGATCATTCGATGATTTGATTCAATAATGGATCCAAAAGGCAGGGGAGAGCCCCTCCTTATATGGGCAGGAGGCCCTGTTAGACTATGTACAAGGGATTCTACAAATAGAGTGGAAGAGGAAAGAAAATCATGTGGTCACTTGCGTCTGTCCATGGATGGGCTCATGCGACAATACCGGAATCACCCACCCCTTGTCCAAAGGCGGAGGGGGTGGGAAAGGAAAATGAACTGGACCTCCGCGGATGTCCGCGGGGGGTAGTCGACACTCTCCACCCCTCGTCCAAAGGCATAAGTGGGTGGGAGAGTCCCAGGAAAGGTGACGGATGAAGTTTGTGAGCGCGCAGATGGGCAGATAGGAGATTGGCTTGAGGCGGCTGAGTAAAACCTGACAGGCTTGAGATTAACAACTGAT
This sequence comes from Puccinia polysora, assembly GCA_025617555.3. Classification (NCBI taxonomy): domain Eukaryota; kingdom Fungi; phylum Basidiomycota; class Pucciniomycetes; order Pucciniales; family Pucciniaceae; genus Puccinia; species Puccinia polysora. The sequence continues at coordinate 29,720,434 of CM062640.1, forward strand.
AGATTGAGTGAGATGGGAGATTGACGGATTGGAGGATTGGACAAATGCTTGGGGGTGCGGTTGGGATGGATTTGGTAAGTGATGAGCGCCATGCGGCGGTCAATAAGAGATTGGGATGCACAGTTGGATAAGAGATTGGGAAGCGCAGCGGAAAGCTGATTGGGACGCGCGGCAGAAAGGAGATTGGGACGCGCAAGGATAAGGAGATTGGGACGCGCGGAAGAAAGGAGATTGGGACGCGCGAGGATAAGGAAGTGGGAAAATGATAGATGAGCAACGTGCCATGATGACGGTGATCAGCGCGCGGCAATCAGGATGCGGATGAAGGCCGCGCGACGCACGAGGATGAGGATGCGGATGAACCTGAGGATGAGTTTGGAATTGTTTTTTTTAGATGCCGGAAGGTATGTTTGCGCAAGAGTTTATGGATCAAGGTCTTAAGGTGGCCAGGGTGTCCAGGATGGGGCACCACATCTCTCCCCAACTTACAGACTGTCCCTAGTCTGCTCCCAAGTTTGATGCCATAAAAAAAAGAAAGGAAAGAAAAGATGATTGAAACCAAAGAATGGCCATTTTGATCTTGAAAGTGGTTGAAAAAGAATATGTTGACCCGTCCAAAAATCCTGGAAGTGGCTGAGATAAAATGAAGAAGGGGTCCCAGGTGCTCACATGTGTGGCATGAAGTAGAGTTTCACAACAAAATGCAGCAGATGACCCTGGTGGTGCACAATTGGGAGGACTTACTTTTGGAAAATGTTGCCTCCTCAAGAATGAAATTTCTTGACCTGATCAGCATAGAACCTTCTTGCCATCTGAGTACCATCCAGTTCCTCCAAAACATATGATCCACCTCTAACTTGATGGACCACTTGGTAAGGACCATTCCAGCGGTTGGAGAAAAGCTTTCCCCACTGAGTCTCCAAGGAACGATTATAAGCTAAGACTAGGTCACCAGAGTTTAAAGGGTCCCTGGTTCAATTAAGGTGTTTATCTTCCCAATACTGAACTGATTTTGCTCTTGATTCCATCATCTTCTGATAAGCTTTCTTACAAATATCTTCACTCTGCTACAGTTGCTTTGATCTGGCAACTAATAGGTCAGTAGTTGAGGAAACATGTTCCCAAGAGATGCCCAAGAAAGACTCCATTTCAAGATCAAGAGGAAGAACAGCACTCTGACCAAAGATGATTTCATAAGGAGAGTAACTAGTGGTTTGCTTGGTGGAAATTTGATCAGAGAAGAAGACCAAGGGGAGAAACTTCCGACAATTCTTGCCACTTTCACCAGCCAATTTAAACAGAGCAGCCTTCAAGGGCGCATGGCCTCTTTCCACCATGCCTTGTCCTTCAGGATAATAGGTAGTAGTAACTCTATGTTTTCCAGGGAGCAATTGGATCATTTCAGCAAGTTTTCCACCAAATTCTGAGCCACCATCCGTAGAATAAGATTGAGCCAAGCCATAACGCATTTTCCAAGTCTCATAAAGGAAAGCTGCTACTGATTCAGAGCTGAGGTTCTTAAGAAACTTTGCTTCAACCCATCCAGAAAAATCATCTCTAGCCACAATGAGGTACTTAGCTCCACCAGCCTTAATGTGAACCACATCCATAGCAATCCTCCCAAAGACAGTGGACTCTCCAGTGGGGTAACAAATTTTGGCTGGGCGCCTAAGATCACGTTTCTGGCACACTTCACAACTTCTGCACCATTGAGAGACGGATTTCTTCAGGGATGGCCACCAAAATTGTTTGGATATTTATTGATAATTTTTGGTTTCCCCACAACGACCAAGGCCTTCATGGAGACTTTCAAGGATTGATTCTTGCTTAGAAGGGATAGTGAACGCAACAAGTGCAAAAGGAGTTGCTCTTTTCATAAGCCTAGAACCTTGGACAAAGAAGTTGGAGGACTTCCTTTTAAGGGACCAAAATTCTTTGGCAGAGAGATCAGCGGGTCTTTGGAGAGTTGAAAGGTACTGCTCTAACTTAAGCAATGAACCTTGCTGGAAACCAGATTAATTTTGGGAGGAGAAGGCAAAGAAAGCGCGGACCAAGGTTTCTTCCTCATTAAAATCCATTCCAACATCTGATTTATCATCTCCAATAGGTCTCCTAGATAAACAATCAGGCATAGTAAAAGATTTCCCAGGCCTGTGGACAATATCAAAAGAGAAAAGCTGGATAAAAGCTACCCAGCGAGTATTGGAGAATTTGGAAGGCTGGGGGCTTTGTTCATTTGAATAATGGATTGTGCATCAACTTGTAACTCAAATTGTTGGCCCCAAAGGACAGTCTGAAGCTTTTTCAAAATTCAGGCCACACCCCAAAGTTCCAGTTTTGACTTGGAGTACCTGGATTCCACATCTGAGAAAAGAAGAGATTCATACAGAGCAGGACGTTCCAAACCATTTTCATCTTCCTGGGTAAGGACAGCCCCAACATATTGATAACTAGAGTCCACTGCCAGCTTGATCTTGCCGGCTCTGGGTCCATAAGTGATCTTTTTCAAAACAATGTCTTTCCCAACAATTGTTTTGAGAAACTGAAATGATTGTCCGCAGTCTTGGGTCCAAATCCATTCAGCATCCTTCCTGGTTAAGCAACGCAAGGGAATACATATTTTGGAAAGTGAGGGAATGAAGATCCTGAAATAAGTAACAACACCTAGGAAACCTCTAACTTCCATTGGATTTATTGGAGTAGGCCAGGAGATGATTTTCTTGACTCTAGAGGGTGCCATACTTTGTCCTTCCTTGCAGACTATATGAACAACAATTTCCAAGGAAGGGACACAGGCAGCGAGTTTTGATCAAGAGACAGTAAGGCCAGATTCCTCTATTTAGAACAAAATTCTTTCCAAGATAGTAGCATACTCCCAGATAAATTGTCTTATTCCTGAGTGCCAAGGTAAGAGCTCATTATAATAGTCAGAAACTGGACCTTTAATCCCACCATCATCAATAAAGATACCCGCATGATCCGGGATTTTGTCCTGGAGGATCCACATCATCTGAGCCTGATAGAACGCAACCGAGTTGGTAGAACATTGAGGCAATCAAGTCAGTTGAAACCGGCCAAGGGGAGTATCAAAAGTAGTAAGGGGCTGAGAAATAGGATGCAGGGATTGTTCTTCATAGCCACCCATAATGTCACCTAGACTATAGCAAGCTCTCCCAGAGAAGGATTCAACAAATTCTTCAGTGGCAGGAGGCACCCCAGAGTCTTTAATAGTAACTTTATTAAGAGGTTGGAGATCATGAACTACTCTAAGTTTACCATTACTCTTTAGAACACAGAAAACAGGACTGGAATAGCTAGAAGTCAATTGTTTGTATGAACCGGTTTGGACTCGTTTGCGGACCAACTTGATGAATTTGTTGATTTTAGCAGCAGGGATTGGGATCTTTTTCTTTTGCCAAGCATCATGTTCAACTACAGGGATAATGTAAGGGAGACCATAGGATTCTTTCAAGAGACCTCTCTCTTCTTTCCAGAATGCAATAGATTTTTCCCTTAGAGACAAGATATTTTTGATCAAATTTAACTCATCAGGAAGAAGCCATCCATCTGGACAAAAGTTGACCACTTTCAGACATTCTTCAGTGACCCAACCAGAGGTAATGAATTGGCCTGTGAGGGATTGGGATAGATCACAGTAAGGATGGCGGGATAGAGGAGGATGCATAAGGGGAGGATTGAGGTTGAGAGGCGTTGGTTGGTTGACTGGCTGGACCTTCTTTGCAACTGGTTTGTACTTGATGGCAAAGGAGAGGAATCCTTGCTTCCTCCAAGCATTGACCAGTGAGACCTGAATACAAAAACTGAGGCCATATTCCAACATCTTCCAAGTTCAATGTTCTGCTGCGTCCTTGAAAGGTGCCTTCTCCATAAAAGAGGATCCAAAAGATAACACATTGCTCACATGTGTGGCACAGGGTAGAGTTTCAAAAACAACAATAGTAGAAGCCCTTGGTGGTGCACAATTGGGAAGACTTACGTCTAACCCAAATTGCCTCCACCTACAACCAAACTCCTTCATACCAACGTCACCAAGAAAAGAATTGAGATTGAGATCTAGTTTAGACTCATTGCGGGGATTCAAAACCCAAATAGAGGATGATTGATCAGGCTGAAAAGAAAAATGAAAAGAAGATACAACAGATCCAGAAAGGGAAGAAATATTTTTGGATTTTTCGGATTTTTCATGTGTTTGGTTTTTGATCTTATTTGGATGAGAAGGAAATGATGAGGAAAAAGAAAGATATGCCTCTGAGATGGGAGTTGGTCCATGAGTTGCAGTCTGAGGCTGAGGAGAACTACAACTATCAGTAGGGCCAACTATTCTGCTAAAAAATGAGGATGAGAGAAATGAGAGTTTTCTTTCTGCTTCCCTTTCAGGATAGATTTGGGAGGATGACCAGGGAAGTCTCTTTCCCAAAGACCAGAATCCAGAGAACAAAGAGGAGCATCAATCTTTCTGCCATCAGCATCAGGGAGGAGAATTCTCTCCCCAACTTGATCAGAAAACATCAGGGTAGCACCAAAGTCCATTAAGAAAGGCCTTCCCAAGATCATGGGACCATCCAGACGAGTGATCCAGAAGTGACAGGTGCCAACAATATTTTGACCAATTCAAACAGGGATATCCTCAGAAATACCAACCAGCTCACAGGACTGGTTTCCTATTCCATACACCCCAGAGTTGAAACTGACCCTTGGGCTAAGTTTAAGCTTGAAGGCCATTGAGTCTGAAATCAAGTTGAGCTGAGAACCCAAATCCACAAGGAGAGAAACCGTTTAAGTTGCATCAACAAGATAACATGGGAGAAAGCCAAGAGGACAGGAATACAGGTTGGTATCTGAAGAGGAATCTATTCCACCAGAATACTCTATCAGAGTACCAGAGGAGACCTTTAATTTGTCCGGACCAATCTCCACACATCAACAAGAAACCCATTTCTTCATCCCTTCAGCCACAGATGGAGAGATCAACAGGAGTTCAGCCACAGATAGATCAGGGATTTTAATATCAGAAATTCTCTTTAATACTCCTTCCACAGCATTAGGGTAGTCCTTGGAGATGCCCCTCTCAAATCAAACTTTGGGCTGGGTGGAGGGAGGAAGATCAGGTGAAATAGGTTCTGGAAGAGGATCTGAGGGTTGGACAGGTTGAAGAGGGGGAAGATCAGAGTTTTCCTGGAACCTTTCCATAAGCGGTTCCCTTTCTACTTCCATTTCTTCCACATCAGAGGAAGGAGGCTCAGGTGAAGATTGACGTTTGAAGGGTTTTTGCAGGATTGAAGATGGAACAGGAGGAGACTTATGAGTTTTTGGTTCCTCATGGCGTTTCCTAGCTTTATCAGATTGATAGGTGCCAGGGAAGATGGAAGAAGTGATAGCTGGAGGATACCAAGGTTGCAGAGTTCCACAGGATGATCAAAAATCCACCAAGACCAAGGATGCCTTCTTAGGAGTTGGTGGTTGGTATGAGGCCACCACGTGACGGATAAGACAAGATGAATCAAAAGCAATCAAAGAACCATTAGGAAGGAAGAAATTATTTCCCTTATGCTCTACTAACTTCTCCTCCTTTCCTTTATGGAGTTCAGGACATCTACTGGTACCATGGCCTTCCCTATGGCAATAATAACAGACTATAGTAGATTTAGGAACAGAGTTAGCAGGTTTAGGAGTGGCTAAAGAGGATATTCTCTGATATATTTTATTCTCAAATGCCTGAAGTAATTTAGTGATCTCATCTATGGTAGGTGTCTCCCGGTGGGTCTGAGGATTGGGTTTAGGTCTGCGATTGGCTTCCATCTTATTCATGATTTTGTTAGATTCTTGAAAAGAGGGGGAAAGGACTGGTTCAGTGATTTTGGGTTTTTCAAAGGTGAGAGCTGTTTGACCTTTCATCACTTTATCCACAGTATTCCTAAGAACCATGAAAGCAGGGAGCTTGAACCAATTATCTCTTGTCGTGATCATGGATCCATATTTCACCAATTCATCCTTAATTCTTTCCTGCATTCCTGGAGAGAAAGACTGAAAAAATTGCACTCAAATTTTGTCCAACGTATCAATGTGATTGTTCCGGATAAGGTAGGACTGGATAGGGTCCCAAGATTTTTTAAAATCTTCATAGTCAGAGGCTGAGGAGATACCAAAATTTGAGATCCATTGAGAAACCAGGGCATCCAATTCTTGCAAAGTAAATCTGGCTACATGTACTTTTCCCCAATAGGCCAAAATAGCCTCCTTCAGGAGCCTCCAGTTGTGAGTTTTGAAACTATTGAACAATTCAATAACCTCCATAAATTTGTCAGAAGAGATAAAAAATTGTAACTGATAAGCCATATCATATTCACTGGCACCTTCCACTTCAGCAGCCATCTCATAGGAGTCCAGGAATTGTTTGACATTGGTCCCATTGAAGCCTAAGTTTTTGTTCTGAGGTTTTATTTTGACCATCTTGGCCCAAACAGATGAGGGGGATCCAGCAGATTCCATGTTGAAGGTTTCCTAAGAGATCCAAACAAGCAGAGTTCCAAGGTGGTTCACAAGTGTGGCAAGAGTAGATTTTCACAAAAACAAAAAGGATATTGCCCAGATGGTGCACAATTGGGAGGACTTACTTCCGGACCAAGTTGCCTCCACGGATCAGATCTCGAAAGAGAACAAAAAAAAGAAAGAAAAGAAAAAAAGATTGGATCGGATTTTGGAGTTGATTCTTCAAGTTGGGACTGTAAATCCCAAGGTTGCTGGTTCAATCCCAGCCCGGGGTACCAAATGTAAGACTCCAAACGGTGCTAGGCCGTGGCAGTTCTGTGGAGGGGAAAGGGGCTGTTTAGGCTGCCCTCCTGAGTGTTACAAAAATATTTAAATGTAACCGAGATCAAGGTCCAGAACCTGGTAAATGAGGAATCAAGGAGTTGAGGATAAAGATGATAATAGTTTGGTAGCAATGGAACAGCACTATCTGAGACAGGATTATGCAGGGAAAAACTTGAACAAAAGAAGTTAAAGTCTGCTTAGAGTTCAAGGAACAAAAGCTGTTGTATGCAACAAGGCCAACAAGCTAATAACTCTGGTTGTCAGCAGAAGATTGGGGATGATCAACTCAAACCCAAGCAACCTCCAGGTTCTCAATGAACCTGCCCAACTCTCCGCAATCAAGCGCTTGAAGGGTACCAGATAACTGAAGGTGGCGGTACAAGACAAAGCACAATGTTTAAGAAGCTCTAAAGCAAACAGTAACTGATTTGAAGCAAGGATAACCTCAACACTTCTCAAGGGACTCAAGAGGAGGCTGGCAGAATGCAACTCCAAAGAAGATAAGGGAGTAATAACACTCCAGGTATTAAGCTTAATAAGACCTCTTCAATCAATTGTGACTGGCTCCAGAAAGATGATCAAGGATCAGGACCAGTATGGTCAGAGAAAGGGATCAAGGAGTGGTATAACACACTCAAAAATTCCAACAGAAATTATTTTTCTTCAACCAGCAATGCTATTGGTTGGTGATAATGATCAAGGATCAAGGGTTGAGTATGGAGGCTCAAGGATCAAGGGTTGAGTAGGGAGGCTCAAGGATCAAGGGTTGAGTATGGAGGCTCAAGGATCAAGGGTGTGCTGATTTCATGCTCTGATCATTTGATGATTCAATTCAATGATGGATCCAAAAGGCAGGGGAGAACCCCTCCTTATATGGGCAGGAGGCCCTGTTAGACTATGTACAACGGATTCTAAAAATAGAGCGGAAGAGGAATGAAAATCATGTGGTCACTTGCGTCCGTCCGTGGATGGGCTTGCGCAACAATACCGGAATCACCCACCCCTTGTCCAAAGGCGGAGGGGGTGGGAAAGGAAAACAAACTGAACCGCTGCGGATGTCTGCGGGCAGTATTGGACACTCTCCACCCCTTGTCCAAAGGCGGAAGTGGGTGGGAGAGTCCCAGGAAAGTTGAAGGATGAAGTTTGTGAGAGCGCGGATGGGTGGATAGGACATCGGCTTGAGGAGGCTGAGTAAATCCTGACAGGCTTGAGATTCACAACTGATGGATCCAGTGAGATGGGAGATTGATGGATCCAAGGATTGGAAAAATGCTTGGGGGTGTGGTTGGGATGGATTTGGTAAGTCATGGATGAGCACCACGCGGCGGTCGGATAAGAGATTGGGACACGCGGTGGGATAAGAGATTGGGACGTGCGGCGGAAAGGAGATTGGGACGCGCGGCGGAAAGGGGATTGGGACGCGCGAGGATAAGGAAGGGGGAAAATGATAGATGAGCAACGCGCAATGATGACGGTGAGCAGCGCGCGGCAATGAGGATGCAGATGAAGGACGCGCGAAGCACAAGGATGAGGATGCAGATGAACCTGAGGATGAGTTTGGAATTTTTTTTTTTAGATGCCGGACAATACGTTTGAGCAACAGTTTATGGATAGAGGTCTTAAGGTGGCCAGGGACCAAACCGGCAAGGCTATTGGTTGTTGATAAGCATCAGGCCACAGAGGGGAAAAGACTAAGCATTGATGGATCAGGGGGCAATCATATATATACCCAGGATGAGGATCAGGATCAGATTTCAATGATAACAGGGGGGACATATGCACACACTCCAATGGGTGATTGTAAAAGGGAGGGGAGAGCCCCTCCTTCTATAGACAAGAGGTCTTTGGACTATTTACAAGAGAGATTCAAAAATAGAGCAAAAAAAAAGGTTTTTTTTTTTTTTAGGATTTTCATGAGAAAACAAAAGAGAAAAAAAAGAAACAAAAAACACTCAAAAAAAAGAAGAACTGAATAAAAACCCCGGCCCATTCCAATGATAGGCACGGGCAAGAGCGTAGCTAGTGAGACGCCCGCAGACATGCTGACAGGCCCGGGCAACAGTTGAGACCTGTGCGGGCAACGGACAAGCCACGCGGGAGATGAATGAGGTGGAGGTGGATTAAGGCGGTGGTGCAAAGGTTCCAACAACTGCAAGCAATGCTTTCAGTCATTGGCAAATGGATTATTATTGGGTATTGGGGCAAGGAAGGATTGAAGAGTGATAGGAACTCGGACAGAACCTCATTGTCCAAGTTGGATTTGATGGTTGTTGGGCGTGGTCCTGGGGAGAAAGTTTTAATGAGTAGGATCAATTGGAAATTGGGATGACTTGGAGTAGTGTATTGATGAGGATGATCACTGACGACCGCAAGCAACCCTCACGGTCATTGTTTGGTGGCAGAGGTCAATAAGAATGGGCTGACAATGTAATCATTGTCATCCTCTAGCTTGGATAGCTAATTGTTGTTTGTCAATTGGTTTTGATGGTGATGATGATTATGATGACAATTGAGGTGTAAGAATCCAAACGGTGCTAAGCCGTGGCAGTTCTGTGGAGGGGAAAGGTGCTGTTTAGGCTTCCCTCCTAGGAGTTACAATAATATTTAAATGTAACTGGAATCAAGGTCCAGAACCTTATGGATGAGAAATCAAACTAAGGGAAGAGGGTAAGAGTTGTTGGTAGCTATGGAAACAACACTATCTGAGGCAAGATGGTGCAGGGAAAGACTTGAACAAATAATTCAAGGTTTTTTCAGAGTTCAATAGAACAAGGCAGTTGTAAGTAACAACGCCCACAAGCTAATAACTCTGGTCATCAGCAGCTGATTAGGAAAGATCAACTCAATCCCAACCAACCTCCAGGTTCTCAATGAACCTGCCCAACTCTCCGCAATCAAGCGCTTGAAGGGTACCAGATAACTGTGGGAGGCTGAACAAAACAAAAGCAATTTGTTTGTGAAGCTCTAGAAGCAAATCAATAACGAATTTGAGCAAGAATATCCCAACACTTCTCAAGGGACTCAAGAATAGCGTGGCAAAATTCAACCTTAAAGAAGAAGGGAGGTATAACACTCCAGGTTTTAAGCTTAATAAAACCTCTTCAATCAAACGTGATTGGCTCCAGAAAGATGATCAAGGAGAGATCAAGACCAGTATGGTCGGAAAAAGGGATCAGAGTGGTATAACACACTCAAGAATTCAGACAGACAGGAATTCTTCTTCAACCAGCAAGGCTATTGGTTGGTGATAAGGATCAAGGTCACAAAGGACAGAGTTTGAGTATGGAGGCTCAAAGGATCAAGGGGCAATCATAGATATACCCGGATAAATGGCTCAGATAGGTGGGGAAGGATGCCCACAGATAAGTTGATTACGATGAAGGTCTTATTGGATGGATTGGATTCTCTGATGCTCCCCTGATGATGGGATGCTGGGATGCTGGGATGCTGGGCCAAAAGGCAGCGGAGATCCCCTCCTTATATGGGCAGGAGGCCCTGTTAGACTATATACAACGGATTCTACAAATAGAGCGGAAAAGGGAAGGCAACCATGTGGTCACTCGCGTCGGTCTGTGGATGGGCGCGCGTAACAATACCAGAGTCACCCACCCCTTGTCCGAAGGCGTAAGCGGGTGGGAGAGTCCCAGGAAAGGTGTCGGATGAAGTCCATGAGAGCGCGGATGGGCGGATAGGAGATTGGTTTGAGAAAGTTGAGTAAATCCTGACGGCCTTGAGATCCACGACTGATAGATCAAGTGCAATGGGAGGTTTGACGGATCCAAGGATTTGCCAAATGCTTGCGGGTGCGGTCGGGATGGATTCAGTAAATCATGGATGAGCGCCGCGCGACGGTAGCAATGAGGAGATTGGGAGGCGCAACGACAAAGATGAAGACACGCAACGACAAAGATGAGGACGTGCTTATGACAACGGCGGATATGACAAGCAACACGGATAATGGAAGCGCAGCGCGCGCGGCGCGGCGCGCGCGCGCGGGTAAAGAATGGTTTGGATGAGCCTGAGGATAAGTTGTTCAGCCGGGCGGTACGTTTGCGCAACAGTTTATGGATTGAGGTCTTAAGGCGGCCAGGGTGTCCAGGATGGGGCACCACAGCGGTCAATGGCGCGTTTGGGAAAAAAAGAAAAAAACAAGAAAAAAACAAGAAAAAAAAGAGGGGACTGAGGGGACTGAGGGATGCCAATTTGGGGTTCTGGTGCCGGATAGAAGCCCACAAGCTGAGCCGGTCTTCATCTGCGCGTTTGAGAAAAAGGGTGGATAGCAGCGCGAACCAAGGGCAAATTGAACATAGGATTGGGAGCTAGGCACCCAAGAGATGATCCTAGACGACTAGGGTGTTAGCTGGAATTTTGGGAGCTGAATGTGAGGATTGTTCCGGATCAAAAAGTTTTTTCTTTTTTGGATCTAAATGGAGGCTATAGAAAATTTCATAAAAATTTTACTTTTTCCATACTGGTCCAGAGCTTTCCCAGATTGGGAACCACATCTCTCCCCTACTCACAGTCTGTTCCTAGTCTGAATATGAGTATTTTTGATGATATATATAAAATAAGAAACTGGGTAATTGAAACAGAAAAATGCCCATTTGATATTGAGGATGATTGAAAAGGGAGCTTGATACATCCAAAGAAATGTTCCTGGAAGTGGCTGAGATAAAATAATGAAGAAGGCGTCCCAGGTGCTCACATATGTGGCATTCAGTAGAGTTTCACAACAAAATGCAGCAGATGACCCCTGGTGGTGCACAATTGGGAGAACTTACTTCTGAAACAAGTTGCCTCCATGACAATGAAATTTCTTTACCTGATCAGCAGAGAACCTTCTGGTCATCTCATTACCATCTGGCTCCTCCAAAACATATGATACACCTCTGATTTTAGGGAAGACTTTATAAGGACCATTCCAGCGGTTAGAGAAAAGCTTTCCCCACTGAGTTTCCAAGGATTTATTATAAGCTAAGACTAGGTTCATAGGATTCAAGGGATCCCTGTTTTGATTGGAGTGCTTATCCTCCCAATACTGGAATGATTTTTCTCTTGACTCCATCATCTTCTGATGAACTCTTTAACAAATATTGTCACTTTGCTCCAGTTGCTTGGGTCTGGCAACCAATATATTAGTGGTGAAAGAAACCTTTTCCCAAGAAATACCTGAGAAAGATTCCATTTCCAGATCAAGAGAAAGGACAGCCCTTTGTCCAAAGATAATTTCATAAGGTGAGTAACCAGTGGTTTGTTTAGTTGAAATTCAATTGGAGAAGAGGACCAGAGGAAAAAATTTGAAACAATTCTTTCCACTTTCACCAGCCAGCTTGACAAGGGCAGCCTTTCAAGGAGCATGGCCTCTTTCCACAATGCCTTGACCTTCAGGATAATAAGGAGTGGTCACCCTATGTTGACCAGGAAGCAATCTGATAATTTCAGCCAGTTTGCTGCCAAATTCAGAGCCACCATCAGTTGAATAAGATCAAGCCAAGCCATAACACATTGTCCAAGTCTCATAGAGGAAGGCTGCTACTGATTCAGAGCTGAGGTTCTTAAGTAATTTTTCTTCAACCCATCCAGAAAAATCATCTCTAGCCACCATGAGGTACTTAGCTCCACCAGCCTTAATATGAACCACATCCATAGCAATCCTTCCAAAGACAGTGGACTCTCCAGTGGGATAACAAATTTCCACTGGGCACCTAAGGTCAGGTTTCTGATATACTTTAAAACTCTTGCACCATTGAGCAACTGATTTCTTCAAGGATGGCCACCAGAATTGTTTGGATATTCAATGATACGTTTTGGTTTCGCCAGATGACCAAGGCCTTCATGGAGACTTTCAAGGATCAAATCTTTTTTAGAAGGGATGGTGACAACAATAATAGCACAAGGGTTGCCTATTTTCATAAGCCTAGTACCTTGGACAAAGAAATTGGAGGACTTCCTTTTGAGTGATCAAAAATCTTTAGAAGAGAGTTTAGGAGGCCTTTGGAGAGTGGAGAGATACTGCTCTAATTTAAGCCAGAAGCCTTTTTGAAAGCCAGAAAAATCTTGAGAGGAAAAGGTAAAGACAGGACAAATTAAGGGTTCCTCCTTGTCAAAATCCACTCCAACATCCAACTCTTCATCTCCAAGAGGGCTTCAATATAAACCATCAGGCATGGTGAAAGATTTTCCAGGCCTATGAAAAATATCAAAAGAGAACAACTGTAAGAAAGCCACCCAACAAGTCATTGGAGCGTTTGGAAGACTGGGGGCATTGATCATTTCAATAATGGATTGTGCATCAACTTGTAACTCAAAGTGTTGACCCCAGAGAACAGTTTGGAGCTTCTTCAATATTTGGGCCACACCACAAAGTGCCATTTTTGGCTGGGAGTGCCTGGATTTCACCTCTGAAAAAAGAAGAGATATATAAAGAGCAGGAGGATACAAAGGAATTTCATCTTCCTCATTAAGGACAGCCCCAAAAGATTGATAATTAGAGTCCAAAGCCAGCTTGATGTTGCCAGCCTTAGGTCCATAAGTGATCTTCTTCAAACAATGTCTTTTCCAACAATTGTTTTGAGCATCTGAAATGATTGTTCACAAGCTTGGGTCCAAAAGCGTTCAGCACCCTTCCTGGTTAAGCCAAGCAAGGGAATGCAATTTTTGGATAGTAATAAGAATGGAATTGATATCAAGGACTAGAACCAGCAGACTATAGAGGAATGTGTCAGATCAAGTCAAGATAAAGATAAAAATAATAAAATGAAAGGACATAAAAACAAGACCAACAGTTCACAATGAGAGACTGATAGAGACAGGTGATAGAGCAGATAGGACATAGAGGCGGTAGAAGGTAGACAGGATACTGAGCATGAGACTGAAGCTCAGAAGAAATATATCAGATTTTTAATGTGAATGTTGACACAGAGGATTAGAGATCTTACCAGGCAATCGATGAAGTGAGTGAAGTGAGAGGACCATTTATGGATAGGACAAAGGCATCAAGCGGATAGAAGGTGATGACATAAGAGTGATTTCTTTATAAGGAAGTGAGATGAGAAGTAGAGAGGTGAAGACAAGACAAGTCATGGGGACAAGTAATGAGATAGAAGTTGGGTCAAGAGTGGGAAAAATGAAAAGATAATTGAGATGAACAAAACAGCAGTCAAAAGAAATTAGGAAAAATAGTCAAGGTGACAGATGGAGTCTGTGAAGTTGTGGATTTAGAGTATCTACACAGTGGTTGGCAAATCGTGCCATGGACCCCGATGTGTGTCAGAAGAGCCTTCATCTTAACAGATAGAGAAGGGATAATAATTCAAACATAGATTACAACACCTAAGAAACGCCTTACTTAAGTTGGATTGATGGGAGTAGGCCAAGAGAGAATTTTGTTGAATTTGGATGGAGCCATCTGTTGAGATTTCACGGCAGTGAGGTTTCACCGGCCCCGGGGAGTCTCTTTTTGCGAGTACACACACTTGCGCTGTCACAATCCCCCGGGGGACTCCTTGACTTCAACTCACCTAACTCAACCTCAATTGCTCGTGACTCAACGGGATCTGACGATCAACTGTCCAGCTTCAACTTCAAACAACCACCTCTGACCATGATAACCACCTGAATTGACTCAACCTCAAAGCCTGATCTTGTGGACTGTCTCCTAAATCATCGACCAATTTTTGTTTTCTCAGATCTCAATATCTTTCCTCTTATTTTTCATTTCATTATCATATTCATTATTCTTTCTTTTGACCTCTGCTCCCTGCCTGAAATCATGCCCGGTGAGATTCATCTCTTGACCATCTTCTATTCTCAAATACTCACTGTCTGCTCAATCTTATTCTATTCTGCTCAAATCATCCTTCAACCTCAAGATCCTGTCAATTGACCGTCTCCCATATCTCCATCGTGTCTGATAATGAACGTTGCAGTCATCATTTCCTGTTTGTGTTTTATCTCATCGTGATCTGTGGGCTATTCTTCTTGTTCTCACTTTCTCTTGATTTGATTCTTCTTCAGCTCTTAGTTCTTCAATCTATTCAAATCAATATCATTCCTTTACGGTTAAAATCCAAAGGACCATCAAGCCTACTCTACCGTTGAAGACTCAACCAAGAGAGGATCATAATAACCAGGCGTCATGGATACTTTCAAGCAAGCAATGCTCAAGACTGCGCTCAAAACCATTCCCTTGCTTGGAGAAGACAACAACGGAATATGGAGAGACAGGATGGATTCCGTGCTGGAAGTTCAAGGATGCACCGGGGCCATGAACATTGAGACTACTGAGCTGGATGTTTCTGTCAACAACGAATTAAAACTTCTTATTATCTTGAAACTCAATTCTACAGCACACAAAAACATTGTCACCATTGAAGATAGGAACTCCGCTAAACTTCTATGGAAGGCAATCATCCACAAATATGCTTTGTCACAGGCCTCAAACCGAGCTAGAGTCTTCAACAGCCTCCTTTATCTATCCTTCAACCCTGGCAATATTGTCAACTTCATCACAAAGGCTAAGGTGTGCCTCAAAAAGATGGGCAAGGTTGGCATCAAGCTTCCCGACAAGATTGTAGCTTACCTCATTCTATTCAAGTTTCCCAAGACTATGGATGATTTAAAAAGGCAGATAATGCACTTGGATAAAGAGCTTTCAGTCAAATTTGTACTTAATCACCTCACTCAATTGAATAACAAATCAATGGCTCAGTCCTCCATTGCAAGCTCTGGGTCAAAGGGAGACGTTGCTCTTTTCGGAGGAAAGTCAACATCTCACTCAACTTCTACCAAGGGATCAGATCCAAAGCAATGCATAGAAGGATACCACCATCCTGGTCAGGAAAGGAACCACTCGGCCCGGGATTGTTGGCACTTGCACCCTGAGGTAGCTCCAGAGTGGTGGAGAGAAAAACAGGCAATATGGAAAGCAAAGAAGGGGGGCTTGAAGGCGAAACCCAAATCTCATTCAGCTCACTACCTTGCATTACTCAACTTGTGGATAGAACAAGGCAATCCAAATCAGTGGTTTCTTCTTGATAGTGGAGCTTCAGTCCACATGATCAACAATAGTCGCTATTTCCTCAAAATGGAGCCCTACTTTGGAGATCCAATCAAGACCGGAAAGGAAGGCGCAAGCTTACCTATAAAAGGGAAGGGCACGGCCATACTTCACTGGAATAATCTCACGCTCAAACTTGGGGAGGCTTTCTATGTGCCTGATGTCACTATCAACTTGATCAGTGCCGGCGCTCTGAATAGCAAGGGTTGCACGATTAACTCAAGTGGGACCAAGTTTGCCGTGACTCACTCAGGTAAAGAAGTTCTTTCTGGAAAAATCAAAAATAATCTCTAAACTCTTCCAACTCCCTCTCACAATCCTCTCTCTTTGTCAAAATCACTTTTCTTGTCAATCTCTTGTACGCCCAAAGAAGCTTTACTTGAGACTCATAGAAAATACGGACATGCTTTGCTGTTGAGGCTTGCACCTCTAATTCAACATATACCTGGCAATATCAAAAACAAATTTCAGTGCGTGGATTGCATTAAGAGCAAGATCATGAAATCTCCCTTCAATCACACTTCCACCAGATCCCGCAAAGTTTTTGATTGCATTCACCTAGATCTCATGGGACCAATTCAACCCTCATCAAAGTCTGCTCACAGGTTCATCCTATCTTTAGTCAACAACTCCAGCAGATATCTTGCGGCTTTCCCACTTGTCTCAAAAGATGAGACCGCCGATGTTATCATTAGTTTACTCAAGAAGGAACATTATCGACGAGGAGTTTATCCATCTGAGGTCTTCTCCAATGGAGGGACCAAATTTGTCAATCAAAAGCTGTCTTCTTTCCTGGAAGATAGACATATCTCTCACATTGTCTCTGAACCATATCATCCAGAACATGACGGACAGGCCGAGCAAGCGAACCAAACTATTGTTGAATCTGTCCGAGAGACCCTCAAAGATGGCCGTCTTCCTCCTTCAGTGTGGCATGAGGTAGTTAAGGGATGCTGTCTAATGCTTAATCAGATCCCACTGAAGGGCAAAAAGGTACCTCCTTGGGAGAAGATGCACGGTAGAGCTCTTCCTCCCTCTTTTCTGAAACCCATTGGTAGTCCTTGTATCTTCTTAATGAATAAAAGAGAGAAAGGTTTAAAGTTTGACTTGAAGGGTGAAGAAGGGACTATAGTAGGCTTTAATCAACTCCTTCATTCCTATCGAATTTTAACTAAGTCTGGTTCTATTATCTCATCCAAGCACATCAGGGTTCTTCAAATGCCTCCTCCAAGACTAAGTGGATCCAACTTAGATATTGAATCCAAAAATGATATCATCAATCCGACTCCTGTCTCCAATCACTCTCCTGAAGATTGTCAAATTCCATGGTCAGACTACCAAGATAAATCTGACGACTCAATCAGTTCGGCCAACAAAGCTGAATCAGTCTGCCAATCATCCGACCAATCTGAAGAACCATCACCGCCCGCTCAGGACAGTCCAATAGTGACTGTAGACACCATTCGTGCCAATCAACAAGCTCTGGCACCCACGCGGCGGGTTCTTTGAGATTGATCACAAATCAGGCGGCCTCAGTGGTACAGCTTCTTTCACTTTTACAAACCCAAATCCTACAAGGATGCCCTTTGATGCATTGAATGCCAAAAGTGGATGAGAGCAATGGACGTCAGACTGGATTCAATTGAAGATCTCAGTTTCTGGGATGAATACAATGGTTCCGCACCAAAGAACATTCTCAAAACTACTTGGATCTTCAAAATCAAACAAGATTGTCATGGAGATCCTGTCAGATACAAGGCCCGGCTCTGTGTCCAAGGCTTCAATCAAGTTGTGGGTCTGGATTACTCAGAGACATTTGCTCCAACGGACAAACCCTCTACGTTAAGAATTCTCCTCCTCTACCCGCTCAAGACAAAACTGAAGATTTGGCAATTTGATGTCAAAAGCGCTTTCCTTCACTCTCCAATTGATGAAGAAGTGATAATTCAAACTCCTAAGGGATCAAAAAAGAAAATGTCAATTCTTAAAGCTCCGCAAGTCGCTGTACGGCTTGAAGCAGGCCCTGAAAAACTGGTATGAAACCCTTACCGGATGGTTTAGAGAAGTAGGTTTTGACAAATCCTCCTGTGATCCTTGTCTTTACTTGTCGAGGGATGGTAAGTCTTGGATTTTCTTTCACGTGGATGACCTCATTCTGGTTGGCAAAGGGGAAGACTTCAAAAAGAAATTCTTGAGCCGTTTTGCTGGCTCGACTGCAAAGGATCCCAACACTATCCTTGGCATGCAAATAGAGATAAGCCACAATGAAGTTCTTCTGAGCCAGCCAAAACACATTGAAAGGGTTCTCAAAGAACTGGGTTTGGAAGAGGCCAAAACCAGAAAATCACCTCTCACTCCAAATTGACAGCTTATACCTGCAACCAACAACAAATTCAAACAATTCAAGGAATTAAATATAAACTACCAATCAGCAATTGGATTGCTCAATCGCATTGCATGCTACACACGGCCCAACGTAAGTTTTGCCGTATCCAGCTTATCAAGGTTTAACGTCAAACCAGGTATTTTGCACTGGAATGAACTAAAAAAGACCTGGAAGTACCTGAAAGGAACTTCCAATATCAAGCTTTGCTTGAGAGTTGACAATACAGGCTCTCAGACCCCCGCTTATTCAGACGCATCCTGGGAAGATGACCCTAACACCAGACGATCTCAAACGGGTTATCTCTGCGCGGTTTACAGGTGTGTGGTATCATGGAATAGCTGGAAGCAGAAGAATATCATGTATAGTTCCACCGACGCTGAACTCAACGCTTTTGTTGACGCTTTTCAAGAATTGACTTGGATTTTCTCCCTCACCTGCAAGATCTTTGGCACCAAAGTTTCTCCCATTATCATTCATACGGACAATAGCGGTTTGGTCGAAAAACTCAAACGGTTTGGTTCAAACTCAAAAACTTGCCACCTTGACCTAAAGACCAAAGGCATGAGAGGGGAGCTGAAGTCTAAGAACATCTCCATTGTGCTTGTCAAATCTGAGGATATTCCTTCTGATGCTCTCACCAAAAGCTCAGATAAAGCAAGTCTTAAACGTCTTCAACTTTCCTTTTTGTCGTCTTTGTCCTCTTAATTTTTTTTTTAGGTTCTTAGTTTCTCTGTTTGCTCGCTTTCTGCTATTCTATTTCCTTTTCATTTTTTTGACTCATAAAGTTGTCATGAGTTTTCATCTCTCCAGGCATGGGGCGTGTTGAGATTTCACGGCAGTGAGGTTTCACCGGCCCCAGGGATTCTCTTGTTGCGAGTACACACACTTGCGCTGTCACAATCCCCTGGGGGACTCCTTGACTTCAACTCACCTAACTCAACCTCAATTGCTCGTGACTCAACGGGATCTGACGATTGGCCATCCAGCTTCAACTTCAAACAACCACCTCTTACCATGATGACCACCTGACTCGACTCAACCTCAAAGCCTGATCTCGTGGACCGTCTCCTAAATCATCGACCAATTTGTGTTTTCTCAGATCTCAATATCTTTCCTCTTATTTTTCATTTCATTATTATATTCATTATTCTTTCTTCCAACCTCTGCTCCCTGCCTGAAATCATGCCTGGTGAGATTCATCTCTTGACCATCTTCTATTCTCAAATACTCACTGTCTGCTCAATCTTAGTCTATTCTGCTCAAATCATCCTTCAACCTCAAGATCCTGTCAATTGACCGTCTCCCGTATCTCCATTGTGTCTGATAATGACCTTCGCAGTCATCATTTCCTGTTTGTGTTTTATCTCATTGTGATCTGTGGGCTATTCTTCTTGTTCTCACCTTCTCTTAATTTTATTCTTCTTCAGCTCTTAGTTCCGCAATCTATTCAAATAAATATCATTCCTTTACCATCCTTCTTCCTTCCTTGCAGACCACATGACCAACAATTTCCAAATCAGGGACACAGGCAGCCAATTAGGATCCAGAGACAGTGATACCAGACTCCTTGATTCAAAACAGGATCCTTTCCAGAGTGGTTTCATATTCCCAGATACATCAAAGGATTCCTGAATGCCAGGGTGAGAGCACATTGTTATAATCAGAAACTGGAGCTTTAATCCCGCCATCATTAATGTATATACCAGCATGATCAGGGATTTCATCCATAAGGATCCAAACCATCTGAGCCTGATGGACTGCAACCAAATTGGTGGCACCTTGAGGTAATCAAGTAAGTTGGAAACAACCAAGAGGAGTATTGAAAGTAGTAAGAGGACAAGAAATTGGATGTAAGGATTGTTTTTCATAGCCACCCATAATGTCACCTAGACCATAGCAAGCTCTCCCAGAGAAGGATTCAACAAATTCTTCAGCAGCAGGAGGAAAGCCAGATTCTTTGATAGTAGCTTTATTAAGAGGTTGGAGATCATGAAATACTCTAAGTTTACCATTACTCTTTAGAAAACAGAAAACAGGACTGGAATAGCTAGAATTCAATTGTCTGTATGAACCAGTTTGGACTTGTTTGCCGACCAACTTGATGAATTCGTCAATTTTAGCAGCAGGGATCGGGATCTTCTTGTTTTGCCAGGGATCATGCTCTACTACGGGGATAATGTAAGGGAGGCCATAGGGTTCTTTCAAGAGACCTCTCTCTTCTTCACAGAAAGCAATAGATTTTTCCCTAAGGGCTAAGAGATTTTTAATCAAATTCAACTCCTCAGGAAGAAGCCATCCATCTGGACAAAATTTGAACACTTTCAGACGTCCTTCAGTGAAACAACCAGAGGGAATGAATGGACCAGTAAGATATTGAGGTAAACCACAGTAAGGATTGCGGGATAAAGGGGGGCGTATAAGAGGAGGGTTGAGGTTGAGAGGCATTGGTTGGTTGACTGGTTGAACCTTTTTTGCAACTGGTTTATACTTGGTGGAAAAAGAGAGGAATCATTTCTTCCTCCAAGCATTGACCAGTGAAACCTGACTACAAAAACTGAGGCCAAGTTCCAACATCTTCCAATTTTAATGTTCCACCTCGTCCTTGAAAGTTGCCTTTTCCATAAAAGAGGATCCAAAAGCTAACGCATTTCACAGAGGTATGGCACAGGGTAGAGTTTTGAAAATGACAGTAGTAGAGGCCCCTGATGGTGCACAATTGGGAGGACTTACTTCTACCCCACATTTCCTCCACTTAAGACCATACTCCTTCATCAAGAAAAGAATTGAGATTGGGATCTAGTTTAGACTCATTGCAGAGATTTAAAACCGGAGTAGAGAATAATTGATCAGGCTGAAGGGAAAAATGAAAAGAAGATACAACAGACCCAGAGAGAGAAGAAATATTTTTGGAATTTTTGGATTTTTTATTTTTTTGAATTTTCATCTTATTTGGATAAGGACGAGATGATGAGGAAAAAAAAGCCTCTAAGATTGAAGTTGATCCACAAGTTGAAGTCTGAGGCTGAGAGGAACTACAACTATCAGTAGGATCAACTAATCCAATAAAAAATCAGGCTGAGAGGAACTAGAGTTGTCCTTTTGCTTTCCCTTTAGAACTGTTTTGGGAGAAAAACCAGGAAAATCTTGTTCCCAACAACCAGAATCCAAGGAAAAAAGCGGAACTTCAATTTTTCCCCCATCAGCATCAGGGTGAAGGATTCTCTCCCCTACTTGATCAGAAAAAATCAGGGTAGCACTAAAATCCATTAATAACGGTCGGCCAAAGATCATAGGACCTTCCAAACGGGTGATCCAGAAGTGAAAAGTTCCAACAATATTTTGACCAATTCAAAAAGGAACATCCTCAGCAATACCAACCAGTTCACATGACTGATTCCCTATACCATAAACCGCAGAAGTAAAGCTGATCCTTGGGCTAAGCTTGAGTTTGCAGGCCATAGCATCTAAGATTAAGTTGAGCTGAGAACCCCAATCCACAAGAAGAGAAACTATTTTAGCCAATTCACCAAGATAGCAGGGAAGAAATCCAAGAGGGTAGGAATACAGATTGGCATCTGAAGGGTGATCTGTTCCACCAGAGTCCTCCATCAAACTGCCAGAAGAGACCTTCAATTTGTCTGGACCAATTTCAACACGTGGAAAAGAAACCCATTTCTTCATGCCTTCAGCCACAGATGGAGAGATAGACAGAAGGTCAGCCACAGAAATATCAGGGATTTTGAGATCAGAAATTTTCTTTAATACTCCTTCCACAGCGTTTGGGTAGTCCTTGGAAATGCCCCTCTCAAACTGAACTTTGGGTTGGGTTGAGGCAGGAAGATCAGCTGAGACAGGTACTGGAAGAGGATCAGAGTGGTCCTTGAACCTTTTCATGAGTGGTTCCCATTCTACTTCCATCTCTTCTACATCAGAGGAAGGAGGATCAGGCAAAGATTGACGTTTGACAGGTTTTCAAAGGATTGAAGATGGAACAGGAGGAGACTTGTGAGGTTTGGGTTACTCATGGCGTTTCCTAGCTGTATCAGATTGATAAGCACCAGAGAATTCAGAAGAAGTGATAGCTGGAGAATAACAAGGTTGAAGAGTGCCACAGGATGATTGAAAATTCAAGGAGACCAGAGATGCCTTCTTGGGAGTTGGTGGTTGGTAAGACGCCACCACATGACGGATCAGACAAGATGAGTTGAAAAGGATCAAAGCACCATTAGGAAGAAATAAATTATTTCCCTTCTGCTCTACTAATTTCCCCTCCTTGTCTTTCTGGAGTTCAGGACATCTACCAGTACCATGGCCTTCTCTATGACAGTAATAGCAGACTAAGGTGGATTGAGGAACAGAATTAGCAGGTTTAGGGGTAGCTAAAGAGGGTATTTTATGATCTATTTTATTCTCAAAGGCCTGAAGGAGCTTACTAATCTCATCTATGGTAGCTTTATCCTTATTGGCCTGAGGGCTTGATTTAGGTCTGCAATTTGCTTCCATCTTGTTCATCATTTTTTTGGATTCTTGGAAGGAAGTAGCATGGACTGGTTCAGTGATCCTGGGCTCTTCAAAAGTTAAAGCAGTTTGACTATTCATGAACTTTTCCACCACATTTCTAAGGACCAGAAAGACAGGCAGTTTGAATCAATTATCCCTAGTAGTGATCATGGATCCATACTTGAACAATTCATCCCTAATTTTTTCCTGCACTCCTGGAAAAAAAGATTGGAAAAATAAAACTCAAATTTGATCTCAAGTGTCAATTTGATGGTTCCTGATAAGATAAGACTGAATAGGATCCCAAGACTTTCTGAAAGACTGATAATCAGAGGCTGAAGAGACACCACCATTGGAGATTCATTGAGAAAACAAAGCATCCAAGTCCTGTAAGGTAAACCTAGCCACATCTATTTTTCCCCAATAAGCCAGCATAGCCTCCTTCAAGAGCCTCCAGTTATGAGTTTTGAATCCACCAAACAATTCAATCACTTACATAACTTCATCAGAGGAGATAAAAAATTGTAACTGATAGGCCATATCATGTTCACTTGCACCATCCACTTCAGCAGCCATTTCATAGGAGTCCAAAAATTGTTCCACGTTTTTTCCATTGAAGCCTAGGTTCTTGTTATGGGGTTTGATCCTGACCATGTTGGCCCAAACAGTGGTGGAGGGAACAGATTCCATTTTGAAGACAGAGTTCCTAAGGGGATCAAAAAAGCAGATTTCCAAGGTGGCTCACAAGCGTGGCAAGGGTAGAGTTTCACAAAAACAACAAGAATCCTGCCCAGATGGTGCAAAATTGGGAGGACTTACTTCTGGAAAAAGTTGCCTCCACGGATCAGATCTGGATGATGACAGAAAAAAGAAAAAAAAGAAAAGGATCGGATTGGATTTCAGAGTTGATTCTTCAAGTTGGGACTGTAAATCCCAAGGTTGCTGTTTTGATCCTGGCCCAGGGGACCAAATGTAAGACTTTAAACGGTGCTAGGCGGTGGCAGCTCTGTGGAGGGGAAAGGTGCTGTTTAGGCTGTCCTCCTGAGTGTTACAAAAATATTTAAATTTAAACAAGATCAAGGTCCAGAACCTGGTAAATGAGGAATAAAGTAGTAATGGATAAAGATGATAGTAGTTAGGTAGCAATGGAACAGGACTATCTGAGCCAAGATTATGTGGGAAAAAAATTGGAAAAAAGAACCTCAAGTTTTTTTAAAGTTCAAAGAACAAAGCTGTTGCATGTAAACAAGGCCCACAAGCTAATATCTCTGGTTTTCAGCAGAAGATTGGGGATGATCAACTCAAACCCAACCAACCTCCAGGTCCTCAATGAACCTGCCCAACTCTCCCCAATCAAGCGCTTGAAGGGTACCAGATAACTGAGGGTGGCTGTAAAAGACAAAGCACCATGTTTAAGAAGCTTTAAAAGCAAACAGTAACTGATTTGAAGCAAGGATAAACTCAACACTTCTCAAGGAACTCAAGAGTATGCTGGCAGAATGCAACTCCAAAATCATAAGGGAGGTATAACACTCCAGGTCTTAAGCTTAATAAGACCTCTTCAATCAATTTTGATTGGCTCCAGACAGATGATCAAGGAGGGATCAAGACCAGTATTGTCAGAGAAAGGGATCAAGGAGTGGTATAACACACTCAATAATTTCAACAGAAAGAATTCTCTTCAAATGGCAAGGCTATTAGTTGGTGATAAGGATCAGGCCACAGAGGGGCAAAGACTAAGGATTGATGGATCAGGGGGCAATCATAGATATACCCAGGATGAGTATGAGGATCAGATTTCAATAATAACGGGGGGGACATATGCACACACTCCAATGGATGATTGGAAAAGGCAGGCGAGATCCCCTCCTTTTATAGACAAGAGGTCTGTAGACTTTATTCAAGAGAGATTTACAAATAGAGCCAAAAAAAAGTTTTTTTTTTTTTTAGGATTGTCATGAGAAAACAAATGGGAAAAAGAATGAAACAACAAACACTCAAAAAAAAGAAGAACTGAATTAAAACCCTGGGAAATGCCAATGGTGGGCACAGGCAAGATAGTAGTAATGAGACCCCTGCTGACATGCCAATAGGCCCAGGCAAAAGTTGAGACCCATGCGGTCAACAGAAAGGCTGCGCCAGAGACCAATGAGCTGGAGGTGGATCAAGGCGGTGGTGCAAAGGTTCCAAAAACCGCAAGCCATGCTTGTGGTAATCAGCCAATAGATTGGATTGGAGATTGGGCCAAGGAAGGATTTAAGAGTGATAGGAACTTGGACAGAACCTCATTGTCCATGTTGGGCTTGATGGTCGTTGGGTGTGGTCCTTGTGAGCAAGTTTGAATGAGTAGGATCAATGGGCAATGAGGATGAATTGGAGTAGTGGATTGATGAGGATGATCACCAACGACCGCAAGCAACCCTTGCAGTCATTGGTTGGTGGCAGCAGTCAATAAGAATGGGTTGACAATGTAATCATTGTCATCCTCTAGCTTGGATAGCTAATTTTTTTTTGTCAACTGGTTTTGATGGTGATGATGATGATGATGACAATTGGGGTTGGTGGCCGCAAGCGCGTTTGGGAAAAAAAAAGGGGGGGACTGAGGGATGCCAATTAAGGGTTCCAGTGCGGGATAGAAGCACAAGAGTCAAGCAGTTCTTCACCCGCGTGTTTGCCAAAAAGGGTGTATAGCAGCGCAAAGCAAGGGCAAATTGAGCATAGGATCGGGCGCTAGGCACCCAAGAGATGATCCTAGACAACTAGGAATGTGGGAGCTGGATGTGAGAATCATTTTGGATCAAAAAGTTTTTTTTTATGGATCTAAATGGAGGCTATAGAAAAGTTCATAAAAATTTTACTTTTTCCGTACTGGTCCATAGGTGTCCCAGATTGGGCACCACAGTGGGAATTGTGACATAACACATTTCCATGTCTAACTCCTAAAATATACAAAACGCTCCAGTTCTGAGTGAAATTTAGTTGTAAAATCTATACATGACAATAGACATGAAATATTGTAATGGCCAAAATGTGCCATATTGGTGTTGTGGCTTTTGGTCCCTTTTTTTTTAATTATTTAAAAAAAGGAAGAGTTGGATTTCCAGTGTGGGGTCAGTGAGTGACCCTACCTAATTTTGGGTGAGAAATCTATTTCTGCACTAATATTTGTGGATTTATCACTCCTTCCTTAGTTAATTTTTCTTTTCTGAGTTTAATTTTTTTATCATATTTCTTCTGTTACTTTGACAGGTTCCTTTGTACATTGTAGCAAGCTGACATTCTCACACTCAAAGATATGTCTGTCAAATAAAGCACTACAAACCACCTTCCCTTGTATTCCTTCTTTTTCTTTATCTTCTTTTTATTTCCATTTCCTTCAGTCTCTGTTCACAATTTGTCCCTTTCAAGAGTCAATAGTCAAGTGTCACATCCACGGGTCTCTGACCACTGTCACTAGTCAACTTCCATATTTCACATTTGTTTTGCTTGATCTTTCTCTTCTCACAATCCTCTCATCTACCATACTTAAAGGAAGGATCACGGAGGCTCTCCTCCTCATCCTTCCAGAATGACTCTTTCAACTCACCTTAATTGATTGTCCCTCAGCAACAACCTCTCCGACTCAAATCTTTCCTTCATCCTTCAGCGCTCTCTTCTTGTCATCCTCACTCTTTCCTCCTCTCTTAATTCTTTCTTAACCATGACTCGACTATTATCTTTTCATCAATTCTCCTAATCAAATCCTCTAGCTTGTCAAGTTCTGACTGGTAAGAACTCAACCCACCTTGTCTGCCATTCAACTCACATCAATTTAATTATAATAACTTTCTATTTCAAGTCTTTTATCATCGCCATCACCTCTCTTCCTCAAACTCTCACACTCTCAAACTTGTCAAGTTCTCAATTCTACACCGTTGCTCGATGTTTTTTTTTCTTCCTTTAATCTTTCTTTTTTCTTCACTATTTTTCTTTAAGATCTTTGTTTTATTCTTAACTAATATCTTTTATGATTCAGCCCTCTTGGTTCTTAATTCATTCAAATCTTTCACAGTAATTCAACACGGTTAAAAGACAAAGGTCCATCCGACAAAACTAATTGAAACCATGGAGGGATCCAGCAACGATGGATTTCAACAAATTCTCCTCAAAGCCGCCCTTGAAGCCGTTCCAATCCTTTCTGACAAAAACTACTCAATTTGGAAGGACAAAATGTTCATGCTTCTCGAACTCAAAGGCATCAAGGAGGCTCTTGAAGATGATTCAAAAAGCCTGAGTCCGGACAATGATATGGAGACGCGAGTAATTCTACCCTCTTGAATAGATTCAGTTACTCATAACAACGTAGTCAATCCGGCAAACATCTCTTCAGCTTGACTACTCTGGAAAACTATTAAAGAACGCTTTGCTTCCTCTCAAACCGCAAATAGAGCCCACATTTTCAACAAATTCCTTTACCAACAATTCAAACCCGAAGCTATCAATCTCTTCATCACCAAGACAAAAGTATCTCTTAAGAAAATGATTGATGTAGGAATAGATCTTCTGGACAATATTCTTGCCTATCTTATTCTCTTTAAATTTCCACCCTCTCTGCATTCCTTACGCCAACAAATAATGCACTCGGACAAAGTCTTCACCATGGATCTCCTCATTAATCACCTCACACAGCTAGATAATGAGACTAAGGTTAAACACAAGGAACCTAAACTCAATGACACTGCTCTCCTTTCTTCCAAACCTATCAAGAAATCCGTAACTGTCAAATTCCAATGCCAAAGGGGGTATCATAATCCACAATCCCCGGATCACCCCGAAAACAAATGCTGGCCTCTACACAAGCATCTGGCCCCAGACTGGTGGAAAGAATCTCAGATACAATGGAGAGATCAACTCAATTCTCAATCCAAATCTAAAGAAGTCACCCACTACTTGGCTCTTATACTTGGATCGAAGAAATTAATCCTTTGAATTGCATCATCATGGACTCAGGTGCCTCTAGTCATATGTTCAACTCCAAACTTTTCTTCACTCAACTGGACGATCAGATTCCCAAAGACTTCATCAACACCGGAAAAGAAGGAGCCAGATTTCCCATTAAGGGTAAAGGTGTTGTCCAGCTATTGTGGAAAGGTTCCTCTATCACTCTCAACAATTTTCTATACGTTCCAGATCTAGTGGTTAACTTAATCAGTCCCGGCAAGCTTGTCTCCTCCAAAAACTGCTCCTTCTCTTCTTCTAATAATCGATTTGTCCTCTATGCTGGCTCTCAGCAAGCCTTTTCTGGATTCATTAAAGAAAATTTATTTCTTCTTAATCCACCCTCTCGAATTGGTCACAATTCAAAATTTTTTCATCTCTCACTACAGGACTCGGACTCATTTCACATCAAATCCCTGCACCAATCTTTTGGGCACGTTAGTCCTCCTCGCCTCAAGAATCTTTTTCCATCTTTAAACTCCAAAGCCCTCTCAGAATTTCAGTGCGAAGATTTTGTCTTCTCCAAAATTGCAAAAACCTCCTTCAAAAACACTTCAAGACTTGCTTCTAAACCGTTCAAACAAATCCACATCAACTTAATTGGTCCCATATCTCCACCTTCTCAAAACAACATGAACTACATTATGACTGTAGTCAATAAATTTTTGGGATATATTTCTGCTATTCCACTTCAATATAAGTCAGACGCTTGTCAACAGCTGAAAGTTATCCTTAATCACAAAAGGCAGAAAGGCAATTGTTTTCCAGCTACCATCTGCACTGATGGCGGCGGAGAATTTACCTCCTCCAAACTAAAAAGTTATTTCAACACCAACTCGATTCAACATCTAATCACAGAGCCTTATCATCACAAACACAACGGAAAGGTTGAAAGAGCTAATCGGACTCTTACTGAATCTATGAGAGCCATTCTCCAAAGCTCAAATCTTTCTCCCAATCTTTGGGCCGAAGTTTCTAAGGTCGCCTGTCTTTCTCTAAATCAAATTCCAAAAACAACCAATTCCCCTTCTCCTTATCTTCTCTTCACAAATAAATCTCTTCCTACCAATTACTTCCATCCTATAGGATCTAAGTTAGTCTACCTCAACTACAAAATTAATCGAGGCAAGAAATTTAAGGATTGCGGACTTCCTGGTATCCTTGTTGGTTGTAACCCAAGTTTCCTGTCATTCTGAATTCTTAAACCTGATAACTCTATCATTTCTTCTAAACACGTCCATTTTCTCAAAACTAACAATTCTTCCCAGGTTTTCCCAAACTCCAAGGCCGTCAAAGATCATCTAATAGTCAAACTCGACGATGATCTCTTTGAGATCCCAAATGTTCCTCCTTCCTCAACTTCCCCTGTCTCCGTCTCCCGACCTGCTTCCCCTATACTCAATCATTCTCCTCCTCCAATTCTGTCACCCGACCTGCGCAACAAATCATCTTCCAATTCCAAATCTATTTCCTCTGACAAACTTGCGCAACAATTGGTTCCCAAATATACTCTTTGCGATTGCTCTAGTTTGAATCCTCCTCAACAATACGGCTACCACCACTATTACGTTCCCAGAACTTATGAACAGGCAAAAACATGTACCGACAGCCCAAAATGGGAAACCTCTATGGATGTTGAACTTAACGGTATTGAGGCACTCAATGTGTGGGATGATTACAACGGTCCCAATCCAGTGAATCCTCTCAACACTACATGGGTGTATCATCTCAAGTACAACTGCCATGGAGATCCATTGGTCTATAAAAGTAGGCTTTGCGTTCAGGGTTTCAATCAGATCTAAGGTATTGATTTTCAAGACACCTTCTCACCCACTGGTAAAGCTGCATCCCGTTGCATCTCTCTTCTCTTCGGTTTGTACCATTCTCTTCCGATCTCCCAATTCAATGTAAAGAGCGCTTTCCTTCACGCGCTGCTATCTGATAAAGTAATCATCAAAAGACCAAAAGGCTCAAACCGCAAGTCCAAATATCTTATTCTTTGAAAATCTCTTTACGGATTAAAACAAGCCCCTGCTAATTGGTTTCACACTCTCACGTTGTGGATTTGAGAGCAAGGATTTCACAAATCAATCTCTGATCCATGTCTCTACATTCATTCAGCTTTGAATTCTTTCCTGTTCTTTCATGTAGACAACCTCATCCTGGTTGGTCTTGGGGACAACTTCCAAAAGAAATTTCTAACTAGATTCCCTAATTCCAATCACCATGAACCTAACACAATTCTTGGAATGAAATAAAAACAAACCAATGATAAAATCCTACTTTCTAAACCTAAACATATAGAGCACGGACTTGAAGAATTAAATATGCTTGACTGCAAACCAGATTCTATCCCTCTAACTGCGAACATCAATCTAACCACTGCTAGCAATGAAGAACACAAAGGGTTCAAAGCATTGAATATCAATTATTGTTCCGCAGTCTTCTTAATGAATTACATAGCCTGTTTAACTCATCCCAACCTCAGCTTTGCCGTCTTGAGTCTTGCCCGGTTCTGTGAAAAACCCGGAATTCAACATTGGAGAGAGGTTAAACAATGTTGGAAATACTTAAAGGCAACAAAGGATCTCAAACTCACTCTACAAGTCAACCACATCAATCTTCAAATTCAGTGCTATAGAAATGCCACCTGGAGCGATGACTTAGAAACCAGGCAATCTCAATCCGGTCATCTCTCTCTTCTCTTTAACTCACTTATCTCCTGGAGCAGCTACCGTCAACAAAATGTCACTCACTCCACTACCAAAGCCAAACTTAATCCTCTTGTTGATTTGTTTCTTGAAGCTATCTGGATGAGAGGACTTGTGGCTGAACTATGGAAATCAAAAATCTCTCCCAGCGAGCACTTCATCTACAATAAAGGTCTTGACAACAAAATCAAGAAATTTGGCTGCAATTCTAAAGCCCGCCACATAGATATAAAAACAAAAGCTCTTCAAGAGGAATTGAAACTCAAAAATCTATCTATTGAACTTATCTCTGCTACCAACATGAAGGCCGAAGGTCTTACCAAAGCCCTTCCTCTTAACTCTCTAACCTCTCTACTTCATCTTATAAATCCTTCCTTTACTAATCTGGTGTCAGTCTTACCAGTCACGGGGGGTGTCAAATAAAGCACTACAAACCACCTTCCCTTGTATTCCTTCTTTTTCTTTATCTTCTTTTTATTTCCATTTCCTTCAGTCTCTGTTCACGATTTGTCCCTGTCAAGATTCAATAGTCAAGTGTCACATCCGCGGGTCTCTGACCACTGTCACTAGTCAACTTCCATATTTCACATTTGTGTTTCTTGATCTTTCTCTTCTCACAATCCTCTCATCTACCATACTTAAAGGAAGGATCACGGAGGCTCTCCTCCTCATCCTTCCAGAACGACTCTTTCAACTCAGTTTAATCAATTGTCCCTCAGCAACAACCTCTCCGACTCAAATCTTTCCTTCATCCTTCAGCGCTCTCTTCTTGTCATCCTCACTCTTTCCTCCTCTCTTAATTCTTTCTTAACCATGACTTGACTATTATCTTTTCATCAATTCTCCTAATCAAATCCTCTAGCTTGTCAAGTTCTGACTGGTAAGAACTCAACCCGCCTTGTCTGCCATTCAACTCACATCAATTTACTTATAATAAATTTCTCTTTCAAGTCTTTTATCATCCCCATCACCTCTCTTCCTCAAACTCTCACACTCTCAAACTGGTCAAGTTCTCAATTCTACACCGTTGCTTGATGTTTGTTTTTCTTCCTTTAATCTTTCTTTTTTCTTCACTATTTTTCTTTAAGATCTTTGTTTTATTCTTAACTAATATCTTTTATGATTCAGCCCTCTTGGTTCTTAATTCATTCAATTCTTTCACAGTAATTCAACAATGTCTATATCTTAAAAAAAATTCCTGGGTCTAATGCCTTCTGCTAGATCTGTAATTTATCAAGTGTATGGGTCCATCTGGGATATTTTGTTCATGCAACCATTCATCTTTATCAGCTGACTCTCCCTTGTATCCAACTAGGTAAAGTGTAACATCTTTTCTATTGATCCTGTCTTTCTTATCCTTAAGGATCTTGCTAACTTCTCCTCTGTCTTTTCCAGTTTCTTCTGCAACAGGTATTTCTGTTGAAAGGGCATGTTCTCCCTCCCTTGGGTGGTAGTTTTTGATAAGACTTCCTGGGAAGACTGGGTTTTTCCTAGAGATTTCATCACTCAAGATTAATTCCACAGAATTTTTACCATGAAGCTTTTTGATAGTGAAAGGTCCTACAAAAGCTGGTCTGAGCTTCCTGTTACCAGCTAAGTTACTAAAGTTAGTGTTGGAAACTAAGATTTGATTCCAATCTTGAAATCAGGTTCTTTATGGGTTTTATCCCACCTCTGTTGGTTATACTCAACAGCTTCCTGAACAAACTTAACAGCATTTTTATTGGCTACATCTATCATGTTCTTGAAATCAAGTGACGTAAGATGGATATTTGCTAACTGCTGGTTAATTATATCCTGGGGTAATTTAGGGATCCATCCTCTTTCCATTATGTAGGGTGCTTGTTTAGTAGTGGATTGCTTGCTACTGTTGATAGCCATCTCCAATTCCGGTAAAAGACTAACCCATTCATGGCAATAATTATCAGAATTCTTATATTCTAGACCAAAGCAACAGAAGATTCTGAGCATATCTTCTAGATTCTGGATCATTCTTTCAGCTAAACCATCCATCTGGGGGTGATAAGCTGTAGAGAAAGATAATGTAGTTCCTAGCATTTCATGAAGATTTCTCCAGAAATCCGAGGTAAATTTGGGGTCTCTATCACTGATAATAATCTTGGGTACTCCAACATTAGCAATGAGTCTATTCCAGAATAACAAGGCAAATTCCATAGCAGTGTCTTCCTTGTTATTAGGTAGAAACTTTGCTTTCTTTGAGAACCTATCTACTATAACCAGGACTGAGTTGTAGGAATAAGCAGCTCCTGGGGGTAATCCAGTTACAAAATTCTTTTTGATGATTTCCAATCTTTTCTTGGGTTCAGAAATTTTCTTTAGTAGACCAAATCTTTTCCCAGTGGTTATATTGGACTTCTGACAAGTTTCACAACTTGTAACATATTGGATAGTGTAGTCTCTCCAATAAATCCACCAAGCAGGTTTTTTGACTTTCTCTAAGGTCCTATCAGTAGATAAGTGGCTGGAAGAGCATTTATCATGGCACTCAGCCAGGATATGTTTGATGTGGTCTATCTTAGTTAAGACTATGAAACTCAAATGCTGGTGCCTGTAGCATACTGTACCATCCCATAACGTGAACCTTATAGCTTTTTAATATTTCAGAAGAGTTTCAGGTAGACTATTAATCAGTTGGGATGGTGGAAAAGTACTTTAAATAATGGTTATTAGAGTCTTCATATCAGAGCAGTAAGCCTCCTTGACAGAATTGAACAAAGATTCATCCAGTTCACAGATGTGGATTCCTAAAATAGGAGCCTAAATATTGAGTATGTTGATATTCAGTATAGAAATATATCATTATCCTCTTGGTCATAAGCAGGTTTACTTGGATCATTGGGCAAAGAATTCCTACTCAAGCTATCAGCATTCTGATGTTTAGTACCAGCTTGGTGAACTATGGTCATCTGACCTCTGTACTGTTGTATAGCTATCTGCCACCTTAATTTCAGCCTCCTGGATGCCAAGACCCTTGCTATTTTTTAGCTACCAGAGGTGATAGAATAAATAATAAAAATATTATTTAATAAATGGAGAAAAAATCAGTAAAATATTTGGATTGAGCTTATTGCAAGTTTAAGTGGTTTGGTTATGGTTTATTGTTTTAAATCAATATGAATAAATTGATTATTAAATATTTTTATAGAGGGGCCACAATTATATTGGGGATCTTTAACACCTCTCTTCAGGGATTTCAGTATGAAAACACGTATTCCTGGGTACCATGGTCTCTTTAGTTTGAAGGATATTTTACCCAAAGATAATATGTATATAAAATACACAGTGGAGTGGCAGGGCCTTGTAACCAAGCTTCCACAACAGAGAAAGGATAATAAAACTCACTGGTATATTATTAAATCCTTTGTGTATCTGTTTGAGACATGCACTGATGGGTTAAACCGGTATACTGGGGTTATAAGATTGTTCAGCAGTTTTAATTGATAAAAAAGAGGTTGAGGATGGATATTATTGATCAGCCTTAGCCATCAAATCCTTATGTATCTCTTATAAGTACTTTATTACCTTGGCACGGTTTCTGGATATAAATGAACCTGGGTCTCTGCCCATCAATACCCTAAAAAGATCTCTTTATTTATAGCTTTTGAAGTCCCAATACTATCCTTCTGGGGGGTACAGGGGCTCAAAAGGATGGACAATAATGCTAGCAGGGTAACCAGGGGCGACCTGTCACGTTTTTTTGGTGCTATAGCACGGGTAGCATCTAATTCCTTAGGGTATGGGAATTATTCTACTTTATGATAGATACTAGGACGTGTGAATAACACTAATCTGTCCCATTTATGTATTATTTAATTAATTATCCTTAGTAAATGTTCCCAGTAATTTAATAATTATTTGAATAGACATTTCTACAGACATCCTGATTTCAGGCGAGTTCTCATTATTTATTAAATAACTGGATTAAAGTCATGATATTGATTTTACTCCTTTTTTTCGAGTTCCAGTTGATTTACTAAAAGAATTACTTAAAAATATAAGTCATTGGAATTCATGTAATATTGTTAGATCATTAGTTTTTTTAGTATTTTGCAAAAATATTGATGTCTAGGAATTCTCATAAAAGTATATTGAAGTATTTTAATATATTTTTAAAAATTTTCATTGTCTTATTATCAACATTCTTGGTACTTTGAATTAAATTTAATACAAAATACTTATAAGGGTTATTTAAGTATTTTTATATAATATTATGTACTTTTGGACTATATACTTTCCGCGGGAACATTCATTACATATTTAGAATGTTCCTGTATGGGTTGTAGCATGTTTACGCGGTACCTAAGCCTCTCAGGCCGCCTTTCACTCTGTCAACCCGTAGTCCTGCGGCTGCATACTTGTCAGAGGCCCAGGGCTGCGTACACAACCTTGAAGGAGTGACAGGGCTGAATCTCAGCCGCGCGCGGGTGCATTGATTTCCGCGGCTGCGTGCGGGAATTGTGATGAAGCACATTTCCGTCCGTAACTCCTAAAATATACACAACACCTCCATTCTGACTGAATTTTAGGTGTGAAACCTATAGGTGACAATACGTGTGAAATATTTAATTGACCAAAAGCTCAATAGTGGAGCCGTAGTATTTTGGTCTTTCTTTCCTTGATTATTTAAAAATATAAGGAGTTGAATTTCAAGGGTGGGGTCAGTGAGTGACCCTACCTAATTTTGGGTGGAAAGTCCATTTCTGTAATAATATTTGTGGTTTACCTACTCCTTCTTAGGTTAATTATATTTTCATTATTATTATTGTATTGTTGTTACTTTTGAAGCTTGCTTTGCAATAGTAGCAAGCTGACATTCCCCCACTCCAAGATATGGCCATATCTGAATAAAAATCTGGAGGATGTTGGGAGAAAATTAACTTCAGGTGTGTTTCAGTTCCTTTTGATTTCTCTGTAGTTTCTGAGATGTATTGGTCTATCAGGTATGTTATTTTCTGGTAACCATTCATCTTTGTCTGCAGATTCTCCTTTGTATCTTACTTAGTATAGTCTAACATCTTTTCCTTGTACGCTCTCTTTCTTGCCTCTCAATATCCTGCTGACTTTCCCTTTTTCTTTCACAGGGTCAGGTTCTATTTGGATTATTGCTGGAGGGAGGTTTCTACCTTCTTTTGGTTGAAAGTGTTTGACTAGGCTAACAGGAAACACTGGGTGTTTCCTTGATAATTCTTCACTCAAGATTACTTCCACAGCATTTTTGCCGTGCATGTTCTTGATAACAAATGGTCCAACAAAGGCTGGTTTTGGTTTTTTGTTACCTGCTAGATTTATGAAATTGGTTTTAGATATCAAGATCTGATCTCCTATTTGAAATTCAGGTTCTTTATGTGATTTGTCCCATCTTTGTTTGTTTTATTTTACTGCTTCTTCTACACATTTTTGAGCATGATTATTTTCCAGATCTATCATCTTCTTAAAGTCAAGAGATGTTGGATGAATAGTGGCTAAGTTATAGTTTAAGTTATTCCTAGGGAGTTTTGGAATCCATCCTCTTTCTAGTATGTAAGGCGCTTCTTTTGTAGTAGAATGTTTACTGCTGTTATAAGCCATTTCTAGGGCTGGGAGAAGGCTTACCCAATCATGGAAATAACCATCTGAGTTTTTGTATTCTAGACCAAAGCTACAGAACCTTCTTAACATATCTTCTGGGATTTGTATCATTCTTTCAGCTAATTCATCAGTTTGGGGATGGTATGCTGTAGAAAATGCTAGAGTAGTACCCAGTATATCATGTAGATTCCTCCAAAACTCAGATGTGAATTTGGGGTCTCTGTCACTGATTATAATCTTGGGTGTACCCACATCAACTATAATCCTATTCCAGAATAGGAAGGCTAAATCCATAGCACTATCTTCTTTGTGGTTAGGTAAGAATTTTGCCTTCTTAGAATATCTGTCAACTATAACTAGGACAGAGTTATATGAATGAGTACCTCCAGGGGGGAGGCCGGTGACAAAATCCATATTAATGATTTCCCATCTGGTTGTAGGTTCAGAGATTTTCTGTAAGAGTCCAAACCTTTTTCCAGTAGTTTTATCAGTTTTTTGGCAGGTTTCACAGCTAGTAAAATATTTAATAGTGTTTTCTTTCCAGTCTATCCACAAAGCAGTTTTTTTTACTTTCTCCAAAGTTCTTTCTGTGGATATATTCCATGATGAACAGTTGTCATGGCATTCCCGGAGTATCTGTTGTATATGTTCTTTGTTGCTTAGTACTAATACACTGGAATGTTAGTGTCTGTAGTAAAGGAGACCATCCCAAAAGGTAAAACTACCTGCTTTATAGGGTTTAAGTAATGAAGCAGGTAGACTATTTATCAGAGCTGCTTCTGGGGATTCACATCTATAATGGTAATCAGCAGCTTGATTTCAGGAGAGTAGTCGTCCCTTACTAGGTTAAAAAAAGCAGTATCTAATTCACATAAGTGGATCCCCATTATTGGAGCATTCAATGCAAAAAGATTGATATCCAGGATAGGAAAAATATGTTGATCTTCAGGGTCATATGCTGGATTGTTGGAGTCATTAGGCAAAGCATTCCTACGTAGACTAGCAGCATTTTGATGTTAATCTCCAGCTTTATGCACTATATTCATCTTACCTCTATACTGTTGTATAGAAATTTGCCACCTGAGCATATGTCTGCTGGGAGTTTTCATGTTAATAAGAGTTCTTACACCATTAAAGTCCGTGATTACTTGAAACGTGGTGCCTTCTAAGTAATATTGTAGCTTTTCTAAAGCCCATACTAGTGCCAAAAATTCCAACTGACTGGATCCATATCTCTTTTCTGTATCTTTGATCTGTCTAGATATGAAGAGTACTGGTTTCTCCACTAGTCTGTCTTCTTCTATCCTTTTTTGATGTAGAGAAGCTCCTAACCCTTCCATACAGGTTTCAATGTACATTTTGAAGGGCTTGGAGTAATCTGGTTGGATGAGTAAAGGAGTAGATGTCATAGCTATTTTTAGTTCCTCATAGTTTTTCACTCTCTCATGATTCATTTCAAATATTGTTGCACACTTCATACAGACTCTTAGTTAGCATAGAAAACTTTGGTATGTATTGTCTGTAATAACTGTAAAAAATAATGAAAGGCAGAAACTCTGTTTTTTTTGAGGCATAGGTCTATTCATGACAGCAGCTATCTTATTTTGATCAGCAGCTAGAGTTAGACCAGAGACTATATGTCCTAAGGCTT
The DNA here is from genome assembly GCA_025617555.3 of Puccinia polysora. Classification (NCBI taxonomy): domain Eukaryota; kingdom Fungi; phylum Basidiomycota; class Pucciniomycetes; order Pucciniales; family Pucciniaceae; genus Puccinia; species Puccinia polysora. Next base: position 29,758,140 of record CM062640.1, read on the forward strand.
TCAATTCTCCATAGCTAAAGTTGCATTTCTTCATGGAAACCTTCAATCCTGCTCTGGAGATAGTCTGGAGTACTAATCTCACTTGTTTAATTTTAGTATCCCAATCATCAGAGTATATGATAACATCATCAATATATACCATCATCCATCCTTGTCTGATTCATGTACCTAGAATTGTATCCATTGTTCTCTGGAAGTGTGATGGAGCATTCTTTATACCAAAAGCATCCTAATATATTCATATATTCCAAAATGAAATATTATTCTCATAAACTTCCTGCTTTCAGGGCTTATTGGTATCTGGTGGAAATCTTTAAGCATATCCATAGTAGTGATGTAATGGGCCTTGGACAAGTTTTGCAGAGAATGATCAATCTGGGGTATAGGATAAAAATCTGCTTGAGTATAATTATTGAGCATTCTGAAGTCTCCTACCATTCTTAACTTGTCATTATGCCAAGCTATGATTACAGGTGTGGTCACATCTACCTGTTCATTATGCCCCACTTTCCTTTATACTTGTAAGTCTATTAGTTCTTGGATATGTTCCTCAAGAGCTTTTCAAGACTTGGGACTAGAAGGATAGGCTGGCCTTCTTAAGTTTGGAGGATAAGGAGGCTTTATGGTCAATGTCAATACCATATCATGTCCTTTAATATCACCAATGGGATGATCTTTAGCACAAAAAGCATTTTGGTTCTCAAAGCAGACTTTCAATATATCTTTCTTCTGTTCATCAGAAAGTTTCATATTCAGAGCTGCTTGAGAGAAATATTCTTGGTCAAAGTCTTCTAAATGTTTTTGATAAGTAGGGGAGGGCAAGTAATACTGAATGGTGCATATCTTAAACTTCTTGTCCCAATTACCACCTACTGTGAAGTATCTCCCTTTACTCTGGAACACATCTATACCATATAGACATACGGCATCATTACCCAGTATCAGGTAGTCACATAGTCTGTTGAGCAATACTACAAATTCCACTTCTATCTTCAAAGATCCTTTAGTATGAGGTATTATTATAGGAGCAGTCAATACTCCAATAGCATTAATGGTAGAGTTGAAAGAGCTGAACCTGGCTTTTGGGAAGGGCAAAAGGTGTTCTTTCCAATTGGGGTCCCATTTCTTTAAGAATTCAGCACAGACACATGAGCAAAAGGCTCCACTATCCAGTAATACCCTTACAGGTCTGTTTTTATACAATCCTGTTGCATAACAAGTTTGACCAGTGGTATAACTTTCCCCACTCATAGGTTTAACTGTTAATGGTCTGAAATCCATAATATGCCTAGGAATTATGGTAGCATCCCATTTTTGGGGCAAGCTAGAATCCCCATGGATGTTATTGATTTCTACAGAAGTGCCTATATCTCCTTCTATAACATTAAAAGGGTTGGTCAGGATCAATTCACATTCAGAAAGAGATCCTTCAGTATCAGCTATGTCTTCATAGTTCTGATTCCCTTCAACCTCCTGCTCTCCTTCCAATACTGCTATCTTCCTTTTTGGTAATGGGCAGTCTTGTCTCATATGCCCAGTCTTGTTAAAATTCCAACAGTTTGCAGGCATCCTCTCTTTATCCCTATTCTCATTAGCTTTCTTATTATCAGAGGCATTCATCAGAGGAGGTTGTTCTCTTGTTTTATTGATGTTATAGTTCTCTTTGGGTCTGGAAGGGGATTTCTTGTCTAACCCATTCATTTTTATTACTTCTTCTAGCACATTCATTAGAGTTGGCAAGTCAGAATCCATACTCATCCTACATCTTACACTATGGTTAAGATTTCCAGGACACCGGTTGAGGAGTCTTTCATTTACTTCCTCTTTATCAGAATCTGGATAGAAGCAATCCAACCTTTTCTTCTGTTCCAAGCACCATTTGTGAGGCTTATCCTTGGAGGGGTCAAATGAGGAATTTTCAAAGTTTTTCATCATTTTTCTTTTCCACATTCTAGAACCAAATTGTTCCTTAATCAGAAGTTTCCAAGAATTTCATGGTAAGGATCCTAATTCTTCTCTTTTACTGAAAAAACAGTCCAATGCTACTCCTTCAAATAGCTTGGGTAGCCTGACTACAGCTATAGCTTCCAGTAGGTCATAAGAGTTAATGGTGTAGTCAATAAATTTAATAAAATTTATATGATTGTATTCTCCTTCACCGGAGAACTTGGGCCATTCAGAAATAGAGGGTAACAGTTTGAGTGCTTGCTCCACCTCAGGGGTAGGACTAGGCCTAAAGGTGTCACTCCTATGCATTCCTAATAGGGGTGGTGCATAAGGAGTAGTGGTTTGTCTGGGAGGTTTTGGTTCCTCTGTAGTACTCCCCAAGGGGTTGGTCAGACGGAATTTCAAGTCTCTAAGATCATTTTTGATCAGATTAAGTTGCAGGTCCACTTTGTTTTTAAGCACATCCAATTTTTCACTAAGGGATAGAATAGAGCTGTTAGTGGTGGTTGCCAATTCTTCTTTCAAGGGGTTGAAAGACATAATAAAATCTTCTTGGATTCCTGATAACATATTCTCAATTGTTTTAGTCTGTCTGTTCCTACCTTGATTAATTGTCTCCAATAACTGTTCTGTGTGTTCTTTTATTTCTTCCATTCCTACTGTATTTGTTTGGTTATTAATCAATTTGGCTACTACTTAGCTTAATTTATCCATTTGGGTATAAACACCGTCCAAAGTTCCACAAACAATTTTGAAATTATGACACATATCATTAGAAAAGGAAGTAATTACATCAGAGGTTTGTTTGGGCTCAGAATTAGAAGCTAATTGTTGTAAACCTTTTTCAATTTTTTGAGCTAGGGATATTATCTGATCCCAGTCTTTCTTTCCCTTTGGTTTGGGATGGGAAGAGGATCTCTTATTTCCTGATCCTTTGCCTTTCAGTTGTGCTAATTGATCCCAAGGATTCCACTTTTCTACGTAGGATTCTACCTCTTTCCTTGGAATCATTTTCTGATGAGCTATCTGGGTGGCTTTTGCCTGGGAGATTATCTTTTTCATAGCTACCATGTCCTCTTTGGCTTGGGCCTCTTTGAATTCTTCCCAATATTTAATGTGCTCTTTGACTAAGTCTTTGATCCTGGCTTCCTTGGCCAGATTCTGCTGGGGTGGCTGCAGGGAATATTTTTGTAAAGGAGGGTGCCTTAATTCTACTACCTTCTGCGGCTCTAGGTTGGGAGAGGGCAGAAGTGATTGGTGCTGCTCCTTGTCCATCAACATTTGATTCACGGGTTCTAGTCCCTTCATGGTTGTCCTTATTGGTGGTTTCACGGTGACTGAGAGCTGTTGGCAAAGATCCATAGGAGGGAATTCTTCCTGAGGCTCTTGTGTTACGTCTATTCATTTTTAGAATAATATGTTTATAAGTATTTTACAGAAAAAATCCGTAAAAATATGTTTTATTCAAAACTCACTTAAATTGATGTTCAAAGGTACCAAGACCTTCTTGGGGTTAAATTGATCCTTAGTAGGTAATCCTACGGGGTCTTGGTGTGTTCCAATGAGGTCTTCACCTGCCCAATCAATATTTTCAGGGCGTCCAGAGATATCTGGGATTTCCTGATCCTATAAATCAACTTCAGTGGCGGTGGTTTCTGGTACAGGAGGGTTCACTGATAAAAAAGTGTATTTTATTGGTTAATAAAATATATCAATAATATTTTTTAAAAAAAAATAATATGGTAATACCAGTTGTATACTTACTTTTATATTTCAAGAAGTAATTTATACGGTATTTCTTCCAAGCTTTATGTTTCCTTAATAGAGCCTGAAAGTTGATACTCCTTTCAAGATCTTCTTGTTCAAGGAGTTTATCTAAGTGTTTACGTGCAGAAGAGATATTAAGTTTCTCAGCTTGAGTTAAAGCTTTCCAACCAGTAAATTTATAATTTCTAATATATTCTTCTTTTCTTATCTTTTGAAGATTTGAATAATAGATTATTAATTCTGCATTGGTTTTTGAATCCACTCCAAGAGAATTTAATAATAACTCATGGTTATAAAGTCAGATAAATTTATCTTTGGTTTTATTTTTTTGTGAAAATGTCTGGTCCAAGGTATTAAATATAATAAAATGGAATATTTCCCGGCCAGACCCCCAATTGTCAGCCTCCTGGATGCCAAGACCCTTGCTATCCTTTAGCTACCAGAGGTCATAGAATAAATAATGAATATATTTTTTAATAAATGCAGCAAAAATCCTTAAAATATTTGGATTAAGCTTATTGCAAGGTTAAGTGGTTTGGTTATGGTTTATTGTTTTAAATCAATATGAATAAATTGATTATGAAATATTTTTATTGAGGGGCCACAATTATATTGGGGATCTTTAACACCTCTCTTCAGGGATTGCAGTATGAAAACACGTAGTCCTGGTTACTTTTGGCTCTTTAGTTTGAAGGATATTTTACCCAAAGATAATATGTATATAAAATACACAGTGGAGTGGCAGGGCCTTGTAGCCAAGCTGCCACAACAGAGAAAGGATAACGAAACTCACTGTTATATTATTAAATCCTTTGGGTATCTGTTTGAGACGTGCACTGATGGGTTAAACCTGTGTACTGGGGTTATAAGGTTGTTCAGCAGTTTTAATTGATATAAAAGAGGTTGAGGATGGGTATTATTGATCAGAAATAGCCATAAATCACTTACTTATCTCTTATAAGTACTTGATTACCTTGGCACACTGTCTGGATATGAATATAACTGGTTCTCTGCCCATCAATACCCTAAAAAGATCTCTTTATTTATAGCTTTTGGAGTCCCAACATTTTCCTTCTGAGGGGTACAGGGGCTCAAAGGGACGGACACTAAGGCTAGCAGGGTAACCAGAGGTAGCCTGTCATTTGTTCTTGGTGCTATAGCACGGGTGGCATCTAATTCCTCAGGGTATGGGAATTATTCTACTTTATGATAGACATTAGGACGTGTGAATAACACTAATCTGTCCTATTTATGTATTATTTAATTAATTATCCTTAGTAAATGTTCCCAGTAATTTAATAATTATATAAATAGAAATTTCTACGGACATCCTGATTTCAGGTGTGTTCTCATTATGCATTATATAACTGGAGTAAAAGTCATAATATTGATTTTACTCCTTAGAGTTCCAGTTGATTTACTAAGATAATTACTTAAAAATATAAGTCATGGGAATTCATGGAATATTTTTACATCATTAATTTTCTTAGTATGTCACAAAGTTATTGATGTCTAGAAACTCTTAAACTTATATTAAAGTATTTTAATATATTTTTAGAAGTTGTCATTGTCTTAATTTCAACATTCTTGGTACTTTGAATTATATTAAATAAAAAATATGTATAAGGATTATTTAAGTATTTTTGTACAATATTATGTATTTTTAGACTATCTACTATCCACAGGAACATTTATTACATATGTAGAATGTTCCTTTGTGGGTTGTAGCATGTTTAAGCGGTACCTGAGCCTCTCAGGCCGCCTGTCACTCTGTCAACCAGTAGTCCTGCAGCTGGGTACTTGTCAGAGGCCCGGGGCTGCGTACACAACCTTGACGGAGTGACAGGGCTTTATCTCAGCCGCACACGGGTGCATTGGCTGCCGCGTCTGCGTGCGGGAATTGTGACAAAACGCATTTCCGTCTGTAACTCCTAAAATATACACAACACCTCAATTCTTACTGATTTTTAGGGGTGAAACCTATACGTGACAATACGGGTGAAATATTTGATTTACCAAAAACTCAATAGTGGAGCCGTAGTATTTTGGTCTTTCTTTCCTTGATTATTTAAAATTATAAGGAGTTGGATTTCAAGGGTGGGGTCAGTGAGTGACCCTACCTAATTTTTGGTAAAAAAACCATTTCTGTAATAATATTTATGGTTTTCCTACTCATTCTTAGGTTAGTCTTACTTTTATTATTTTTATGTTATTTTTGTTACTTTTGCAGCTTGCTCTGCAATATTAGTAAGCTGACACAGTCAGGTGACCTTAGATCTGCTGGATTTTTGTAATATTTTAGTCACAGGATCTGTTAATCTTTTAAGTTGTAAATTTGATCATTCTGTACTCATCCTTCATTTGTACTATTGGTATTGCTTTAAAGCGGGCAGATGTGAATGTTTACTGATTTTACATCATCTGCTCATCATGTAGGTCATTTTTAATAATTTTCATGACCACTCCTTGTAGTGTTTTGTGGTCTCCAAAGATCAGAGTCAGTGATTTACATGGTAATCCTTGATCTTTGATTTATTATTAAAAAATGTTCTAAACTTGATTTTTATTAATTTTATTTAATTCTTGATCTTTTAGACTATTACTAATGCATATGTCAACTTGTTACATATGCTAGGCAACTCTAGCTAGGTTGTAGCTCTTCTGAGCGGTAACTGGTTTTCAGATTAGTCACGATGGATCTAGACGCGGGGATCAGTTAGTACAGATGCGCGCAGGGTAGTATCCGCTGTGTGCGTCGCAGAATTAGCTGCGCGCGGGTCTCTAGTACGCAGGGATCTTCTACTATGATTATTTTGGGATATGTAATGATGCAGGGCTGGGTGCGGGAATTGTGACATAACACATTTCCGCATGTAACTCCTAAAATATACACAACACCTCAATTCTGAGTCAATATTAGGTGTAAACCCTATACGTGACAACATGTGTGAAATATTAGAATGTCCAAAAAGGTGCCATGCTGGTGTTGTAATTTTTAGTACTTTTCTTTTTAATTATTTTAAAAATGTAAGGACTTGGAATTCAAGGGTGGGGTCAGCAAGTGACGCTACCTAATTTTGGGTGAGGAATCCATTTCTTTCATTATATTTATGAATTTCTCACTCCTTTTTTTGTTAATTGAGATATTCTTATTTTTCACAGTTTTGTGTTACTATTGACAGGTTGCTCTGTACATAGTAGCAAGCTGACAGTTCCAAAGACTTGAAAGAATCTCATTGCCATTCTCCCTTTAAAATCAACATCTGTCACCATTGTTAAAAGTGGGGACCAATTTCTGTTAAAAGATAAAAATTTAACCTTGTTCACCATAAATATCAGAGGAGGCTTGATGAGGGTTCCCTATTATGCTCCCAGTGCTCACCTTTCCAAATCCTCTCCCAATCTGTGGCATCATCATCTGGGTCATTTAGGTCCTGCCACGATGAAATCATTTGGTCTTTCATCCTGCTTCACTTGTGTCTCATCCAATATGACTATTCTTCCTTTTCAAGGAAGCTTTCATCCCTCTTTCAAGGTTCTTGACTGTTTTCACCTGGACCTTGTCAGACCCATCAATCCTTCCTTGGTTTCAGGCTTTATTACTTCATCAATATTGTAGACCAAAATTCCTTGTTCAAGTTTATCAATCTTCTAAGAAAAAATTCTGATACATTGACTGAGTTTGTCAAACTGAAGAACCTCATGGACATGTTCCACAACAGAAAAACAAGAAAGTGATATTGGATTGAGGAGGAGAATTTGCCAACAAGGATTTCCAAGACTTGGAAAATACTCAAGGTTTTATACAAAAATTCTCTCCTGTGTATACCCTGAAAAATAATGGAATTGCGGAGATAGCCAACTGCACAATTATTGACAAAGCAGATTGCCTAATCCAACAATTTTCACTTCAAAAGTTTTTTTGGGAAGAGGCTGTCAACACTGCCTATTTTTTTTCAAATCTGGAACTTACTCCATCCCAGAAAAATCAATTGCCGTACTCACTGTGGAACCAAATGCCACCAAAAATCTAGAAATTGGGGTTATTTGGTTGCAAAGCCTTTATATCCATTCCAAGGCACAAATGAAGATGGAAGCTGGGAACCACTGGGGATGAAGTTATCTTTCTGGGTTATGAAAATAACTCAGAAACCTATCAAATTCTTTTTCTTTATGACAATCAAGTTGTGGTGACTAGGCATGTTGTCTCTTTTGAGAATTAATTTCCTTTTTCATGCTCCACCACTCCTCACAGTAGCTTTTCTTCTGATAACAGAGGGTATTTTATTGTTGAAGATGATGAAGATACCTTTTTTTACTGAAAAGATAATCTCCCTCCCGCAGAAGGGGATTTTCTTCCTTTTCATCCTGAGCCTCCTTTTGTCTCCTGTATGCCTAGCCCTCCTCCTTTGGCTCCCTCATATTTTGTCTCTCCTTTGTTATCCCCTAGCACCAATACTGCTGATTATTAATTGACTCCTTCAACTATCACTTGAACCAAGTTTATTGGTCCTTGTAATCCTAAAATCTGGGAGGGGGAAATTGATCTGCTTCATATCCTGCCTTATCCTTGACAACCCGCGAAAATCTCACATGCGTCAAAGAAAATTTTGTTCCACAAAGTTTTAAGGAGGCAAACAAGTTTCCTGATAACTACCACTGGGTTTAGGCAATTGAGCGGGAGCTGGCTGCTATGGTTAAACTATAATTATGGGATTTTCTCTCTGTATTGGTCAGGGGACAGTAGGAATGTTTTGGGTTTTTAGAAAAAAGAGAAATCATATGGGGAAGGTTATCAAGTACAAAGCTAGGCTCATGCGCTCAAGGCTTTTCTCAAATTCCTGGGGTACACTACAAGCAGACATTTTCCCCAACTGGAAGGCTGAACTCCCTTTGGGCCCTAATATTGTATGCTGCAGCTCATCTCCTCCAATTCCAACAAATGGACATCAAGAGTGCTTTTCTCAACACTCCTTTGGACAAAACTGTGCATCTAGCTGTTCCTCAGGGGATGCCCTTGAAAAAAATAAAAGTGTTTTTTAAGATGAATAAGGCTATCTATGGTCTTAAAAAGGCTGCTTTTGCCTGTTACAATTGGCTCTCAACCTGGTTTGTAAAAAAAACATTTCCGGTTTGGTTTTGGATGTGTGTGTCTTTTATCAGGGAGGTGAATGTCCATTCTGGCTATTCATTCATGTAGATGACATTGCCCTATTTGGAAAGGTTCTATCATCATTCAAGGAATAAATTAACTTAAAATTTAACATGAAGGACCTTGGGGATTCCAAAATTCTGTTGGGGGTATGGGTAAAACAGTCACAACAGTCCATTGAACTCTATCAATCTCACTACATTGAATCCATTCTTCATGAATACAACATGGTTGAGTTTAGAAGCTTTGTTACTCCTTTCATTCCAAGATATCATACCAATGCTCCAGCTACTGACAATTCAGACTCCTTCCAGAAAACTGGTCACAATTATTGCAAGGCAATTGGATTGTTGAGCTATCTGGCCATGTCTACTAGGCCTTATTTGTTGTATTCTGTCATAATGCTGTCTCAGCACTTGGATAATTCTGGTATACAGCACTGGATGGCCTTCATCCATGCTCTCAAATATCCCTGAGGAACCATGCATATCTGCTTATTTTGTCCAAAGGGGAGACCAACTGCTCTTGCTGCCTACTGCAACGCAGATTGGGGAAACCTTAGGATGACTAGACGTTTAGTCACAGGTTATTTGGCAATCTTTAATAGCTGTCTCATTTTTTTGAGGTCAAGGAAACAAGCCACTGTGTTTCTGTTGACTTCTGAGGCTGAATACCATGATCTAACCGATCTCTCTAGTGAGCTGTTGTGGTTAAGGCAATTCTGAAATTGAATTAATCTTGTGACCTCCAAGGATTCCATCACTGTCTTTGATGACAATCAGGGTTGCATTTATACTGAAAATAATTATTGAAACTCTAACTCTGGTTAAATGAAGCATGTCAATATTGAACTTCACTTCATACAAGAAGTCATAAACAGCTCAAAAATCTGTCTCCTTTATTTTACCTCTGAAAAAATGCTTGCCAAATTCCTGACCAAACCTGTGGCCCAGCCAATTCTGGCCAGAGCCTTTGAAAATCTTGGCCTTTTCAGTCTGAAAGTCAAGGGTGATGTTAGAATATGAAATATCATAGACTCCCACATTTTCTATTTTCTCAGACTTTCCTTCATCTCTTATCCTTTCATCATATGTCTTTTGTCTTTATGTTTTTGGATGTTTCTAACCTGTTTCATCTTCTTTCTCACACCTTCTTCCTCCTTTTGTCCAATTGCCAAGGACTGTAGTTGTGGTCTGTTCTTACTTTTTTTGATCTAAAAAACTCAACCATGAATATCTTAAATAGAAAACTTGTTTGTCTCATTCTATCACTCATCACTCCATCTAACCTTAAACTATCCTCCTTTTCCATTTAATTTCATTTCATTTTCCTTGATCCAAAAAGTTTTATCACCACTTGCTGGTCACCTTTTAGGTACTTTCCCTTGTATTTCAATTCTTTTGACTATTGTTGATGATTCTCTGTCTTGTGAATACAACCTTTCAGTTCTTTTCACTTCTAACAAATAGAAATCACAACAATTTATTCTAACATTGGTTAGAACCTCCAGTGGTCTTTATGAAATATTTCATGCAATAAGGCATTAAGGTGATGAGATTCTAAATTATTTTCCATGGAAACCTTTCCCAGGAACTTTTGCAGGCCCTTTCCATCTCAGTGATTTGTTTTTATTGATATAACTGCTGAATATTTTTTTTTTTAAAAAAAAAATCCATCAATTCTCAATTGGGTTGAGGTCTTGGAAAGATCCGGCTGCCTTGTTTTTTTGATACCATTGGGGAATCGCCAGTCCTTGTTAAACTTTGCTGTGGGGAATGAGCCCCATATTCTGTCCAAAAAGTTTTGGATGGATTTAATATTGAAATCCAAGAACCAAAACCACCTTTGTAAACAATTTGAATGAAATTGTGGACCATTTTTTGTTTAGGGGGCATCAAAACAAGAGGAGAGCTTTTTTCATCAATAAAGCACCCAGGATAATTATTGAGGATCTCCAAATATTTAATTTGGTAGCAAGACAGTTATAGTTGAATTTTTCATGTTTGATTTGCCAGAACAGGACTTACTGCAAGTTCTTGCTAATCCAAAAGCTTGATTGATTCATCCATATGCTTTTTTTCCAATTTTTGATGGTACCATTTTGATGTTCACAAGGAAAGATGAGTTTTTTTCTCTTCTGATCTTTGTTTATAAAGGGCTTCTTGGAAAACACTCTTTAAAGAAAAAAATTGCAAGATTTTTGCCAAATTGTCTGGGTTGAAAATTCCTTCAAGAGCAAATTTTGTGTCTCAGGGCCATGCAGCTTTTGAAAGGGTAGTATTTCATGCCCAAGCTCAAAAAATAATTCTCAGCAATCTCATGGGGCCTTCCATTTATTTTTCATGAGTTGAGATTCCTTTGAATATTGAAACACTTGATTACATCAAAAACAGTTGTTCTTGGAATCTTCAAATTGGAGGCAATTTGATTCCCAGAAAACACTGCATTTTACATTCCAACCATGCAGGCCTGGGTTACTTTTTTTATGTTTTATTTTATTTTATTTTTTTCATATAAGATGGTATAATCAAAGGAATAAAAAACAATTGGAAACTGACAAAAAATGATGGACCAACAAAAAACTTACCAGCCATTGCACTATCAGTCAAGGGAGGGAATGAAGGACAGTGGTGGAGGGTATGGTGGCAAACTGATTGATGTGTTCATGAAAATTGTAAAATATATTTGACAGCCAGATTTTTCAAAAGATCCCCAGTCAATATGTAGTGGGTGGGTTTTGGTGCTTTATAGATCAGTTTCAAAATTTTGTCCATCCACTGTAAATTTAAATCTTACTTTACTTCTAAATAGAATCACCAATACCCAATGTTTTGTCCATTCAGAACACTAAAATTTTGATTACCTTGACAGGAAAAGAATTTCTATTCATGATTTCCGCTCAGTTATTTAATAACATACATAAAATCTTTCTGATACAAAAATCTTCACCCCTATCTTGCCTCAGTTTCCTTATTTAAAAACTTCCATCTCAAACCTTGCACTGAACTTCAAAGCCTTAGACTTGAAATCTGAAGATATTCTATTTAACTTTAATATTCCTTGCAGAAATAATAATCTTCTCTTTGCTCAATTTCCATCTAATTACTTGCCCCTCTCAGTATTTGTAGTGGGTGGGTGACATATTGGCTGGTGTGGAATTCCTTGGAGAAGTTTGCTTGGATGAATAGGCATTTTTTTTTCTGAGAAGGCATTCTTCTTCAAAGGAAAATTATAGGAAAAATGATGTGTTATGTAGAGCTAGTGATTTAGAAATGTGAGGATGAGGTTGTAGGGTTTCAGAGCAAGTGTAACATGATGGAGTGGTTTATGTGTAGAGAGGATGAGGATATCCTCAATGAGGTTGGAGTTGGATGAAAGTGGGAAGCAAGGGGTGGATTGTGTGCTCTAATGTGTATTTGAGGTGGTGAGTACCTTACTATAATACATCTGAAAAACCCTAATATTTTTCTGGTAACTCTGAAATTTCTGATGTGAAATAGGTGAGTTGTTTTATTCTTTGATGGAAGATATGGGTTGAACCCCACTGTTAAAAAACTAGAAGATTTGCTAACTCTGATAAGTCCTATGTTGTATATATATATTTATTTGTCTAGCCTTCCCTCGTTCAACTCAAAAAAAACTTCCAATACTAAGGTTCATCAAATTCATATTTAAATTCCTGCCCCAAAAAGTACAACAAACCAATTGTGATATATTCACTACATACTAGCATACATATGCCCCAAAATTGGGAGGAAAGCCATTTGCCCAGTGCAAGTATGCACTTTGCCCAGTGTAATAGTGGTACAGATAGAATGGGTTGCAAGAGGCGCATCCCTTATGCTGGGATTCAAATGGACCATGCACCACTGGGGCAAACACTGCTGGTTTTTCCCCAGGGTGCAGGAGACCATATCTTTAGATATAGTACATATATATCTGAAACAGCTCAGGTCACGCTCAACACCCCTCAATCCAAAATCAGCACTATGATGCTAAAAGTTGATGCACTTGGCCAGAAGGAAGGGGCCCAAGTACAAGAGATGACTAATTTGATTTGCACCACCCAGAATGTTTACAACAGAAACCACAGGAACAAGTTAGATACTCAAGATTGTCCTTAAAGACTTTTTTCCAAAATTGAGGCAAATTCGATTTTGGACCTTGTTGATCCTAAATCTTCGAAGGAAGGGGATGTATCATTGGTGAACAAGCTATTTGGCCTATGATCAATTTTATTCAATTCAAATTACCAGAAGGGAAACTAAAGAAATGCATGAATACCATTCTTGACATTTCCTCGAGAGAAAAAGAAAAGAACAAAGGGCTACAGTTCGTAAGCTGATATTTTTGTCAACCCCGTCTTGCAAAAGAAACTTTCATCACAACACCCGGTGCTAGCTGAAACCCGTCAAGGGCAGCTTTGGCCATGTCACTTTGGGCAGCTGTATCGAACTGTACAAATGCGATTCCCGTCCTTCCCGGGACCAGCCTAACACTTTGAAAACCAGGATACCTAGCGGAAAGAAGAAAGACAAGGAACAGTTTGAGTGTAACCAACTCTTGAAAAGGTAAGGAACCCAAAATAGCTTTGAGAGGGAGACAGATGAAGATGAGATAGGGGATAAAAGATTATTTCATCTTTTAAAACCCATCAGACCATCTTTCACTAGAAACGACTGGAACTCAACTGTTGAAAAAGCACCGCCATCATATCATCGGTCACCTCAGCTGGAAGACCCTCCAAAAATAGCACTGGATTGGGGTCTTCCCCGGATAGAATCGGTGCCGATCCAGCCGCTTTAACGGCCGCTGCAGCGGCAGAGTCGATAGGTTGTTCCGAATCCGAGTCTTCTTCCATTGCTTCCTCTAGATTAAGGATACAAGAGGGGGGAGAGGCCCCAACGTAGTTTTTAACAAACGAGTACAAAAAAAAAGAACCAATCAGTCCCCCGCCCCTCCCAAAAAAAAGGACCGAACGAAAAAATGCATGATACTTGGGACAAATAGTAATGAAAAGCTAAATGTTTTGCTCACCATCATCATCTTCAACGTTGGCATGAGTGGTCTTCGATCTTTTAGAGACTTGATTGCTTGGACCACCGATCATTCGCGAGTCGGTCTCGTCTTCGTTGTCGTGCTCACTCTCGGAACTTGAACCTTGCAATCTCTTTTTAGTCGCCAGTTCCTCCGCTTTTTTCTTTTCCATCTTGATACGAGAGTCGGGGCATCAGCCGTCAGCTGTTTTGTCTTTGCACCCCTCCCCACCACCACCACCACCAAAAGAATGATGATCTTCTTGGATAATCGGGGGAAAAAGAAATCCAGCTCTACGAGTGGAATAATGCTTACATTGGCAGCTTGTGCTCCGCTGACGGTCATCTTACCCCCAAGCTTTGAGTTTTTGTCTTGTAAGCTTTGCGGATCTTTTAATCCCAACTTGACGTGATATAAAACTTCATCACCGGCTATTTGTCTAATGGTAGCATGAGACTTCGTTCGAGCATAGCTGATTTTCTGTTCGATTCATCCTCCGCAAAAAAAAGAAAGAAAAAAAAAAGATGGTCCAACGATGGCGCCCGTGTTTTTTGTCAACTTGGTCGAATAGAGTTGGTTGTTATTCTTCGTAAATAGCGATGGCGACAAAAAAAAACGATACCAGAAAAAAAAAACTGCAACGGACCAGATCACGATCTAGGAAACCAGTACCATCAAGTTGTCTCATGGCTTGAGTCGCGCCTTGCAAATCCCTTGATAGTTATTATTTTGAAAAGAAGGGGAAAAAATACGCATCAAAAGAAAGTAGCAGACATATCCGTAAATGTCGAAAAGCCACTGACCTAAACACAACAAAGGCCTGTCCTCTCATATTGCCCTTTTTGACGACTACATCGATCACTTTTCCGTGCACTAGGAATAGTTGATAGAGTAATCGCTTGAGGTCTTGCGTTTTTCGTTATTTAGGTCATCGTCGCCAGGCCAATAAAATGAAGGGTAGTCAGAATCAAATTTCGGATCAATACCTTCCTCGCGAAACATGACGTGTTTTCATTTGGAGATGAGCTTGAAGAAAGAAAGAAGGAGAGGTCGGATTGAAGTCAAGATGAATGAGAAAGTCCTACCTGATTTCTTGATCTTATCATCCAAGTTTTGAATATAAAGTGTCGGGGATGGTTGAGAAGAGGATGATAGTTTGATCGGATTCGTCATCCTGCGAGAGTCGGACCAGGCTGGTCCTGATGATGCAAATTCTGGGTCTTGGCAGGAGAACTTGGGTGGACTGCCTGGGGAAAGGCTAGATGCTCGATCTATAGCTTCCAGTGGAGAAAAACACTTGACACTTTCATTTTTTCAACCCTCGCCCGGGTCGACCGTGGTCCTCCGTGACAATCAGCGCTCGTTGGACCAGGACATCAAGAAAAATACATACTCACATAAGTACTACCAGTTTCAAGAAAATTGAACTCTTGTTCAAAAGTTCTTTTCCACTGTTTCAGGATCTTTGTGCTCTTTGTTCGGGTCCTTGTGCTGAATTAAGTTTTTTTGTCTTAAACTCAATTTTTTCTGTCCTACGGTAAAATAAACATGTCCGGGCGTTCAGAAACACTGGACCACTTTTTTCACAACTCTGGCCTGATTTTCCAAATCATCTGACCGCCTTTTGATTTTGGCAGGCAAGTTTTTCGTTATGGCAAAATCCAGTACAAAAAAACCATTGAAACATACATGAATTTGCAGGTTGGAGTAAAACATGCTGTGAGATGAAGAAAAAAAAAACTCAAAAAGGCATGCTTTGAAATAAAAAGTGAAAAATAAAAAATAAAAAATAAAAAAATAAAAAATAAAAAATGTTGAGTCTTAGCAGGCTTTTCCCCCCGCGGCGGTCTTGCGGGGCCGCGCGCTCCTCTCAGTTCTCTCCCCGCGCGCTATCTTCTCCACCCCGGGGGCCTCACTCGGCGACAACTTCAGCACTCAGATGGTGGGAAGGACCCGGGGACACTCTGCTCTCGTCCCACGATTCTTCCCCTTTCCATTTTTCTCTCTTCAACCTTTTCCTTTCCTTTTTCTTTTTCCTTTTCTCATTCTACTCAACTATACTCTCCGCCAAGACTCAACGCTCAATACATCCAAATCAATCTGATTCTATCAACTACTGATCCCTGCCTGGTAAGACCCCAATCTCTCAAGCTCTCTTGATAAGAACCAATCTGATCCTCCAGCTACCCAGTCTACCTTGCCAATCTTGTCTCTCAGCCTTTCCCCTCTCAATACAAATTGCCCTCTCAGAATACCTTCCGCCATCAACACACAATCTCTGGCTAAGCTGTAGGATCATCTTTATTTGTTTCCTTCCTTAAGTCTCTGTTCCTATCAGTTTCTCCGTTCTTATACTTTCTCTCTCTTTGTACAGCCTATGCTGGTTCTGAGTCATCTAGAAATCTAAATTTATTTTATCACGGTTAAAAGCAGAAGGATCTACCAACTGAGCTAACCGGGCCAACCATGAACAAACCAGCTGGGGCGGCCGATTACTTTCATCAGGTGGCACTCAAATCTTCTGTGGACGCTATTCCTCCAGTGAATGAAGAGAGCTATTCATTATGGCGGGAAAAGATGCTTATTCTATTTGACTTGAAGGACATCAAGGACGCTATCAACAGAAATTCTGGTCCCATGTCCTCAAAACAAGACAGAGAAATACAAGCAATAATTCTATCCAAACTGGACAGTACAACTCACGCAAATGTGGTAAACTCAACCAACATAACTTCATCTAAGCTCCTATGGGCGGAAATCACCAGATGATTTGCCTCCTCCAAAACAGCAAATAAGGCAAGAGTATTCAACCACTTCCTTCATTCAGCTTTCAACAAGCACGCTATTGAAGGATTCATTACCAAGATGCAAAAGGCTATTACAAGAATGACAGACGTAGGAATCAAGCTACCCAAAGACATCCTTGCATACCTAGTCCTCTTCAAGTTTCCCCCAATCCTCAAGAACCTTAAAAAACAAATTATGCACGTCAAAAAACACATGACAGTGGATGTGGTCTTTAACCACCTCACACAATATAATAATGAGAGAAAAGCTCAATCAAGCTCCAATAGATTGACCACAGATGTTTTATTGTTATTGACCAAGGCTAAAATTCACAAAGAAAAGAAGAAACCCAGGATGAGATGTTGAGAAGGGTATCACAATCCTAATGCACCACACTCATAAGCATCCTGCTTCCATCTTCATCCCCAGATTGCACCGGAGTGGTGGACCAAACAACAAAACGAGTGGAGGAACAAATCTAAGAAGACTCCCACCATTAACTACCATGCACTATTAACCCTCTGGATCAATGCAGACAATGACCCCAACCTCCTTCTAGACTCTGGAGCAAATTTCCACACATTCAATGATATCAAGTACTTCTCCTTGATCAAGCTTCAGGAAGGTTTGGAAGAAATCAAAACCGGGAAATTAGAAGCTAACCTTAGAATATGCGGAGCCGGGACAGTTAAATTGGAATGGAAAGACTCCACAATCACTCTTAAAGGTTGCGTCTATGTACCGGATATTGTAGTCAACCTCATCAGCCCTGGTCTGCTTGCTAAAAAGGGGTGTAACCTCACTCAAACTCGATACAGGTTCTCTGTTACTCAAAACAGTCAACCCGTACTAAAGGGATTGATCAGAGATAATCTATTCATCATTGAAAAGCCCACTTCAGCGGGCCAGCGTCAAAAAGTCAACTCTACTAGTCAGTCTCACATCCCTCCTCTATCCTTACTTGACATCCATAAGATGTATGGGCATGCCTCTATCTCTACGCTCAAGCCTATTGTAAAGGATCTCTACACCAACAAAGAACTTCAGAAGTTCCAGTGCAACAGTTGCGTCAAGAGTAAAATCACTAGAACTCCTTTCTCTCACACTTCTACTCCTTTGAACAAACCCCTAGATAGGATTCACCTTGACCTCATAGGGCCAAAAACTCCCCAGTCAAAGGCAGGCCACCATTATATCCTTACATTGGTGGATAATTACTCAGGCTACCTAGCAGCCTTCCCATTAACATCCAAGGACAAGGCAACTGATGGGATTATGAACCTCCTCAAAGTGGAGCACAAGAGACTGAATTATTAACCCTCCAAGATTTTCTCAGATAAAGGAACAGAGTTCACTAATTCTACTCTCAAAGATTTTGCCAGGACAAAACACATCAAGCTACAAACATCCAAACCCTATCACTCAAAACACAACGGAAGGGCTGAAAGAGCTAATAGAACCATCATTGAATCCGCCCGCGCCACTTTCTCATCAACCAGATTACCTAAAAACTATTGGAACATTCTGACTCAAAGCTGCTGCTTCATGATCAATCAAATCCCGCAAGAAGGTAACCAGCTATCACCTTGGGAGCTAATGTTTGGTAAAAGCCTTCCTGCTAACTATTTGAAACCCGTAGGCGCCTCTGTTATTTATCTTGCAAACCTTGTCCAAAAAGGAGGAAAATTCAATGAAAAGGGACTTGAAGGGTTTTGATTGGGTTCAACCCAACCTTCCATTCCTATCTCATTGTCAATTCACTGGGTGCGGTCATTGAAACTAAGCATGTCAGATTTCTCAAGACCCAACTTAATGGATTCCCTTTCCTTGAATCTCTTGGTTTAGATCTATTTTCTCAGTCCAAAGGGGAAGCCAAAAAGCCAATTTTTTGACCAGAGACAAGCAATAAAAGATGAGAGAAACTTCTCCCAAATGTCCAGAATCCAACTCTGACCTGGAAGATATCGGTTCTGTGGACAATCACTCTCCCAATCCTCCTCCTGCTCCTGAATCAAATTCTCAGAGTACCAATCTAAGGCCACAAAATGAAATCTGGAAACCTCAAAGATACGGTTTCCAAAATTACTACAAGCCTCCCTCCTATAAGGCGGCATGGAAATGCCCAAATGGCCCAAATGGAAAAAGGCTGCAGACAAAGAATTAAACTCTATCAAGTACCAAGAAGTTTGGGAAGAATATTATGAAGAGCCCAACAATATTCTAAATACTATGTGGGTTTTCAAAGTTAAAGAAAACTGCCATGGCAAACCTGCAATGTACAAATCCCTACTATGCCTGCAAGGATTCAATCAAGTCCAGGGCGTAGATTACGATGAAACCTGGGCCCCAACCGGAAAACTAGGATCCCTGCGCCTTGCTCTAATCTATGGCCTAAAGAATAAGATGACCTTCACTCAATTTGACCTGAAGGGGGCCTTTCTCCACGCACCTCTAAACAAAATAGTAATGATTAGGACACCTGAAGGATTTAGCAGAAAATAATCCTTTTTAATATTAAAAAAATCTTTATACGGCCTTTGACAATCCCCAAAGAACTGGTACAAAACTATTATAACATGGATTAAACTTCAAGGCTTCCACAAATCTACCAGCAAACCGTGCTTGTACATCAACTCAAAATCAAGGGAAGTTATCTATTTCCACATTGATGATCTCATCCATGTCGGAAACTCTAACGTCTTTGCGGAGAACTTCCTGACCAAATTCTTAAAATCTTTATGCCATCCTTCAAATACAATCCTCAGCATGTTAATGGAAATCGGAGAAGACAAAATTCTACTCAGCAAACCAAGCCACATCAACCAAGGATTAGAAGAGCTGGGAATCACCGAGTTTCCAGACCTCAACTCCCCATTGACTCAAAATTTCCATCTCAAACTGGCTACAGATGAGGATCATGCAGAGTTCACTCTGCTCAATATAAATTATTGTTCAGCTATTGGACTTCTAAATCACCTTTCTCAATACACCTGTCCCAACAGTGCTTTCGCCGTCTCTAGCCTGGCCTGGTTCAACAATAAGCCTGGGCTATCTCACTGGAGAGAGGTAAGCAAAGTATGGAAATATCTGAAGACTACTAGGGACTTAAAGCTCACTCTCAAGTACAATCTCTCTCTAGAAATAATCTCAGTCTATAGCAATGCTACCTGGGGCAATGACCTGAAATTTTGCAAGTCTCAAACGGGGTACATCATTCTTCACTATGGCAGCCCGGTAATTTGGAATTCATCAAGACAAAGGAATATTACCTACTTATCTACTGAATCAGAACTCAATTCACTCCTGGACTGCTACCTCAAGCTAAGATGGATCATTCACCTTATGGGCAAAATCTACACCTGCCCGGAGTGCAAGCCAAAAATTTATATTGACAATAAAGGCCTAGAGGACAAGATCAAGAAGTTTGGCTCTCATTTGAAATCTCAACATATTGAAATTAAGACAAAAGGATTACAAGAAGATTTTTCCCTCTCCAAATTCAACCTATTCCTCATTCCTACCAACAAGATGATAGCTGACCCATTAACTAAGGCTTCCGCCGTCAATTCCCTCAAGATGCTTCAACAAGAAGTCTTCTCTTAGAGTCTACAGCAAATTCTTTTTCTTCTCCTCTTA